>CM024810.1:4965631-5565631 GCA_014281875.1 Nibea albiflora
ATGACTTTTTTTTACAGTTTTTTTAACCATACTAAACTATGACTTTTTTTTGCCATACTATACAGTGACATTTTTTGCCATACTATACTATGACTTTTTTTGGCATACTATACTGACTTTTTTTTTTGCCATACTATACTATGACTTTTTTTTTGCCATACTATACTATGACTTTTTTTTGCCATAATATACTATGATTTTTTTTACCATACTATACTATGACTTTTTTTTGCCATACTATACTATGACTTTTTTTTGGCATAATATACTATGATTTTTTTTTGCCATACTATACTATGACTTTTTTTTTACATACTATGAGGTTTTTTTTAACCATACTATACTGACTTTTTTTTTTACTAAACTATGACTTTTTTTTGCCATACTATACTATGACTTTTTTTGCCATACTAAACTGTTTTTTTTACCATACTATACTATGACTTTTTTTTTTTTTTTACTAAACTATGACTTTTTTTTTTGGCATAATATAGACTTTTTTTGCCATACTATACTATGACTTTTTTTTTTACAGTTTTTTTAACCATACTAAACTATGACTTTTTTTGCCATACTATACAGTGACATTTTTTGGCATACTATACTATGACTTTTTTTGGCATACTATACTGACTTTTTTTTTTGCCATACTATACTATGACTTTTTTTTTGCCATACTATACTATGACTTTTTTTTGCCATAATATACTATGATTTTTTTTACCATACTATACTATGACTTTTTTTTTGCCATACTATACTATGACTTTTTTTTGCCATACTAAACTGTTTTTTTTACCATACTATACTATGACTTTTTTTTTTTTTTACTAAACTATGACTTTTTTTTGGCATAATATAGACTTTTTTGCCATACTATACTATGACTTTTTTTGGCATACTATACTGACTTTTTTTTTTGCCATAGTATACTATGACTTTTTTTTTGCCATACTATACTATGACTTTTTTTTACATACTATGAGGTTTTTTTTAACCATACTAAAGTATGACTTTTTTTGTCATACTAAACTATGAATTTTTTTTTACCATACTATACTGACTTTTTTTTTTACTAAACTATGACTTTTTTTTGCCATACTATACTATGACTTTTTTTTTGGCATAATATAGACTTTTTTTTGCCATACTATACTATTACTTTTTTTTACAGTTTTTTTAACCATACTAAACTATGACTTTTTTTGCCATACTATACAGTGACATTTTTTGCCATACTATACTATGACTTTTTTTGGCATACTATACTGACTCTTTTTTTTGCCATACTATACTATGACTTTTTTTTTGCCATACTATACTATGACTTTTTTTTGCCATAATATACTATGATTTTATTTACCATACTATACTATGACTTTTTTTTGCCATACTATACTATGACTTTTTTTTGGCATAATATACTATGATTTTTTTTGCCATACTATACTATGACTTTTTTTTTACATACTATGAGGTTTTTTTTAACCATACTAAACTATGACTTTTTTTGTCATACTAAACTATGATTTTTTTTACCATACTATACTGACTTTTTTTTTTACTAAACTATGACTTTTTTTTGCCATACTATACTATGACTTTTTTTGCCATACTAAACTGTTTTTTTTTACCATACTATACTATGACTTTTTTTTTTTTACTAAAGTATGACTTTTTTTTTGGCATAATATAAATTTTTTTGCCATACTATACTATGACTTTTTTTTTTTTACAGTTTTTTTAACCATACTAAACTATGACTTTTTTTGCCATACTATACAGTGACATTTTTTGCCATACTATACTATGACTTTTTTTGGCATACTATACTGACTTTTTTTTTTGCCATACTATACTATGACTTTTTTTTTGCCATACTATACTATGACTTTTTTTTGCCATAATATACTATGATTTTTTTTACCATACTATACTATGACTTTTTTTTGCCATACTATACTATGACTTTTTTTTGGCATAATATACTGACTTTTTTTGCCATACTATACTATGACTTTTTTTTAAATAGTTTTTTAAACCATACTAAACTATGACTATAGTAGTATATAGTACATGACTTCAGAACTTCTAAGGAGTACTCTAACAACCTGAGCTGTTGATTCACACAGGTAGCAATCATGTCTTTGTGGTTTTCACTCTCTCATTTGGACAGACACCTCAAAAGTGACCAACATCTCACAGGGTTCAAACCCATGACTTCAGAACTTCTAAGGAGCACTCTACCAACTTCATCGTTTAGTATGGTAAAAAAAGTCATAATATAGTATGGCAAAAAAGTCACTGTATAGTATGTCAAAAAAATGTCAGTTTAGCATGGTAAAAAAAGCCATAGTATAGTATGGCAAAAAAAGTCATAGTTTAGTATGGCTAAAAAAAACTCATAGTATGTCAAAAAAAGTCATAGTATAGTATGTTAGTATGTTAAAGCTACATTTATGTAAGTCCATGTGCGAGACCCCCAAAATACGCAATTTTATGCCCGACTTTGGGGGGGGTAGGCAAATTTTCGTAAGTTTTCAAGTACATATAGGCCGTCGAAAATGCGATTTACTTTGGAGAACAAAACGACCAAACGAAATCCAACAGGGCCCTGCACACTGTTCGTGTTCGGGCCCTAATAATATTGACAGGCAGGAAATGTAACAGGAATACTCCCCAAAATGTCAAACTGAAATTACTATTTCATAATTGCTGGTTTTCATAGTAGTAAACTGGAATACTTCAGCTCTTAGTCATAGTAAACTTGAATTATCTGTCTTATACTTCTCAGCTCAGATTAATTACATTTCTTCTACCATGATTAGAGACATCAGAAAAAGGGACAAGGAACAAGGGACAATTGAGCAAAATCATTTTAATCACCTTTTTTTTTTTCCTTTTCTTACAAAAACATTTTCAGGGAGTTCAAAATGAAGCATTTTGTTTTTCAACTGGGAACATACAGTGGCAGCAACCATTTCAAAGATATTTTACAAATATCAAAGAAACAATGACGAGAGGGCCAGAGTGCAGAGTTCCCTCCTGTAGCGACAGAAGCCAAACAAACATACAGCTCTGCAGACGCACGGTGTCTGTATGAAGATGGCGTTTTTCATTTACTACGACACAACCCCCCCTCCCCGAGCTTTAAATATTACAGAGGAATTGTCTGTTTTTGTCTGTTTTTTTGTTTTTAGCGTAGGTTTCTGGCCATGCATCGGGCCTAACCGCCTCTTGAACACATCAGTAACATTTGTGCTCGAACTGAAGTCGTGCGCTAAAAGTACTGGTGGCTCAGAGCGGAGCCGTAGAAAATGAAAGGAAAAGGAGGCATACGGGGAGTTTCCACCGCTCACCGTCTCTTTGAATACTGAATCAGTGGCAGCTTAAATAAACATGTTAACTGTTTGACAGTTAGCTTTTTTTAAACGATGTGTAACATGAGGTCAGAGGGACGCTGAAGGAAACTACCGACGCTTCCTCCGACAAAAAGGTGTCGCCTTGTTTACATTTGATGATAGAAAACTCAGAAAAGCCGGTCCTCGTTCCTTGCAAGCCGTGAGCGGTGCATTGCGGGTATATAACAGTAGCATTTGGCACCACTTGAAAGTGGCTCTGACACAACCACGTCTTTTCTCTGAAGGAAGGAAGAGTTGCTAACGGGATGCTGTGTGGGGATGGTGATGGTGTTGGTGTTGGTGGTGGTGGTGCGGTGGTTGGGTTGGGTTGGTTTGGGTTGAGGGGTGTCAGTAGTCGTCTCCCCGGCTCACCACCTCCTTGCAGGTGGGCCTGAGCAGGATGGTGTGCTCGAACTGAGCGGTGTAGCAGCCCTTGGTGTCGCAGAGGGGAGGGTACGGGTCCACGATGCCCAGGTCGCACAGGTTCTTCAGGGCCATCAGGTACTTGCTCTCGCCCATAAGACGGTCCAGCCAGCGGCGGCAGAACGCCAACGTGCCAAAGTTCTCGTTGATGACGTTCAGCAGGTGTTTCGCTCGGGGCAGCCTGGAAGTAAACATGAGTTATTTTAGAGCTCGGTTTATGGAAGGTTAGTAGTTTGATACCGGTTGTGAGCTGATGCCGTGAGACAAACCTGATTGGGACGTGGCCGACGTCAAAGTTCTTCATGTAGTGCGAGCACTCCATGTCGTCGTGGACCACGCCTTTACCTGTGCTGCCGAATGTCTCGATGGCGTAAACCTCTCCCTCCTGCAGGGTGAAAACACGCCGTCAATAACAGGACGACTGACTTTTTTAAAAATGAGAGTCAGTCATTCAAACTTTGAGTGAAAGAGGCCCGGCGGTAATTATAACTCACCTCCATTCTCGTTGCTTCTCCTCCTTTAACGATGGGCACAGTCTTGCCAGCATGTATTCTGTACTGACCGATTGAATGACCGTTCAGGTTTCGGATCGGCTTCACTGAAACGAAGAAACAAGTTCTATGAATAAACAGGCAGACAGAGAGCTTCACACACAGCTCATCAACATTCGAGATGGGGATGCTCGATGCATCGGGGCAGACAAGTTATTGGTTGCTACACCTGAGCAGCTACAAGAAGTTACCTTGGTATGTTTTGCCGTCGAGCTCGACCTCGTAGGACTCCATCACTTCCTGAATCGCCTCTCCGACGTCACACAGGCGCACGTCGATGCCGGCGTTCTGCGACAAACGAACAGGAAATGATGAGCTTCAGACAGCCGGCAGATAAAACACATCACAGTGAAGAGTGTGTGTGTGTGTGGGTCATACTTTGATTCCAGTATTGGTGGCGTCTCTCACAGCCTCCAGCAGCTTGTCATACTTTGGATTAAACGTGACGGTGAAGGCACAGTCAATGATTCGCCCTGTGGAGACAAAGTTGGAGCGTGATTAATGAGCCGCCGGTGCCAAATTTAAAGAGCCTGACGATCGATATTCTTGGACAGCCTTGGACGCATCAGCACAAAAAAAACGCTAAGCCAAAATCAGCGCTCATTAACCCGAGTGCGTACCGTTGATGTGCTGTGCCGAAGTCGATCTTGCAGACGTCGTCGTACTGCAGGACGGTGGTGTCTCCGGCGTTGGGAGTGTAGTGGGCAGCACAATGGTTCAGGGAGCAGCCGGTGGGGAAAGCCAGGCCGGCGTTCAGCTTGTTCTCCTTTATCAGCTTGCGAGAACAGTCCTCCAATCGCTCGCTGGAGGGAGGCGGGAAGGGATGAGAGATAAAATTAAAGATTAGGATTAAAGTGGAAATGAAATATTAGTCAACAGAGGAAGCTTTGAACACAACAGCATCCTGATTTCAAGGTTGTCTAGTTCAGGGGAGAGAAACGACACTATCCAGCATCTAGTCATTTTTTTGCCTTTATTTGTGGATTTTGGCATTAAACGTAGCTCCTGTTTGCAATGTAACTATGGATGTATCTCCGGATCACTCTGATACTGAGAAAACATAAAACTATGATTCTCTGAAAGTCTCTAGGCACAATGAACTGGCTTGCAGCGATGAAGGCATCCTCACCAGATTTCAATCATGGTCATCCCGGGTTTCAGGAAGCTGCGGACGTGCTGGCGGACCTGTCTGTGAGCCTCGGCCGCCTGTCGGAAGTCGCTCCACACCTCCTCATTGGCTTTGTCCAGCACCCGCTTCTCCTCGCTGGTCGTGCGCCACGCGGCGCTGCGACTGAGAGAACAAGAACAAGTTTTTATCGACAGGTCGAGAACGGCTGCGTTATCATAGCAGGAAAAGGGCAGTCGTGGTTAAAGTAAACTTGTTAACGCAGCAAGCAGTGGCGGGTTTTACAGCCTAACAACAAGCTCCTGACACGTCGTCTGACCTCAGATCACCTGACCAGAGTTGATGAGTTCATGTGCACAGGAGCAGGAAGTGTAAACAGCAAACACGATACAACTCTGGACGGCTTTGAACTTGTGAGAGCAGACAGGTGTGAAATCCAGAAAGATCCAAAGGAAACAAACAGTCTGAAGATGAACTTTAAAGCTGCTTTAACGCTGCCTCCAGACTCGGGATTAGTCCCAACAAGATTAATGAACCTGCAGAGGTGTAGGTGTGTGTGTGTTCTTCTTACCCATCCTGTGAGGCCGGGTATTCACACTCCTGTCCGATGGGGAAAACTCCAGTTGGGTATAACTCACAGATGGGCACAGACGGGGGATCCGTTTGAGATTTAGCTGGAAGGCAAAGAAGGAAAACGTCTCATCAGACGGGCCGACGGACGTCTCACAGCGAGTCAAATCAAATCAAACGTGGCAGACTTACGTCCTTTCTTCTTCTTTTTCTTCTTCTTCTTTTTCCCTGCTGAGTTTTCTCCGTCGTCTCCATCTATTCGAGTAAAGACAGCGCTGTTACACCGACCGCGAGCGTAACACATTTACACGTGAAGTCTTAAATCGGACGTGCTGTCTCACCTTCCTCACCGTCCTCCTCTTTCTCTTTGTCTTCTATCGCCTGCTTCTCCAGCTGTTTGGTCACTTCGGCCACTCCATCAGCCTCAGCCTCAGCGCCTGCAGCAGCGAGGGGATCATCAACAATAGGAACGCACACACAGTCCAATAAGCAATCAACCAGCGGCGGGAACGGCGGTCGAAAAGGTGCCGCGTAAGCACGGGCAGCAGGAAGTAGAGAGCGTGAAGCAGTGGAACAAAAACGATCAGTCGTAGACCGGCTGCATTCTTTACAGCAAATCTGTTAGAAACCTTCTGTCCACCAATAAAGAAAACATTACAGGAGCTGGCAAACAAACAAGCCGTTGTTACGATGAAGACGCTGGATCTAATGCGGATCACTCACACCAGACTCACTAAAACAAACTGACACCGATGTGAATAAATCACAGCTGACTAATGCTGACTGCTGGTTTTGTCAGGCTGTTGGCGACGTTGCAAAGTCGGACGTCTTGCCTGAATTGAGTGCGACAGTTAGGCTAACGAAGCGTCTTTGGCTCACCAACATTACTAATGCTACATACTGAAATGAGAGTGATGCAGACTGAAGCAGAGAGAGAGCCAAGGCGTCCCACAGGGTTCTGTGTTTGGTCCTCTCCTCTTTATACTCTATATGCTTCTCCTTGGCAACACCAGTCACCGTCACGGTCTCCACTTCCACGGTTATGCCAGCTCTACATCTCCACCAAATCCATCACCTCGGAGCCTCTGAACGTCACATTAACCGACCAACCAGAACTTAACATTGTTCTTATGCATCGAACGCCTCTCGTGCATCTCGCTAAAAGACATGAAACCCTGCGGCGTGCATTAAAAACCTCTCAGCAGCAGATAAAATGTCATCTGTGGTGAATGAAAGGAAATGATCATTTGTTTTGTTTTGCTGTGGAAACGTTCACTGTGTTGGATCTGCTTACGTCCGTACATTAATTACTGCTTACTCAAAGTGGCAGCGACTCCAGCTAACCATTACAGCTGAGGAGGGTTTAAAGAAAACACTCGAGTCAGTCACAAAAGTGGATCTCAGATAATTAGCTGGCTCGTTTTGTATGACGACCTGAATCATCTTTTTCCAACAAATCTGTACAGAACACAGCGTCTCTTTTTTTTTTTAAAGGTTTAGGTTAGTTTTCTCTTTCAGGTGAGTAACATTTATATTAACAAAAGGATGACATAGTTTAAATAAACAGGAGACACAGTTATCATGAATAAACCTCTTAATGTTCCTTTAAGCCATCCACACATTTGTTGCAGGTGGTTTAATAAGGTTTGTTGGGTAATATCGACCATGTGTTCATATTTTCATGCGGTTTAATGCGTTTAAAAAATGTCTTCTTTTCTTACATAATAACTCTGGCAAACCGATAATTACGAAACCGGGAAAACTTGGCTGAGGCTCAACGCAGCGTGCAAGAAAAACAGTCACTAAACCGAGCGGATAAAACACCTGAATCACGTGTTCTCCGTCTGATTAAAGAGAAAATGACTTCTTATGCCAGCTGTGTTGAATGTCACCGACCCTGGACGCGGATCTGACCAAAGCCCGGCGTGTCATGAGGCCTGACAGGCAAGACACTGCTCGAAGACCCGCATGGCTAATGAGGAGGCTCATGACAAGTCAAGCTAGACACGTTCTCACACCGAGCTTCCGGTGTGACTTTCAAAATAAAAGAGACTAGCGCTTAGACGCTGCAGTTCTCGACCTGCAAATCTTTCACACAATTAGTTTAAACGCCTCAAATAAACGAACAAACTACACGATTTATTATTATTGCAATAAGGTATTATTTCATTATAATCGTATCCTTCTAAATTAAGTTGAGCAAAAGATAATAAAACTTCTGAACACAATGTTGATTACATTAACATTTACACACCAACTTTATTATTTAATTGATCACTCAATAGATAAACTACCACGTTTTATCTAATTAAATAATCAAAAATATCCATTAGAATAATATTAAACTGTACAAAAACATTTTGTTGATTTTTCCGCCTGGTTTTCTGCTGTTGAACACCGTTTGTAGACTTTTATTTTGAAGGCTACTTCCGCTTTAGCCGCAGCTAACTCCGGCTAACCTGACGCTGCTCTAACAACATTAGCCCCGTTAGCCTGTTAGCACCTAAATCTCGTCGCGCGAGCCTCACCTGTCGCTGCGGACTTGTTCTTCTTCTTCTTTTTCTTCTTCTTCTTCGCTGTCTCCTCCACGGGGTCGGCGTCCTCTCTGTCCTCTGCCTGCCCGTTCAGCTCCCGATCCGGGACTGCTTTCTGGTCCACTGCCTGCTCCGCAACCACGTCCGCCATGATCGCAGGCGCTGCTGGAAAAGGAAGCGCGAGGGACTGTGGGAGTGCTGTCTATGATGCTGCCTTCACGGACACGCGGAGATTATAGAATCGTCAATTATCGATAATATCTTCGTTTTCTTCTTCTTCAAATTATTATTATTATTATTACAAATGTTCTTTATTTTGTCACTCCTGTTTTTACGTAAAGTCCGTAGTGTGTAAAATTTAAGCGGACTCTTTTACAAAATATGGAATATAATATGTATAACTATGTTTTTATTAGTATATAATTACAAGGGCGAGGAGACAGAGTTGTATAATCTTACACACCGGACCTTTAAAATGTTACGCTGAGCTGACCTGTTATTCTCTTCCACATTTCATCTAACACATTTCATTGTACTGTTGACCCTGTGTTGACCCACATATGACAAATAGAAGTGAAAAATGAAACTGAACTTGTAAAGGTATTAATAGACCAAGATTTTACTAATTGCATCACAGTGAATCTAAAGCCTTCGGGTCCCATGAGAGTCTAGGGCCCAGGTGCAGTTGCTCATTTTGCACAGTTGGTTAGTTATATTGTAGTCTGTACGTCCTCATAGGTTTAATATGTGTATTAATATTATATACATTAAGTATAACTCCATCTTGTCCTTGGTTGGCTTGGAGGTCCTGCAGTACTTCATATTAGCAAAACTATCTAGTGACAGCCGTGACTCACAAAAAACAATACAAGGGTCACTTTTACAATCAAAAACCAAGAAAAGACTGTCCATTTTCATGCTTTGCCTACCAAAAACATGATAGTCAGAAATCGGAGCTGAATCAGAGCGCCTGAATGCAGCACAAAGTAAAACATGCCTAATCAGCTTGTGTGTGCTGAGCAGTGAGCCTGATGTGAAAATAACCTGTGGAGAGGTCAAAATAAACTCCACTATCCACAATAATGTGTGAATAAGAACATCTGAAGTTGTGACATTAAATAGTTTGAGTCACATTAAGTGGATTAAAACTGTGAGACGTGAGAAAATAAATAAAACAGATTAAAAGAATGCAAATGTGTACAGTTATTTATGAAAATTAATCTGTACACAGAAATATAAAGATATTTGAAGTTGGAGATGATGACAAAAAAAAAACCTGCATTATTGCCACAGGCACCTTTGGCAGTAGCAGATTTAACCACTAGGTGGCGACACTACAACAGTAAACAACTTATTAAATTAATGTCACTAATCAATCTGTGTGGTGTTTTATATTTAGAAACACGTGTGCCGCTTACAGCACGTTTCTTGGTCTTCGTGGCACGCTCGGCAGAAAAGACGGATGTTTCAGTGCGGGTGGCTTCAGCTGGAGTCAAATCCTCACAGCTAGAGTTACTGAAATATGGAGTTTCCCCTTCTTAAATGTATTAAATCCAAACCACAGAGGGACTTAGAGGTTAAGTCTTTACTCCACTACATCAGGCAGGAGTGGCTTTAAAAGACGAGCTCCAGCTGTTGTGCAAAATCCCACAAAAGATATCGAGTAACTCACCAAACCTGTTTCATACCCCACGCCGAAACACGAGCGCCCAGAAAAAGAGTTCAGGATACAAAGAACACTTCCAGAATGGTATTTTATTTCATGTTGGAAAATGCAGGAGGGGGGGGGGGGGTAGTAGACCTCACACCCGAGGGTGCAGGAGGGGTCAGGACAAGGCAGACATGGTGACAAGAAAGACTGGGAGAGGAGGAGGGTGCGGGGCATACATCAGGGCGGTCAGACTCTTTATGGCAACTTCATATGAAACATAAAGTTAAAGATTGCCCTCACATGAGAGAAAACATCTTTTTTTGTAGTTGTTTAAATTATACCCGTACAGGTATCAAATAAATCAAACCTCACAGCAGCAGTTCGTTGAATTCATGCCACACAGTTCAGTCTATAAAGTGTCGAGTCATAAACTTCCTTATCCTCCCTCTGAGTGTGCCCCTGTAAACACAGACGCTGTTTCAGTGAATTGTTCTCAGATACAATAGTATTCCAAATGTGTCGTTCGAAACAGGATTATGAATGTGTGTGTTCGGCTATGTGTCCATTCAGACAGCAGAGAGAGAGCGAGAGAGAGAGAGAGAGAGAGAGAGCGAGAGAGCGAGAGAGAGACGAGAGAGCGAGAGAGCGAGAGAGAGAGCGAGAGAGAGAGAGAGAGAGAGAGAGAGAGAGAGAGAGAGAGAGAGAGAGAGAGAGAGAGAGAGAGAGAGAGAGAGAGAGAGAGAGAGAGAGAGAGAGAGAGAGAGAGAGAGAGAGAGAGAGAGAGAGAGGTGGATAAAAATAAAGCGCAGATATTAAAAATAGCCTTTCGACTCTTCCTCTTCTTGCAGAGCAGCTCCCCTCTAACACTTTGCGTCTACGTCTGTCCGCCTAGAGGAATCAGTGTCGGCTCGGTTCAACATTCTGTTCGAGGTGTGTTCAGACAGAAAGCGAAATCTGCATTGTTCGTGTAAATTCACTTGTACCGGCTGCAGCGGTGGAAAGTAACTCAGATACTTTATTTAAAGCAGCTTCAAGGAGCTTTAATTTGGTGATTCTGGCGGCCCCCGTGGACAAAATCGGTTTTATCTGCGTTACGAATAACAAGACAGAAATAGCCAATCGCCTCGATGATGGTCAACCGCTGTGGCTGTAAATTGAAGCCAACATGGAAGTGCAGTTCCTCAAACGTCCACTTGAGGCTGGCTACCGAACGAGTCAATCTCCATAGGTCCCCATGTTAAATTCTTGTTTAAAAAGGTGAAACCGTGGGTGAATTCGCATCTATCTCCGCGTTCCGTCTGAACACTCCCAGCCCATGACGTCCTGACAGTAACTCAGATTAATTTGATTTTATGAGAAAACTTATTTTAAAAAATCATCTCAAATATTCCTACTTCACATTATTTCACTGTTTTTATGTACGGAGCCAATCACCTACAATCTTTGTTTCCACATCTAGCGAGCGATTGTGATCAATATACACTATGTGGATGTCACCGAGTAAACTGTTGAAACATTCTGATCTGCTGGCCTTAACACTGTTAAGGTCATGTTTTGTTTTAGTGGTTCTGGTACCTGAGTTTTAACAGCAAAAGAGCAGTAAGAATTGTGGGTAATGTACAGTAACATGGACGGATGGGTGATAGAATTTGAGACACCTCCACAGCAGAAACAGTTACGATGTAACACAGACCCGTCGATAAAAGACACCCAGACTATCGGACATAAATGCAGTCTCTGCTCAGTGCTTCGTTAAAGCAGCGGGTTTCGTTTCAGTCCTTCTCGGGGGCTCGTCTGTCGCTCTCTTCTTCCTCCTCCTCCTCCTCCTCCTCCTCATCGTCTCCGAACGTCTGCTCCTCCATGTTGACGAGTGAGTGAGAGCGCGCCGCCACCTGAGCGGCGAGGGCGGAGCTGAAGCTGAGAGCCTCCGGGCCGTGGATCTCCGTCAGTCTGTCCATCACGGAGACAGCGGGGACTTTACGCATCAGGAAGCAGTCCAGACCGTTCTGGCCCTCCCCCTCCTCCAGGACGCCGTCGTATTGGTGCAGCTCGGACGCTCCTCCTCCTCCTCTCGTACACACCGACGCTCCTCCCAGCTCCCCCTCCTTCGCCTCCAAACCGCAGATGAACTCTGTCACCGGCTCTGCGGCGGGGTCAGGCCTCACCCTGCCATCTTTTCCTTCCTCTTCCTCCCCTTCGCTTCCTGCGGGGAACTCTGAAAGGTGGTTTCCTTCTTCAGCGTTGGTTTCTGCTGGTCCCAGAGAGGCTGGAGCGTCTGACGGGTCTGTGGCAGGATCTGAAGTCTCAGCATGAGCTGAAAGCGTCACAGCAGCTAGAAGAAAGAAGAGGAAACAAATCATTCAGGGTTGAACAGATCCATTGATTTCCAGTTTTACAAATCTGATATGGCTGGTTCACAGTACACTGAATTTCTTTACTACTACTAGTTTGACTGGAGTAGAACATTTCTATTTAGGTCCAGTAGTATTATGAAAATCATTAGTTGCAGCCTTTCTGCTACAAAAGTGCATTCATCTGCAAAAGAGCGAGCTGTGGTCGAGCGACTTAGACAGTGAATGAGAGTGAGGGAGCGCCGGCGTCGATAAAAGCGGTTAATGGGAGAAATAAAAAGTTATTTCCTGGTAGTTTCACAGCAGTCATGTTCAGCATAAATAGACACACATCCAGCAGCATTGCCACATACAATTCCTGATAAAACCTCATTCCAAATTCAACGACTCCATTTTGTAAAAGATACAAAATCAAAGGAGGAACAAAGTGTTCAAGTTTAGTCTTATTTTGTTTCCAATAATTTATTTAACCAATTTTTCATACAAAAAGAACTAACCTTCCCCCCACAGAGAGTTGTTATTGGAGGACACTTTATCGCTTCATCGCTTATATAATCAGCTTTGATGATGAGAACAAACAGCGACTTGTTTTTCCAAAATACTCACCAAACCTGATTTTCCAGTTTAATTCATACTTCTTCTATTTGTTGCTTTGATGTTACGTTAGTATTTCGTGTGTTCTTGTGTGTACTTTGTGATGACATTGGTCAGTGCAGACCTTGGTCGTTGAAGAGCAGCTGCTTCCTCTTCATCCTCTCCCCCTCTGACGCACGAAAGCCCAGCACAGCTTTGAGCTCTGACAGGACGCGACGGGACTCCTCCCTCTCCCGCCGCTGCCGCTCCCGTTCCTCCGGTGACAATATGTCGGACCAAGACCCTCGGCCTTCACCGTCCGAGTCCGAGTCGGACACGTAGGCCTCCCACTCCTGGTCCAAATGAAACAGGGAAACAATCAGGACACAAAGGACGGAGAGTGACTTGAGATTAGTTGTTTAATACAAGTACAGAAATCTTGACTGTGCTGAGGGAATTTCGGTGTAAGCAGAGGTCGACATTTCGTCTCACCAGCTCCTCTGGTACAGGGTCTCTGTCCAGGATCAACGGGTAGGAGGGAGGAGCAGCGGGAATCTCTTGCACGGGGGGACCACAATGCTCCAGACACTGAGCGTTACCTGCAGTCATTGTTGTAAGAAAAAACAGATGACATCAACGATATGGTATCAGAGCCGTGCTCTGGTTGGTCTGTTTCTTGTCCCATATTCTGAAGGAGCTACTTCCTCCATGACTGGCAATTGTCTTGAGTCATGGTAAAGGAAGGAGGAAGTCAGCACTAAAAATAGACCCCGTGTAAATATAACCAACACACTACTAAAGGGGGTGTCACTGCTCGGGCTTGTATGAATTTCATGGCATGTTCTGGAAAATGTGTGAATGAGCACAGAACCTACAAGTCCTTATAAAAAAAAAAACAGCAACACAGTTCAGATTTTGCAGCTCGTATAGACATTTCAAATTATATTTCAACACTTTGGAAGTTAGAAGAGTTAGAAGAGAAGATCGATAGATCTATTCAGTGCTGCAGTTGCAGCTCACCTGGGCAGGTGTTGGCCCGTCTCATCATGCGCTCCACCTGGCTGATGGTGTCCTCCCAGCAGCCGGCGCTGGCCTGCATGTGAGGCTGCAGCTGGTGCAGCCGGTCACTGAGGTCCTGGTAGCCCTCGAACGACAACTCTGTCGGTTCCTTGGACACCATGAGTTTCTCCAGGTCGTCCTCCAGGATGATCATCCTGATGACATCAGAGACAGAAGGAGAGGGAGAATGTTAACAGTAGAAGTTTAGATCATAGTTTGGGTCATGCAGGAGTGACCCAGTTTTCCCACACTGGTCATTAAGGTCTCATCACGTCTTATGGGAAGTGTAGAATGAGGACAGTGAAGACTGTGTGCGTCTCACTCGCTCAGCAGGGCCTTGAGATGCAGCTGCAGGCTCCGGATGGAGGTGTGCAGGGTGTTGAGCTCTCGGCATTTCTCCCTGGCTCTCCCCGTCCTGTCGGAGCCCGTCGTCCTCAGCTGGGTCTCAAAGTGCCGGTGGAAGTCGTAGCTGCGCTGCACTTCGCCGAGACAGCTGGACAGAGCGTGATGGAGGGGCTCGGTCACTGCGGCGATGGACTGGTGCAGTAGGGGTAGAAGAGGAGGAGGGGAGGTGTCTGCTTTGGGTTCCTCCTCCTCCTCCTCCTCTTCTATTCTCCGGGGCGACAGGAGGAGAGCGAGCCGACGGAAACATTCGGAGCTTTGTCCCACCCACAGCTGGAACAGCATCTAGTGGCGGACAAAACAGACATCTATACATGTGTGTCATAACAGTTGCTTCATTGTTTTAACATGCATGAGCCCCTGATGTGCCCTCAGGTCTCGCTTACCTTCAGGGCAGGCAGGCTGTAGTCGTCCGTCAGCTCCTGAGCCTGCTCGTCACCCAGGTGCTCGATACCCAGGCCGAGCCCGAGCTCCTTCAGAGGCACCGCGGACACGTAGTTGGTCACGTTATCGATCTCAGAGTTCAGAGGGAACGTTGGGAGGGGTTAAGGACACATGACACTTCTGGGAAAACAATGCCTGCACCTACGGCACACAAACCTGCATGTACAATGAGCCGTGTCTTATTTACAATGCACGTTTACGCCTGTAAAAGGAACTCAATGCAAAGCAGGCACTACGAAAAAGGTTTGACTTATCCTTAGCTTTCTAAAGCTGAGCTGAATGCTGCCTGGTTTTGGTTCTAATAACAGAGAAGAAGAAGAATTCATCAGTTAATGACACTGAAATTGAAGTCTTTTGTTGAGTCTAAAGGATATGCCTTGAGCATGTGACACGTGGCTCTACGCGAGGACCTGAAGGCCGAGCGCAGCGCCGGTACAGGGCCTTCCTCAGTCCGATCAGCTGCTGGCCTCGCGGCATCCCGCCCGGCCCGGCCCTGCTAAAGGAGCTGGCCGCACTCACCCTGTCGAGCAAACTTGACAAGTGAAATGTGATACAACTGTGGAGACGTCCCAAAGAGGCAGGGGGGCAACACACAACACTGAACGACAACACACCACTAAAGACGACACGCAGACGATTCAGACACTACACCGGACGACATGACATTCTATTTAAAAAGGAGCCGCACGACAGTTTGGAAAATACGTCTTCGGGCGAGTTACGTGACAAAATCGATCGCACTCTCATGTCAGTTTATCTTAGCTTAGCTTAAAGACTGCAAACAGCTAGCCTAGCTCAGTCTAAAGGTAACAAAATCCACCTGCCAGCGCCTTTGAAAGCTCGATGATTAACATCTCATTTGTTTAAATACACAAAAAACCAAATTTTATTACTTTTGGAGAGAGCCTGTAACATTTACCTGCTTCCAGTCTCTATGCTAAGCTAAGCTAAGCTAATTGGCAGCTGGCTTTAGCCTTATATTCACCGTACAGACATGAGAGTGGTATCGACTTTCTCGTCTAACTCTCAGCAAAATAACAAGTTTATTTCCCAAAATGTCG
The DNA here is from genome assembly GCA_014281875.1 of Nibea albiflora. Lineage (NCBI taxonomy): Eukaryota > Metazoa > Chordata > Actinopteri > Sciaenidae > Nibea > Nibea albiflora. The sequence continues at coordinate 4,981,778 of CM024810.1, forward strand.
AACTGTCCCTCTAATTGAAATATAATGCTACTCTAGAGACAATGCTAAAGCTATACACACAGACAGAGACAGACAGCAGGCTAAATAAGTGCTGCATAAATAATAAAAGCCCCCTACACAACCCGAGGAGAAGTTAACTAACACACCGCCAACAAAGGAGTGAATTAAATGAGCAGGCTTGAATACAGAGGCAGATAAGCATTGATGATGTGATTGGGTGAAAGAGTTGTACGTAACTAGAGACAAAACGAGCACACTTACAGGGTGAACCCTCGGGAGATGACCTCCGTCTCCTGCACCAGGCGCAGGGCTTTCCGGGACAGCCCGGTCAGCGTCTTGCTGTTGTGGACCAGATTCTGGAGCTGCGCGGCCCGAGCGTGGACGGCTCTCTGCATGCATCCCCGTCTCCACAGCATGACCCCCCTCAGCCCCACCCAGCCCAGCAGCGCCAGGCCCCACGGGGCCGCGGCCAGCGACCACAGGCCGCCCGATGAAGAGCAGAGACCCAGCAGCACGGCGGCCAGGCCGACCAGCCCCGCCATGTCCCTGATTGAGGAGAACAGGAGGGAGTTTTGATCAGCGCGACCGTTAACTGGCCTTGTAACTGGTTTTTGTAGCAGGCTGTAAACATGTTTATTTCTGCTGTGAAGTTTTTAACATGGGGACTTATGGAGGACTGACTCACTTCTGGAGCCAGACTCAAGTGGACGATTGAGGAACTGCAGCCACAGAGATTGCCGCTTTTATCACGTTCTAAAACATCTCAAACCTACAAAGCTCTCGGTTATTTGGTCTTTTGTCTCTTGCTGTGATTTTCGGTCTTTAATGAAAAGTTCATTCATAACACAGATGAATTAATAAAGTAAAGATCTTTTTATACACAGGATGGACTACACCTCACAATATAACACCATCCAATACGTTTTCTATTTTTTAGGAATGTTTCCATCCAAAATAAGTCTCATAGTCTGAATGTTTATTTTTGTTAGGCAGGTCATGAGATCAGTATTGTTTTTGAGGCCATATTTTCAGTTTGCGCTGGTGTTGTGCTGGAATGAATTATATTCTCTGGTGGGCCAATTATTTTGCCCATGCGCTGCACAGCTCTGTGTGTTTCTTTCCTAACAACGCACCACAGGGACGGCCTGGCTATGAGGCCCGGTCTGGGCAGGGCGCTCGCTCGTCCGGGTGAGCCAGAGGGCGACGAGCCGAGGGTGAGCAGGCTCGGGTCTAACAGCTCGATCAGCTCCACATCCTCCTGCAGCAGCACGTCCTGGTCCAGAATGCACCTCACCGAGTACTGGCCGAACACGCAGTCCTGCGAGAGAGGAAGAACATGTGAAGAAAGGTGATTAGGCGGACGCCCCCCCAAAAAACAAATCCAGAGCTGCTGGTTTCGGTGCCAGCATTCCTTTCCTGTTTCCCCTTCTACCTACCAGCTGCTGGCCCAGCTTACGAGACGCAGCCGCCTGGTGGATCGGAGTCCATCTCCACAAGGCTTCAGCCAGTCTCCATAAGCGTCCTCCCTGCGGATCACAGACAGGGGAAAATTAACTCCATTCCAGGTTTATGCATTATTTTATGCTGTGGTGGGGCCCCGGAGGACTCAGTAAAGTTGAAATATACTTAATGCTTCACCTGCAACTCTTCCACTCACTTCCACCAACTTGGATTTATTTCCCAGGAATCACACATCCATCAAATGAACTGTCTGCGCTCACAAACATACACGCTTGCGGTTCAAAGGAGTATCCCAGGAGACAAACTCTTTCAGACAATAACAATAAGAGCAATGTGTGTTTGTAACAAGCTCCCGGCTCTTATTTAACTTTTCTGCGGCACAGAAAAACCCACAAAACTGTTTCATTTAGTTGAAGTTCCATTTTAGAGTTACAGCCGAATGTTTACATTTTCAGCATCAATAAAACTCATCGTTTCATGGTTAAGAGACGGAAAAGGAAGGATCCTTTTAGTTCAAGGAGAAGAAACAACTTTTTCACTGGAGACGCGACACAGAAATGCACTTTTGCTTCATGTCTTGCTTCACATATTAAAGTGCGTTGACATTATGATACCTAACAAACCTCAGGCATGTTGCAAGGTTTTTTTTAATTTTTGCTAAGAGCCTAAAAAGAAATCCCAAACTGTGCTAATGCCTAATCGTGAATAGGATCTACTATTCACTAATCCGCTTAGAGTGTTTCGTGGCGTCCGTGAACTGCCTGGTTTAAAAATGGGACCCGTTTTTTGAAAGACATTTGTATGTCGAGGATTAAATAATAACACACGCATCTGTTCTTTTCCTGTTAATATTAGAGTCCTGTACGAAACAGAATCGGAACACCTCGGGGCAGTGACGCATGAGGTTATAAACTCAGACTGGGCAGCCGGCGAGCTGACCCTTTCCTGGGGGGTAAAGCACAAGTGTTATTAAGTGTAAAGGGCGCAGTGGTATTGATTACTGATACAGCTCTTAAAGTAGGCCAGAACTCTGCTCAGCCTGCAGTACTGAAGCGGTTAATCCCACAGATGATGTAAACCATGTACAGATTAACTCAGATATTCCTGCACTCTCATACTGTATAACATCCCGGCACAGTCAGGTCTTAGTCATGAGTATTCTCCTGCTTTCGGACACTGTGTGAGACAATGGACAGCACAAACTTAAAGAAATGGTTCAGTGGAACTCTGTGACACAGAATTATGTCTGAGATAACATGTCGTTAACGTGTCGTCTATGTGTTTGTGCACTCGTTAACATGTTTACGCATTTGTTCACATGTTGTTAACGTGTTGATTGTGTTTGTTTGCTCATTGACATTTTGTTAACATGTTTTAAACGTGCTAATGGATCGTTTACAACACATTAACACAGAAACAACTTGCTTACGTGTTGCCCTATGTATATTTGAACTGGCTAGCGTTCCACATTACCTGAAAACTTATTATGTGAATATTCAGTAAAGAAAACAATCATTAGTTGCAGCTCTAAAAGCTAGTATACTGTGCACAAAGATTAGGAGTGAGGGTGAGATTACATGCTGGTTCAGAGCAGATTAATTGACAATGAAAGTGATTGTTAGCTGCAGCCCTGCACTGGTTACAAACAACTCTCCAAAGTACAGTTAGGATCATGCAACAATATATCCACAAGTGAATAACTAATAATTGAATGTCAAATTATGCTATAATAAAACAATAAACCAACATTCTGTCTCAGGTCTGTCAACCTTACTCCACTTCCTGACCTGTAGCTCTGTACTGGTGTTCACATGGTGGTCAGTTGTTCCCAATCACACTTGTGGAAACCAGTCTGAGCCTCTACGATTACCATCCCCCTCGCCTCTTTATGTTACTGGACATATCACCTGCGGCAACATACAAATTCATTTAAATGACCTCCAGCATATCAGGACACACACACTGTATATACACGTGTACGTGAGCTGTGTTATTCTACAGATAATTGTGCACAAGGTGCTTGGCTCCAGCTCCGACTTCGTCAGAGCTCCAGGAAGCTGGTCACCGAGGGACGAGCCAAAAGCTTTCCTGCCTCATCTCTCATCCTCCTTAACTCGTTAGAACAAAAGCGTACGAGAGAGGAAGCGTGACACGTACGGAAAGTTCCTGGACGAAGCAAACACAACACCGTTTCCCGTCGCAAGAGGATGGGGAGAGTGAGGAGAGGCTGAGTCACGTGATGCTGAGCTTCCCCGGATGCATTGCGAGTCTGCATGAATCACAGGCCGACTCAAACTACAGTCACTACTGCAGAGTTAACAAGTTCCTTTGATTGTGGACTTGAGATTAAAAACAGGTGAAAACACACGCGCACAGAGGGAGATATTACGTCAGAGGACAGTTGCTGTAATCGCATTCGGGCTGCCTCTTCAAAAATCACAGCAGCAGCAGCAGCAACTTAGACTGCTGTGTGTGATTACAGAGTAAAGAACAAGCACAATACCTGGAAGAGTGTGTAGAAAGCCTGTGCTGCCATGTCCAGTCCGAACGAAACAAAGCATACGAACCAGTGCACATTAACAATGACTGTGTGACAATTTGTGTCACTGTTTGGAATCAATAGTCAAATTAATTACTTTGCGTCTGACTGCACAAGTCAAACACACACAGTCTCACACAGACAGCCCCCGTTAGTCACTTAGTTGACCGACTTTGACCTGATGGGGTTGACTTGAGTTAAGTTGATTTCAATCTGTAAATCACTGCAGGTTCTGGGAAATTGTGACGGGCTCATTTTCAACTATTTTACGGCATCTTGACGCCCAAACAATACTAATCAAAAATCTAACTACCTTCATTATCAAATGATGCAATTAATAATAAAGTAATAGTAACAGAAGTGCCAAAAACTGCAGTTCCTCAAAGCGTCCACTTGAGGCTGGCTACAGAAGTGTGTCAGTCTCCATAAGTCTCCCATGTTAAAAACTTCACAGCAGAAATAAACATGTTTACAGCCTGCTACAAAAAACAGTTTTGGTCTCTATAGCTAATTTCCCCGTTCATGACAACTGTATTGAGGGTGAATTTATATACAACTCACCTGTTCAGATTATATTAAAGCTTTAAGTTATGCAGGATTAAGAGCATGGACCCTTTGATTGGCAGGTGAGTCTTGTTACAGACAGTTTGTTTGACCAACCAGGCTTCATTCAGCCTGCATCAGGTCAGACGATGATCCACATCTTTGTGGCTTTTTATATTAGCCGGGAGGCAGAAGAAGCAGGACCATGTCTCCAGAAAATAACATCTCAAGATGATAAAATAATAAAGTTGCATATGCATATCTCTGTTTTTTAGTTTTTAGTAGTTAAATTTAGTTGAAAGCAGTGAGGAGAGGACGGGCATGTGTGAGATTTGTGTTGAGGATTTGAGGAACTCACTGAAGTTTTCTGTGGATCTTCGTCGGGAGAGTTGAGGTCTCCCCCTTGACCGCCATATTCGTCCTCCTGTGATGCCGTCGGACATGCCTCGAAGTCTGTGTGCCCTAGATCATGCAGGTACTGGAAAAGAGGGGAGTTCTGCAAAGAGAAAGAGAGACAGATTGAGCAGTAGTCGAGGAAGGATGGAGGAGATTTCTGACGTGGGCTGAGCTTGATTTTGTCCTAGTTTTTCCCCAGCATGAATCCAAGCGAGGGAAAACCATCACCGATTCGTCAAGCAACGATGTCTCCTTTCCTCCAGGGTTCATCAGCTGAAGTTGAGACTCCACCCTCACCCACATCCCCCCTATCTCTCCACCGTGAAGCTTACTTTTCTGTCCTGGAAGGAATGCTCTAAGTGCCTTCACATGTGAATCTGTAAATCGACAGACGCTCGTACAGATGCCAGTCTTTCGAGCCCAAAGATTTCCCCTTAATCCGCCTCTCCTGCATGGAAACTGGACTAAACGTAGACGCGATTCATCATGTAATAATCCGTCTAATGGAGGGACAAAACACACACGATGCTGTTTCTTACCCCGGACACAAAGAAAGCTCACATCCAAACCAGGAGGAGGAAAAACATCCAAAAGACGCCTGACCCAGTTCTACCCTCACCCTCTCCCCCCATGCCTTTAATATATCTAACTATGACCCATCATAACACACCGTATGCATACATGGCTGTCACATCTACTCACATGCATTGTCACACGAAGTCGCAGCTCATGTTGTCACCATCCAGATGTAGGTTAGCTACGTGGGGTGTGTGTGTGTGTGTGTGTGTGTGTTCAGGTTTTTTCCAGAACCGACGCATTGGATCTGGTCATCCCCACCCCACCTCTAAACTACCAGCCTTGTAATGATGAAACACCCCAACAACAAATGCGCACCCACAAGCCCAGCTCAGCCCCTCTCTCTCATGACCACCAAAGCTCCTTGGCAGACACATAGTTAGCAGCCAATGCCAAATATGTGGATTTGTTTTGGGATTGTCAATGCATGGCAACAGGAGCAGCGGAGGGGGGGAGGGAGGAGGAGGAGGGAGGAAGAAAGGAGGGCTGCTGATGTGAAGCTAACACGCCTAGCACAGCTTGCTAACTTACGCTAGCCGGAGCACCAAACGTCTATATTTACCTCAGAGAGGTATGACAAAGCACCGGTTACAAGTTTCGACAACAAAATGTTAAAATACAAACCTCAAATACCACATCTTCGTCAAACTCCTCAGTCATTGCTCTCCGCCATCTACGCGCAACCCGTTTTGCATTCTGAAGTTGTAGGCGACAGTAGTGTGTCGAGTACAGCCGCTGAGAAGTTGGTAGTTAGCCGGTTAGCTTAGACCTCGCGTGAAAAACTACAATTCCCATAATCCACCCCCCTCTCTCTCTTCTTTAACGGTCGCTTCCTCGCGAGCAAAAAAAAAAAGCACCGCTTTGGCGCCTCAAGTGGTCGCGCGAGGCAAAAGTGGCCCCAACCGATTTGGAACGCTAGGCAAGAAGATGGAGGGTGAAGTTAGCGGAAACATCCGGTACAGGAGCGGAAGTCGCCTTCAAAATAAACACAGCACTTTTCCCAACAATTTGCTATGGATAGAAAATAAAGCAAAAAAAATCAACAATTATATTTTAATTGACGTAAGACACAGAGTTTAACACACTTTTATGCTCGCTTGTGTGATTTGTTTCATATCGTAGCAGCTGTGCGAGAGCTTCCGCGACAGTAGCTTTATTTTTAAACCGCCCGAAACGGAAGTGTGTTGTTCGGTTGTAGTCTGCTTGACGCTGTTAGGAAAAGCACCGTGGCTGAAAACTTTCGGGAAAATGGAAAAAGTAACAGGCGTAAAGACTTTATCCGTGCATCCGCTGGCGAGATAAGGAACAACAGCCATGGATCTGTATGTTTTCTCCCCGAAGCGGGTTTCAAACTGACAATGGTGTCGAAGGAGGAAAAAACGCAGATTTTAACGCATTTCCATTGAACGTATATTTACCCATGGAGAAAGGACCAAGTCGGGAGTCATGAGCACAGGTTTGTTTCGTGGGGGAGCTAACTTAACTTAGCTCAAATCCTGCTGTGCAAGCGCCTATTGTGGTCAGCTAAAACTTAACAGAAATACTTCTTGAGTTTACTCGCGGAATATGACAGAAAAATATGCATTTTCTGTGTTATAACGGACGCTCTCTATTTTTACTCAGCCACCAGTTAATTACAGTTTTTCTTAATAACAGCTTTCAAACATATATAAAAGAAGACAGGCTTCAATTTGAGTGAAAAAACGACCATCATAACTCACAATCAAAACTGTTTTCCCGTTTGATATTACAGCTCCTGTTTGCAGCTGGACAGGGGGGTTAAATCCTTTGTCTTAAAACATCTGTCCTCGCTGTTTGATGCAACAAGTCGGCTGCAGTCTTAGCTGTGTTATCTCATATGAAAACTGACGTTTTGTTTCGCTTTTAATAAAGGTGAATTCGTGTCACCAAACTGGACACATGCCACGCCGTTTTTTTGTTTTTTCCCTAGGATTTGTTGTCGTGTTTCAGTCCTACCTGAAACTGAAAACATAAGGCCAAAAATCCGCTTGAAAAACATCAATTTTAAAGGCTTTTCGCTTATTTTTCAACACATAGGATATAGTTTATTAACTTTTCTAGCAGTCGTGAGCATGTGCTAGCAAATTCGGCTTATAGATAAACAATCCATGTGAGAGTTGGCTGAAGTTTTAGGTTGATTCTTTCAGCTCTTCACCGCCATCCACGGTGATTTCTGATCCACATTTATGTGAGCCACTTCTTAAAGTTAAAATATTCTAATAACACATGTATGCCGAATTAAAAAGCGACCCTAGTTAATAAGTATTAAGTGTTAACCAATATCCTACAGCTTAGTTTGAATTGTTTTTAACCGCATCGATTGTACACTTTGTGATTTTTTGAACGGACCTCCGCGCAGGCTCTCCCCCTCTCTGTGTCAGCAGAGGCAGAGCAGCGTGTATCGGGGAGCCTGAGCGGTTTTTTGGTCGTTGGCCTTTTCGGAAACATCCGCTCGATGACTCCACTTCTCGTGGTGTCGGCCAGCCAAGAGTTTTTCAGCCAGTTAGAGCGGAAAATGTGGCCTACAATCTCAATTCACAGCTTTTTATTAGCGCACAGACTCTGCTTTTTTTATTTTTATTTATTAAAACTTTATTTAATCTCAGTGAGAATGACAGAAACTTGAAATATCAGTGCTCAGTTATAGTAAATATTTACTAGTCTTTAAATGTCCAGCGTGTAACATTTAATAATATTCATAACTATGTTTTCATTAATGTATAATCACCTGAAAATAAGAATTGTTATGTTGACGTTACCTCAGAATGAGACTTTTATATCGACATAGGGAGCGGGTCCTCTTCTACGGAGTCCGCCATTTTGAACCTCTTTGTTTCTACAGCAGCCCAGAAGGGACAAACCAAACACTGGCTCTACATAGGACCGTACGCGTCTTTTACAAGTTTCACAGCCACTGTAGTTTCTTTGTGCCTGAACCGAGAGGTAGAAGCGAGGGGTCATGTTGAACTGCCATTTTTCTACCATAGCCCAGAACAGACAAACCAAACACTGATCTAGATATAGCCTCCTGCAGCCTCCTTTATAATTTCCCCTACATGCTTAGAAGAAGAGGGTGAGGCGTGGAGAGAGCGTTCATTTGGTTGCAGTTTGCGACTTTGCTGCTAGATGCCACTAAATCCTACACAGTGGATCTTTTTTAATTCATAGAATTTAATTTGGACAAGAAAGTAGTGGCATGCCGAGCATGCTCAAGGGCAGGAAGGAGGGTACAAATTAAATTGTGAATCTGAATTGAATAATCCAGTTTTACTTTGTGCTTACAGCCACAGTCGAGATGCGAGCGCTTCAGTGAAAGGAGCAGATGTTTTGCCATTTTGAAAGACTTTGTTGAAGATATAGATCCTAATGTTAATCCCTCAGGCCTCAGTTCTTCCCCTCTGACCCTGAAAGTGACCTCTTGACCTGAGACAAGCTAAACAACCACAGCTTGCAGCTGTCGGTGCTTATGTTAAGGAGGGGTGGATGGGTGGGTGAAGCATGTGTCAGTGGGTTGTGCTGATGCTGCATGATTCATTTTAAAAGGAAGTGTGAGTAAATAAGAGTTTTCTGTAAATCCTCCCTCTTCTTTACGTGCAGGTGTGAAGAAGCCTCCATTAGCTCCCAAACCTAAACTCCCCACCACCACCACCATCACCAAACCTTCACCCCCACCCATCGCCCCCAAACCAGGTCTCCTCTCCCAGTCTTCGGTCATCTCTCTCTCCCAACCTTCCCCTGCTACCCTCAAGAGGACAAAACCGGCTGTCGCCCCCAAACCGTGCATTCCCAAGTCCACCGCCTCGTCTCCTCCTCGTTTCACCTCCGCCACCTAAACCCAGCGAACCCCTCATCCTATCTCAGGAATCGGAGGAGGCTTTAGGCGACAGCCTCTTGCTTCTCAACTCCAGAAATGGGATTTTATCAGAGGCTAACAACAAACGTGAGTCGGATTACATCATTCCCACCTGCTCCTGTGGGCTTGAGGACTCGTCCCAGTGCCAGCATCTGGAAAACGGAAATACAACCGAGATCGGGAGCGATTTGCACCAAGAGCCGTTGCAGAATGGGATTTCTACGTCAGGGACGAGGCCACAGGAGAAAGCAGAACAGCGGGAGGAGAAGGGTGAAGGTGGAGGGACGATCAGAAAGCCCAGGGATAAACCTCAAAGACAGAGACACCTGGAGAGGGTTTCGGTAAACAGAGAGGCACAGAGGGCCGAGGAGCAGAAGGGGAAAGCTTCAGAGACTGTCAAACATCAGGAAAGTGCTGCTGCTGAGCCTGATATTTCAAAAGCGGATGTACAGACTGAGGCCCAAAACTTAACAGACTCGGCCTGTGATGTTGCAGGCAGCATCATTTTCTCTCCTCATGAGTCCTCTGCAGAATCTTTCCCGGCTGAATGCAAAGCATCCCTCCCTAGGTTACACCCCGATCTGCAGGTACCTGCTGCCCCCAGTAAGCCTCTCCCGGTCCCTCACCCACGCAAACTTAAAAAGCCAGCCCTGGTGAGGCAGGATTGCGTGGAGGGCAGCGCCCAGGATCAGGTGGCTGTGGCGGAGGAACCGAAAGAGATGCGAGAGGCTGAAGGGAGTCTAGCCGCTCTGTCTCTCAGGTCAGAGGGCGAGGAGCTCAAACAGGACACATGCGATGACCCGTTAACACAGAAAGACTCAGGTTTAGGAGATGATGAGACCAACGCTCCCGTCCCTCCTCCTCGGCAGACCTCCCTTTCGCCTCGCCTTCACAGAACAGTGCCCACCTCTCTTAACAAAAACACCTCCCACTCCTTAGTCCTGCTCTCACAACCGGACTCGACGAGCCACAAAAAAGAGGGTGGGGAGCACCGGGTGGAGGAGGATGAGGAGGACGGGTACGGTGACTTTGAGCGCTACCCGATCACTCACAGCCTCCCCAAGCAGATCAAACTGGGATGTCACCCTCCGCTGGCCAACGCGAGGAAAGCCTTCTCCGCCGAGGATCAGCAGTCACCGAGAGCGCCGCCCAGAAAACCTCAAAGACACAGCCTGCCAGCGCCCCCGCCACCCTCCATCTGCCCTCCCGCACCTCCGCACGCCAACACCCCGATGAGGGAGCTGCCCGCGCCTCCTCAGGAGAAAACAGCGTGGCGCTTCACCCGACCCTGCGTGACCTTCTTCAGCCGCCAGATACCCACCAGGAGCAGCGTGCCGCCAAAGAGCCGAGCTCCAGCTCTGGGGGGAAAGCAGAGGGCGCAATCCTTCTCCGCAGCCGACCTGGCAACCCGGGCAGATTCTCAAAAGAGGAGCCTCTCCTTCCGGAAGCTGCTGGAGCTCAGGCTGTCTGTAAAGATGCTGCCAAAGCTGCTGGCAAAAGGAGGCCAGTCTCTGGACTGTACCAGCGTGGAGGAGTCAAACCGGGGGCAGAAAGGCCTGGAGAGGCCCAAGAGCTGCATAGGGGCGGCTGATATTTGCGGAGAAGGTGTTGAGGAATCAGTCGAGTATGAGAACGTTCCTCTGTATGAGGAGATCCCGGAGTACATGAACCTGCCGTTTCACAGCGCCAGGCTGGGCTGGCCGCATGACCCCGATGCAGACGACTCGGACATCTATGAGGTGCAGGATCCGTACCACAGATACCAGGACCACGAGTACGAGAGGTACGGAAGTATTTCACTTCACTTTTATTTACATGGCACCGAATCAAGAAGTTATCTCAGGACAGATTCCATCTTCATGTTCCAACCCTTCCTGTACTGTATCTAACCACTGGCTCTGACTCTGAGGGTTCATATCAAGCCATTCCCTCGTGAATCTGTAATATTTTGTTTCAGTATCATTCTGCTCCACATTCATATCACGTCTAAGCAGGTACCACATAGCGCACATGCATCCGTGATTAGATACGAGCTAAAAACGTGAAGGGGAGAGAGTAAGTGGAGGTAAAATGAATGGTTCAAAAACTCAAGTGCAATCTGAGGCTCCAAATGGGAACAAGTGCGGATCAGGAGTGCCGCTTTTCTACTCAAGTAACTCTTGAACTGGTTTCATTCAGGATTCAACAATAAATTGAAAAACTCTCCGTCTGCGTGGAGCTATTGTAGCTGAATAGTGTCAGCTTACTGTATTTTCACGTGTTATTCTGGTGGTAATATATTCTGCAGTGGTACGTGGTGTAGAAAGTTTGAGAAACCCAAAATTATTCAATTTACAGTCACATAAAACATCAAAAAGTAGCAAATTATTATATTTAGGAAGCTGAAAATGTATTTTTGTTTCTTCCTAAACCACTGAAAATAATAAAAACAGTTGGAACGATTAATAGGTCACTGAGCTGGTGATGTAGCAGCATCAGATGTCGTATCTGAAGATGATTTATGGTCTCAGTCCCAGTTAAGCGAGCAGTTGAACAATGGCTGCTTGTGTTTTTGAGCCCGAGGTGGATCTAGGCTCAAGATCCAGACCTGCTGTACAACACTTAACCCCTGCTGCTGCAGCCCTGTAATTTCAGCTGACCCGTAGCTTCACTGTGGGAACCGCCGTGCACGACAGGTTGCGCAGGTGACATTAGTGGTTTGTATTTACAAGAGTGTGAAAAGTCAGCCCTTGAGCCAGTGGCGCTGCATTTGAATAGAACATTGATGTGCTGCAGGTCAGCCTGTTTTCCTGTGGGTTATTTTCAGTGGCCAGGGCAGGAAATGTCTGAGAATCGCAGAAACGCCACACAGCTCTCTAGAACAGGGAAAATAAACCTCCAGCAACCACCAGCCTCCTCCTCCTCCTCCTCAGGCTGCCCGCCCTCGCACTGTGTTTAGCCTCTTCCTAACCTCATCACTCCTTTTTTTTTTCTCCCCTGTGTCTCTGTGAGAATATCTGAAGTGAACTAAATCATCTGTTTATATCACACATGGCAGTTTGCAGAGACTGCAAGGAAAAAGTAGTGAAATATCTAAAGGAAACATAAAATATTAAAGTTGAAGATAAAAATAGTGACACCATCGCTCTAAAGGACATTGAACATAACAGGTAGGAATACATAAATTACAATCTTGGTTAAGAAATCTGACATGATATATCGTGAGAGTCGAGAAATATCCGCACAAAACCTCCTCCAGCAATAAACCAGTTACTAACTCACTGTTTAACGACGTTGTCAATCCGGTTATTTCTTGGCTTTGAGCAGTGGAGTTCATGAAAGTTAATTATTAATTCGTATATTTCTCTCTCTATATATATTACTACTCTGTAGTGAAGAATGGAGAATAGATGTCGTATGCGTGACGTCGCCCACAGGTTCCTGAAAAGCAAAATCTGTGAGTCTGGCTTATCTAAAAGCTGGCAAAGACATGGATCATCATTCATCACTGCTTGCTCAAACAAACAACCTTTAATGGCACCCACCTGTCAGTCAAAGCAGCCACGCTGTTTCTGTATAACTTTAAGTCTTAATATAATCTGAACAATCAAAACTGTACCAGGCTGTAAACGTGTTTATTTCTGCAGCGAAGTTGGACATTTTAACATGGGGACTTATGGAGACTGACTCACTTCTGGAGCCAGCCTCAAGTGGACGTTTGAGGAACTGCAGTTTTTGCAGCCACCTGATTAGTTATTTAGTTTATAAAATGGGACAAAGGTAACACCTTAGAAATATAAATATGAGCTATTCAGGTTAAAAACAACAAAGTACTCGCATTTAAAACAGCATTGATGTATTTATTTTTGGCAATAGAACAACATTTAAAGACGCGCTATCACGTAAGTGTTAGCAAACAGCTGCTTATTTACTCACCCAGCAGACATTAGCTTTCATTTGGAGTCGTTATTCTGGACACCCTGGAGGAAAATATCCGACACTTAAGCTGCTAAATGCTCCGCTATGTTCACCCAATTGCCGCTTAACTGTCTCTAAGATGAGCGCGGTGAGACTGACCCAAAACATTAAAGATGCAGTCTTTAAGACCAAAACAATGAGCTGAAAGGTGCTAAAACGCGCGGTAGAGCTAATTCTCCGTGGGTCTCTTGCTACAGCTAACTCTGTTTACATTGCATATAATAATTTGATCCGTTGTTAGTATAAAAATATTAGTTTAGAGCAGCTTTAAGAATATAAACTGATGAATTTTTTGGCATTTCGGTCAGGAAACAACACAAACAATCGGTTCTCAGATAGTTAGAAAACAAGTTATTAAGATCAATCTGTTCTTGATCGTAGGCCCAGACTGTTGTGATGAGGAGCCCGTGATAGATGGCATGTTTCCTGCGGTGAAGTGGGGGCCACGTTAGGTGGCGGCGGTGTTAAAATTGTCCGTTCAAACAAATTAAGACGTACCCTGCTTCTTAATTCAGTCTGGAATGCAGAGTGGTTACCGGGGGGAGTTTGAGAGGAGAAGAAGGGAGCGAGTGAATCTGCAGTGTTTCCCAGGCATCTGAGCCTGTTAAGTTTATGTAAGTAGCCTCAAGCTGTAAACAAGTGGCGCTCTGTGCCTAACCCAGTGTGTTGGAATGCTCTGCTATAGAGAGAGAAAGCATACGGGAGAAAGGAGTTGAGGGAGAGTGAGTGTGTGTTACAGTTTAGGTAAAAGAGACTGTCGGGAGGGCACGTAAGAAAAACAAGGAAGTGGAGAGAGTGGGCTATTGCTGATGAGAGTGAAAGGAAATGTGAGGATTTTTGGAGACCCGCAGTCTTTCCTATCTAATATTTATTCTGCCAAGGTATCCACAAGCTCTGCAAAGCCGCACAGCAGCAGAGAGGGGAAATCGAAACACATTAAACCCTCCTGTTCATCAATCTTCGCAATCAGACAGCTTAACTCTTCAGAGCAGACGCCGAGAGCCAGATCAAAACATTAGTGACACACAAAAGCATGTTGCTGCTTGTACCGACCTGGCAGACAACACTTTTTTTTAATGTTTCGAGCCAACATGTTGTTTTGCTGCCAGCAGAGGGGATGATAGAAATACAGGTTTTAATCTCTTTAGCATAATTAGCAGAGAGACTCTAGTGGACATACCTAAAACATAATGACGACCAGGACTGGGCACTACGGCTGAAATCAGTATTACAATGAGAGTATAGATACCTGCATCACACTGAGGCATGTGTACACAAAAGTACCATGACAAATGGTAATAAACAAGCCAGTGAACGCATCATTGTTCAAAAGCTTCAGGGCATGCAGCAGTCAGTGAACGCATCACTGGGAAACAGCCAGTGAATGCATCAACCTTCAAAAGCTTCAGTACGTACAACAGTCAGTGAACGCGTCACTGGGAAACAGTCAGTGAACGCATCAACCTTCAAAAGCTTCAGTACGTACAACAGTCAGTGAACGCATCACTGCTCATATAAACCTCAATACAAAGTCATTGTACTGTAGTAAGTACTATACTATATATAGTATTAATAATGCAGTCATAGTAATAATTAAATCCGCAGCTAATTATTGTTTTCATTATCAATTAATCTACTTATTATTATCTGATTGATAATTTAGTCCTATTCACTATTGCAACCACTTTGAGTATTTTCTTTTTTCTGCTCCTGCTTTAGGAGCCTTTTTTAATATATATTTATTATTTTGTCTGTGTATTTTTACTTTGTTCTTTAAAGCTCCAAAGTTCAGATGTGGAAATCACAGAGTAATAAATATTTTCCTCTGAACAAAGACCTCTGAATGAGTCTTGACTGACTCATCTGCTTCTTATGAGTAAAGTCTGTGTGAAGTTTGTTTATCAGGTCTTACATGTGACGATATTTAATCTGTGTTTATCCAGGGAGGGTTTTTTTTTTGCTCCTCTCAGGCCCGGCCCTGCTTCTCATTCACACATTTTAACATTCCCTCTGAAGCAAAACTGAATTCTGCTCTGTGTAATTTAATCTCTCCTCTTACTGTCGCTCCGTCTCTGTTTATTGTGCCGAATGTGTGTTTTGGCGAGCAGCGGCTGGCTGAGGCAGGACGTCCACTCGGAGGAGGAGGAGATCCACAGCTCAGACGAAGAGGACAACAGCTCCACCTCCAGCAAGGAGAACCTGGACGAGGCAGACCGTCAGGTAATCACCTCCCTGTCAGTCAGCCATCAAGCAGTGATTATAAAGTAATAAATTAATTGGGTATAAAATTAAAAATGAACAATATACACTAAATTATGTGTTTTTATCTGGTCGAGCGTCCTTTTTCTACGGCAGCTCAGTCCTTGAAGAACTTTTTAGAAGTGCGAATTTTAAATGTCAGCTTCATCGACACCGTGTGGAAAACGCTACAGAAACGTTACTCAGGGAGCAGATTTTACAGTCTGCTCGGACAACACGTCACTGAGCAGATTACAATGACGTCTCGTATCACTGACTGAACTGTCGCTGCTGGAGATTGAGCACACGTTTGCTGCCAAGTGTGCTCGCTGCCTGTCGCAGCTTTCCATAGTTGTGTGTGTTGAAGAGGGGGATGGTGAGCAAACACAGAAGGGTTACAGGTTCAGGAATAGCTCTCTCAATAACTACAAGAGTTGACCCTCTCCATGATACTGTCAGCGCCTGTGTCCGATGCCACTCAAAGCTCCGGGGTATCACAAATACAGGCTCCGATGGGACCCGGAGGGACATTCTCGGTCAAGCGGGGGCCAAGGCCGCTGTCCAAATTAAGTCATTGAGAGACCGCCCCATTACCATTCAACAACACACACCATCAGGGAGAGGAGAGAGAGGGACAGGGAGAGGGAGAGGGGGGAAGAGCAAGGTTGGTGCTCTACTTTTTCAGGCCCGATCGAGCTGTTGTTCGGAGGGCTGCAAACTCAATCCTGATGGTTCTACCGAGTGAAACGGTGCATCATGGTGATTTGCAGTGAGCCCGTGAGTCATCCAGGAGAACCAGTGATCAGTTTTTTGTCATTGGTAAAGTCAGTCGACGGTAGCTTCTTCTTCTGTAGTTTAACAGCGTCTCTTCTCTTTCAGCAGGAGGATGAGATGAAGAGGAAGAAGGTGGTGCACATCGCCCAGGAGATAATGAGCTCCGAGAAAGTGTGAGTGGGTTTATATCACAGACGGAGCAGAGTCTGTGCCGCGTTTCATGCCCGTGACTGACGTATTTCTGCTCTGTCACCAGGTTTGTGGACGTCCTCAAGCTTCTTCACATAGTAAGTGTCTCATTTGCTCAAGAGGAACATTGCCGTGAGTCGTTTCTGCAGTTGAGGGAAGAAGAGTGCCTAGCATAATAAATCACACTGTATGTTTTGTTACCCGCAAAGACGCTGTGATTGTTTTGAACGGCGATCAAAGCCTCTTTTTCCCCCCAGGGATGGACATGAATTAATGAGGTCTTGGCCTGTGTCATCCTCGCTCGAGCGCTCGCTCTGAGCTGAATAATACAGTTGTTTCACAAGCTGAGGCTTTTTTAAAGTTGCTGCGTTGGAGGGTTTGTGGTTTCCCGGGGGCGGCAGTGGGCAGGTAAACCTCACGGCCACAAGTAGGCAGACGTTTGCTTTGATCCGTCCCATTATGGGGAACGCTTGTCCAGCAAAAGAGTGTGTGTGTGTGTGTGTTTGTGCAGAAAGAAAGAGAGCATGAGTAAGTTAAAGAGAAACGTTATGAGTTTGTGCTCAGTCAAAGTTTGGAAATATTAAAGGAGCGGTTTCAAACAGGAAACACGATAGTCCCAACAGAAACAAGGTTTGTCAATAACATGTATTAGATTACATTTTATAGACGTTTACAGGGAGCTGCTGCCCAGAATTTGTCCGTGCAGTTTATTTAATTGACAATTACATTTGTCCACTCGTGTTTTGTTTTTCTCGCCAGCAGCCACACGCAGTTTAAAGAGATTCATTTACATGTTACATTTTCTTAGGAGGTATAGAGGGTGACCTGATCTGGGAACAACAGACGAGGAAAGTCTGGATTGTCCCGAGCGTACGGGTGGCAGAGCCAGGCGGCGGTGGAGGAGGTGCAGAACCGGTGGCTACTTTGTAGTCAGCATCAGAGCTCACTGAGCAGCCCTGTGCTATTGTTTCATCTGGACGTTCTCCATGTGTGATGAACTTTTCTTTCAGATATTTTCAGTATCTCTTTATTACTCTGTCGGCCATGTGAGAAAGATAAAATGGACATGAGAAAGCGGACATATATATACGTACATATGTACTTTCTTTAAGGTTATTTAATAGGAGCCCACCATCATCATTCTTTTATGACTGACAAATAAATTGAAGAATTCTACATCTACCTTGATGGAAAAATGATTTCCTACCAGGGCTCCCTGACACACATCACCCGTCATGTCGCATGCTGGCCTAACAGGAACCATGTGACTGGGTAACGTCTGCTTGTTGACATGACAGGAGCAAAATCCGGCCGGTCTCGTGACTTCTTATGTGGACACTGGTCCTAGACTGCCATGTAGGCTTTTTAATGTAAACAACGGCAGAAGAGTTTTATTGTCTGTTAGCTGTAACGTTCTGCCTTTGTTTACATACTGTATATGTCAAGGACAGAGCCAGGTGAGGGAGTTCATACGACGAGGGTCCACCTGTCAGCGTGTGGTTTTAGTGGAACCGCCATGGGATTTGTTTCGTCCCGTGGCTGACGGGCGGTGGGTGGGAGTAGGCCGGGGGGGAGGAGGTCGAGGCGTGGAGCTCTGTCCAAGAAAAGAGGTCAGAACGCATTCTTCCCTCTCGGCGGACGGCCTGGCCACGCAGCAGCTGCTTCCTCAGGCCATAGAGACGACCTCCAGACACACACACATACCTTAGATAATCCTGTGTGTGTGTGCATACTTGTGGCGAGTCACTCACCCGACGTGTTCACATGTTTTTGCCCCCCCTTTTTTTTTAAAAGTTGGTTTATTTGTGACCAAAGTCCACCGCGCTTGTTTTTCAGTTTGTGATGCATTAACACATCATGATACACAGGTTATTGTTGTTATGCACTATGCACAGTGAAACCCTTTCAGATGATCCACAACACGACGGCACACACGGTCTTAAATCAGCCTTAAAAGTCACAGGTTACTCCGCTTCTTATGCAGCAGCAGCGTGTATTAAATTCAAATCTTCTATCCTTGCCTGCAAAGTAGTCTCTGTTTCTGCACCCACCCACCTGAACACCCTCATGCAGGCTTGTGTTACCTCCTCCAATGAAGGGCAATCCAAACTTTTCTCGTCGTGGGCTAGGAGCCGGTGCTGGAACTGCTCTAGTCAAATAAGGTTTCAGGTTTGTGCATGTGTGTTGGTGAACTGTTTGTCTTTTTTTGTTGTTATTGTTGAAAACGTGACCAGAAAAGTTCAGCGTGACGTGACAGAGACGGCCTGCAGCGAAGCTGTTGGGCTTGTGGTTAGATTTTTTTTTGGACTGGATGTTTTGACGATCTGCTAGTTAAACGTCACGCTGCTTTTTAAAGGAAAATATTACTTAATACACCAAAAGATGTCGTTTAGAAACAAGACGCACGATGAACAGAAAAATACCTCAGATCTATACGTGGGTGTGTGTGAGCACTGGACTCCTGCGTGGGCTCCCTGCTTCCTTCCAGGTGGATGTGTGTGTTGGCACGCTGGATAAAGTAAAGAGTGCTGACTCAGCTCTGTCTGTGTGTGCGTTGTAAAATGGGCGCAGAGGTGTGGAGGGGGCAGTTTATGAGGTCATAACCAGGTGTTCCTGCTGTAATACATTATGTTGTCAAGTGTCACCCCACCCTGTACCAGCTGTGTGTGTGTGTGTGTGTGTGTGTGTGTGTGTGTGTGTGTGTGTGTGGTGCGTGTGTGTGCGTCTGTGTGTGTGTAATGACAATATCATTCGCCCTCTGTGTCTCTTCAGGACTTTCGGGATGCTGTTGCCAAGGCAACCCGTCAGAACGGGAAGCCGGTGGTGGACGAGCGGATCCTCAGTCAGATCCTGTATTACCTGCCGCAGCTGTACCAGCTGAACAGAGACCTGCTGAGGGAGCTGGAGGAGAGAGTGGCACACTGGTAAAATATTTATAGGCTTCAGTCTCACTGCTGTTTCTGTAGATCGTCACGCCGTACACAGTTCCCATAATGCACCGGGGGATCTTTATGAAGCCAGTGTGCTATGATGGTATGAGTGTATCAACAACTGATGCTTTAATACTGATCAACATTTAAAAATCTGATAATTCTCAGGCCATAAAAGAGGATTTATGGGCATTGTCATGATGGACATTGGCTACAACGACACCCTCGGGAAGTTTAAGTCACACTCACTCTAAATCTTCATGTATATTCACATTAGTTATCAAAAACAGATCACGTATAATATCCCGAATGCGTGTGTTTTAATGAATCTTTCCCAGATTCATGGACTGACCTGTGTCGTGTGAAGTTATGTCAGGCAGCAAGATGAGGCTGTCTTGGCTCAATGGTTGCGTGTCTGTAAGATCAAATAACATAATCATGATCCCAGAGGCATTCAGTATCCTGATCACGGATCACATCATCAAGATCACGTTCATGAACTACCTTAGCAGTATCTTCGCCTCACGTCTCTCCCACACACACCTCACAGATTGGAAACCTCTAATTAAAACATTTCTAAGGTCGTTTAAACAAAGGCGGATGCTAAAATCATCGTCCAAACTGTCTGTTGTGTGAGTCAGATCTTTTTTTTTTCAGAGCTGTGTCCTGGTTCAACATTGACTCGCTGTAATTGCTGTCATTTTGCAGTTTTACAGTGCAATTAACTGTTTTAATGTTCAGTTTGGGTTCATTCAAAGAGGTATTTTACCTGCTTTGAGTTTAACTGGAGGTTTGTTTACAACCTCTCGGATCAGTTTAGTTCTCACTCTGCCGCCCTTCTCCACAGATCCCAAAAAATGACAAAAATATGGTTAGAAAGTTTCAAAACGACGTCATTTTCAGTGCACATCTTAAAATATATCAATAGATGAACACGTCTGTCTTATCTTGACGGTTTATGTCCGTCTGCTTCCAGGAGCGATCACCAGAGACTGTCGGACATCTTTGTCCAGAAGGGTCCTTACCTGAAGATGTACTCCACCTACATCCGCCAGTTTGACAACAACGTGGCGCTGTTAGACGAACAGTGCAGGAAAAACACCGCGTTCGCCGCCGTGTCAAAGAGTTTGAGGTAGAGCCTCACGCAGGGTTGTGTGCTTGTCTTCACAGTGTGGTTTTGCTGCTGTTATTTGCTAGTTACTTCACTATCTTCTCTCTTCCCTCTCTGCTTTTTAAAAAATTCTTCTAATTCGACCTGAGATTTTTTTGTCATTTTCTGCCAAAAACATAATGACGCTCGGCTGCCTGCAGCTTCACTCCCGAGTCGCCTTTATCAGCAGCGCATATCAAAACACTGTGCCCGGCAGCTTCGGTGTCTACACTCTGCTATTTGTTTTGTCTCAGATGAGTCCGAGGTGTGCCAGCCTGGCCCTGAAACACTACCTGCTGAAACCAGTGCAGAGGATCCCTCAGTACCAGCTGCTGCTCACAGGTACGAAAAAACACCCCGACACACACTCGCGCCTCGCTCTTGGTCTGTCGAGGCTTTAGTGAATCACGGCGCTCTTTTTACCGGACTGAGCTCAGGCCTGCCTTGTTTTGGCACCATACTGGCACCCAGTGGACGGACATCAAAATGCTTTGACAGAAAAGACATAAAAGCGTCAACATGGGTGGAATGTTTTACCTCCCTGCACATTTGAGACTTGAGAATCAAGTTTTTGTTTGTTTTTGCAGATTATCTGAAGAACCTCCCAGAAGACTCTGAGGATTACAAAGACACACAAGGTTAGACAATAGATTCACACATCGGGACGATGATTTGTGCTGTGCATGAAGAGAAACATTAATGTTTCATCTTTTCTATCCGTGCAGCTGCCCTCAGCATCGTGAAAGAAGTGGCCAACCACGCTAATGATATCATGAAACAAGGGGTGAGACCTTTCTCTACGGAAAAGCTTTATATTTCCTCTGATGTTTCTGCTCACCTCTCCCTGACGCTGTGTTTCAGGACAACTTCCAGAAGCTGATGCACATTCAGTACAGCCTCAACGGTCACCACGAGATCGTTCAGCCGGGCAGGGTGAGTCAGTCCAGTAAAATCTCACCTGAATCAGAGTTCAGGTCGCGGTTCGGTTTGTTTTCACTCTGGTGCGAATCCTCTCTGAAGCCTGCCAGATATCAGTGTCACGTCCAAAGTTGACATGAAGCACGTCCATGTTTTCAGGTGTTTCTGAAGGAGGGCACGCTGATGAAGCTGTCCAGGAAAGTCATGCAGCCACGGATGTTTTTTCTGGTGAGCGATTCGTGGGGAATTATTATATTCATTTAAATGACCTGTCAGATTTATTTGTATGCCTTCAATCTGTCTGTGTTTCATCGTTTCAGTTCAATGATGCACTCATGTACACCACTCCGGTCCAGTCTGGCCAGTATAAACTCAACAGTGTCCTCTCCTCTGGCTGGGATGAAGGTTAGTCACACTGTTTGTTGTTTTGAGTTCCTTTATACTCGCTCAGTGCGTTCACATTTCCCTCGACGTACCTTTATTATTCCTCCTGACTTCTCATGTCTCTCATGTTAGATGTTGTTCTTATTATTTTAATATTTGGGTCTATATTGCATTTTTTATTACAGCTCCGTTTCATCTACTTGCTGCCTTTGATTCCAAGTCCTAATTGCCTGTCGTGCATTATTGATGCTGCGTCTGCAGTAACAGTTTCAGCTTTGCTCACAGTTTTTTTTTCCAGTGGTACACAATCCTCGATGCTTGTCTGTCATTTACGGATTCATGTTGTGTTTTCCAGGTGAGTAAACCCAGCCAGGAGGCCTATCAGAACGAGCTGAACATCGAAAGCGTTGAGCGCTCTTTCATCCTGTCAGCCAGGTCGGCAACTGCAGCATCAGATTTTTGCACATCCCGAGCCGTAAATATTTGAATTTGCTGCGTTTGCTTATAGTTTCGACGTGTTTTGTGCTCACAGCTCGGCTACAGAGAGAGACGAGTGGCTGGAGGCCATCGCCAAGGCCATAGACGACTACACGAAGAAGAAAATAACCTTCATATCAAGTCGAAGTCAGGAGGAGGTAAAACGATCCATCTGTGTGGGGGTGTGCTGAAGTGTTTTTAAGAATGAACTCACCCTCAACCTTTTCCCGACTCAGGCGGAAGGTGTCGTCGACAGCGGCGCCCCGTTGGGCTCAAAAGCTCCCATCTGGATCCCAGACCTGAGGGCCACCATGTGCATGATCTGTACCTGCGAGTTCACCCTCACCTGGAGGAGGCATCACTGCCGCGCCTGTGGCAAGGTCTGTACCTGTAAGACTGCCGCTACTCCAACAGCACGCCATCTCATGGTTGTACTCATCCCTTGTTGTACATGTGTGATGCTGTAGGTGGTGTGTCAGGCATGCTCTGCCAATAAGTACTACCTGGAGTACTTGAAGAACCAGCCGGCACGCGTGTGTGATCACTGCTTTGCCAAGCTGCAGGAGAACAGTGAGTAAACGATGTAAACACTCAGTAGAGCACCAAATGTGGATTAATCCACCGCTGAAAATAGTCCCCAAGAGTCACATTGTCGGTTTTGGACATTTCGTTGGATTTGTTGATAATAACAAAAAGAAAAATATCACCAGACTCATCTTTTAACGTGAAATAGATTATTTGCTTCCTGTAGAAACACGTGGTTTTTGTCTGTTTATTACATTTTTGTTTTTTTTCAGGTGACCGCTGTGCCTCGACGTCAGTTTCTCCGATCAAATCTGGAGCTTTCTCCTTCACGAGAAAACAGAAGAAGATTCCTGCTGCATTAAAAGAGGCAAGGAACATAATTTAACACTTCATGGGATGAATTGATGTAGGTGATTGTGTCTGAAGCAACTTATTTGTTTTTTCCAGGTTTCAGCCAACACGGAGAACTCCTCCATGAGCGGCTACTTAAACAGGTCAAAAGGCAACAAGAAGCAGTGGAAGAGGCTGTGGTTTGTCATCAAGAACAAAGTCCTGTACACCTACGCTGCCAGTGAGGTACTCAGCCTGTGTCATATTCTTTGATTTATTAAACTCCGTCTACTTTTTCTACCTTCTGGTTGAATAATCCTTTACTCCTTTTAGGATGTTGCGGCGTTGGAGAGTCAGCCCTTGCTCGGGTTTTTCCTGAGGGAGGAGAAGAACGGGCCGGCTCAGAAGCTGCAGTTTAAGCTGTATCACAAAAATACGCTGTTCTACATCTTTAAAGCCGACGACATCCCCACCGCACAGAGGTAACTCAACAAAGACAACAATTTAACTCAGCTCTGGTTGATTTGGCAGCTCAGATTTAAAAGCTGGGTACATGAAATAAACAAAGCCAGAACAGGTAGTTCAGGCTGTCATAAATTCCTGGTTTGTATTTCTGTCTTTTAGATGGATCGAAGCCTTCCAAGAGGCCATGATTCTCGAACAGTAACTCGGTTTTACAGCAGCGAAGTCGTGTCACAGCCCCGGAGCCAGTTGATAGACAACTTACGACCCCTGATCGACGTCAGGTCGAGGGTCACCAGCTCAGGAAGGACTCCGGATCGGACTGTTAAACAGAAAACCCACTGCAGAGCTCCACATATGCTGACTGCTTCTTCCCTCCCAAGAACTGGATTCTGCTCCTCTAAAACACATTTTTCTACTGATGCTCAGCGGTGCTGGCTGAGGTCACGGTTAACAGGTTTGTCGCAGCTGTGGGTCAAAGGTCAAGTCCAGAAGCAAGTGTGTGGAAGTGAGACAGAACAGTTGTCAGGAATATTTAAAGCCCTCGGAAATCCAAGGAAGTCTGGGAATTATTTTTAACTGCAGACGGATGAAGGAATTACTTCTGCGCGACACGAGATAAAACAAAATTGTCCGCCTGCGTTCGAGCGTGTCGATATTGGGTCCCGTAGTTTAAAATCTAAAGATAGATAAAACACGCTCATCTGTGAAATATTCAAAACGCTAAAAATCTGTGTCGCTCAGAGTTTAAAGACGTAACAAGGTGGGATTTTACTGTGAAAATCCAGCTTCTACAACAAAACAGGAAGTTGATGTTCTGCTCTTTTAGGTTGATCTCTCTGGTTAAGAGATTTTACTCCTGTATCTTTAAATTTAACAAACAAATCATGGGTTTTAAATAAGTAAATTAAAAAAAAAACAGCATCCTGGAGAAAACTGGAAACATCCTGAATATTGTAGATATTTTTCATACAGTTTCTAAGTGTGTTTAGCCCCATTAGAAATGGTTAATGGGTAAAAACTGTGTATATGGACATGAAAGAGCAACAATGACCTTTTTTTTATATCGAAGCCGAGAGCTAATATTTATAAAATAGGAAGATTTATTGTTTGAAAAAGCACAGGCTGCCACTTATTTTGGGAGTCGGGGGGTCGGGTTGGGTTTGTTAGGAAATGTTTTTCCATCCAAACGTATTCTTTTAAATTTAAAAGAGACCTTTGCTTACAGAAAAAGGAGCTTTTTTTAATGTATGAGCAAATACTGTGGAAAGTATTCATGAACTATATTTCTGAGGAAATGCTCAAAAGGAAGAAAATTGAATTTCGATGCTTGTTTTTTGCAGACGTTGTGCCTTTTTTTTTTATATATCTCCAGTTCTGAGATAAATTGCAATAATATAGGTGCTCTGTTTGACACTCTTCACTAAATAAGGACAAATTAAAGCAT
The DNA here is from genome assembly GCA_014281875.1 of Nibea albiflora. NCBI lineage: Eukaryota > Metazoa > Chordata > Actinopteri > Sciaenidae > Nibea > Nibea albiflora. Next base: position 5,006,948 of record CM024810.1, read on the forward strand.
GACTACTCACTTTTATAGCCAGGGTACTCTGGGGTTTGTAGTTTTAAAACAGTACTTCTTCAGGTCTTGGTTAAGTTGCCGTTTGTTGCACTACCCCATCAGGGCAAAATGAGTTGATTTCACAGTCGAAGAAACCCAAATCTTACTTTATATTTGAGTGAAGGAATAATACTGTCATTAGAGCTCTCAGATTTGGGCTAGCCTGGTGTGAAAATGCTAGTCAGGAGCTACCAAACATGCATTTCTTCACTGATTGTACATTAACATTTGTAAGCATCTACTCTATCAGAGTTAGAGTCTCCTATAAGCAACGATTCTAAACTGTCAGGCAACAGTTTTTAATAAAATATATATAAATTTACATCTTGTCCTCCTGTGTTCATTTCCTGCGCTGTGACTGTCTGATTGCAGAGTGCAGACAGACCTACGTGGGAGGCAGCAGATCAACTGACATCTATCTCAGCGCAGCGATCAAAGCGTTTGTTTGAGAGATGAGATTTTTTAATGAGAGACTCGTGATGTTTTTTTTTTTTTGCTGTGGTTTCATGCTCTATTTCCTCATCCGTCTCCCTGAGCTGGGACACTGGACCGTGTTAGATACGACCTCTTGGGGGAGTGGATGGATGTTAGCTCGCCTTTTTTAATAATAATAATTTTAAAAAACAAGTCAAATCAAGTCTGTGTCAGTGTCAGTGTCCTCAAGCAAACCCGCTGAATGCTCCCGGGGCTGTTTGCTGAATTTGCAGATTTGATGTGAAGGATCTGAAACAGCTGCTCCTCACTTTTAATGTCCTAGATTGTGATTGTTTAACTCTTGTTTTGAAATCCTCATATTTTACTTTTTTTTTACTGTCATGGTTTGACAGTTTTTCACCGTGAAATCTACACACACACACGGAACTAAAGGTTCCTCTACTGCTGCTGCTGCTGCTGTGTGGGTTACCCGGACCTGTTTTAAAGCTGCACGGTCCGTCTCGGTAAGTCTTCCGTCTCAAGATGGCGGAGTACATGAACGTCGTCCGGAGGGCTCTGGGACAGATAGGAGGTCACGGAGGAGTCCGAGGCTTCCTCCTCCAGTTATTCAGGTCAGTTGAATCAGTCAGCGTTTGTTAGATTTAGTGAATCTCCGCTGGTGACCGGCGGAGCTCCGTGAAGGTCAGACAGCGGATTTTAATAATCAGAGCTAAGTTAGCATGTTGACAGCTAACAGCCCAACAGACGGTAAACAGCATCAGACCTGCACAGCAGCTGATTGATGCGTTTGTTTTGCTTCTCTGTGTGTGAAATAATTACACCAAACTTTATTTTAAAAACAAAGTGAAGATTAAGAAGCCTCAAGGTCATTTACTGAAGTAAAAGTAGTAAAGCAGAGTGTAGAAATACTCCAAATCCATTTAAAACAAGTGCAGATCCATTAATTTCAAACTAAAGTTCATTATATTATCGAACTATGATGTATTAATGCACTGTTTCTATATCTATGGTGTGAGTACCACCCGGGCTATGTGAAGGAATCTCACTTTCCGGAAACTTTCCATAGGAAGTTCAGCTGCTGAATTTCTGAAATGTTACCATGGGAATTATGGAACTTTATGGGAATTAACTGGAAATTGTGGGTAATTTAAGTCTCTACAATGGGAAAGGAAAATTCAGTTTTTTAACTCAGCATTTTACCTGCATCACTGAGTGTGTGCACCTTCTCTTTGATTGTATCGTTGTGTTTCATTTTCAGGGTGAACGATGTGAAGACAGGAGCCCTGATCGGCGTGGATAAATATGGGAACAAATATTATGAGGACACAAAGCACTACTTCTTTGGTGAGTTCAAGTCACATGCAGGAAATTTACACCCAGTATACTAAAACACTAAAACGTTCCCAGGAGGGTTTTGACAAAGATGATTGAAATTGCTGTCTGTGTCATGACTGTGTTCAGGACGTCACCGCTGGGTGATCTACACCACAGAGATGAACGGGAAGAAGACCCTGTGGGAGGTGGACGGCAGCATGGTTCCAGCCGAATGGTACGGCTACTTTGGTTTTGACATGTGACTATGGATAAATCCTCTCTTATTTAAGCCTTCCACCTGCTTCTTTCTCACTCTTCAGGCACCGCTGGCTGCACTGTATGACAGACGACCCCCCCACCACACATCCACCGGAGCCCAGGAAGTTCCTGGCCGAGGTCCACCAGTTCAACGTGAGCGGCAGCTCGCAGCAGTACGTGCCCTACCCAACCACCCGCAAGAAGATCCACGAGTGGGTTCCACCCAAAGCCGGAGCTCAGTGAACTCTGAGTGCATTTCATTGTAAATTATGGTTTCCTGCCTCTGTATCCAACATGAATAAAATCTCTATACAGACATTTGTGATGGGAGTCGTAGTCATTATATGAAACATGTACAGTGTTCCCTACAGTGTGAGATTTGATATGTGGTGGTTAACGCTCCAATATCTGACATTTTACATATTTACAACCTGATCTGTGATTAATTTCTTCTATAAAAGTATCAGCAACACATAGTACTTCAAACTGCATTCTTGTCAACCTGGATATCATTTCGCTGAAGTGACAGCCATACATAGACGACAAATGTACAAAAATAAGTACTCAAAGAGAGTGCATCTGTACATGAGCACACAGCAGCAGAGCCTGAGCCCGGCGTTCAGTGTCACGGCGAGCTTACTGTGTCTCTGTTGTGTGTTAATCACTGCAGGATTATGCTGAGCTGAGGGGAAAGTTGCAGGCTGCAGCATTTCACACTGAGGTGTGCAGAGATCCTCCAGAGCTCAAAGTGACTGGACAAACAAGTCAATGCACACTCATGATTCAGGGTTAAGAGTCTCTGTGAAACTCCAGCCAGGACCGGGACAGGTCTGTAACACTTCTTTGCACATTTTAGGTGGATGTTAAGGAGCATTTTTCATTTTAACAGTCCAGGAATAAATCCATGGAGGATGCAACTGTATGCTCATGTTGGTGGATGTAGTTTGTGGTGCTGTTGCATCATACTGAGAGGTGTTCCTAATATTTTGTCCTCTAAAACAGGTTGCAACCTTCATGAATAAATGACTTGTTGCAGGACTGTTGGCTGTAGCTAATAATTATGTTATAAAATATTTTTAAATATATTTATAATGAGGAAGTTATTTTTTTGATGACTGACTGATGATAAACATGTCTGGACGAGATCTTTATTATAGTAATGGTCGAAAAAGGAGTTGTTAAAGTCCCAGCTGAAGTGAGCTAACGTTAGCACAGTTATAGATTAGCATTCCCCCATTTTCAGGTTTTTCATTTACCACCACCGACAGGTCAAATGTGCTAATTACACTAAATTAAAACGGTACTTTAATTGTTTTATTTCGTATTATGATATTCTTGTTTGGTGCTTTTTTTGTTAGTAGCAAACGTTAGTTAGCCTGCTAACGGTGCTAACTCGTTAGCCTACCAATGCTAACGTTAGAATTTAGCCACGCTAGCTTAAAGCGCCTAGCCTCACAGAGCCGTTAGCATGGCTGTTATTTAAATGTGGCCGGCTATGTGCCCTTTTTACTAAATAAATAAATAAATACTTTGTTTAAATAATTATTAAGTTATTGAAATGTGGGTTTATGTGCATAAAATACACAAATTTGAATGATGCTGCGTCATGTAAGCGAGCTAAATAAGTAGCATTAGCTACTGTATCATTAGCTAGTTATTTATGTTCAGTCCTGTTTATACTTTGGATTAATATGAATTAATCTTATCCAGTATAATATGGTAATAATTAAACAACAGTTATTCAACAGGCGTTCAATCAGCCGTTACATGAACATTGCATTAATGTTACATTAGCATTGCATTAACAGTCATCTTTGTAAACGTGAACATAGTATACATTTACTTTATTTAACTTTTATTTCACCTTATTATCCTATTTATATACTGGGTTATCAGCCTGTATGTGCTCATGAAAGTTGCATAATTATTGTTGGTTATTATTATTATTTATTATTTATTCATTATGGTGCTCCTGGTTGATGACCCCTGCTCTAGAAACATAAAGGATAAAGACGTCACATAATCTGTTGTCACTTATTACTGTTAACCAACTGTTGCGTAAAAGCGATATCACGCTTGACGTACTGAATATCAGCACGCTCAGCAAAAGATCAGAGCATGTTTTCCACCACTGCTCAACACGGCTCAAATGTCTATTTTTAGTTGAGATGTAACTTAAAAGAATGTTTTTAATTATCAGCTCTTTAATCGTCTCTCATGGTTTCAGAGATCTGGAGCTGCTAAATGAGGAGGTTCACGGTTTCATCTCTTTTCCCTCGAGGGGAAGATCCCAACGAGGATGGAGAGACGGAGGAGAGTCAACTCACTGTAAGCTTCAGCGACACCACAGACCACATCTGTAACAGTGTTTAACCGCCATGAGAGGGCGTCGTTCCTTTTGATTTACAGTGATTTAGAGTGCATGAAAAAGGCTTTTGGCATCCTCTCGAGTCAGCGTTTCAGTGCACAACAATCCTCAGGAGGAGACATCAAATCAATTAAGAATAATAACCTGGAAGTGCTTTGACAGATAACAGTAACTCACATTTTACATTTGTATTCAGTGTATTGTGTGTCGCTGCTGTTGTCTTGTCTGTATCTGACATTAGCTGATGGCCATTGTCTGATTCATCCTCTGCGAGCGGAGCGGATAATCTCCCTCAGCCTTTAATATTTGCTGATGCAGCAGCGTGCTGCGAGTGATGCCAGCCTGGCACCAGAAAGACAATAAAGAGGAGACGTCTTGTGATGTGAAGACTCTCTCCACGTCTGGCCCCTCTTTCCTCTTCCATCTTCCCTCTTGCCAACTGTCATTTCTCCTCTTGCTCCTTTGATTCTCCATCCCTTCTTTTTAACATCACTGTCTTCTTTCTTTCTTTCATCATTAATGCCTGACTTCCTCCTCTCTCCTGTGTGGATTTGACTCTACTGGGTGGGAGTAGAGTGTGACATCCAGAGTGAGTATCTCCTGTTTTATACCTCTTAATTCTCCAAAAGTTAGCTGTGCTTAATGGGTCACAGTCGGTGCCTTGGGTCTTTTTTCTTTTTTTTAGGCCTCCTCTGAGTGTTTTGCTGTAAAAATACCAACGTCCCAGTTCTGCACACAAGCAGGAGACTTTTGTCTCAATCTTACATTTACATTTAGCGGCTTATAAAAAGGGAAACAATCAAGCTACAGTGCGACAAGGACATGTCAATGCACCTATACTCGCGTAGAATCAAGGTTCAGTTGTAGAAGGGGAACATTTAGCATGTCTGGTTGTTGGTAGGTGTTGGAGAGGAAGTCCTCTCTGAAGATCTGGAGGTCTTCAGGAGGTTTTTAAAGGTAGAGACGTTAGTAGGACGTTCCACCAACGAGGAACAACAGACGAGAAAAGTCTGAGGCGTCGTTCATTGTTAAGCCTGACTTGATATTTCCTTTCAGCTGCACACTGACTTGTACGTGCAATCGGTGTTGAGATATTTCAGTCTGGACCAAAGACTTGATTTTAATCTTATTGTGTCCATCAGTGCGACCAGCCACGTCTCCTTCCTTGTTTTTACTATCCAGTTCTGCAGAAGAAATTCTTCACCTCCCTCGTAATGGATGATTTTTTTATTAGGAAATAATCTCTTTTCATGGCAGACATTTTGACGCATTCTCACAGGTGCAACTAATTATGTTAATTAAGGCTGGATGTTGCAGTGCTGGTAATTAACGCTGTTAGTAACAGCTGTGTGATTCCTGCTCACAAGTGCAAATGTCTGCACTGTGAAAAAGGTCAATATCTCCCAAGTGTAAACTAGGCAGTAATCAACATGTAATTATAATTTAAAGGGTAAGACAAATACTTTATTCTTTATAAAAACAGCAGTCATTTTGAGATGAAATAGTAGAGTCAAAGAAATTTAATTTGGTTTGTGTCGTTTGGGAGCAAGTGGTCGAGCGACTCAGACAGTGAATGAGAGTGAGGGAGCGTCGGCATCGATAAAGCTGGTTAAAAGTTGTTTGCTAAATTGCTATCATTGCTAACACCTGTGTTTACCTTACTATTATATATCGTCTGTGTAGCCACAGTCTGATTTTCTGTGCCTTACGCCACACTGTATATTTATTTTTACAGTAGACATTTCAACTTGTCATGGCAGCGGCTGTACTGAGTGTTCCAGTGAACCGTGACAGTGTGACAATGAGCCAACGTGCACAACACCAGGAGCTTGAAGCTGAAGCTGAACATTAATTTTAATATTTACACCTGAGTTTTTCCTGCGGCGGCATGTCAGGATGTCTCTTGTGGAAAACATAAACACATATAAGAGCCATATAATTGCTTTAAGCCGTCATCGTTTGGGGTTGACTGCGTTGTTGTCAGTGCAGTGTGACAGGTCGAAACCTCGTCTAAAGCTTGAATTTTAGTTGAGTATGTGCCGTCATGCAAGCCAAGAGACTCAGACTTGGAATAAGATGTTTTTGTTTTAAACCTTAGAGCTCAAAATAAATGTCAAAGCTTCCTGGAGGTCGTGTAACAGATCCTGAAAAGTGGCAGATCCTCACATTTGAGAGGCTGGAACCACGAAATGTTCAATCGACTAGTCGTTGATATTTATATCAAAGCATCATATTTTATAATCCCTTAAAAATTCTTAAATTATGACGTAAACAAAGCTGTAGAGGAGTAAGAATTTCAATATTTCCCTCTGAAAAGTGGAAGTGGATGTAGAAACTAAGAAAGTTTCTCAAATCTGTACTTCAGTACCGCAGTGTGTTGTGCTCCAACTTGTAAAAAAATGCCTTTGAGCATGAGTGGGTGCAGCATCCAGCCATGGTCACATGCACACACACATGCACACACACACACACAGGCTGTTATCTGCCTCTGCAGATTAGGTCTGCTGTCACAGCGTCCTGTCCCGTGGAGTGCGTTCACCCCTCGGGGAGCGAGTCTGGCAGGAGATCCCTGCACTAACTCAACGTTCCCACACTCATTCATTCCCTTAAATCCTCCCTCCTCCTCCTCCTCCTCCTCCTCCTCCTCCTTCTCCTCCTCCCCTTCTCTCAGTGTCCGTCACCGGCTCTCCATCCTGTCTGTGTGCTTCCTCCTGATTGGCAGCCGAGGTTGTCGTTACCGCAGTGAAGTGCGCCCGGGGCCAGCAGAGGAGGGCGGCCGATAGGGATCAAAAAAATGTGTTCCTTTTAAGGTGGTCTTTTTGAGGAAAGTACGAGGCAGCCTAGCGCAGGTTGGGATTTGAGTGTGTGGAGGCTTGAGCCTGCTAGCACAGGAAGCAAAAGATTTCACAATGAGAGCATTGCACACACACACACATACGAGCACAGACACACACACACACACACTCCTCCTCCTCTTCCCTCAGAGGGTAGTCCTTAAACTTCAAAGAGGCAGACAGAGCTCTCTGATGTGCAGGGATCTTCTGAAGCTCCTGTAGCATGCACTTTGACCTCAGGCTGTGAGGAAGAGGAGGCATGAGGAAGAACTACAGTGCTACACCGCTCATCTATGTGACAGAGGTAGTGTTTGCGTTTGTTACCGCTCTGAATCCTTCACCTGGTTGTGCGTGTTTCTGTGTGATTGATGTGACGGACGAGGGAATCACTTCTCCTCCTGCACAGGCTTTAAAACTGTGAGAGGTTAAACAAAGTCAGCCGCAGATTCATGCGGGATCAGCAGTGCTTTAGTGCACTCAATCACATGAGGAGCTCTACAGCACATGTGAGACAGAAAAGGTTCATTTACGACTGGAATGTTTTATGGAAGCTGTCTAAAGTTCGTAAGTTGCAGCTCACTCTGTTCAGGTGAAAGCTTTGTGAAGAAACAGGTCGATCTTTTATGACTTTTGTGGTTCATAAATGTGTTTTTGTGCGACAAGAGCTAACCGAGGACGTTGTTTTCCGACGGTTTAAGGTGAAGTCAGACAAGTTTCACCACATTTCATTCACCGCAAACGTCTGCACGGAGCACGTGATTGGCCTTTGCTCCTTGGGTAATATCTAAGGAATGTGTAGAGCACGCACATAAATCATGAACACCTCCGAGCTTGTTTCATTTTCCCTTTTTCTCACTTGATCGCTCTCGGTAGAAAGAAGTTTCTCCGCTCTGCCTCCGAGTGCTCGAGCAGGAGGTCATGTTTATGTTCCTGCTGTCTTTATCTGTCCATCACAATCTCAGCCGCTCTGTCCAAAAGTCTGCACGCTTGTGACTAAAAGCGAAACGTCTCTGCAGTCGCTGGGGTTTGGTGCTGCCTTTAGTGTGTGTGTTTTGTGTGTGTGTGTGCGTGCATACATTAGATGCCCCAGTCTGCCAGTATATGTGCAGCAAAATGCTATAAAAATAAGGTTATGCAACCCCGTCCAGTATAATGGGGCCCTTCCTGTCAAAACCACAGACAGCCCTCATCACTCCACAAACAAGGAAATAGCAGAAGGAAGAACAAGCATGCACCAAATAAGCAGTTTGATTACAGCTCCCCAGCGTGTTCTCACCCACCTCGAGGTCTCATCTCTGCTGAAAAGTTCTGCAACAAGTCTATAATCAGCCATATTGGTGTTTTCACAGCTTCTGCTGTTGTTAAATCCTCTGCATGCACTGTAACTCCAGAGAGAGAGAGATGTAGATGCCCTTCAACTCTTAACCGTGGTAACTTCCATCCGTTTTACCATGGTAACCATCACGGTGTCTCTCTCACACACACACACAGCGTTCAGGACCTCGGTGGATGCTGTGCTTTTACCCCCCCCACCCACCACCACCACTTGCTCTCTCTCCATAAGCTGTGTGTGTTTTCCCCAAAACAGATCTCAGAGGACAAGACAGTGTAATGTGTCAACAGCACAATTCTCTCTCTCTCTCTCTCTCTCTCGCCGAGCGGAATACGTTGATGCCATGTGAGGATATTTTTGCACGGCTGCAGGGGGGTTAGCGCAGGATAGGGCTAAAACAGAGGAGGTTTATCTGATGAGAGGATATAAAATTAGCAGCAGCCAGCCAAATGTTCTCATGCTGTTTATGATGTGGCGGCTCCCCCCGTCAACATCTCTTGTTTTATTAGACCATTGTGGCAATGTTGCAAACCGAAGAGCAGAGCTGATTTTATTGGATCTTTTTGTGGCTTTAGGGATGATAATGTTTGTGCATATGTGCGAGTTTCTAGTGCAGCTGAAAGGAAATATCAAGCAGGGTAGCGAGAAACGTAGTTTCTCTGAGTTATTATCGATGAGTGACTAAACTTCTCTGAACTTGTCTCGGCTTCACACTTTACATCAGTCATCATCAAGTAAAATCAGGCCTTACCTGACTCAGCATGCCACCCAGCCCCTGATACAGGCTGTGGTCATCTCACCACTCGAGGACCGTGACTTTAAAATGACATGGCAGTCATTAAGCAGTTTTCTGAGGCTTCCTATGATCAAAGTATAATCTTATAGTCTTAAATCTGTGCTGTCCAGGCAGATTGGTTCAGGAGATTTATTACTCTGCGGCAGAAACTGTTCCTCACTCTGGCAGCGTGGTTAGCGCCGTCTGGAGGGTGCCGTCTGGAGGGCAGGAGAGTGAAAAGCTGGAGGCAGGGGTGTGTTGGATCACTGCATACGAGAGAGAGAGAGACAGTCGGAGATGTAGATGGCTTCGAGAGGTTGCAACTGGGGAGTGATGACTCTCCGAGCGTAGTTGATAACCCGCTGCAGACCTCGCCTCTCTGCGGCAGTGCAGCTAGTGTAGTATGTCAAGATGCAATACATGAGGATGCAGTGCTGCAGCGGTGGACAGAAAGTAGCAACATATTTACCTGCACATGTATGATTTGACATGAAATCATGACCCACAGAGGATACATCCTACTGGCTGACTTTTCCTCTAGTGCCACTATGAGGTTTACAGCTACTGGATTGATTGTCATGAAATTTGAAACACACGTTCACGTTCCCGTCAGGATGAATTATTGTAACTTTGGTGATCACTTAACTTTTTTTAATTTAGCGCCCTCTACAGGTGTTTGAATGTGTCCAGGACTTTTGTTTGTGCTCACTGACAGTAAAAAGAATGGACAGCGCATCCGTGATGCCGTGTATGGTCACCATGGTAGAGGGAGAGCACATTAAGTGGCTGTCAGCATCATCTGTCGTTGCCGTGGTGATAAATTGTGTGGCTGCATCCGAAACTAACATGATAAGAAACGGGGGGCGACTATAGGATGACAGCTTATATTATGCAGGTAGGTGTATGTGTGTGCAGAATTAGAGGCCCGGGGTCTGCGGATGTAGCTTGAACAGATTTACTTGGTCGTTAGTGAAGGTCATTATCATCACAGGAAATTATATACATGCAGAGACAAACACGTAGGCCGGGTGTGAAGCTCAGGGGGGACGGCTGGTTGATGAGGTCGTGTTCAGGTCGTGTATATCTGCTGTCTGTCTCCGGGGGATGTTATTGATGGAGCTGCAGTGTTAGCCACAATTACTTGTTGCTTGTGAGTCAATAAATAGATTAATACTGCTATTGTTTTTATAACAGTAATGTGTTAAAAGACCATGTGAGTGACGAACCTATAGAGACTTCAATCAGCCGAAGTTTGAACCAGAAACCTTGTTGACTGGGTAAAAAATGAACAATGAATTCAAATGTTGGCGAAAAGAAATCACCTAAGTTGTTACAGTTCATCCTCAGGAGGACATGAATCTGTGTTTTTCATGGCAATCAATCAACAGTCCAACAGCTGCCAAAACATTTCACTGAAAAACAAAACTTCCAACCTCATAGTGGAGCTAACAGTCAGTAAAATGTGTAGGATTCATCCTCTGTGGACCATGAATATTATGAACATCCATACAAAACACTGGTTAACAATGATCCTTAACTGACACTCTCGATTTGGGTCAGTGTAATTTATTTTTGTTAATTAATTCACTTATCGAGCTAAAACCGAACACATGGCAGCCACCGGTGATTCAACACAGCGAGCAGCTCCTGAAACCTTCTCAGAAATTAATATCATGACACCGGATAGCAAGAATGGAAAGAGCTTTTTGCAGACACCATTAATACATTTGAAAAGAAATGTCTGGAAGGTAAAATGGACATTCATTACTGTGGCAGAAAAATATGAGTAATAATGGGACTACACTTAACCAGCGGCGGCAGATATTGACTCAGGACCAAGTCCCTTTTAATGGGAACATTTCCATTAAAGCACTATGCGTGGGATGATTAAAGCATCTTTCTAATTACATTTGTATGTTTTATTTATTTTTATATTTTATTCTTAATCATAACTGTTTAGTTTTTCATAGAGTTGTGCTGACTTTTCGTGTTAATGTTAAAAAAGAGGAAGAATATTTGTGTCAAACGCGGCTATAGAAAGCACTGAGGAAGTATAAGGCAGTCACGCTAGCAGCTCTGTGAGGCTAAATGCTAACATCAGCATCAAGCGGCGACATCCGTGGCTGTGGAGCGAAGCCAGAGCAGAAGTGCCGAAAACTGCAGTTCCTCAAACGTCCACTTGAGGCTGGCTCCAGAAGTGAGTCAGTCTCCATAAGCCTCCATGTTAAAATGACTTCACAGCAGAAATAAACATGTTTACAGCCTGGTACAAAAAACAGTTTTGATCTCTATAGCTAATTTAACTGTACTGAGGGTGATTTTTTATACAACTCACCTGTTCAGATTATATTAAGACTTAAAGTTATGCAGGATTAACAGTGTGGATGCTATACATAATACAGTGTCCAACATTTTATATTCAATATTCTTTCCTGCAGAGTAACTTGTAGTTTTTAAATAAATGTAGTGGCTCGTACCTTTAAAAATTGATCACATGAGTAAATAAACTTGGTTACTTTCCGTCACAGTTGTCCTCAATAGAAATACAAAACTAGACACACACAAGTGTTTCCACCTGTTGCTATGAGACAGATGAACGATGAGAAAACCAACAAACCCTTATTTATCACATTTATGAATGTTATGAGTGTGTGTGTGTGTTTAGGTTCACATTTAATTTATGCATAATTGCCTCGTCAAATCAAAGACGTGTTGTTGTGTGTGTGTGTGTATGCGTGCTCAGCCTCATTAACATATAACCTTGTCTGTGTCTGTAGCCTCCAGCTAGCGGCTCTACGGGGTTTGCACTGTAAACAGAGGTTCAGTCTTTTCTCTGTCGTCATCTGTTTTTCTCAGGCGAGTCAGCAGAAAAAAGAAATGTTAGATTCTCCCTCTGTTCTTAATTTCACACTGTCTTGACTTCACGCACACTCCAGTTGTCAGATTTTCCTAGCGCTGATACAACAGTGAATCCCACCTTTGTGCAGGTTCAAACTGTTTCAGAGGTGTTTATTCAGCGGTACTGAGTAAGACTCAAAGCTGCAATACTGGAGTGCAGCAAATGACTCATATTTTGGGAGGTACGCTTCTTCACTTTCTTCCTGAGTTGGTTAAATGTCATATCTGTGGAGTCAATTAAGCTACAGCCAAGAACCGGTCAGCTTAGCTTAGCACAAATCCCAGAAACAGCTTGCCTAGCTCTGTCTGAATGAAAAATAAATCTGCCTACCAGCACCTCTAAATCTCACTAATTAACACAATATTTTGTTCGTTCACACAAACTGTAAACATGACAGACCAGCTAACGTGAGCCGGTGGCTGTAACTTCCTGTTTAACAGCTGCAAGAAAGTGACAAAGCATGTTTGAATGAATGATAATTGTTTTACAAGTTGCAAACATTTTGGGAAATATTATTCACTCTTTTGGTGACGGTAAGACGAAAAGATTGATACCACACTTACTAATGATGCTACTGCAAGAAGATAGCTTGATAGCTAGCAGATAAGCCTGATAGCTTAGCTTAGCATAAAGCATAACAGGGAAACAGCTAGCCCGGCTCTGTCGAAAGAAGATATAGCATGTTTTAATAAAATCTATCCACCAGCGCCTCTAAAGCTCACTAATTCACACAACGTATAGTATAAAATTGACAGGCTTGCTGTCATGATGCTAAGCTAAAATAACGGCTGTAGCTTTATGTTTAATCGCTACAAGAAAGTGAATAAAACATGTTATATCTTCTTTGCTTAATCCGTGCAAAAAGTCTAAAAATGACAAGCTTTTTCTGATTTTTCTGACTTGACTGAGGAGCCAGTCAACAATATATGGATGTTAGCATCTGCTGAGCTATTTGATATGATATATGTCTGTTGACCTGATGCTCTTTATCTGTCCCTGACCTCCTATTTAAATGTCACACCTCTGTCTTTTTCAGTTCCTTGAACTGTACGCCTACATATCACACATTTACTCTAGAAAAGAGAGGCCTCAAACCACTCAGAGGAAGACAAAGGGGATGAAATGTCACAAGCTGGCGGCGCAGGGTGGGCAGCGATGTGGGCGTGTAGCGAGGTGACATGAAAGCGACCTCCACGCGCTTTGAAAGCGTGACCCCTCAGATATTAATTTCAAACGGCCTCTGGTGTTCGATCAGAGAGGCCGCGGCGTCCTTTATGAAAGCGTTCGCACATTCTGACGGTCGCACTCACGGCACAGAGGCTGCAGACGAGTGAAAACACGCAGAAGACATCCTGACGTGAAACCCCACAAATTTAACAACCCATGCTTAGCAGATATTACCACTGACAGTATGAAGAATGGACAGCGTATGTGTGACGTCACCCGCAGCTTTCTAAAGAGCCGCCTGCCGTTTACTACATTCCCCATACAGTCAGACCTTCTGCTCACAGCTAAACAGTTCCTGTGTCTGTGACGTGTCTCCATTTCTTTTCATGAACACGCTGCTTATTTTCATTTAATTAATTTTCCTACATCATGTTTTTTAGTAAAAATGTCCTGTAACGCTGATAGAAAGATTTTCTCTTTAGTTTGCGTCTGTGTTAAACGAAAGTCTTGCCTTAATAAATCAAAGTTATAAACGTTTCCCGTTTTAAAGACATTTCCATTAGTATTCATGAGATATCGAGGTTTGATACCCAGCCTAATAAATGATTCAGCATTTCTACCCCTACATTTTACTCCTGGCAGTGTTGAGACAACTTGCAAACAGCATTGAATAAATAAAATGTTAATAATTCTTAACAAATGGAGGGTTACCGACCTCAGTGTATCTAGAATCGCCCCGGTCAGACTCTCAGCCTCTGATCTCAAACAAACAACATTTCATGGGTTAGTGATTGTACAAGGCAGCAAAGCGAAGCCCTGCTGACACTCATTATCTCCACACAGTTTGCGGCCCGTCGTCGAATGAAGTCAAATAATTTCTCGCCATGTCGACATTGTAGGTGCTGTTTCATCAGCGAGCAGCTTCCGGCTGTTTCCCCGTCACCGTTCTTGACGCACGAGCAGCCTTTGATTGCATTTCCTCATACATTTGCATTCGCTTGACACCTCGACACTCAGCCATCGTACCACGCTCAAATCTTTTGTCTCCCTGCTGCCGGTTTGACATTATGAGACATTATAGTTTAAGACACAATTACTGAAAAAAGGACATTGTTTATACATGCAGCTAATTCATGAATTCTTGATTTTATTGAGCGCAGGTAAAGATTTACGTATGTGTGTTGTTTTTTGTTGACGCATTAAATATTAGTGAGACTTGCCCACCATGTGTAGCTTTTCAATTGCAGAATGTAAACTCCCCTCAGGTTGCGAAAGGCCCCAAATTCCCACAAATAATACAGAGAAAATAACCTCTGTGATCCTGTCGAGTAGTAGTCGACATATCTAATAATGTTCCACCTCTCTGAGTGTATTTTGGTTTTAAAGGGAGAGGAAACCGCAGGGGGATTTATAACATCAGGGCCACCAAACCCCCGACTCTGCTCTGCCTATTCAGAAGACCATCTGTCTCATTCCCGAATATAACCTCCACTGTATTTCTGTCTTCAGGTCGTAGTAACATTGTCATTTACGCGGCGACAAAACTGCATCAGGGTTTGTGAATTTGCGGCGCATCGATCTTCTGCAGAGCTTCAACTGAAATTTACCGGCAGAGTCCCTTAAAGACCATTAACCCCTTTCCATTCCCAGTACGCCTATTCAAGTGCCCCCATTGATTTAGTTCCCCTACCAGGCTGGGACAAAAGGCACGGCTGCAAAGCAGCAAACCTTTAGCCCTCCCTGAAGAAACTCTATTATAAAGACTGAAAGGGGCTCGAGGAGCAAGAGGAGGAGGAGGAGGAGTGACGCTTCTTCTGTTCATCTGTTGGAAAGATAGAGTTGCTTTTGAGGTAGAGGTGGCAAAGACGGAGCTAAGAGGAGGGCGAATATCGGAAGCCAGAAACATGAAACAAATGTTTCTCTGCAACTGGTGGCTGTGTGTGCGCTAGATCAGCTTAAAAAGGGTTTACAGCTTGTTTCTGCTGCCCATGCCCCCAAAATTGTGTTTTTGCACTTTTAATGGTGCAACCTGATTTAGTAAATCACAAGTTTGACACTAACTAGATGTCACAAAGCAGGACCGTGATGGGTGGATTCACAAAAAGCTGTCTTCATTTCCTCCAGGCTTGGTGCCATGGCTGACCCTGCCACTGGGCTGTATTTGATAAAACCACGTCAGACTGAGTCTTCTCCGCTGATTACTTCTGCCTGGCGATATATGTGAACTCTCACACTGATTAGTCACTGTCCCCATTGTCCCCGACGGTATCCACAGTAGCAGCCTCTATCCTCCCTCTGCCGTCGCAACATGTTTGTGTTCTTGTGCTGCTCAGGATCATTACTTGTCCTCTGCTGAGTGTAATGGAGCTTAAGAGCAATTATGTAGTTGAAACTAGCCTCACTGACAAAAAAAACGTCCTTTTTGGCAGTGAAGTGCAGAAGAGTTTTAGTTTTCAGGACGAAGGCTGCAGTGTTTGAACGTGAAACGCTACGTGATGAAGGTGCAGGAAGGGAAGAGCATCGGAGAGATAAAAGCTACGAGGTGAAAGAGACAGGCGAGAAATTATCATTTGAGACGGGGACACATCATGAAAAGAAAATGCGATTGCTGGCACTTAAAGCGTGATAATAAAGAAAGTGAGCAGAAGGTTGACGTTTATAGGCAGACGGTGTGATGTGAGGACAGTTTATACACATGCACACAGCGATGAAGAAAAGGATTTTTCCTCTTTTGGATCTGGCTTCTGTCGGGGGGGGTGTTACGTAATCCACAAATACACCATAACCTCACTGCTCCCATTACTGAGCCCAAAGGATGTGCGTGCGTCTCCCAGTTCAACCGATTCTGACTGAGGCGATGTTGGCTCTGAAGTCTTTCGACCCAGCGTGGCACTCGGGATGAAAGATACCAGCAGACGCACGCTGCAGCGCTCATCTGGATGTAGTCAGATCCCCAGCTGACAACCGTCGACACTGAATCCAAAATTATAAACACATTAGAGCCTCTCTGTGTCAGCGATATCAGCAAGATGTAACAGGGCCGAGACGGCCGCTGTGAGATATTGAAGATCTTAATATAATTCTCTCTGTATAATGTCGTTTCCCTGGAGAATTATTATTATCGTTTACATGTCACAACAC
Organism: Nibea albiflora; assembly: GCA_014281875.1. Lineage (NCBI taxonomy): Eukaryota > Metazoa > Chordata > Actinopteri > Sciaenidae > Nibea > Nibea albiflora. Next base: position 5,023,511 of record CM024810.1, read on the forward strand.
TCACACGCTGCCTTTGTAATGGATGAAAATGAGCGCAGGATTAATTAAACATGACCTCCTCTGGGTTTAATCTCATCTCCACACCATCAGTTGATGTGACAGTTTGTGTTACATCGATAAAAGTGTGTCTGTCCAGCTCTGGCTCGGCAACAGCAGCGGCGGCAGCAGCGCTGTCTTAAAAGGAACAAAGGAAATGAGGAAGCAAAGAAACGTTTCTTCTTGCAGAGAGGTGTCTGAACACACAGTCTGCTCTGGAGAGTTTCCCTTCCTGTCTGACTCAGGCGTACAGCAATAACCAGGCCGGATTAAGACAGCTCTTTGTCAATTAGCTCTCACTTTCTCTCTCCGTGTCACTTTCTTTCTCACACGTTGGATGAAGCCTGTTTTACTGTTAGTGGGAGCTGATATTTGAATGTCACTGGCATGATAGAAACAGACATTAGCACTGAATGTGGCAAGGCATGAATTAACATACTGTAGTAGTGTAGTTGTGTCACCCACAGGTTTCTGAAGAGATGTTTTGAAGCTCAGTGTGGTGGCTCTAGCAGCCGCCATGTTGGCTGACCTGCCTCTTTCGCCTCCTGGCTAATCTAAAAATCGTGTACAGACCTGACGCGGGCTCGACTACTTAGGTTGCCCTGAAAAGAAACTATGAAATTAGCTTTGTGACATCATTTTAACGGTAATTTCCTTTGTTTTTGTCTTAGCTACTTGGCAGTGTAACAAGCTGCAAACATTTTTGTCAGCTTTTCGTCATTTTTGAGCTCTATTTTGGTCTCCACCACTTCCTGACTGAACTACGTGGCTCTTTAGCTTCTAAATGCTCCGCAATATCTGCTGTTTGGTGCCAGGCAGACAGGTAAATGGTTGGTTTATCATAGCTTTGCCACTAAAAACAGCTGCTTGCGGCTGAAAATCAGACTGACAAGAGATGTCAGGGAGAAACCAATCTCAGAGACCATTGGCTGATCGTCGGATGCCGATTAACCTCTGGGACAACGTCCAATATTTCGGGGCGTCTTCGGCTCAGCTGATCCTTCCTCTGCAGTCCAACTAATAACAAGTAAAACATGAGAATGACGACAAAAGACACATTTTGATTGATCTCTATAAACAGATATCGGCATATGAAGGCAGATCATTTTCAAGAAAGCTAATAAGTTTAATCATCATCAGATTTTGCATTTCTGCCCGTGGGTTCGGCCTCTTCTGCTCGCCACACAGACTATATGCAATATGGTCAATACTACTCAGAGTATAAACACTTCCACGGTTCCCTTGCCTACAGATTGTGCAATCATATCTGTATCTGTTTATAGAAATTAGAGTTGCTACAGCCAAAACAAAGAGTGGAAAGATGGTAAAATAATCCATCGAGCAAATTCAGGTGATGATTCATGGGCTTGTCTCTATGAGCCTTACATATAATTTATTCAGGAACCCTATCAGAATATTCTGACCCCTCATAATTAAACATTCAAGAACCTCCTTACACTGGAAAGTTCCCACCAGAACTTCCTGAGCTGCCCCGAACTTAAACATTCCTGATCCCCTACAGAATGTTCCAGTTTACACCCTAAACATTCCCAGATCCCACGGGATCACTGTGATAGCCTCACATTCCTGAATCCGTCCATAATGTCCCGTACTCCCTGCTCCTCCTCCCCACCTAAACAATGCCGAGCTCCACCTAAATGTATCAGCTGTGCGGAAGTCTCTGGTGTTACGGGGGTCAGGCTGATGTCACGGCTGAGATGGAGACAGGAAGCGCTGCAGGAAGTCCATAAAGAACACAAACATCGCCGGTGGGGGACGCGAACAATGGCATTTTTATGATTAACAGAGTGAATCTTATGAATGCACGCAAACTCTTTGCTCCTTGACGCACACGTGGATTTTACATAATCCCACAGTCGTGTATTCTGACATTTGTGCACTGCAGATCAGAAACGCTGTGCTGCATCTCTCTTCTTGAGAGTTAATTGGATTTTGAACTCTATGGCACTTATTAAAAGTCAAACATGGTGACATTTAGATGAAAAATTGCAACATCATGCATGTCAGAGATCGTGCGTTGGCTCGATTTGTCATAAATCAAAGAAATACAAGAGAGAGAGAGAAGTCTTAAAATGCTGTTTTAATGTTTTACACAAGGAAATAGTGCTGTGCGCTCGCAGCCAATGCCCTGTTTGAACCAAATCAATGCTAAAGTACAAATCTAGACCTAATTAAATGTCACATTTAGCTCTCTGCCTCCGATCTCTCAGTTCAGATATTATACACCGGTACCCAAGGGAAATGGACTGGAAGTGTATTAGGTTATTATGAATTATTATAACACAAAGATATGTTGTGGGTTTATCCCAGAGCTATGCAATGATTCTTTCTGACTATGCGTGCATGCACTCACTGAAATGATACGACTGAAGTAGCCTGGATCAGATTCAAAATTTCTCCCCGCCTTGCAGGCAGGCCTCTGTGCCAGGTGGCTGTTCCCTGCCCTGCAGGCTGAATCATTCGGTCTCAAGAGCGCCCGACCTGTCGACACGCACACTTGTCACAGTGATTAACAGGTGGCTGAGTCACTGCCGTCCCCGTAACGTTGGCTTTAGGTCGATGTGTGCATGGGCGGGGAATGAATGATGATGAATGACAGACGAGTAAGACAGAGACGAAAACCCCTGTGAGCATTTCTAAGATGGTAGGTGGAAAAGTTGACTTATATTGTGAGGATGAATACTTAATGTGAGCCTGGACAGTAAACTGTCAGCAGGCCCAGATCACATGACACGGCCACTAACCGTACTAATTGGTTTCTTCATCAGTTGAGCCAGAGTAGACCTGCTGCGCCTTTAAATCATTCATGACTCATTCCCCAGACCTTTGTGGGGCAAATCATCTATCCTTTCACTGGAGATATGGCCGGCGTCTCTCCATTTCAGCTATCTGTTTCTAATTATCAAGGTGTTTAGTTCACTGTAAACAGATAATGAAATGATTAAAAAGTCTGCCTGTAAATGACGGGAAAAATAGTAAAGAGAGGAGTTTACTGCCAATTTATACATGCTTAAGAAATGCAGGACTTTTACTGTATTTTAAATTAAGGATTTTTATTGTATTTTTACTTACATAAATTTAAAATGCAGGACTTTTACTGTATTTTTACTTACATAAATTTGAAATGCAGGACTTTTACTGTATTTTTACTGAAGTAAATTTAAAATGCAGGACTTTTACTGTATTTTTACTGAAGTAAATTTAAAATGCAGGACTTTTACTGTATTTTTACTTACATGAAATTAAAATGCAAAACTTTTACTGTATTTTTACTGAAGTAAATTTAAATTGCAGGACTTTTACTCTATTTTTACTTACGTGAAACTAAAATGCAGGACTTTTACTGTATTTTTACTTACGTGAAATTAAAATGCAGGACTTTTACTGTATTTTTACTTACGTGAAATTAAAATGCAGGACTTTTACTGTATTTTTACTTACGTGAAATTAAAATGCAGGACTTTTACTGTATTTTTACTTACGTGAAATTAAAATGCAGAACTTTTACTGTATTTTTACACAAGTAAATTTAGTTGTTGTAGTCCTGAAATGTCAGATTAATCTCTCAGATTTAAATAGCTTTGAGAGTGTGTATTAACGTGCTGTGGCAGTAGGAGTTATGGTCTATGTTCCTGAGGACCTGAGCTCTGCTTTATGAATTAGTTCATGCGGGGTGTATTCGATATCCCCCGCAGCCCCTCCCTCGGTGTAACGCGGTGGGCGGGGCGTAACCACACACTGTGCTTCCCTGGCTTCTCCGGGTTTTAGAAGGATCACCGCGGCGGAGCTGTGCTGTGAGGCAGGCTGGCTGGCTGGAGGGGGGGGAGCAAACCGTACCTTTACCCGCCGTGGTCGTCGTCTCCAGGCGGCCGTGGCTGTAAAATAATGCGGGAGCCGTGATGGCATGCGTTACGCGGACGGTGTCAACGTGCAGCAGCGGTCAGCTCCACACCTGAGGACGACAAACCGGGAGATCCAGTTAGAGTCCCGAGATTATGTCCGGGGCTTGTTGTGCTGCTGCGGGGAAAAGTTTGTGAGAAGTCGGGATAGACTCCCACCAGCCGGGGTAACATGGTAAATATGAGTTTAATACAACTTCTTTACTGTCTCCACGTTTGGGCTGGGTGATGTCTGTCCACGTCGAGCTGCAGTTAGGAAACACACCTCAGTGTTGACACGTTATTTTAACGTTATTTTAACGCATGCACGCCTTTAAAACGAGCTAACTGTCGAGTTTCTATCTTTAGAGCAGAGTTGGAAATCTTCCTTTATTTTTTTCCCCCCACAGCAACAACCCAGCACCGCTTTCTGGGGAAAAGCCCCGAGCCCAGACTCGGTTTGTTTCCGTCTCTGAAGACATAAACACGCCACATTTTATTTAAAGTATCTCGGCTTTGTGTGGAAATGTGCACATCTGCTGCAGCACACTGTATTTACACGCTTCTCCTCAATTCAGGAGCCTTGTTTTGGCTCCATTTTGGCTCCAGTCACTGCAGTTCCCTTTAAATTTTTCCAGTCTGCCTTCTTCTTCTTCTTCCTCTTCGACCCTCGCAGGTTTGTTGCATTTAAATTCAGTTCAGTTTTATTTACATGGCACCAGCTTATCTCATGACACTCACTCACATACAGAGCCGGTCTAGACTGTACTCTTTATAATATGATATACAGACACCCAAGCACTTGGCATCTGTGGCAAGCAACACTTCCTTTAACAGGCAGAGACCTCGAGAAGAACCTGGATTAACTGTAACCATAAGTATAATTAATAATAGCAACATAAGCAGGTTGTTGACCAGGCAGTATTTGCTTTTTCTCTCCTCTTTTTAAGTGCAAAACGACTTTACTCGGAGCTTGGGAAGGGCTGGTGAGGCGAGGGGTATCCAGTTGGTTGCAGTCTGCAAACTTTCACTTCTAGGTCCCGCTAACTCCTACACGCTCCTGGCAGGTTTTTGCAACGTGAGTTTGTCTTCACAGATCGTTTGCCGCGCGTGAAGTCATCTTGTCGCCGTGCTCAGGCGACCTTTATCGTCAGCCGAGGCTTCACTCACACTGTTTGCAGAGCGCGTATTAGCACCCACAGGCTAAGGAAAGAGGGGGAGCAAGTTTATCCGGTCCGGTCTGCAGCTTTTCCAGATATTACAGCTGATATGAGCCATCAGTCACATCATTAAGAGACACTGTGGTATTTCCTTGTTGTTATCATCCAGTGTGTGCCTTCGCTTTACGTGTTGCTCCTCGTAAAGGTTGAATAACGTGACGTGTTGCGGTAGAAAAACAGATTCTTCTCTGACCCAGTTACAGCGGACTCACATGCAGAGAGGGGCTACTTTGTTATGGAGGCGAGGTGCTCCGTCTTTTGTGATGTCTTGATTTAAAGATCGCAGTCTTCTCCTTCATTTGAATATAATCGTTCAGAGAGCCACTCAGACTGCCACAATCATCAGAGAAACAGGGAACAGCGTCTCTCGCCAGCTGACACCCACATACACAACTGTGAAACGTGTCTCTGCGCTGCGTTATCCTGCAATCCAGGTACACGAGATAACACATCTCTCAACATGTGACACCTTTATGAGCTGTTCAGAGACTGAAGGCAGGCCAACCCGTCCTCTCGGCTGTTAACCTTTATTTGATGACACTCATGGGATACTTACCGAGTCGAACCATCTTTCCAGCGCTGCTTCTCATTCTCACCTGAGAGCTGCCAAGTAAACATAGTTTACTGCTGAGCGTCTCTCTCTCTCTCTCTCTCTCTCTCTCTCTCTCTCTCTCTTGGTGCAGAGACTTGCATCCAAGGGCACCTCGGCTGTATGTTGTTGAGGAAGGATGTAACGTTAGTCATTTTCCTCAAGCGTGTTTTCCAGACAGTAGCTGGAAAGTCGAGTCTGTGTAGAGGAGTAGAGAGAGTGTGATCTGTTGACTGAAGCATGGAGAGACACTTAAGTCTGCAGGAACAGTTTGCACTGTAACACCGCTCTCTCTCTCTCTCTTGTAGCTGCTCCAGTTTCATGATAATGTTGGAAAATAGTTGCTGAAATGTGGAGTTGGAGGTTAAAACAGTTTTTCTTCAGTTTTCAGTCTCAGGATTTTGTGGGCGGTCCTTAAAGGGTGGCTCGATGACACGCTGAGGCCACCCTGAGCAGAGAGATGGAGGTTAATTCATCTCAGCTCAGGAGTGTTTCAAAGTCTGTCATGTCATTTTCTGAACTCTCCTGACACGTTTCAGTCGCTTCAAAATGGCTGCTTGACTGCTCCCATGAATGGGCGTGGCTATTTTGACACCTAATTTCATAAACGTGTTGATATTTTTAATCATTTAAATTTGGCTGGGTGGTTAAGAACACTTTTTTTCTTTGGTCTGTCAAACTCAGAACACAGATTTTCTTATTATTTTATTTTATTTTGTCCATAAAATGTCAGAAAATGTATTAAATATTATATTTATTAATAATATTCAATTCAATATTGATGTATTCAATTAGTATTCAAAACCCAAAGATATTCAGTTTATATATCAGATTTAATGAAGAAAAGCAACACATTTTTTTGTATTTATTTCATTTTTTGACACATTGACTTCATTTAATTTGTTAATCAGAAAGTGCAGAACCAAATTCATTAAATAACCAATATTTAATAAAAGTAAAACAGTGTCCATAAATTAACTTAATACCACCTTATGAATCCCGATTAGTTTAAGCAGATCTGAACGCCGAGGTCGTACTCAGGCACAGACAAAAAAACAACCGCACCAAGGTCTGGATCAGTTACCGTCAGCTTCTGGAACTTCTCCCTGTATTAACTTTCCGGTTCTCAGATTTCATTTTAGTTTGTTTAAATTTCCTCCTCTGTGAAAAGAAACTGAACTAAAGGGTAAACACAGCAACACACGCAACCAACTCCTCCACAGAGGAAACTACCCAAAAGACACACAGACTGAAGGAGGCCTCCACCGAGGAGTTGTTCGTGATGGATGTCAGCTTTGCCAACACCCTCCTCTCCCCAACTTCCTTTGTGGCAGTCCAGGAAATGCTAATGTCAAACCTTAGTTTTGCATTGTAAACACCCATGTGCCTCTCACAGCCATCATTTATCATTTCCCCTGCATCTTCTTTGTTCGTTCACCTCCCGTCGCACAGATACAGGCGAGCCCGCCGAGTTTACCTGCCCTGCGATGAAAAGGGAAGGCGACTGGTACCGGCGAGGAAATTGATTAGTTCAGGCAGGCGGCGGCACTGCGGTTGACTTGGATTATTGAATTATCAGTATGGATGGTTCTCAAAAGGTTAGCCCCGTCTCATGTCTGTTTACATAAGCCTAAACCGTGAGTGTGGGGTGGTGGTGGTGTATAATTAATGCATCGAGCAGCCTTCTCTGTCGCTATCATTAGATCACTTTCAAAGGGGAAGATTTGGACTTTTGTGTGTGTGTTTTTGATGTAGAGGAAAGAGGTCGGAGGGTGTGCTTCCTCCTCTGAGCAAGATTTTTTTTTAAAATTCTCCTTTAGGTTCATGCCAATAAATACATTATCTTGGCAGAGAGCTGCCGAATTTGTTTGTTACTAAAACAGCAAACATCAGTCGAGGCGGTTTGAGGTTTGTTCGTGTGTGTAGTTTGTTTTGGCTGAGAAATGCGCCGACTGTAAAGCACGCCGTCACCACCAGGCCTCTGTCAGATCAGCAGATACCGTCCACGATCCTTTTTTCACCTTTATAGGCATGAGGGGGACGTGGCTCGTCTTCAGGTACAGTTTGTTTCTGCATCCAATAACCGTCTCGCAGTTAGGCTCAAGTTCATGGGCAGAAAATGATTTTTTTTGCTCATTGATTTAGGGCTGCAATTAATGATTATATCCGTTATCAATTAACCTGACAAATCCTCGAGGAACTAATTGATTCGGAAGATGTCGATCAGAGTTCCCACAGTCCAATGTGACATCTTCAAACATGTTGCTTTGTCCAAGCAGAAGTCCAAAACAAACGTTTTTCATTATAATCTTTGGTTCGCTGTCAGCTCGGACTGCAACCAACAATTATTTCCATTATCGTTTCATTTTGGCTGACATCGATCATTTTCTCTGTTAATCATGGAGGACTAAAGAAAGTATTCACGTTGTCTAAGGATCAGATGGTTGTAACGGTTAGTTGCAGATTAATAACTGATGGTTAAAACAAAAGAACAGGCTCTGCTCGTTTGGTCCAGCCTGGGGATCAAGAGTTTTCTTTTGCTGCCACTCACCGCGGAATAATCAGCAATTGCAGCAATCTCTCATTAGCTCAATAGACCTGGTCTCTGTTCAGCTTTGAGTGCTCAAGCGGCTAAGACTTTATTATCACACGAACAACATACAGGTCGAGCAACACATGGACAGATCGAGTGTTTCCCGGCCTTGGGTGTTAATAGTTATTGCCGTTAACAACACAACATTTAATTATACTCAACAGGTCAGGGCTTGTTGTTTTTGCCCTGCCTCTGAAGGATACAGGAAAACCAGTTCTTGCAACACGCCTATGGGCATTGCACACACACACACACACACACACAGAGTTGACCATCAGCACCACAAATCACAGTGATGAGCTAAGCCGTGGCCATTGTTTGGCCACTGAAAGAGAACAAAACTGGTGGTGGGGGGGATGAGCGTCGTTGAATGGGAGGTGACTGATGGTCTTCGCCTTCGACTCGCTTCATTGGTCATTACAGGCGAGATGTGATCTACTCAATCGCGTCTGTTGTCGGGGCAACCGGTGGAATCTGCGCGGTATCCTGGAAAAAGCTTTAACTTAAAACAAGGGCGGGCGGCAGACAGACAGACGGACGGATGGACGGACGTGAGCGTGAGAGGAGGAAGGAGTGCAATCTGTGAAATGTAAATTGTTGAAACATTTCACGTGTAGGTACACTGGTTTATCTCTGCGCCTCATCTCGCTGTGCTTTTGGATTAGCGACTGAGTGGGCTAAGCTGACGGTGAATAGACACAAAACAGCAGCGATGCTGGGTGTGTGAGCAACACGGTGCGGATTAACCAACACACAAATACTCTGCCCATCAAAGAGATCCTGTGTTGGGTGAACACACACACGCACACACACACACATAATCAGAAATGAATGAATCGACACATTATGTGAAAATATGTGTTTGTACCAAGCAGCAACCTCCGTGGCTGTGAAGTGAAGCCTACGTGCAAGTACCAAAAACTGCAGTTCCTCAAACGTCCACTTGGGGCTGGTTCCAGAAGTGAGTCAGTCCCCATAAGTCCCCATGTTAAAAACTTCACAGCAGAAATAAACATGATTACAGCCTGGTACAAAAAACAGTGTTGGTCTCTATAGCTAATTTCACCTGTTCAAATGATGGAAGTTTTATATCTTTGTTGGTTTATACAGCTGGTTGGACTAAACAAGTAATTTTTAATGACAAATCGATGTTTTTGTCATTGAAAATCGATGAAAATTCACTTTGCTTTCATAGAAAACTAAGAAAACCAGACGTCATTTACTTTTTGGCTGGTTGATGTGTTAAAAATATTTACTTCTTCACTAATTAATTAATCAGCTGATAGCTTGAGCTATGTTGTAAATAAAGTCGGCATCATAAATAAAAGATAAAGGGCTCCTGACACACTCACACACCTGCCGGTCACTGTTATGTAACCACAGCGAGTGTTTTCATGTGTGTTGGCAGAAGAATGCGGGATCATTCAGACTGTGTGGACACTTTTCAAAGTTACTACGGGAGCTCTGGTTTGTGCTCGTGCCAACAGTTCATCGTACTCTGCGTGTATGTGTGTGTGTGTTCTGAACCAGGCGTCCAAAAGTGGAGCGTCTCTCTGTAGAGGTGTCGAAGGCGGCTGAACTCTTTCCTCTGTTATATTTGGAGTCTAAATACAGAGCGTGTCTGCAGGAGCATGTTATAGTACGTCCCAGTTATCGAGAGTTTGGGCATATCAGAACTTCTTGAACGCTTTTGTCTCATTAAAATGGTTTTCAAACTAAATATAGCGGGAATCAGACTGAACTAGCGAATAAAATCATTTTAGGTTCTTCGGTTTACAGTTAAAGAACGTTAACAGATCTCTGTGATTTTCAGAGCAACACGGGGAGTTGTTGAAGTTTGAGCAATGATAGTGGACAACAGCTTTGTCTTCACCGTCATTCATCCCAGCTAGCGGTGATGCTGCTGGCCGGGCTGCAAAAGACAGTTCAGTTTTATTCTCTCTCATTCGTCTGTTTTAGCTGTGAAAGCAGAGTAATATTAGAAAACCCGCAACCTTTACCGATTTCAAACATTTTATAGACCACTGGATTAATGGAGAAAATGAATATGGTTAATTAATCATCAGTTGCAGCTGCTGTTAGATGCTGGTGGTGAACAACAGAGTCTTCGGTTTGTTGTTGATTAATGTTCCTGAGTAATCTCATGGGAGAAGCGTCATAAAATAATTCATCCATTCATTTAACTGTATGTCAGTCTGTTCACTGGTTTGGAAAACTCCACGGCTAAAGCTGATGGTAAATGTTCCCTCAAAGGTCACCGTGTAAACTCTGACCTTTACTTGTACGAGTACTAAAACTAATTTTCTGATTCTCTTGTTCCACCTGCAGAGTTCAAACTCTGACCTTGACCTCTGACCTCAGGATTTTCTCTCCGTCTTCATCGCTTCCTCCTCGATTTCCTCAAGATTACCGCCTCGCGCATCTGTAGCCTCACCCGGCCCGTTTCCTTTCCCTCCTTCCTTTTAGGCCTCCGCTCGAACGGCGGAGCGACGGCTGCTGCGTAATCTTTGCTCTGGATAGCGGAGATTAAAATCTCAGATTACAGAAGAGGAGAGGGAGAGAGAGGAGGGGGGATTACAACTTTCTCTCTCTCTCTCTCTCCATTGAATCCCAAACTGTATGTGGGTGTATAAAGCAGGTCATATACAAACATACATGTGGTTCGGATTGTGTAAACCCTCCCACTAGCTTCAGATTTAAAGATTTGTGTGTGCAGCTGCTGCATTAGCAAGTCATTAGTTGATGCCGAGCTCCCTCGATAGTAAATGGATTGCAAGCATTGATTTTTAACTCGATAATCACCCTGTTTCTCACTGGTGTGCGATTTATTGATTAACCGTATTGCCTATTTTCTCCTCTGGTGTAGTCAACAGAGTTGATGAAGATGTTGCTCCCTTCTTTCGAGCTCGGTGTAGTCTTACAGAAGGTTTACACCACCCTTAATGATCCTTCAGGAAATGAACTCTAACTCTAATTGACTCTAAATATAGCACCCTATCATGAAATTTCATTAGCATCGCTCGGTTAGAGACATTAGTTCGACCACTACAAACAGATAAGACCGGTAGCCACACACCTCATTTATCATTGTCTAATTTCAAAGCTAGATCAATGCTTGGATAGTTTCGGCTTCGTGCTTTAAAATGCACTGTTGTTGTTGTGAAGTTGGATATTTCAACATGGGGACTTATGGAGGCTGACTCACTTCTGGAGTCAGCCTCAAGTGGACGTTTGAGGAACTGCAGTTTTTGGCACTTCCGCGCTGGCACAGTCATTGTGGCTGCCAGACGATGAATTATAACGACTTTCCAAGTTTTTTTTAAATAGAAATGCTTAAATTAGATGGAGTGGCATGAAACAGACGCTCATGTTGCCCTCAGGATGAGTTGCAGCAGCACTGTGATTATAAACCTCACACAGCTGCTAGCTGTTTATTCTAATGTGTCAGTCTACTTTATTCTTTTGTTTGAGCGACTGTAGTTCTCTAGATGTTCATCCAAAACCTGCAACCCTTGAAGAACAGTCTGTTTTCTCTGCATGCAACACCTTGATTGACTAAATACTTTATAGTGTCCTCGGCTTGCTACACCAGTAGTCTCATATTTTGTCTTAATTGATCAGTTTAAATGTAGCGTGAGTAGAAAGGGAGTAAATCAGGGTAGAGATGAGAGCATATCCTCCTCCCTCATCCCTCCATCTGTGGTTTGTTAATGAGGCTCTGGGTTTTTTTTTTTTTTCCGAGGCCACGTTACAGCAACGCTGTGACACTGTCATTCTGACGGACACGTCATGCTGAGAAACTACAGAGCTCTGCAAGAAATGTGGCTGCTTATCTTGCAGCAAACATACTGCGCGCAGTTTCATCTGCAGCGGAGGAGTCGAATGCAAATTTCTTAAAGTTATCTGATGTCGACTTTTGAGTCTCTCTGCCAAATATTTCTGTTTTGAAATTTAGTAAACGGCTGCGCCTGTTTCACCTTTCACCTCGTTCATCTGGCCGGTCGAGAGTCACGCCCTCTGCACAGAGCACACCTCTCACAGGTGTCTCACTGTTCAAGAGACTGGATCAGTTAAATTTCCATCAGGTTATACATAACACAAGAAATCAGTTAAATGCTCTTTCAGTACCCGGGCACAGATTTGACGTGTTCGGCTAGTCGATGTTTTGAACTCCACCGGGTTTCATCTTTTTCCGCTCAGCTCTGCCGGGAATACGCAACTGTTTTTATTTTTAACAGAAGCCACAAACAGGAAGTCAGACACAGAAACGCTCAAAATAAAATGCAAACTGTCAAAAGAGAAACAATTTAACCACGTAGCATATTTGCATATTTAGAGGCATTTAAACCAATCAAATCTGGGCATGTTAAAGGTCCAGTGTGTAGGATTTAGTGGCACCTGGCAGTGAAGTTCAAAGTTTTAAAGTTGATTTACTTCTGTGGAGTTTTCACTCGCTCAGTAATGACGCTAAAAGCATTTCAGAAACTGTCCTTTGATCCTCCAGCGTCTTTATCGCCTTCTCACAGATTTTTGTTGGATCTGAAAAGTCAACACGGGCTGTCAGAGCATGATTGAAGTACTATTGAGTCAAAAAAAGAGACTTCGGAACAGAATTAAACGTGATAGTGACTTGAAAGAAGCGCTGTTGTGACTGGAATTACAATTTCAGTCAGTGAATAAGATAATTGAACCCAAAGAGCTGAGAGCTCTGTAACTCGTTGCAGCAGCGTGGTCTGTCAGCACCTTTCAGGCAGACATATTGTCTGTGTGGCCTCTGGATAATGTGGACGTGTCCCGCTCCGCCCGCCACGAGCCAGCGTGTGTGTGTGGGTGTGTGCAGAGAGCGACTTGTTAAGACCTGAAGTCATTTTTTCAGTCAGTGCAGCGACACACTTATCAGATTCGCACTGTTTACTTCCCCCCCAGCTCCACCTTGGGTTTGGCCTCAGTTCAGGTGTGTGTGTCTGAAGGTAGAACAATGGTGGAGGTAGAGCCAGATATAGAGCTCTTTGTGTATAGTTCTGTTTGACCTTTAGAAGCACATATAATAATATAATAATCATAAAGTTCATGTATACAGCACCTAACAACAAAGAGCAAGTCACTCGACCACAGCTCGTCTCAAACCAAATTAAACTTCTTCGTGTCTTTCTTTTGGAGCGTAAACTGTGAGTCAGACTCGCTGGGTACATGAAATAAACAAAGCCGGAACACAACAGGTAGAGTATCAGAGATTAGTCCATGAATCCACCTGGATAGTCTCAGTTTCAGAGACTCTGACTGTGGAAGGTTTGACCGCTCGGAGTGTCTGATTGCCGGCCACCTTGGACGCCAGGCTGTGGTTTTCCAAAAGTCGGTTTCGGCTCAACTTCTCCGCCTGCTGTGTTTTTTGGCAGAAAAACCTGAGGTTTACTCTCAACGCACTGCTCCGCTCAGATGAATGGAAAAATGCTTTTACATTACTTAGTGCCAAGATTAAAGGTGAAACGAGTCGATTAATCGCTAAGAAAATGAATCTGCAACAGTTTTGATGATAGATTCATTGATACAAACACCGTTAGAGTTTCAGTCTTTGGATTTCTGTCACGTTGTTTGTATTCCAGACATTATTCCATCCTATTCCGTCTGCGGCTGTTTTGTTTTCCATTTATATTCCTGGATATTTCTCTGTTGTACCTCTGGAGCCCTCCCATGGGGAGGTGCGGCTGTCTTGCAGCTTCCCCACAGGAGGCTTCTCTTCTCTGGTCACAGAGTCACGGCTGATCCCTCCCTCCAGGCAGGAGGCTCTCCAGTCCAATTCACATGAGCCGAATGTCTAATTTCACCTTAATTCGTCATTGCTGGCGAACTTAAAAACTCTTTTCTGTCTCCGCGGGAGCACAGTTGAATTAACACGCTTAGGACAATATCGTGTTAAATATTCAGGATGTTATTGTCTGTGATCACTTTGCTTAATTATTAAAAACAGAGGAGATAAGTTTGTTTTGCAGATGAGAGATGTTACGAGCCCTCAGAGCACAGCGGCCATGTAAAAGAAGAGCGTTTAGTAGCCCACAGAGTGCACGAGGCAGCCTTAATGATGGATAACACTGTTGGTGACCCTGCGCTTCATTTATTATTCATACACCACAAACTACATTTTTTTTTTAAACCCCTCTTTCGTGTGTTTCAGTCATCAGCCTTCACCAAACACTATTTAACATTTCACTGTTGATTTGTGTCTCACAGGCTGACTGGATCTGAATCCGATTGCAGGTGCAGTGGTTGAGCTTTCCCTCAGGAAGCACAGTCCCACGCCTTGGCACACGTAACACACAGTTTGCCCGATTTAGCCCGTTCAGAACTTCTAGATTTCGTCTCCATATAAGAGCTGCTGTTAAGTAAGAAAGAGATAACGCTGGAGGAGGCAGAGAATACCAACGTGGACGAGGGATCCTATTTTTAGGGCGCCTCAGAGTAAAGCCGCTGATAGCGTGGCTAACTGCCAAACAAAACAAAGCGGAAAGACTTCAGATCATCATCCATGATCCAGGATGTTGGTCCAAACTCAAACAGCTCTTCTTATCTGTCCTTCAGTCACAGCTGAGCAAGCCTCGATCGACTTGGATATGCTGTGTGCTAGCTCACCTATGTTGACATCACGGTCGAACGATAATAGAGACATCCTGACATTTGATGTTAGAGAAGCGCTAGCCAAAGTGCTAACTAACTATGATTGATGGAGAAACTGAAGCGCCGCCTGGCTGGAGGCTCTCAAAACACAGTCGTGTTAATTTCACGGTTGGAGTTCCCCTAATGTAGCATAATATATAAGGATTGTTACCATGGTTACTTCGCTGCTATGTCATGGTTTGAGACCATCCTCCCTCAACCTCTCCGTGTATGAGTTGATTACATGTCATGGTGCCGTGGCTTCCTGTTATTGGCTTAACACGCCTGCTTTTAAACATCTCCATCACTAAATCTCTTGATCTGCGTTCTCCCAATCCCATTATTTCCTCCCCAGCACTCAAACACACACCAGTTTAACGCAGCCTGTGCTAATCTGGTGCGCTGGTTCAGACAGCGAGTTAGAGCCGACTAATACATCACTAATGTGCTATAATCTCAGCGCTCATTTGTCACAGAGAAGACCAAAAAAAATGAAGTATGCCAAGATTCCTGTTTATTGTTTTCTTTGTGATAGAAGTTATTTATTTATTTGATGACTCAATCAGTTGTTTGGTCTCTATGTTCTCAGAATTTGAGGTAATCAAGGCTGAAACTAACAATTATTCTCATTGATTCTTTAAAAAACTAGTCGCTGTGCCTCGCACATCCCAGCATCTTCCAGTGTCCTGACACAAACACATTCAGTACAGCAAAGAAAAGCATCTAATCTTCACATCTGACGAGCTAATATTTGGCATTTTTGCTTGAAATATGGTCGATTTCTATGCTGCTCGATCCCACATAGCTTTTTATCAAACCCTGTGTCCCTGTAGGTCACCATAAGTTATCTCCATGCATATAGGAGTGTGATGTTTTATCAGTACGTTAATATTTATAGCTTAGTTGAGAGCTGGCTCTGTGTTGACAGTGATAAATAACATTTCATCTTAACTCTTCTTCAGAGGACGTTTTATGTTTCCTGTAAACGGCCTCCAACTTGACGCATCGGTGCCGTGACTTGATCAATTTGTTGCTGGAGGTCGGCCGCTGATTGTTTTTTTTTGACAAACTGGTTCAGTTGCACTGATCAGCTGAGGAGGAGAAGTGTGCCGTCGGTTCGTTTACAGATGCACACCCTCATTTTGTCTTTACCTCTGGCTCATATTAGCGGAAAATAAACGGATGGATCAGACGTGGGAATAAATAGCTCCTGACTGCTGCTGGGAGCAACAAAAGAAAGGCTTCCCATGGCAATTTCCTGTGTTTTTATGTCGGGCCCTCATCACCCCACCCTCCCCACAGCAAGGTCCCTGCTCCCATCGATGAGACTCTCAGATGAGCTGCCTCAGTGGGAGGTGGAGTAGCTCTTGTCGGCCCACTCTCTGTCTCTAACCGAGCCAGTGCAAATCACACACGAATACATTCATCATTAGGTAATCCGTCACTTTGGTCCCGACTAGAATATTTACTGAGTAAATAACTGAGATCTACTCGATCGATTGGTATAAAAGTTTGTACGGATCAGTGAATATTTGAGGTTCTGCTTGATACATGACTCAAACGATTACCGAAACTGTTGATTGACAGATTAATGAGTCGACTAATCGGCATTCATGGTATTTGTGCGTCTATTTGTGGAACCGAGAGGATCATCGTACCTTGACAGAAGAAAAATGTGAGAGTTTTATATGCATTCGCGCTTCCTGAGCAGATGAACCCAGGCAGCTGCAGATGTTATGCAAATTAAACCACCTGAACTTTACATGGTTCACTCGCCGGCTCCGACAAAACATATATAGACCCTTTTTTTACGTTTCATGTGGCGTGCTTCTGCTTTCCAATCCATTCTTTGTTTCATACAGGATCAAAGTAGAATCACCAGTCTCAGTCTCAGGTCAAACATCTCGCTGCTGTTTGTGTGTTCACCCATCTGTATGATAATCTAAATGGCCTCGGTGCTGACTGGGGTCAGAGGACGAGTCGAGGGCCACATATTATTTGCTCTGTAAAACAGACACGTGTGTCCTCTGAGACATATGTTGCCTCTGCGTGTTCACATGTTAATAATTCCCCCCTCCCTGCTCTCGCCGTCAGACCCACTTTCCGGTGGAGGTTCGATACGTGTGCGGACTGCTGAGTGTGCAGCTTGTTTATACACGCAGATCTCCCGCAGCCAGCTGATTTATGACCACGGCTCTCTGTGTTTGTGTGTGTGTGTGTGTCAGAGAGAGAGAGAGAGAGAGAGAGGCAAAAATGTTGGTTTGTGCAAATGAAAGCGTGATCAGCTCCCAAACGTCTTTTTACAGAAACGCACAGCCTTGAATCTGAGGTTGAGCCGGAGGACGCTCGGCGGTTGTAGTGGACTCACTGGAGGCTGTTTAATTACTCTGCAGGCTGCAAATGATAATTACTGTTGATTGTTACATTTTCTGCTGATTGCTTCTCTGATTGACCTTCAACCCTCTGTTCTAGCTGTTCTTTTGACGCAAGTCGCATTAATAAAGATTGTCGTATTGTTTCAGGGACTTTTTTTAAGGATCTAAAGCAGCAAAGTCTTCAACCTTTTCCAGCCTGCATCAATGTGCACGGAGCACCTCGAGCCAAACGCAGCGTAGAGATGTTTCAGGTGTCAAAATCATCGACTGTGCGTAAAATCAAAAACTTTCAAGATGCTTTGGTAGTCGTGCTGTTCTTCAGGTTCTCGTTTTGTTGTTTCATTCCTCAGAGGGCGCCGTGTTGTAAACAGAGTCCAGGTACGAGGCACAAATGAACCCTGCAGAATGCGGTGTCTCCAGGAGACCGGCTGTTTGAGGGTTACTGGCCTTTTCCCGAGGCTATAAATTGTTAAAATCTCATCACCAGAGTGCTTCGTCACTCTGACCAGCAGTCACACTCCTAACAGAGAGCAAATATTTTGAATCGACGTCGCCTCAACGTCGTTGACGGACACAGGATTGCTCCGGCTGCATTTCTGGCCGCCTGGCTTGAACCGATGAACGCGTGATGTTCTGAGGGCGTCAGCCATCTGCACCGAGGAGCAGCAGTTCGATTCAGGACAATCGATTCACATGAATGACAAAGAAAAGAATAAGACGCTCAGTTAGCGACTGTTGATGATGATCGTTGAATCTGCAGGCTGTGCCGCCGCAGGGCTCGATTAGAGCGACGTGTGCGCCGCTCGTGTACGTGTAAAGAAGCAGACAAACACAATAAAACACCTTCAGGCTATGTCAGCAGTTTGCTCATGAGCTTAGTCTTGTCTGTGTGCGCTTCGCTGCCGTGGCAACAAGACTTACCACATACTAATATTTTAGGTTGTCTTACATAATCGTCTGCCTTTGTCGATACAGAGAGTGGATTCTCAGTACGAGAGGCACTGAGGGCTGTTTGTTTGGAGCGGTGGGCTCTCACACTGCACCATTAACAGACCATTGTGGAGTCTTAAAGCAGATTTACCGTCTCATGTCTCAGATGCCTTTTTTTCCCTCCAGTCTAAACACAAGAATCCTCTCAGGACGCGATGCACACTCGATCCTCGACTTAGCTCTGCTCTTATTTTCTGCCTTTTCTACAAGGTCATATAAAATAAATGGATTGTGCTGCAGGTTTGTGGTACATACTGAGTCTGACAGCATGCACAGGCGACGTCAGTGTGGATTATTTTATTTTTTTAATGCCCTCTTAGTTTTTGCAGTTAGATTTCGCTCGACGGGGTTTAAATTTTAAAAGTACAACAGCAGATTTTTACCTGCTAATGAGCGTGTTTACATTCAGACAGGAGTCGGGGTCGTGTGTTTTGGCTGCAGATCGAGGTGGATTCACTCTGATGATCCACCTGTTGTGTTCTGGTTTTGTTTATTTCATGTAGCCAGCTTCTAAATCTGCGTCTGACTCGCAATTTACGCTGCAAAACAGAGACGAGAAGACGGACACAAAGGCTGTGGTCCAGCGACTTGGACAGTGAATGAGAGTGAGCGAGCGCTGGCATCGATAATAATAATAATAATAAAATAATAATCTGTGAAATAAAGTTATTTCCTGATTGTTTCACAGCAGTTAATAGACGAACTCTTCCACGCACACCACCGCACAACCCTGCTGTCTGAATGTACCCTAACATTGTCATTTTGAACAGGTTGATGTTAGCATTTAGCTCTTTACAGTACAACCTCACAGCTGTAGGCTCTTAGTGTTATTGGTATGTAGCTCACCGTTGAGTGTGTGCTTCAGAAGAACTGTCATTTTCTCTCTTAAGATGTTGAATGAGGCATTATGTAATTTTGCACCTCTCAAGCACTACTCTCAACAACAGTTATCTCAGGTACGCCTGTTTGTGAAAGCTAATAGGTAATAGTAACAGCAGTGTCAGAAAAATAAGGGCATCCATAATTGTTTGAGCCACATTTCCAGGTTCCAGGTCCTCAGATTTCTTTGTCAAATATCAATATGAACTGAATATTTTGAGGTTCTGGACTTTTGGTCGAACAGAAGACGATAAGACGTCACTTTATTGTCTGATATTTTTATTTATTCTGTGTGTCCGTAGGCGGAGCGCAGCAGTTGCGATGTCAACATCCTCAGCATCCCGGTGCCCATCCGTCGCGGCGGCTCCGAGTCCAACCTGGACGTGGTGGACAGCGTCGGCAACGACGGAGTGGGCCTGGATTTCACCAAAGGAGCGCTGGGTATCGACAGCCTGCAGCAGAAGATCCTCAAGGTCAGAGGAAACCCGAGGCACCGCCTCCGTGGCCTCCTTTGTAGATTTACCGTGTTTGACTAGCAAAGCGGTGTGTACACAACGCGACACCTGGGTCCTCTGAACAAACATCACGCACGTGGACTGAAGACCTCCTCGGCTCCGTTACTTTGTCAGGCAGCATTTCTTAATCCGATAATGACCTATATCCCATTTAGACTTTGGCGGTGATACTACAGACACCAATCTAGAAGCTATCAAATTAATTTGTTGAATTAATTAGAAATTGTATCTCACCCTATCTTCTAATTCATTTTCACCACAGCCCTCGTCGTCTCAGCTTTCATTACACACGGTTTCTCAGAGTGGAATTCTTTCCACCACAGGCAGATTACGCATCGGTGCAGTTCAGTTTGATCACTCTCATCTGATTTAATGGTGTATCCGAATTTTTTTTCCCGAATAAGTTGCAGCTCAAAGTTCTACATGCAAAGCAATAAACACAAATTAAGCTTTCTCCTCTTGTTCTCCCTTCAGGTGACGGAGCAGATAAAAGTGGAGCAGACGGCTCGAGACCAGAATGTCGCCGAGTACCTCAAACTGGTGAACAACGCCGACAAGCAGCAGGTGGGACGGATACGTCAGGTCTTCGAGAAGAAGAACCAGAAGTCGGCGCACAGCATCGCCCGGCTGCAGAGGAAGCTGGAGCAGTACCACCGCCGCGTGAAGGACAGCGAGACCAATGGCAAACACACCAACAAGGACGGCGGCAACAAGGAGTCTGGGACTCACAGCAAGGAGGGCAGCCTGCGGGACATCAGCGCCACCGGGCGGCACCCGACACTGGATAAGGTGAAGACAATCGGGCCCGGCGTGTCGCTCTCGCCGCCGTTCTTCTTCAACAAGTCGCGGGAGATCGCCAACCTAATCAGGAACAAGTTTGGCAGCGCCGACAACATCGCCCACCTCAAGAGCTCCATGGAGTCGGGGTCAGGGCTGCAGGTGGACCCCGGGGCGAGAGGCCTGAGCGGGAGCGCCACCACCGTAGCCAAAACCACCAAGTACCAAAGCGACGATGAGTGCTCCACGGGGACGTCTGCGTCCGCCGACTCAAACGGGAACCTGGCTGGCGGCTCGGGGGCTGGGTCCGGAGGCCCCGGGAGGTCAGACTCCAATGGGCGACTGGGGGAGGTGCTGGACATGGTGCGGGAGATCAGGGAGGCTCAGGCACAGCTGGCAGAGGACATGGAGACGCTGACTTCACAGTTCAAGCAAGATTACAGCTGCTTCACACAGATGATGCAGGAGGAGAGATACAGGTCAGTACAGCATCAGGTTCATTCTGTGATCTAGATCAATACATCTGAACTCTGGAGGCGAGAAATAAGAAGATTATAAAGAGAGAGGAAAGAAAAAGTACATAGATTCTAACTTAAAGCAGCTACAAGGAACTTCTGTGTTCATTTTGTGTTGATTGTGGACAAAAGAGCTCGTGTTTCCATTGACTCGTTTTGTCCGATTCAACGGGAATGCCGCCTGACTCGGTGGCGGGCATTAAGAGTAATTCTCGCCGATGGTCTCGTATATTTATGTAGGTCATATAGAGGCTTCAGTGTTAAGCTGAGACTGAAATCGCCCATTTTCTTCTCACTTTTCTTGCAAAATACTTCATGACCTCCCCGTGCTTCTCAGAGTCCTTCAAATGAAGCCGCGCCAGAAGGAAAGATAAGTCTCCGGTTGAGCGGTTCATCAGGCTTCACTGTGCATGAAGGTTTTCATTTCAGGAGGTCGCAAACCGGCTGGAAATCTTTCCCTTATAACACAGCCTAAAATATTCCAACATATGGACACCAACAAGTACTCATACTTCTGTTCCAGGTGCTAAATAAAATCCAGTAATCGTCTTCACACTCTTACACGTTTAGTTGCGCATCTGCTGTTGAACTTGAAAGAGCTTTTGACAGTGTTAGAGGGCCCATTATTATAAGCTTTTGTAAACTAAAAATAGATAGCAGAGCTTACACACAAGCCCCCAAACGGTTGCTAAGTCAACCAAGGGCAAATGTTTTCAGCAGCTTAGTTGCAAGTAGTAGATAAACTGCTGTACTGTTAACTCGCCCACACACGCACTCAATTATGCATTGTTTCTCTCTTCTTGGCGCTCTGCCTCCACCTACTCTGCATGTGTGTGTGTGTGTGTGTGTGTGTCTGTCAGGTATGAGCGGCTGGAGGACCAGTTAAATGACCTAACGGAGCTCCACCAACATGAGACCAGTAATCTGAAGCAGGAACTGGCCAGCATCGAGGAGAAGGTGGCCTATCAGGCCTACGAGAGGGCAAGGGACATACAGGTAAGAGTGTGTTTAGTATACATGCACAGACAGACACACTTAGCCTCTAAGTAGCTGTTATGTAACACACCACACACTCACATTTAGCCTTTAACTAACATTTAAAGTGCAGCACTGGACTCATGTCTAATGTTTCTCTGCTTCATTCTTCCCTCTTAAACGGCAGTGTCGCTCAGTTTTTAGTACAATACCACCATCATGAATATGAACCAAACAAGACATAGCAGCCAGCTAATCTTACTTACTAGTCCAACAGCAGTCAGCCCAGCTCTCGCCAACGACTGAAAGTCAGTCCCAGATTTACTCCGGCAGCTTCTTGCTCTTACTTTCTCTTCTTAGTTTCCTCCTCTTCCCGGTGGTCCAAAACGTCTGTGGTACAAACACTAAGGGTGCATTCAGACTGGATCCACTGCAGTGGAAAAAGGTTTTCCATTCATTTGAGTGAGGGTAGTCTTTTTTTTTGGGGGGGCTGTGATAGGGCCAAAAACGCAGCAACCTGAGCCGGATCCACAGCCGACAATGGACAATCAGGCCGTTCAAAGCTCCACAGTCAGCCTGAAATGACTCTGAAACTGAGACTGTCCAGGTGGATTCATGGACTAAACTCCGATACTCCACCTGCTGTGGAGTCTGACTCGCAATTTACGCTGCAAAATAGTGACGTGAAGAAGTTTAATTTGGTTAAATGGAAAGAAAGTGAGACGTGGTCGAGCGACTTACACAGTGAATGAGAGTGAGGGAGCGCCGGAATCAATAAAGCCGGTTAAAATAAACCTAACACTCCCCGTAACGCTGAACTCACAATCCGAGAAGCCCGGCTAACAAACTGAGCTAACATTAGCTAACAGCAGCTACAGTTGGCAGCAGTTTACTTCACTGTCCATCAAGAAACTCTGTAAATCAGAGAGTTGAGGCGCCTCCATAAAAGATGATGTATCAAGATCAGATGTAGAAACGTTACACAAGTTGCTTTAACCGTGGTGTGTGTGCATGTGCGTGTGCGTGTGCGTGTGCAGGAGGTCCTGGAGTCGTGTCAGACTCGCGTGTCGAAGCTCGAGCTCCAGCAGCAGCAGCAACAAACGGTTCAGGTGGAAAACACCGACGCCAAGGTGCTGCTGGGGAAGTGCATCAACATCATGCTGGCGATCGTCACCGTGATCCTGGTGTGCGTTTCCACGGCGGCCAAGTTCACCGCCCCCCTGCTGCGTAGCCGCCTCCACCTGGCGCTCACCTGCGTGGGCGTGTCCGTGCTAGCGCTGCTGTGGAAGAACTGGGAACATTTACAGTGCGCTTTGGAACGATTCGTTCTCCCGCCCTGATACTGCGAGTCACAGACAAGACCGGAAAACCTGAGCCCGACCCCCAACTCCAGCTCGCCGTGAGGTGTGTCGCCATGGAAACACAACAACTGGGGAGGAGTTTACATGTAGCCTTACACCCGCCAGCGATTTTAGGCTCCACGGTGATTTATGGCTCTGTGCTTTGCATGTCTAAAATGGGGACCACACAAATCCACAAAGCCTTTTCCCAGAATGCACCTCCACAGTAATTCCAACAAACGACACGCAGACGTAAGCTGATACGGTAAGTTATAACAACTGAACACAACTGTGACAAACCTCGACAACATGCTGTCTACAAGGCTGAAGGTGCGAACACGGCACGACGCAGCCCCGTGACAGTATCACTACAGTCCAAAGCATCGGACCAATACGGGACGAATCAGCTGGAATGAATCAGATGGCGACTTTCATCTGGTCATCAGAAGATTCTGATCAACTGACGCTAAAATCTAAATATAGAGCTGTGGGCTTGGAAATACTGTGATTATTTCCTGCCCTTAAAGGGAAGTCTATCTGTTGTGGCACCACCTCACACCTCTAAACAAACACTAACTGGTCAGTCAGTCTCAAACCTGCACAGTACGCCTCCTTGTACACCAGCCAGCTGTGACAACACAAAGACACATCCACCCGAAGGTTGATTTGTAACTGTGTGTCTGTACTGATCTGTATTTATGTGCTGTTTCTCTCTGTCAGTGTCTCATTCAAAAGGACGTTTTTAAAGCTGACGTTTTAAACTGTGTCCGAGTGTGAATTCATGTACTGTACGCTGCGCTCGTGTGTGTCGATATCGTGTTTCTTCAAGAAATTGTTGTTTTTGTTTTCTTGGTGAGAGTTGGGTGAGGTAAGATTGATGCCACTCATGACCGTATGCTGAATATGAATCTAGAGCCAGGAGATGATTAGCTTAGCTTAGCATAAAGACTGGAAATGAAGGGAACAGTTAGCCTGGCTCTACCTGACAGTGACAACCCCCTCCTACCTCCAACTAGATAGAAGGATAGACGATTGATGCCACTCTTGATGTCGACTATGATGCTAAATATGAAGCTGGAGCCAGACGTCAATTAGCCTAGCTTAGCATAAAGACTGGAAATGAAGGGAACCGTTAGCCTGGCTCTACCTGACAGTGACAACCCCCTCCTACTCCCAACTAGAAAGAAGGATAGAAGATCGATGCCACTCTCGATGTCGACTATGATGCTAAATATGAAGCGTGAGTCAGGAGTCAATTAGCCTAGCTTAGCATAAAGACTGGAAATGAAGGGAACAGTTAGCCTGACAAACCCCACCTAGTCGCACCCGTAACCCCCTAATTAACAAAAAAAAGGTGATAATTTGTATTGTTCTGAGGGGTTATGTGCTGGACTATTTTTTTTTTAATAGATACATTAACTTCCCGCCACGAGGCTCGAAGCTAAGCTAGGCTAACTGGATGCTCATATTTATCATACGGACATGAGAGCGGTATCGATCCACCGAACTCTCACCAAGAAAGCAGACAAGCATATTTCCCAAAATATCAAACTATTCCTTTAGAGGAGAAGGTTTGATCGGGGTCATGTAAAATCTGTTTTTATGTTTTTTGCTTCTCAAAGCTAAACGAGGAAAAAAAAAAAAAAAACACCGGGTCCATGAGTTGACATTGACTTTACTCAGCTCCTGCAGCTTTAGCATCCGCTAGTTAGTCTGTAAACTGTGAGAAAGGCACGGACGATTAGAGCACAGCTCTAAACCCGATCCTGACTTCATTGAATTGCCTTTTAACGAGGTGAACAGAACAAATTAAGCTGTGTGTCTTTCTGTGCGAAGCCTTTGGTGTTGTGCTGTGTTCATGTCCGGTGGGAATAACGGCAGCGATGTTCTGACACTTCAAACTCCTGACTTGAAAGGATTCCCACCCGTTTAAACCGCAGGAAGACAGTAGGCGATTAGCGCTACTACATCCGAATTGCTCATAATAATTCCTTTCAGCCTTTTCACACTTGACAAAAGACATTCAAAGACTTGGAGAGGATGAAGATTGTTAAATAAAGTGTTTACGACATTAAAACTAAAACCATATCAACACAGTAGCGGCTGTTTTTCCCCCAACGTGACATGAATGCAGCGTTACAGATTGGACACTGAACAATGTAGCTCCCTAACCCTGTATCACTGTGATGATGAGGGGGGTGAACTGGGACTGATGCCTTTTCAATGCAGCTTATTTCTTCTACTGTGTTTCTTGTTTGTGTCCCAAGAGAAAAAAAAGCCAAATATTGATATTTTGAAGGCACATTTAGCCTTTAGAAGTAACAGAAATGACTAGTTTTTGTTCCCCTACCATTAGTCTTTGTTTTCAAATTGGCTCTAACACTATTGGAGACGTCTGAGTGGAGGGTGAGTCTTCTTCACCTCAGAGGATGGCTGCTTATATTTTGAGTCAAGAGACCTTAAAGGTGGTCAAAGCAGGAATTGAGGTGAGTTGTGTCAGACTTGAGTGTCGAAGAACAGTTGAGGTGGAGTACACCGACGTCGAGGTGCCGCTGGGGAAATGCATCAGTGCTGGCGGTTGTCACCATCGATCGGCGGCCAAGCTTCGGGTCTCCATGAGGTCTTTGCAGCTCATTTTCTATTAAGAGCCTTTAGATTGCTTGGCATGGAGGTGGAGGAGGAGAAAAGCCATCCACAATACCACCAACGCAGCAGAGAAGAGAGCCATGATGGGGGCAGTGTAGCTAGTTTGCCATCTGGACACAAGCTTGGGTCGGATCAGCTGGGTCACCTGGAGGAGGGTGTGTGATGTTCAAAGACCCCAAAAACACCCGATTATTTTCTGTCCAGGCGCATCAGAAGATATATTTGCACAACTTTCCGTCTCTGTGCTCTTCAGGAGAAACACTCTAAAGCTGTATTTGTACGTCCACATTGTATATTTCCACATTTCTCTCACGTCTCCTCTGTGTGCTTTAGTTCCTGGTGTCATTATCGTTTATTTTTCAAATGAGGAAATAAATCTTTGTTTTTTTTTTCTAAGATTGTTCCTGATTTTCTGTTTCCTGCGTGTCCCACTTTATTTTTAACATGTCATCCATTATACATGATCCATCTGACAGGCTGCTGTGGGATGTAAGGACAGGCCTCAAACCACTCTGCAAGCATCATAAGGAATTCATACATAAAATGGGTGCAAATGACTTTAACAAACACCCACCAGCTGCAAGGCGTGCTGCAGAAGAAAACCGCTCAAAAACAGACATAGTGTTAATTATGATAATAATAATAATCTGATGAATAATGATCACCAGCTAACATCTTCTCATCTATAAGAAGAAAATTAATGAGCGTGTTTCCCCCAAATGTCCAACTATTAATCAAAATATCAGTAACAGCGTCTCGTTTGGATGTTTCGGGCGGACGTGATAGAGAGGAGGAGGATACAGATTGAGCTGTCCACCATCAGCATAAACAAATCAGTCTGTATTGATGGATGGTGACGGGCAAAGTGTTTGTTGCTGTTGGAAATAATTAACCGACGTTGTCCAAGGACTGAAACTATTTCCAAGGACACGGGATTCATTTTCTAAATGCTGCTTTTGTTGAACTTTTTGGAACGTCACCAGGTCGGACTTCCATCTGTTGAAATGTTCAGGTCAGGCAGAACATCTATAACGCAGTTGTTGGCAAGCAGACATGTTGGTTTCACTCCAGTTTTTATGACCTTCACGAGAAGGTAAAGTCGCTCGCTGATCTGAATTTATGGGTCCTTAAAACTGTTTATTGCCTGTTTCTAAGTCCGTCCACTTTTATTATATTTTGCAAAGACATAAGCAATGTTGGAAAGTAGCTAAATACATACAAAACTTTGAGGTACTTGTACTTCTATTCTGTTACTTCATATGATGATCATGGTGAGGAGACTAGTATCCTGAGAAAATATGGAGCCCTGGTGGGTTAGAGTTAGGCAAGGAGTCCGAATGATTAAGGTTAAGATTCAGGCCTAGAGCCAAGATCTTAGTCCAGACAGTTAGGGTTGATGTTTAAGGCTAGGAAACTGAGATGAAATCTTGATGTTAGGGGCTCGGTGTGGTCCCGGCTTGAGGTCCTGGTTTCAGTACTTCAGATGACTGACAGGAAACATTCACAGACGCATCTTGAAATAAATGTCAGCCGGTCTTTGACCGATCTCCTCTTTTGACTCGAACACTTTTCCTGTCACAGAAGCCGACTCCATCTTCCAGCTGTTTTGTGGACCATAAATCTTTCACCCAGTGTCGCTGGCCTCATTATTCATTATTCAGACGGAGTTTTGCTCCTTTTGTTTCTTGCTGCTCTTTGACCTGAACGCTGCTCTGTTTGTGCCAGAGTTCATTTTCCTCAGAAAGCCACGGCTCACCCTGGCAGCAGGCCAGATTGAACTCAGACACTTGTATTGAGTGCAGGAAGACATACACTGTACAAACAGTATCGCACAGAGTTAAACATAGAGGACACTGACACCTAGTGGTCAGATATCAGCGCTGCCTTCAGATTACACATCAAAAGTACGGGTATGGCTGCCATTCCAGATTTTGTCAGTCCATTTTCTTACGGTGTGAAGATTAAATATGTTAATTTTAGTTTTCTCTGTGTCTGGAAGAGACCTCCGTTCCTCTGACATGCTGGAAACAAGCAGAGACGCGAACCTCAAAGCGTCAAAGCAGACTACCAGGCGCAGGAAACTCAAACCTGCTGCTGTACCGGACTCTAACCCTAACCCTAATTATTTGTTTCTGTTTTCTTCTTTTACACTTCAGTCTTCAGTGGCAGTGTTCTGCTGCAGCCGTGCAATGGGATGTGGCCTCGGATGCATTAGGGGAATGTGCCTTGGGTCCACCATTAGCCATTTCCTCCACAAGACACAATCCAAGAGCTAATGGCCTCTTGCTTTTGGGGCTGCACCCAGGATGATACTGTGGTTGAGGGCCGTTTCTAGTCGTTTGGGGACCCTGTGCAAGATACTGTTTTGGGGAGGGAGCCCTATGTGTCAAACTCTGAGGGAGACAGTCCTAAACATTTCAGATGATCTGTGGTGTACTTTTAATTCTTCCAAAATAAATTGAGGCTGAACTTGAAGCTTGGGGCTCCCCCTGGTGGCTGCGGGGGCCACATACAGCAACAAACAGCTCCTACATTACTGCTCCACGCTGAAAAAACCAACACAGGGAAGTCAAGATACCTGCAAATGATTTATTTGTAAATTAGCACTTTGAAATTTCTGTAATATCATTAATGTTTGCATGAATGATATAAAAGCTTATTCACCGACTGCCACATTAACGTCAAACCAACCCAACATTTACAGTTTGACGTTTCAATTCAGAATCGCTCCACAGACCTGAATCCAAACTATCGTCATTTCAAAACACACTCAAGCTTGTTAGACTTACAACACTAGAGTAGCTCATAGCGCAGAGATCAAACTGAAACACGTGCACAGTAAGTAGTCATTAGGTTCAAAACTGTGAAAATGTTGAAGGACGTTGTATTCAAACAGGAAAGAATCATGCAGGCTCCCATTCCTTTTCTTTTAGCTGAAGAAAACTAAAACCTGCACACTGCCGCTTTCAACAATACTCGATAGCTCTCACAGAAACCTCCAGCGGTTCGACCGTCAAAGGGCACTGCTGACAACCCACCCAGAAGTAAGGAAACACTCTCTCAGTGATGGCGTGCTTGAAGGTGTAGATGTGTGTGTTGTCCTGCGGGTCGTAGAAAGACACCCGGCCCTTGTCACAGTCCAGCTGCACTCTGATCCTCCGCGGGTTCCTCTTCAAGTTGAGCCTTGTTAGAGGAGAAGTACCCGCAAAGTACATTTTGTGGTAAAAGTAGACACACAGGTAGCCGTTCTTCAGCACTGAAGACACTTTCTCTTTCCTCTGGACGGACGCTTTGGCCACGCCGACAACCCACGCCGTGTTGTCTCCCACGCAGACGTCCCAGGCGCGCTTTCCTGAGGTGAAGCCCTCGCGGCCCAGCACGCCGGTGTCGGGGTCATACCTCTCCGGGTTGTCGGGCAGCTTCTGCTTCTCGTCGCTGTCACACACGCTGGTGAGGTCGTCTGACAGCACGAGCCACGGGGCAGCCGTGTTGGGGTCCAGAGTCACTGGGGCTGAAGAAAACATGGCAGACTGTCAGCGGTCTCTGCGAGTTCATACAGCATCTCACAACCTTTTGTCCACCTCGGGAATGCATGACGCATGAAGTGATCTGAAAGCTGAGAGACCTCAGTGTGACCTGAAAAGTGGGATGGAGTTATGAACTCACTGTGTTTGACGATTTTATGCATCTTCTCCCAGACGTTGAAGCTCAGAGAGCCCACGTATTTGGCCACATCTATCAGCGCTCCGGGGTCCATGACTGGATCTGCGATTGGGCAGTTAGACCTGCAGGGAGAAGGATTAGACAGTTTCTGCATGTTGTTACATGAAAGCAAAGAAAAGCTTAAAAGTTAAAAGCTGGTTTGTTCACCTTGCCAGTGTCTTCCTGCATTTCTGAGAAGAAGAAAAGTGGAAAATTCATGAAAGAATCTAAAACGTACGTTGGATTTTTATGCACGTCTCCGTTTGCAAACTCACATGAAGGACAGAGATGCCCTCCAAAGCGATCTCCTCCTCTAAAGCTCTGATGGACTCGGACACGGACGTTATATCCCTGGTAATTTTTTCGATCTTCTGCATCATCGCTCGACTCTTCTGCTCTTCCTCCGTCTTCAGCGCGTCCATCCGGGCCTCCTCCTCGGCTTGCAGGAAAGAGCGAAGCTTTTCAAACTCCTCGCGGGTTCGCCTCTCCACAAATCGAGCCTGGACCTGAAAATAAAAATACGAACGTGCTCGGGAAATGGTCGCATGGCCTCGATATATACAGGGATCATTTCCACCGAGAATCACCTGAATGTACGCCACAGCCTCCTCGTAGTTTTTCTTCATCTTGTCGAAAGCATCCTTCTTTTCTTGCAAAGAGATGAGAGCGGACTTCATTTTCTCCTGAGGGAAAATGAATGTAAAGAAAGAGTTTGACCTTTAAAACTTTCGGTTTGAAGACAACAAAATGTATTCAGGGGACTGGCAGTTTACTCTGAAGGCGAAGTATTTACCTTCACGTCTACGACAGCCTCGCTGACGGGGCAACAATCATGCTGTTTGTGCTTCTTTGAGGTGTGGCAAACCACACAGATGGCCTCCTTGTCCAGCAGGCAAAAAAGCTTGAGCCTCTCCCCGTGCAGAGGGCACATCTCCCCCGGATCACAGTACAGCTCTCCCACCGTCTCCCCCAGACCCTCGCTCTCCTCGATGTACGACTCGCACAGGTTCTTCAGGGTGAGACTGGGCACGGGCTCGTCCAGGGACTGGGTCCTGCACAGGGGGCAGTCTCGGCTCCGTCCCTGCCTCCAGTACTGCTGCAGACACTGGGAGCAGAAGCTGTGGCTGCACTTGAGGACCACGGGGTCTTTGAAGATTTCGCAGCATATGGGACAAGAGAGGTCGACCTCTTGGAGCGAGAGCCTGCCTGCCATTCTGAGAGCAGCGCTCGCGTCGTTTCTGGGAAAATGAAAGTAGAGCAAAGTGCAAGCAGTGATCACACACAAGAAGAGGCCTTGTTTACACCCACAAACACTTGCTATGTCACCTGTTTTCTGCCCCCCCGGCTGCGCTGAACACAGATCAGCCTGTGTTCAGCAAATGAAATAAGCGTCACACACGAAGGAAAAGTCAGAGCCAAACAAACCTTAGAAGCAGAGACCTGTGACAACAGATATACGTGCAGAGATGGGAGCACTTCCTGCTTCCTGTTATGTTGACTCACCCAAAGGAGGAGGAGCCTCGGCAGGCAGAGGAAGCATTTTTAACCCTTAACTGACCCTGACATCTTATTCACAGTCTAACTCCAGAAACGGATGTTTGATGTGTTTCCATGGGAGAAACATCTGAGGGCTTTACCAGAAGACGACGAAGGAGAAAAGAAGAAGAAGAAGAAGAAGAAGAAGAAGAAGAAAAAAACACAAATACACAAAACTGGGTTTTTTTTTTTTTAGATTTTATTGCAGAGTTTTGCTTTTATCTATGAGATTCTGCATCGTTTCACCTCTTTAAAACTGAGAACAAACAACAGGGGTCACAAATATAATATATATATACACAATATACACAAACACCGCTTCATTTTAAAGGTGCAGTGTGCAGAATTTAGCTGCATCTAGTGGACTAATCGCTGCATTGCTGTCTCCTCACATCACCCTCACCTTCCCGGTGTAAAGGTGGAACAAACACTTTAAGGATCCTGTTTAGAGTCACTATTTAGTTTGTCTGTCCTGGGCTACTGTAGAGACACAATGAAAGAGGACCTGCTCCCACCACAGATATAAACAGAGAATCTTAAAGCAGCAAAAACAAACAAAATGTTATTTTCAGGTGATTACACATGCGTGAAAACATAGTTATGGATATTATCTGATCCGTGTCTGCCTTATCCTGAAAATTAAGACCCCAGATCTCACACACTGCCCCTTTAAGGGACCCACAAGCCAAAAATACTAAAGTATGCCTTGGATAAGATCCAGAGTTGAAGCCAGTATGAGATGGTGGTCGTCAGCTGGGCGCAGCACTCAGCCGCAGCCCGTTTGTTATTCTCTGTGGCTGTTTTTTTATTTATTTTATTATTGAGCAGCTGTCAGCTTACAACGCCATCTGGTGGCAAATTACAGCAGAAGCTGTGCGTTCTGTAAAGTGAGTTTCCGCTTGTTGTCAGGGTCGACACACTCATTTAGTGCTTTTATCTTCCGTTCAACAGAAAATAAAGAGAGTTCTGCAGCATGCTGCTTTCTAATTTCTTCTTTTTTATAAAAATGCTAATAACTGATGTTTGTTTTAGAGTCAGCCATTTCTCATATTTCTTCCTCTTCATGCTTTTTTAAAATCATAAACTGCTTTTATGTATTTTTATGCTTCAACAATAAAAAGTAAAAACAGAGGCTGCTCTCCGGGGCTCTTCTCCTCCCTGATCGTCCAGCTGCAGCCACCTACAGCTTCCACATGGTTTCTGTGATTGAAGCTTGATTAAGTGCACAAACTTCTTTTGATTGGATGGAAGCTCCTCTTCAGGAGCCGAGTTGAGGCCTAATAATAAGTTTGACCCTGATGTCTCTCTCTCTGATGTCTGATTTGAGCCGTGGACTGCTCAGCAGGTCGGCGCTATAATCACTCGACTGGCACAGAATGATTCAAAACACTTACAGTCGTCCTGCCGGCATTGCGTTTAAACTCAGGAGCCGCTTTTAGAAACGCGGAGACATTTTGTTTCCCACAAAACAATTAAGTTGATTAATTTCTTGCAAAGTGCATTTGGAGGAAATATAACGTCTTTGAGGAGGCTATATTTGCCTTAGTGGTATGAGTCAGTGCGTGAAGTCATTCCTTGCTGAAAGAGAGAGAAATGACACATTCTTCCTCTGAGAGGTGAAAAGTTGACTTCACGAGTAACAAAACAAACGCTTTCTCAGTCGAACACACTGAGAGGTTTTTCCTCTACAGCTGCAGCCGGTCTGGTATGACCAGGAGCTCATGCTGTTACGTAACATTATGGGGCTTTACATCCTGTAACTGTCATCTGGAGTATAGAGGCCACCATTCAGGAAAAAAAGACACTGGCAGTCTCACTTTAAAGGTCCGCTGTGCTTTATTTACAGACCATGTACTATACTATATATAACTATGATCACATTTTATTTCATATCCACAGAGCCACCGTAGTTTCTCCTTTAAGCTTGGAAGGATCCAAGCAACCACACCACTAGAGGCCACTGAATCCTACATACTGATCCTCAGACTGGCTTCACAAGAGTTCCCAGTTTGAATAATCTTCATGTAGTTACATGATAAATAGTTGTGCATGTTTTATTGGCTTGACAGTTAGTTAAAAACAATTATTTGCCATCTAA
This sequence comes from Nibea albiflora, assembly GCA_014281875.1. Taxonomy (NCBI): domain Eukaryota; kingdom Metazoa; phylum Chordata; class Actinopteri; family Sciaenidae; genus Nibea; species Nibea albiflora. Next base: position 5,056,847 of record CM024810.1, read on the forward strand.
TTGCAACTAATTATTACTTTCACTTTCATTTCCTCGTTTACTTGTTTGGTTTGTAAAGTGACCGAGTTCATGTTTTACTTAAGTACAGTACTTGAGTAAATCTGCTCACATGCCGCCCCTGGTAACGTGTCACATTTACATTCCAGCTGTCTAGTCGGCTCTCTCAGGACAGCTGGGGAACAGGTCTGGATCAAGAACTTACTGAAAGGAACTGACAGGACAGTGATATTGAAAAAAAGAAGAAGAAGAGAGAATCCAATCTCTCGCTGTCACTTTTCTCTTTTTATGGAGACTCAAAAGTTTGAACATTTGATTTTGACCCAGACCTGCAGAAAGTCACATTACCTGACTGATTCGAATGAGCACCTGCAGTCTAACCCTGACTGATGGAGTTGTCTGTACTCGGTCATCCCGTCACCTCCAAGACGAACACGAGCATAAAGTCAGAAAAGTGACTTTTAATTGAGCTTTATCTTCTTCATCTGACGCCGCTCATGCCCCTCGTTGCTTTGACTGACAGCGCAGATGGTCTGCTTGTCGTCCATAAAGGAGCTTTTGGAGTTTCCTGCAGATGTTCTGGATTGTTAATTTCTTCACTTGCCTCCTGGAATGAGTCACGAGTTTTTAAAAGGCACGTTGAGCTCCGCTTCAGTTGGCCAATAAAGCGAATGCTCTGTTGATGTTTAGTGTAGGGCCCCATAAAAATGCTGCGGCGTCTTTACAAGCCACTGTTCATATAGCAATTTACATCAGACATCCTATGCACCATCATTCACTGTAATTGGCACGATTATGACCAGGTAGAATTTTATGGGATATGTGTGTTATAAAACGGATTATATGTTTAACACTTTATGAGCTATTTGTCACGTAAATATTTGTCTTTCTCCCTAACAGGATGCGTCATTTCATCTGTTATGTTACAGAGGACATAAAGTGCTTTACCGAGCATGCAACATTTGACATTTATGTTCCACAGTTAGAAGTTTGCTTCTCACTTTCTGGAGGAAAAAGTTCTTTCTACTCGCTCGGCATGTTGGACAATAAAATCAGACAGCACCTCTCTACTGAAATGAAACCAGTCAACATATTTCCCTGCCGTTGCCACTAGATGTCAGGATGCAACCACATATTCAAAGTCAGCGAACGTGGCAAAAGATGCTGAACTTCTGCTGCGGCACTCATGCAGAAATGTCCTCATTACTTTGCACCAAACTGGCCCGAGGTAAACGGACGAATATCAGAAGATAAGATATAATCTGTCTTATCTGCCCATGATAGGTGCTTTGAAAATAACCCGGGCTCCCTCTGGATAAAGCGCTCACATTTACCTGGATGTCACTGTCTGCAGCCTCTCCTGCCCTGTAAATTGGCTGTCAGCCAGTGTGACCCAGGCTAATAGTGATTCATTATTGCTCACACCCTCGCTTGCGTTCACAGAGCTTCATCTAGGCTGAAGGGGAAGGGGAGAGTGAGGGGGACGGGGGACGGGGGGGAGGCTGTGTCAATCTCTCAACATCTAATGAGGACAGGCAGGCAAACACACAGCACACACAACCCCAGTGATCAGGACCGCTCTGACCGAGCTGGAGCTGCTCTTAAAGAGTCAAAGTACTAATAACTGCAGCTGAGAACGGGCATTAAAAACATTATCAGCGAACCATAAAAGTTTCATATTTATTCCACCCTTGTACAAGCCTATTTGCAAATATGTGACAAAAAGTCAATAGTCTATTACTCTGCTGTGCTACGCAGTAAAGCCGGACAGTAAAGTGAACCAGAGCCAGTGAGTTACGGCGAGTGTAAGAGGAAGGAATGAAGGAGGAGGAATGAGAGAGAGAGAGAGGTAAAGAAAGAGACATAGAGAGATATTTTATGGTATGGATTGATGGTGTTGGCAGGCGGCTCTCTCTCCGGTGACCTCTCCACATTATTATTGGCTGTATGCTCGCACAACACCTGTTCAGTTTCTGCCACATAAACGGTAAAACATATATTAACACTGTAATTATGCGCACTTTGTAATCGGGTTTATGAGCTGTGAATAAATAATCTGAACTGCGCAGCGTTCACTTTCTTTTTGGCCACTTGGGGGCAGCAGAAACAAGTTAAAGCAAAGCATCAACATATCATTAATATTGCGCTCATTAGCACGGCGTTAGTATTCTTTTGGAGTCGTGTTTCTGTCCATCTGGTGAATCTCAGCCCAGTATTTACTCTCTGTTTAGCTGTTTCCTCCACCTAAACCCGAAGCTTCAGCTGCTAACGCCGTCAGTCTGCTGTTCGGTGCTGCTCAGGTATTTTAGGCGACAGATTTTCAGTTTTGTTTCTTGTTTTGTTGCACACAGCTTCCCGCTGTGTCTAGCGAGGCGATGAGAGCGGCGTGACACAAGTTAATAGAGGCTGAAATGCTTCCTAGAGATGAGGGGAACTGTGCACTCTTCATTTTAACCCATTATTAATACAAAAAATACAAATTATAGCAACTAAAAAGTTATGCTAGAAGAGCTTTTCCCATTTTTTTCACAACCTGCCAACCCAAAAGTTCTTATTAATTAGGACTGCTGCTAACAGGGGTTACCCACCACACACAACAAGCAGCAGAGGGACCGCTGGTATATGGATGATTAATATTAACAGCACTGGCTGGTGTAGTTTCATCCCAAAGGTTAGCTTCAGTGAGGCAGCTGGCTGAAATGGCTGGTGCTCAATACGTTCAAGCTATCAGTGTTTCCCAAGTTAAGCTCGCCACACAGTCTGATGAAATATGAAGAGGAAAATAAGAAATAGATAATTGATTAAATATGTGCTCCAAGGGCTCCATGCACATCTTCAAATCACTCGCAGTCCCCTCGAACATTCAGTGTAAGATAAAATAGATAAAAGCAGCAAATCTTCAGCAGGAAACAGATGTGGGAAGGCTTTGGCATTTGTGTACCCTGTGCTTTGTCTGTGTGCCAGCTTAGCCTCTGACTGATTAACTTCTTACAGCCTATCAACGGACTCGAGTTCTTTCATTTTCTTTTTCCTCAAGACGCCTCGCCTCTTCTTCTCATCACCATGCACGAATCGAGGTCATAAAGTCCGACTGAGTGGACATCTTTCTTCGAGTCATAACAACTTTTCAGCATTGTCTTTATTGGTTTTGCAACATAACAGCCTCGGGGCTGAATAATGCAACACAGATTTGTCTATTTGGATGAATGCGAACCCATTTGCATCACGGCTTCGGCTTAAAGGACCAGAACCACTGCCTGCTTGCCCAGCTCCTGTTCTGGCACGACACCAACTACCCTCGTCCAAGCCCTGGGAATGTAAACCTCTTCCCTGTGGTCCAAAACATCAGTGGTACAAACACTAACATTGCAGATGCCACAGTCCAGACAGGCTGGTTACTGAGCAAACAGAGATCACAGTTGTAGGAAAATGTGACCCAGTTTCACCAAAACCAGTGAAATCGTTAGTGGTGTGTAGATTAGTGCCGTAAAGCGTTACATAGATGGATGCATGATCATAACCAGAGCACAGAGACACAGAAAAAGTGACACAATGTTGCTTTAATGTGCAATTTCCTCCAACAGTTACAGGTCAACACTCGTGCTTCACTTTAAAAGATAGATACTTGTACTGTATCTGACTGATAAAACCATTCCACTGAACATTGAAATTGCTGCAGATTGCAGTCAGTTGAGTCAGTGCGAGAGTGGAGACGACTTTGTAAGATTCAGAGTTTAGTCATAATTGCGAATTGTACCCGACAGACAAAGAGAAAGCGAGAGGGACAAGGGCCGGCAGGACTGTGTTATACTTTCCTGCCCCATCAATATTTGATCTTTTCAGATGCAAATAATCGTGACGCACTGACAAATCATTTTCATGCCTTTTCACATCGTGACTCAGGAGCGGCGAGCTCCGCCGTCGTCAAAGAGAAATACCGCGGCACATCCATTTCACGAGAGGAGGAGGCTTTCATTTCGCCCCTTCTTTCACGCGTGAATCGAGTCCTCCATATAAAGCAGATTAAAATCGCAATTTCACTATGGCTTGCAGGGCACCCAGGTACCCTCTTTTGGTCGCGTATTGATTTTCTCCCCCGGTAACGGCTGAGAAACTTATGACAACAATCTCGCAGGGCTGCTGCGAGGCGTGTGTGATGTAGTAAAGAATCTGAGTAACAGAGTTTAGGTCTTTTCCCTGCTAGCTATTTTTAGTTTGTATTTGAAGGTGTGTGGGACGGGTTGTCTGAAACGACACACTTTGTATGTTGCTCACACACACACGCCCACGCGTGAATGTGCGCGCTGCGAGGCCCCCGACATTTCCACAAACACAAATGTGTACTGAATTGGAGGTAAATTCGATCTTATTGGAGAGGCCGCTGGAAAGCCCGGGGCTCAGAAAACTCCTTGAATCTCTGGAAGGTCGCCAGACCCTCCAGATTCACAGGAAAACCACGGTTATCAGTATTTCCCTCCTTCTCTCCTTGATTCACACACACACACACCTGCACACAGCGGCCCAACCCGCTGGAGTTTAAAGGAGCGACATCAATTCAATAAGCCCGGCCTGACAGGGACAGCGCAGTACACCACAACACAGCTGCTCTCTTTATTTCTTTGCTAACCCATTTCCCCTCCCGGCTTCCTCCCTTCTCTTTAAGCTCTAGCTCAGCAAAGCAGAGTGATGACAATTTTGTTTCAGCCGGATGAATCTCCTGTCTGTGACGACCCAAAAATGGTATAGAGTGTTAGGAAATGGTGCCCATGTCTGGGAATTGCTCGCCATCATTTTCTGCTGGAATTGAGTTACGTGTTACTCTTTTTTATCCTCTCCACATTTCATATCGTCTTCAACAGCCGAAGTGGGAAATGAACGGAATCGCTCTCGTTCCTGTAAAACTCATAAATCGAAATCGGATCAAACAGATCAAATTGAAGTTGGATCGTCCTGTTGGCTCCACGAGGCCGACGCGGGGCCGTGAGGGCTGCGCATTGACCATCCCTATGTGGGTCGTTTGGCTCGGTTCAGGCCGGAGCCGCCTGTCACCATCGATGTGTCAAATCAGCTGCGGCATGACAAAATATGCCGCGGGGGGCGAAGCTCGGGATCTCGCTCTGGTGAAGAGGCAGGCGATGTTATCGAACTCGAAGCCCACAGAACGCTTCCACTAAACGTGATCATCACCTGCATCACGATCGGACCTTAACTGCTATATCAAAATCCACTTTGAGGACCGGAGCAAAAGCCGGTATGTAGTTTTGTTCTCTGGGAACAAATTGGCCCCGGGCTTCCCTTCATTTCATCTACTGAAGGGAGGCATGGGTCTCTTTAGGGCTCAGATGGATGTGCTTTCTCTGCCACTATGACACCCAAAGGGCCTCTGTCACGTGATATTGCACATTAGGAGCTGATCTGGGAGACAAATACCCCGCCCCTCGATGGCTCTATGTTGTGGCAAATATAAGATATGGATTGCTGGACGGTTGCTGCACAATCCCCCATCGACCGCTACGAGTCCTCTTTGCGGGTGTGTGTGTGTGTGTGTGTGTTTGTCAGCATGTGTTTCTGCTGGGAGTGATAAAAGCGCAGGACAACACATCGAAGAGTGTGTGATGCACATAATTCGTCTGATAAATGACCCGATAGCCATGACCTGGACAAAACAGCAGCAGAATACAGAGGCTGTTTTAAAGATACATGAGAGCTGCCCGGGTTATGTGTCTCAGGGCTGCGTCCAGGTGGATAAATCAAACACACCCAGGCTGGTTCAAATGCTTCTCCTGCTTTTCCTGATGGGACTTTTTGTGACCTCGGCGTTAATTAACATTCTTGCGGCTGAGCACATCAGAATGATTTCAGCCTGTGACAATTCTGCCAGATTATATTTATATATATATATTTTTTTATCTTAGCTGCAGGGAGGATTTGAATGATATAAATCCCCATTGCAAGAAAAAGGATTGGAGCTTTCGCCTGACTTAAAGGTGTCGAACAGTCCGCGACGGCAGTAATCCTGTAATCTGGGCAGTCAGCAGCACTGCAAAGGTCCTTACAACAGTATGTACGACACACACACACAGACCCAGACGCACACAGACCGATGCAGAAACACACCATTAAGACTACAGCTGCCACCAGCAACACCACCACCCACATCTCGTCTGTCATCATATCCCACCTCGCATTGCTCCACTTTATCCTAGCAACCCTTTGTCCTCAGCTCAAATCACCGGGCTACTGCGAGAGCTCAATAGGAACATGTTGGTGTGTTTTTTTTGTTTTTTTTGTGGGACTCACATTTTTCTTTCACATGGTCTGGTTTCATGTCACTGCGTCCTACAGGGCAGGTGTGAAAAGGGCGCAGTATGACGGGGCAGCCCACGGTAAGATGACAATCAGTCGAACTAAAAAAAACCCAGGATAAACGGGCAGGTGGACGTTCATTTACAGCATAATTATCATCACAATAACACACGTAATGACCGGCGTCGCTGGATTAACGCACGTGCTCTGCTTCGCGTGAATCCCTCCTGCGTAGGCACGGCAGATTCTGCCAAAAAAACAATGTGTAGGGACGTAATTACTGAATGTAAAGACACTGAATGAACAACGCAGACTATAAATAGCATCAGAAGGAATACAACTTTAAATAATGCAAAAGTTGTATGGTTGTTTACACGTTTAAATGTAGGTGGTAATGTACTTTAAATGCACTAGTATGGATGTGTACATGAGCAGTATATAGCATCATGTATGAATGTTACATGTACGTAAATGAGTATGTATATTAGAGTAGGTGTGTGTGAGCATTTAAACATGTTGCAAATATGGTGAAGACTGTATGTTACAGCTGAAATCTTGACCTTGAGACATTTTCAAGGTCAAGGTGAAATTTTCTTTCTGGATTTTTGAAAATGAACTCTCATTTTTCCTCTGAAACCGAGTTCAGAAAATGACATGACTGACTTTGAAACGCTCTGAGCTGAGATGAATTCACCTCTGTCTCTCTAGCTCAGGGTGGCCTCAGCGTGTCATCGAGCCACCCTTTAAGGACCGCCCACAAAATCCTGAGACTGGTTTGAACCTCTGACTCCACATTTCAGTGATGTATCGTCCTTTCACATGTTTTCAGCAACTATTTTCAACATATTTAATGTTTAAATTTGAAAGAAATCTCAGAATAGTCCAAGTCAGGTGAGAAGAACTTGACTTGAGCTCTTGAGAGACTAGCCTTTTGGCTAAAATAGCTCAAAACAAACACATCAATGGTGCATCTGTGCTTGGCTATAAGGTCTATTATAAATATGTTTCCTTCCATAAAATACAGCTAACGTTGACTGCATTCTTGGCAGACTACAGATCAAAACAAACAAACAAATATGAGACACATGCCAAGCAAACAGAATCATTAGCTCACTCGGGCCTGGGGATGCGTCGGTATTAGCGATAATGTTGTGAATGTCAGAGGAAGTCCGCGCTGGCATTTCCCCCGGTCGTGACCTGTTAAAATGAGTGAGTTTTTAACCAACGTGCTAGTCCTTTGAACATCAACATCGTGCTTGCAGAGGCTGCTGGGTAGAAACGAACACTCATCCCTCCCTCCTTCCTTCCCTCCCTCCCTCCCTCCCCGCCTGTCCCTTCCTACTCCCTTATGTATAGGTTAGGGGCAAAGATTTAGAGGCTCGGGAAGAGAGACACACAGACATGTTGCTGGGATACCAGAGGGCTGAATGCATTGATTGCATCTTATGCTTAAAGATGTACACTGAATCGGATTACTGTGGCTGTTTGTACCTTATTAGCCTGACATTTCTGCACGAGGAGGACGTGTCCCCAGATGACTCAGAGAATCGGCTGCATTTAAATGTCAGACTATAGGGGATAATGATTTTTCTTTTTTTTTTTATCTTGACATGTTTAAATATGCTTATGAGAAAAAAGAAAAAAATTTGCAGATTGCGGGGTGAGCAGAAAAACTGATGAGCGACCTTCTTTTTATCACTGCGGTTCCTTTCAAGAAGAGAAGACGCAGCAAACTCCTCAAGTGAAAGCCCAGACTGAGAGCATTTCATGATAGAAATTGCATAATGAGACTATCCTGAAGCTTGGCTGAGTTATCGACTTGAAAAAAAATCACAGGTTTAACGTGGGCGAGCCAGAACAATGCCATGTTTTGAAGTCTTTGTTGTGGTCCTTTTCTTTCTCAAATATTAATAACTTTGCGATGGCCTAAATCTAATGAATGTCACATCTTGTTGAAGGAGGTTTGCTTCCTCACTCACTCACACACAGAGAAACACGACTTTCTCCGAACGGGAGAATTTCTGGCAGAGACAATAACTCAGAATTAAGCCTCCGCTGCATTAATATAACAGCTATAATATGGCAACCATCTGTACTGACTCATGCTGCTGTAGGATTGGACTTGGCTTGCGATGAACGGTGCTTAAACCACAGCAGGAGCTATAATCAAGCATCGATCTGTGGACAAAGGAGCTCTCGGTGGCTGTGTACAGTCAGGTCTTTTCGATTTTGATAAAACAATGATGTATGGAGGGTGAGCAGTAGGGGAAACGAGCTGAGATAATTGTTTTGTTGGTGACCACAGCGTGCCCTCGGTGAAGGTCGTGCCTTATTGAGTGTTTGGCAGCACTTGTGTCCACATCCGTGCAGTTGCGTGGAATAGTGCTATCGATCAAGCCCGCTTGTGGCTTTTCTAATAGCGCGCGGCGTTTTTGCAACATTCAGGAATGCCCCAAGAAAAACATACAGAGAGAAGGAATATTTTCAAATGTGGAGGTGGCACATCCATCAAGGTGAATGATTTTTGTTTTCAGGTGCACGCTCGGGACTCCTGTTGTAAATTTGGCTTGTAAGGTCTCATTATCATGATGCTGGCAGACAAGTGGAGTGGAGATTGAATTCAGGGCTGTGGGAGCTGTGGGCGAGACAGAGACACCGTAAGCCAGATATTACATCAAAACAGAAATAGAAATGTTTACGTGGAAACTGAAGATATCTTAAAGTGGATAACTTTTGAAAGATGGAAGAACCCAATCTTCTCTCCTGCTAAAAACTTCATAAATACACAGTGGTTTTGTTGCTACAGTAGTCTGACTAGTTGCTTATGTTGGCAAACATTGGATAAATATTGCTGCAACACTGACGTTACTACAGACTCACTTTATTCTGTAGTCCGTCCTGTAAGGTCCAGTGTGTGAGACAAGCTTTATTTACAGAATATGGCACAAATGGAATATAATATCCATAACTACGGTTATATTAGTGAACAATCACCTGAAAATATTTAAAAATATGTATGTTTTTGTTACTTTAGACCGAGTCTTTTATATCTACGAACGCAGCAGTCCACCGTGTTGAACTGCCATGCTTCTACGGTAGCCCAGAACAGACAAAATAAACTCTAGATAGCTTTAAATTTGGAGCCACAGTAGTTTGACACTAAGAGGGAGGGAATAACGAAGGAGGTTGCAATACGTAACTACACCACTAGAGGCGTCTGAATGCTGCACACTGGTCCTTTAAACTTAAAATTCTTTTGTAGACTCAAATCAGTTGTATTTAGTGCGCATAAAGAGTACGTTTTATTGGATATATGCTACAAAAATCCTCCCTCAGAGTGTCTCATTCCAGCCTGTTCTTATAACTGAAATAATATCGTTTTGATCAATACACATAAATAGCTTGATACATACAGAGATTAACTGGGAATTGACTTCGCCCTGACAGCCTCTTCACAGCAGGTGTGACGGCCTCATGGCCTGACCTGATTTCTCATTGGTTGATTGGGATCTCATCAGCAGAGATGGTCCACACCTGAATGCTGTGTGAATGCTCATCTATAAGAAGAGCTCTGAGCATTCACGCGAGCCAGGTTGTGACAAAATGGGGGCTCGTCCGGGATATCATTTGGACATATGTCATATTAAAGGCAAAGAAAATGTGGTTGCAGATGCCTTGTCACGTGCTTTGATTTAAGATTTGATCTGCATTTATAGAAAAATTGCCCGTCTTTGTATGTCTTCTGCCCTGATTTTTAGGTACCCTTAAAAGTGCTTCCCCTGGATCTAAGGTTGCTGGGTCATGAGAATTGGTGGTGGGGGGGGTGTATTGGGACCAGATGGGAAATTTTTCATTGGTTGTTGGGAAATAACAGATTACAAAGGTGTCTGGGAAAATGAAATTTAATATTTTTACTTTTGTTGCAGGGTTGGAGGTTGGGCCTCGCTCCTCTCTTGTGGAGGGGGACGTGACGGGCTTATGGCCTGACCTGATTTCTCATTGGTTGATTGGGATCTCATCAGCAGAGATGGTCCACACCTGAATGCTGCGTGAATGCTCATCTATAAGAAGAGCTCTGAGCATTCACGCGCTCTCGCTCTCTCTCCTGTTTGAGTTGCTGGGTTTGGTTGAGTTTGGGTTACTTGTTACTTATACTGAATTCTAGTTTAATACAATTTATGTTGTATAGTTTAAAAAGCACGTGTGGTCTCCATCTTTTGTCCTACCTCTGAGCCAGGTTGTGACACAGGTCATATGCATGAGCTAGCCGGCGCTCCGGTCCGTTGTTTTGCAATCTGTCAGGCTCTTGTGACTGATGGTTATGGGGTGCTAAAGGTCAACGCGGTCTGGCCTCACCTGCTCGGACTGGGGCTGTTCTCAACCTCATTAAGTGCAAATGGCAGCGCTCCTCTCTGACCAGATGCATTCTCATCTGTATGCCGGCAGACGCTAATGCAGACATCGATGTGGCCGGAGCCCGGCTCCGTCCGCTTGGCTAAAAATTGACCCAAATAAACCACAAATGAAACGCACATCACTGCAGCTGCTTTGCTTGGGTGATTTCCCACACGACGGCAGTCAGAAAACGTGTGAATGTGCTGAAAATGGCGTGATCAATATTCACACAGCCTGATGCAAGGCAAGGGCTTATCTTAACAGTCAGATATGTTTTAGGGGAAATTAAAAGTGCATAAAGGATGCTGCTTTTGTAGCTACATTTACAAACGCACTCAACCAGTGATGAGAGCGTTTGGGAGGCTGCGCTGTAATGCTTTCTAATGAGAATACAACATTGGTATACCTTAGTGACAGATGGAAACTCATCGGCAAGCATTAAGCGCGGTGGCACTGCGATGCAAAGGCTAATCCTTCCACTTTATCTCTGCGAGAATGTCCATTTCATCCACTACAAATTGTTCGCCGCTGAGGCTCGGTCCCACTGAGGCTGCCGTATGTGAGTTCATTAAAAATGGATGTTAATCAAAATGAGCCGAGAGTATTGTGATCAAAGTTAAGTCCCCATTTAAGCAAGTGTCTTGTCTGTAATTCGAGCCGGACATCCGCGTTCCCCTCTAGCTGCTGCAGCATCACGATCGAGCCTCACGAGCTGATAAATGTGACCCAAGAGCGTCACGTTACTAAAGGCCTCTGCACATTCTCTGCAAACAACAGCTCGCTCCATGTGATGAGTATGAGAGTTACATCCTGAGAAACAGAGGCGGAACATAAAACCCTGCCGTCTACAGAGCGCTGATTGCAGATGGTCCGGGCTGTGTTGTCAGATGGACTTTTATTTACTTTACCACCTCCTGGATTGACAGTGAGCACCTGCAAAGGGCAGGACCAGCGCCTGCTAAGCTGATGTGTGTTTACACGCTTGGCCGACTCGGAGAGAAGCCCGTAACTAGAGAAATGAGGCCGAGGGGCCTGGTGCCAATCACAAACACTTTAGCTGTCTTGCTAAAATCCCCCGCAAAAAAAAAAAGAGAGTCAAGAAATCGAGACAAATCCATCACTTTTGCATATGGTCCCTATCACCCAGATGCTGTCTCATTACTGAAAGAATTTCTCAATCTTCTTTTGGAAAAGGGGGAACAGGGCCGAGCGAGGTTTGAACCGCAGCTGTGGCTCAACCTCCTTCGTCAGCCCTCTGGCGAGGTTGCCAGTGGTAATTTGTTTTCTCATCGATTGGGACTGCAGGCCCTTCCAAACACTGACAACTGGTGATCAGCTGGAGTGAGACAGAGGTGTTTTATTATGAGGATATTGACTTCTATCTAAATTCACTTAAGTGCCACAGGTAGGCCATCTTCATAAAGCAACGGTCAGAGCGAGTTGCATCACACAGAATCGGATTCTTGCATCCGTGCGCGGCGTCAACGCAAACAACTGTCGCAACATGTCGCAACAGGAGCCCGGCGTCCTCGGGTCGACGCCCGGCTTTCCCCTTTCTGAGGAGGCGCAGGAGGAAAGTTCAGCGTTTGGTCACGGAGCCATTTCCCTTCCTTCTTTCTCTCGATCAGCAGATAAAAGGGCTGTGCCGAGCCAAGCAAACAGCCCCCAGCCCACTGGCTACAGACCAGATGACAGAGAACAAATCAAACAGAAAGACGAGTGCTCCCTCGGGGGTTCAGGCTCCATCAGTGATAGCCGTGATCCCAGCCACTTTTTATCCTTCCTTCCCGTTTCCTTTTTTGCTACTCAGCTCGGCACTAATCCTATTGTTAAAGGTGACTGCCGGGAACACCGAGATGCTCCGAGCACAAGTACGGAGTGCTGTGTTTTTTTTGGAGGATGACACAAAGTTACTTTTGCAGAACCAGGCAGATGATATGTCATTTAAGTCTTTCTCACCTCTCTCTCACTCCGGCCCTCATTCTGTCTCTGTAGTGTGTGTGTGTGTGTGTGTGTTTTGTTTTTTTTTCTTACACAGTGATTCTCTCACTAATTGGCCTCCAAGCTATTGTGTACCAGGCGAGAGAGATGAATTCAAGTGCCCACTTCTTTTGGAGAGTTTGGTTTGTTTTGACAACTGAAAGTTTGAATTGTTGAATTGATATTTTATGCTCAGGAAGGTTGCTTTTATTTCACCACGGAGCAAATACCCAAAGGGGAGAGTGAGAGTCCATAATCCCAACAACACAACACAACGTGTCCTGTTTTAAAGAGGAAGACTTCTGGCATCTACTCATTGAGCAGATATGAAACTTGTGATCCAGCATCACTCAGATGTGTTAGAAGCTGTGGATATTTTTCCATGCTGGAGCACAGTTTGCCTTCCCTTGCCCTCTGCAGACTTAGTTTGCCCCGTGTCTTTCAGCGTCTTTCACAAGTTCTTAACTTTTATTTGAACTACAACTTAATTGAAGCTTCTATACATTTCCATTTTCTGTCATCATCCCTCCTACCAGATCTCACACTCGATTATCTGCCGCGCTCGACATCAAATAACTACAAGAACAATCACGTCCATTTTCTATTTCCAATCTAATCCTTCTTCTTCTTCCTTTTTTTTAAAGAAGAAAAACACATTTTATAATCTTGCTCCTACTCTATAGAATAAGATTGAAAAAGCTATTAATGAGAACATACGCAGGCCATACTGGAAACACAGAATTAAGCCATTAGAGATTAATTAGTTTTTGGGGGGGGAAGCGTATGGAGGCAGATAAACGCTGGGTGACGGGGCCAGACTGTCGGCTGGGAGACGAATCGGGCGAGAGCTGTTTTCTCCAACGCTGTCACGCTCCGTCGGCCACGCTGGAGTGTTTTGGCTCCTTCAGATTAATTGTCAGTCATAAATTAAGTTCCGCAGTGTTGAAACAGGACAGCCAGGACAGGGGCTTTCACTGACATGGTTATACATGAGTATAGCAGAGGACACGTTTGATTTATCTGGTTTGAGTCGCATTAAAATTCAGCTGAATAAAAGTTCTGAGGCATTGTGAACCCTGTACTGCATCAGATTTCCATTTGTATGACTGGCAGGAGCTCGTGCAGTCTGACACCCAAGAGTAACTTGAAAACTTGACATCCTCCAAGATCCCCGGGGATCACTTGTTTCCAATTCCACATTATCATACGAAAGTATCAGGCTAATAAATCAGCATTCATTTGATTATCTTACTAATCAATACATTTTCACCATGAGCCTGCTGATGCTAAAAGTGTATGATGACTAATTAGCATCAAATGGGTTTTAAATGGAGATTAAATACTGCATTAAGCCCCGAATAACAAATGCAGCTGCAGTCTTGCAAGCTTTAGAGACAAAACTTTGTTTCTTGCGTTTCTTTTGAATGAAAATGTATTAAAAAAAAATCTCGCCTGTTGCTACACGTCGGCTGTATTCCACGGGGAATCCCGGGGACGGTCTTTGGAAAGTAAAAATCTCTTTACTTTTGTTAGCTGGGGCATCAGGAATATAAATATTAATATTCAACCAAGAGCTTATGCTTTATTAATGAAACTGAGCTTCTTGTGAAATTAAATGGGCATAATGGGATACCGTTCATTACCTCATGCCGAATAGATGAGAGCCATAAACTTCATCGGGATATAGAGGTGGTGCTTTCATAAAGATTTCGTGATGGGAAAATCGAATTCACTGAGGTGTTTGCGTGTCGTGCTCGTATCAAGTTGCAGTTAGTCAATAAGAGTGTGTGCTATTATTTGTGCCGATTACGTCCATTAAAAGATGATCAAAATCAAAACAGACTTTCATTTTCTTGAGGTGTGCTGATCGCTGTTTTTACAGCAACAATTGATCAAATTTATACGCGCATTAATGATAAACAGGGAAGGGAATTATCACCAACAGCTCCCTCAGCTATATGATATTATTAGCTTCTTTTAGCTAATTGTTTTGGTTTTTCTCATCAGCTTCTTTCCCAGCGCAAAAAACTGTTGGTGGAGACCAAAACAGGAGCAAACATTGACTTACAATAGGGTAAAAGCACAGTTTATTACAGAGATTCATTGAAATTAATTAATTGAGAGCTCATTTCCCTCCTTTTCTAGAATATAAATACTCACCCAGATCCTTAGACTTTGCTTGAAACAAACTTAAAGGCTCTGTAATCATGCAGTTCTTAGTTTTATATTGTATTTTTCTGTGTTTCTGTAGTCCTTCCACTTGTAGCTCTTTGGTTGTGTGCTATATTTCTATTTCTCTGTATTGTAATCACTGTTACTACCGCTGCTGCTGCTGTTTCCATCTATTCAGTACAAGTAGCACTAACTGTACAAAACCTTTTTCCTTGTCTGTCCCTCGTCTTTTCCGGATCAAGGGTGTAAGGACAAAGGGCGCTGTTTGCTCTACAGGCAACAAAGCCCTCCGAGACAAACTTGTGATGAAGGTCGATATAAATAAACTTGACTTGTTTCATTAGGTGTACTGTTGTCAGCTGGATACAGTATTTAGCTGGATACAGGATTTAAATGGCGGTCATGGCCCCGCAGATGTTCAGTGTGTGTGTGTGTGTGTGCAATGTGTGGTTTGTCCTGTGTCTGATATGACTTGCAGCCTAGCAGGGTACATTCTGTGAATCACATTTTGTTCCTGCGTTTTGCCCTCGCGCGCACACACATCTTCACGTGATGAATGAAGTGTGTGGACAATAACAGCGAGCGGAGAGCGCACACACATCTGCCCTTGACCCAGGAATATGTTATTATACGCGGCGCATGATTATCTCATATCTAAACAGTTTTTTGAGCGATTTCAGGGGTTGCTCACAGACGCAGCCATAAATTCTATCTCCATTTGCTCCCGGACATGTTGCACAAATTGAATACTTGCTTTAAAAAAAAAAAAAAAAGGTGTGGAAAGATGACATTTCTGCCATTTTCCCGGCGCTCTCATCTTTGCGGATACTTTGTGGTGTTTTTTTGTCAGGGAACGATGGGGTGGAGAGGCAAAGCCGCCGGAGCTGTGGGTGGAAAAAAAAAAGAAAAAGAAATGCTCGGGCTGACTTCGACAGGCCGGTTTCATTTGGTTTCATCACACTCTCACCGCAGACAGGCCCAGTCACTACCTTCTTCTCACTGGGCTGCCGGAGGACATAAACTGAACGAACAGGGTTAGTGGGGCTTAACAGCGACTTCATCCCTGTTTCTCTTCTGCCTCAAAATGACAGCAGCCAGTTTGAAGTGAGTAAAAAATAACGAGGGAGCGGTTTGATTTGATACAAAGATCAAATTTCACTCCCACCCTTTTATATCTAGCTAAACTGTTTTCTGGAGCTCCTTCTGCTCCTTTCTGCGCGGCTGAAAATCAACTCTTGGATCGGGCCATCGAGGATCATTTTGCATCATTTTTTCATTGTTTGTCATATCTCATTTAATCAAATGAGGGAAATGATATCACAGGAGAAGCTCCTTGTGGATGGCACTAAAGCATATCACGCACTTAGGAGAGGGCTGAAGGGGGCCGCAAATGGATGAAATGTATTATTAATGAGTTGAATATGAGACGGCAGCGGTGGAATGGTATATCGTTATCAGCGGGGAGGGGGGGCGTATGAGTCATACTAATTGCTGGCCATCAATGGGGCTGATGCTGAAATCCCCAACAGTGCAACACGATGCTAAACATGTTGAACTGCAGTGTTAGCTCTATCACATCACCATGCACGTATACACTCTCCGGTTAGAAGACTTTCATTCCTGATTGGCAGAAGTTCTGAAAAGGTTTTTTTTTGTTGATGCCATTCGGTCATGTGTGCGCACTGAAGTGATCATTAAAATCTCATCTTTCAACTACTTCGTTCGTTCTCCAAAAAAAAAAAAAAAAATCAATGCCTTTATTTCTGTCTTAATTTAGACTTGAGATGAGGACACGTCTTTCTGGGGCAGATGCACCAAACAGCCCAAAGGCTCCTCGCTAACGAATCCGAATTTTTTTCCTGCTGGCCTCTTGCTCACCTGTTTTGACGTTCAAAACAAGCTCTCAGGTGCTGGATCCTTTTGAACTTCAAGTTTGAATACCTTGGAATTTGCAACATGGACTCTCACCGCTCACGTCTTCACCTCTCTGTCATCCCGTTTCATATCAACCTGGAAGAAGCTGCAAAGGGCGATGGCTAAGAGGAGATTTTTAGGCTTCAGACTCGGACTTGAGTCAGACTTGCGTCAGAAAAAGTAAACTACTGACTTGAACTTGACTGATGGCGAGAAGGCAAAAACATTCAACAATAAAAATAAAGAAAAAATCTTGAACTGACATGTCTAGAATGTTTTCTCAGCTGCCATTTCCAATGTTAAGAATGAAGTTTGATCAGCAAACTCAAAAAAATCCCCACAAAAGTCTGAAAAAAGATTAAATTTGACACCTGGGCGACTCCATCTGCTGATGAAATGAATATGATGTGATCAAAAGCTCCAGAGCTGTTGCTAAACTGAATCTTTTCTCAACCTTTAAACCAGCTTTGAAAGGAAAATGCTCAAAATCAGTGTAATTTCTTCTTGGAACTCATCTGCTATCACTTTAACCTCTGGAAGCCACAGCCGATGTTTCCGGGCATATCTGGAAAATGGATACCACATATCAGGGCCCAGACTTTTGCGGTCTGATTAACAGCACAAGAATGACGATAGCTGATTGTATTTTGGCCAATTGTCTTCTCTCAACATAGAGACTGTTGCACCCAAAGCAAACTCAAAAATGACTTCTCAGTACTTTCCGCATGACAAACTGGTGACGAAATCTTGGTCAGCGTTCAAATGATCTAGAAATAGATGTCTGCTGTTTCTAGAGGCTTATTAAAGAATTTACGTCGCCCTCTTGTATTTGAAACTTGACCACTGGGACCAATAATGCTAATGTTTGTCCTTCTCTTCAAATGAATAACGCAGTCTAATGGTTTTTGAATGTGCTTCCACCAATAAATGACCATTAAAGTACCGATATGGTGCATTATAATCACAGTTTGAATGGCTCTGGATAGCACCTTAACAATATAAAATGGATTATCTTATTATGAGCTAAAAGTTTTTTTTCCTAGTGCGGACTGAACTCACACCAGGCACTCAATCAATAAAACAAGCCATGAAAGACAGCCTCACGGGGTGAAATATAAGGCCATTTCTCGTGTGTGGACTGTAGAGAGTTTACAGAGGCGGTCCGACATCAGTATTATACACAGGGCTTTGTGGACAGAACTAATGGTACGCTTTATTGATTGTGTGTGCTGTAATCTGTCAATCCAGGCTTGTCCAGCTGCGGCAGAGTGCCGGTGCTGCTCTATAGGGTCATCTCCAGCCATCTGCCATTCCAAACACCCTGAGAGTATCTACAACTTATTACCGCACTCCCTCTAAAAGGATATCTGGCCACAAACAAGAGCTCAAATGGATCAGAAACATGAGAGGAAAAGAGAGGCTGCAGATTAAATGGCATAGAGCTGTACAATTGTCTAAATCTAAGTTTGACAATTCAAAGAAATCTAGTTTGAACTGTTAATTGTTGATTTGGAAATGTAACTTTTATTGCGATGAATGAGCCACTTAGATCAATAATCATGTGGAACGGTGGCGTTCTGTTCGTGTCCGAAACAATTAGCCAGATGATCAGTTAGTTGAACATAAAATCAGTATTGGGGAAGCTATTTGAAAACTATAATCAATGTAATCAATTACTAATTAGGTATTTATTGGAAAAAGTTAATTACTTTTTAATTACAAAGTCTCTGGAGCCTCCAAATCCACATATAACACCTGTTTTTAGAAATATCTCAACAGCTATTGGAGACAGACATTCATGGTCCCCGGAGGACGAATCCACCAGCAGGTGGCATTACAAAGTTTTGTGTATCTTGGGAAATATCTCTATCTACTGGATGAATTGACACAATACTCAGTATTGCACTGTACAAATATTCATGGTTCCCAGATGATGTATCCCAGAGGCTTTGGCAATCCTCTGACGTCTTCACTAGAGCCACCATGAAGTTCATGTTTCTGGTTTTGGGAATATTTGTTCAACAAGTATGAGATGAAAAGAGTTTGCACTGCCGTTCATGTTCCCCTGAGGAGGAATCCTCACACTTTTCCTTGTTATGGCAGTGTTTATCAATCGCTGACTGCAAGTTTCATCCTCGAAACCCGACTGATTCCAGAAAGTAGACTTACCACAGGCTAATGCGAGCAAACCAATTAACGCACAGCATGGCTGAACATAACGAGCGATCTGAAGGTGGTACTTTTAGCACTGGGATGCAAATGTGCATCTAAATGTTGAATCTATTAATCAAAAAAGTAATTGACAGATCAGTGATGGAAACAATCAATAGTTTCACCCCTCAAGTTCATCTCACCGACCATCCTTTGCCATGAAAAGCAGTGATTTCTGTAACTTCGGGAGTTTGATCAAGCTACAAAATCAGTTAGAAAAACAACATCATCAAGGCAACGTCATATAATGAGCGATCCCTCACGTGGCCCATATAAAAAGCTGAAAAACAAATCTAGTGCCCAGCTGGTGTGTGTCAATATTCTATTGATTGCTGTGGTCGGACTCACTTTTCCATGGATCAACAAGATATTTTATATAACTCTGTTTTGTTTGACTGAGCTGCTGTTTCCCAGCGCGCTCGCTCTGCGGGCTCATCCAAATCCAGCCGAATTTTGTTGTCGTGTTTACTTGCACCTCAATATCTGCCTCTCTGTTGCTGTTTGGATCAGCGTCTCTCGCTGTCTGCCATCTCTTGCTGTTTATATGTACTTGTGCCTCTCTTTTCTTTCTCAGCTCTCTCTCTCTCTCATCGTCCCCACGGATCTCCCAGGCACTTTGGCTCTTAACAGCTCTCTCTTTCTCTTTCTTTCTCTCACACTCATCGTCCATCTCACATCTTCTCTCTGGTGTCTCAGTGAGTGCCAGGCGGGGCGTCCCTGGAGTGACCTTGCGGGTAATGAGCTCCTGATCACGAGTCAGGAAACCCGGCATTCAACACCCACCCCGCCACCCTCCCCTCACCACATGCAACACACACACACACACACAAAAAAGAAGAAGAAAAAAAACTACACAGCTATCGTATGCTCAGCCCACAAAGAGAAATAGTATTGGAGAGGCAGGGTAGCGGGGCAGAGGTGCAGATGAAAAGAGTCTAGAGAAACTTCTTCAAGCTCTGACATACAACTACCAGACCTCCAAAGTAAAGTAAGTGGATTTCTCTCTACTTCTTGGTGCACATGTATGCATGGCTCCCGGTGTTTAGGTGTAGTGGGATGGTGAGGTGGGCACTGAGGTGGGAAAAGTTTGGAGTTTAGCTGGATTCGGTGACACGAAGGCCATTTTTGATGCGTGCGTGTGTGGATTTTTTTTTTTGGGGGGGGATTTATGTAATTTGTCCATATCAGCCCCCTGTTGTGCTCACGTTGTTTTTTTAATCTCTCTATAGGAAAACTTTGGGTAAAGTTGCAAAAGAAGTTTCTGGTGATCAAAACAATGTTTTGCATTTGCGCATTTTTCCCGACACTTTGCATTTTACCAAATCGCTCCTGCAGACACGGTCCTAATTGCTTCTTTGTTTCTCTTCCCATTTTAAACAGATTTTTCCTTGAGGCTGTTGATAGGAGATAATAAACATATGAAAACATAAAAGACTATTAAGCTTAAAATGCTGCGAATTATAACCGCAGATGGAAATATGGCTTGTAGACATGTTGGGTAAACAATGGGGAAAGTCTCAGTAATCCAGCAGCCATGAGCTATGGACTGCGGTGTTAAATCATTAACGGGGCCGTTTCCTCAGTGATTAGACTTCAAACATCCATATGTTTTGTTTATTATCGCTATGAGCCAAATATATGCGAGCCCATTTATGTATGTCTGTTTATGTGTGCGGGTTGAAGTGGGCCATTTTTGCCCGAGATGTCGTAATTTGGGTCAGGCCTGACTGGAATGACAAACCCCGAGAAGCCGTATTGTATCAGCGCTATGTGGTCCGGCAGACCTTCTGCTTGTGTTGCCATGGCTTTCTTCAGCACTGGTATAGCAACCAGAGTCAGACCAAACACTGTTCCTCTCTGTCTTATGGGCATTCCTGCCGAGGACAAAAGCCCTCTCCGGCTCATTCTTGCTCGAAATGAGGTGTCCGCTTCATTTCTTTAGAATCAACACATGGTGTGGTCCTAATGAAAGAGCGAGGGGAGATTAAACATGAGGTGGAGATGAGCTTGAGAAACCAGCTTTGGTCCGTAGGAAGTCAGAACACAATGTGGATTAAGCTGGATGACAGCCAGCAGGGCCAAACTCATAAAAACTGCTTGATTTCTAAATAGATCCTGGCGTTTTCCTTCCAATATGGCCACTTAGAGGCATTTTACACATTCTGCCCTTTCCTCTAGTTAAACACTCGCCCCACTTCACCACGTGATCTCGCCTATATGTCAAGACTAAGCACAAAGCCAGTTCATTTCCGTCTGTGTCTTCACAAATGCTTTGGCGAGACTGTTCTCCATGGAAGAGCTGGAGCAATAAGGCATAGAATTGCGCTGTTAGGGCCCTGAGAAGTCCGCTCCGGGGGGGAGGGAAGCACTGTGAATGGAGCCAATTCTCGTCTATAGGGCACAAGTAAGTGAGAGAGAGAGAGAGAGAGGGAGAAAGAGGGTAGGGGGATGAGGACATACACAAAGATCCTCACATTGAGTGGCTGGTTTATTCTTGTGGGGTACGCGCTGACCCCTCACATGTGGGATGAACAGAATGAGCCTTGATGGGGTCCGGAGGGCCTCCATAGAAAGGGAGGACAGGATAAAGAGAGGAATAGAAGAAAAGAGGAGGGGAGGGATGCCAGAAGAGAGGCCTGTCAAGGAGCCATCCTTCATTGCATCCACTTGTAGACGTCATAGCGCGGAAGCATAAAAGCAGAGCTGGATTCTGAATTGTGACTTATTTTTTTTAGTTTTGGCAACCGTTCCTGTTGGTAGTAAGTTAATTACTGAGATCTGGAAGCATGCTGAAATGACAGGAGGCCTGGAGCCAGTTAATAAACAAACTGAACGGGACTGAAGTTAGCATGTTTAGACTCGTGATGGCGCCTGATATTAGCAACCACGTATACAGCAAAGGTCAGTCGACAGGTTACAGACATTGGTTTAGTATTTCAGTCTGTTCTTTTCAACATTTTTGCTGTCCATGCTCGTCTCTGCTAAGAGGCAAATCCAGCCGCAGCAGCCCTGTGCGTCGTCGCTGCTACGCACAGATCGCTAATAAGCTAACAAATAATAGCCAATGGACATTTATGGAACATAACAACAAAAAAATCCCAATGTGAATTAGAAAATGATTGTCAGGTAATCCGGAACCACACTACACTTCCCATAATGCAAGTCTTTCACAGCCCCAGTTTACAACGTGAGCTGTAACTAAATGTGTCATCTTCAGGCTTTCATCATCAGGATTACCTGCAGTGCTCACAGGCCGAGTATTTTGCCCCTTTAAACAACCCTCAGGTTACCTGGACCGCAAACATCCATCAAAGTAGAACTTCCTGCTTCCTGCTGTTTTGATTTACTTTACTTGCCATACTTGTGTGTACGCACAGTTTTCCTGTGCAATGAGGCATTGTTAGCACCCTCCACTTTCAGTATTACCTCTGAATAAAATGGTTTAGGTAATCCTGTGAATTACTGACTTGTTTACAATCCTTCTTTGCCTATGGCGCTTTGTTTCAGCAGTGTTTCTGTGTCCCCAGGTGACTACAGCATTCAACGACTGATAGAAAATAATGACCAAAACCGCAGAGATACGGCTCTTCAGGAGGCGTACACAACCTGAACTTGCCACTGAAATCTTTTATTCAGCTGCGGCGATGAGCCGAGTCTGAGAGGGGACCGGCACCTGAGGCTGCTGGGTTAATAGCCATGTGTGGAAATGTAGACGTTCTCATGGAGCTGTCAAGCAAACAGCTATCTCATTACAGGCGAGGGGCGAGACAATCAAAGCTGTCTGCAGAACCTCTAAGCCAGTGATGAGAGAATACTGCTCTTGTGTGGTGTTGGTCCTCATTGTCTGAGAGAGCCCATTGATGGGGCGACTAATGCCTGTTGTGGATGAATGCATACACACGAGTCATGTGTTTGTGTTCCTGCATAACTCTCGAGGCATGCTGCGAGTCTCTCGGTCGCTTTCCGATCACCATCTAACTCTGCAGCCGAGAGAAGGTGCTTGTTTCTCTTCTTCCTTAAATGCGTATATACGGAGTTTCTACTTGTGGAAAAACAAATGTCTAATTGTGGACTGCATCTCTCCGCCCCGCTGCTGGCTTGATCTGGTGTTTGATCCTCGCAGAGCTAATGATAACCCGAGGCTTTCCACTATAATCAGTCCTCTCATTAGTGTCCCACTCAGTCACACAACCACCCACACGAACTTACAGGCATATGCACAAACGTACACAAAGTGTCCCCAGGCCTGCGAGTAGGTGACTGAAAGAAGAGAGGCCAAAGGTCGCAGAGCTGGAACATTCAAGTTCTGCACCTCCCGAGAAAGTGACAGAAGACTGGACTCTAACATCTAATTGGATGTGTTTGATTGTGTTTCAGCGTTGATCTCAGACACATGCTAATGGTTTTGCAAGTTTCAGCCCATTTATTTCAAACCGCTGTACATCATCAAGTATTCATAGTCGTCAACAACAATTCCAGGGATCCATTGTGAGACATGTAATGTTTCTAAAGGCAAATCCACATGCAAGAGGTTCACGTTTTGATGTAGGCTTGACATTTACTGGATTACACAGGATAAACATGTTTCTACCATACAGATTACAGTTGTCGTACAATCGTACAGATTTTTTTGGCCACCTGGGGGCAGAATAACAAGCTGCACACATCGACACGCAATCACCTGGCTAACAGTTCATCCACACATGGAACAGATGAGACGTGACGTCAGCACTGAATTGGGTCTGTGTTTGACCCCATGGTCATTCTCCTTCAGCTCTATCAATAACAACGTCCCATCAGCTCCTGAGGGAAATATCCAGCTATTTTTTTGTAGCTATAGATGCTCGTCCAAGTCGCTAACTTTGTCACTGTGCTGCTTGGTGCTGGGCAGGTGAGGTAGAGACGTTTATTTTAGAGCTGAGATGTTCAAAAGATTTCCAATAGCTGCTAAAACAGGGTTGATGGGACTTACAAAACAATGAGCTAAGTATACATGATCAATAAGGAACTGACGAGGAGCTGGCAAATGTGTGTGTTCTCTTGTGACAGCAGTTGTGCATCAGTAGCAAACATAGGTAACGCAGGTCGTGAGGGGCGCTCCTTCACCCCCGAGTTTGTTTGAGTGTGAAGCACGGAGGAGAAGGTGCTGTTTGCATTCCCCTAACGAACCGAGGGATGATCTTGTTTCTCTCACGTGCCGCGTCATCGGATGAAAAGAGTCGGACAAACAATCCCACTTTAGTTGTATTTAGTTGTAAAAAGAAAAAACAGCATTACACAAACGCAGTGGTTGTTACTTATGGAAATCTATTTTAATTGACCATCTGGTCATTCTTGCATTAATCCTCCTCTGTATGAGGCGCAGCAGAAATAAAAGTAACGCTATCGACTTGAAAAACTTTCTCTCCAGCGCAGAGCCTTGCTAAATGGCCCAGCAGTAAACCCTGAGGGGACTATTAAATAACATACAGCCAATACGCTGCCAAAGCTTCACCTAAATGCTGTAATCTATTGTCTCAATCAATGCAATCTCCTTTTATTTAGAGCCACTCGTAGCCCGGAGTGGATTCGACCTGTTCAGCAGAGTTATTAGCGATATTGTAATCATTTCTACAGAGGAGACTTTGATTCCTGCGAGGTGTAAAGAGTGTGTAGATTATAAAGGGAACAAAGGCGGCGGCATTCAGGGGGCGCATGGCGGCAGGTCGCTCGTACTCGCGGGGATGCGGGGATTTGTTGTGAGGTGGCCACTGATGTCGAATGGAAAGTTAAATTGATCGTGCGCCTGATTATGGAACGCCGTCTGCCACTTAGTGTCTCCATTCCAATCCCACTGCTAATTGGATTGCTAATGGTGATGTTGCTCCGGGGTGACTAACTTCTCTGATTAGAAGGGTTTGCATAGTTTATCATGAAATTCAGGCTTTTAAGTGCAGTGATCACCTGAAAAATAGAAAAATAGATGATGTTCTGGATTGAAATTCTCTGCTTTTTTAGGGTTACCAGGCTGCTTACAGTGCCACGTCTTCAGTTCTTAATACCAAAATAATTTGAAACAGTTGATACAGCCTCCAAATGCCAAAGGGGGGTGTCTAATCCTTGGTTAAATCTCAGCAGGTTTTAATCTGGCCCAGTGGAGAGTTTCTGCAACTCTGGGACGTCTTCCTGTCTCCTCCCTCAGGGCGCTGCAATCTGGAGAAAGTATGATGTGGAAAGTTAAACACCTCGGATGGATGTGCCGAGGATTAGACAGGCCCACTCTATGGTTTGCAAACACCACAAGGATGGTTTTATGTCCACCCACCAAGAAGTGATTAGAAACAGGGATCAGTAAGGGTGGGGGTGTGTTCAACAAAGCCCCGAGGGGCGAAAACGTCCCCTCAAGGACTATTTACTTGCCCTAAATACCTTAAAACGCACGTGCATGTCACAGCTGTCCCTTTATTTGTAACTGAATCGTGCATTTTGAATCCCAAACTTTCATTCACATGGAAGGGGACGGGAGAAGGAGGAGTGAGAGAAAGAGAGCCGAGTAGGAAGGAATCAGGAGAAAGGGGAGAGAGAGAATCATTAGTCATATGCATTAGTATTCCGTCCACAGCTTGTGCTGTGAGACAGCCGGTCTGTCCAAACAAACAACCAGCAGAGGGGGGATGCCTCATTATTACTTCTCCTCTTTTTTCTCACCCGGAGTTCACATTCCATCTGACCACAAACACCAGGCCGGGGCAGTGGCCTTGCCCTCTGTCTCTGCTGGAGTTTAGAGATGTTAGCGGGTCTAGTAAAGCAACAGTTCACATGCTGTTCGGTACATGACGAGGACAGTACAGTACACGCCGACGTCCCGAGAGAGGGACGACGGAAACACACAATGTGAATCCGCAATGTTTACGCCTCTGAGCGTTTTTAAGCCGACGCCGTCTGCAGAGTGGCACGAGGGCCGTCTTTCTACCCTTGAGACGTCCGCTCCTCACACGCCCGCCACCTTCCCTCCCCAGCAGTTTATCACTGAAGGCTCCCAGAAGGAGGCTGCTGGCACACAGACTCTAAAACTACAGAGGCCTTGACAGGATCTTTGACAGAAGCCACGCACTCGTTCAGATTTTGCAAATATATGCAAAAATGTAAATGGGCGCTTTAACCTTTTATGCGGAAATATTCATGAGGACACGACAAGATTATATAAGTTATGGAGCATGAGCAACTCTGATAAATGAAGGTGTTTTACCGCTGCTTCACACCTGAGATGGTGTTTCTGTTTGGACCCTCTGGTGTCTTTATCAGCCTCGGTTTAGAGAGAGAGAGAGGTGACATGCGACAAGGGCCCCCTCTGGACTTGAACCAGGGATGTTGCAGCAGTCGCGTACACCTTCACCAGCACCATGCTCCTCACATGTTCCTTACACTTTTTGGGGCTTTGCGGTGGAGTGACGGCGCATGAAAGTAAACGGCAGCCTCAGAAGAAACAAGAGCGAGTAACAAAGTGTGCAGGTGTGTTTGAGTCTCTCCGTCCGGCTTTATTCTCTCTCTTGATATCTTTTTCACCTCAGCTTTTTGATGACTTTCTGCCTTTTCCATTCAGTTCTCTGTGCACAAAGACCCAAAATGAAATGTACTTTGAGATGTCCTTGAACATGAGCAAAAAGTACAGCAGTACTAACGCTGTTCAAGAGCACAAAAGCTTGACCCGCAGGTACAGTGAAACACCCTTTCAAACAAAGAGCGATCTTTGAACATAATCATCGGGGGAACACAGAGAAAATCAGAGAGCCGCCTCAATTTAAATGGCCATTTCCGCCTACGCTGCAGTCTTGACTTTGGGAGGTAGACTGAGCAACCAGAGGAACATGTCATCGCTGCACCAGAGCCTGATCCTTTACCAGCTTCCCACCCACGTACACTGTCAACTGGAGGTCAAGCGCCGCTGTCAGGGTTCTGAACCCTCTGCAGTCCTGCACGACCCAGGTTGACCAATCAAAGCGCAGATTTTGTGTACAGTGACATTTCATAATAGCCACCTTCAAGTCTGGTGCACAGTTTTGCTCTTAAACATCAGAAATGCACCTTCACAGTCGATCAAGGGACGCAGCTGCTGTCTTGAGAGTCTGTTCATTCTAAATCTAATAAATGTTTTCCCTGGCACGAAGGGCTCGAGGATCAGGAAGGAAATAAATTGACTTCTTGTCAACTTTATTGCGTTATCCTCAATAATTTATGCCGCGCATTAAGTTGTTGAGCATTTGCTACATTTGTCCACTCATTTATTCAGGCTCTCCCTGAGCTTTCCAGCCGTCTTCGTGATATATTATTTGTTATAAATTACGTGCAAATAATGCTACATTTCCACTTTCTGGCACAGACGACGACACTTTTTCCTATCGCTCTTTTGGCTGCGTACGCTCTGCAGTGACATCCGGCTCTGCGCTCCAGTTATTGAGTCAACTGCATGTCAGCTTGGGGAACTTGCATGCTCTTTTCACACAGTGAAACTACCTTGACTGCGGTGGCTCGTGTGTGACACACACTGAAGTAAAAGAGGGTGTCAGCGGAGGCAGAAGCCCCGCCGCAGTGCGCGGTGTGTGTGTACACGCGGACTGGATGTCTTCTCTGACTGTTCTAATGCTCAGTGGCAAGTTGAAAGGTCACGTTCGATGCCCTCGGTCGTGACTGTAGGCAAGAGCCACATCACCCTCCTCCCCTTAACCCTGCACTAACCCCACAGCTGAGCACAGCCCGACTCACAGAGCGGCCACTGGCATTCGCACGGTTGTGTTTTCATTACAGATATGTCCACGCAGCAAAATGGGCTCTCTTATTTCTTTCTAAATTGTGCCACACACACACACACACACACACACACACACACACACACACACACACACTGTAGTTTCACCACATTTATGGCCCTGTAAACAAAGACGCAGCAAGTGGCAGTTTTTCGGTGCAGATGAATGTAGACAATGACAGCAGCGGACGCACGGAAAATGTGTTTGGTCGCGTTCCTGGATGGAAAGAGAGCTTACTGCAGAGGTAGGATGTGTGAGGTGGACGTCAGCAAACAGTGTGTGTGTGTGGCACAAAGAGGACTGAATGAGTTTGGCCTAGGAGTGAGACTCAGACATATCATACAGCGCCTCCCTTAGTGAAAGTAGATGTTTCGACACTCTTTAGTCAGCGTGGTTTAGCGGAGTATTGGATTGTTCGGTGTCACATTTTATAAACTGACGTGGCTTGTGCTGGTTGCTTTCAGAGCGTGAGCTTGTTTTTAGAGAAGAAAGAAGAAGAAAAGAGATTCAAACTGATTCACGGAAAACGCTCCAGCTCAATAAACTGTGGTGAACTTCAGTGACATCGCTCACCGAACCGTCAATGGTACTGCAGACAAACAAGCACATGCAGCCTTTTTTTTTTTTTAAATTGTGGAATAAATTAGGCGGTGTGGATGCTGTGTATTGAATTCCCATCAGCCTCTCCGGCTGACGTCAGAGGACCTCAGGCGGTGGATCTCTGCGGCGCTGCACGCGGACCTCCTCGGTGACTGCTCTCCACTTAAAACTCCAGCTCTCTCTCTCTCTCAGACGCCTCAGCAAACACTCGCGCACACACTGTTCTGTTTGGTTTCCTCCTGGGACCTGGATGCCAATTACATGCCAATTACTACCTCCATTTTTTTTTTTTGTTTTCTGTTTATCCCTTTTCAAGTCGAGGACATCACATGTAAAATGTATTTACATGTTTATTAAGTTTGGTGTTAGAAAAAAGGTGTTCAATTAACTTCAGGCCAGCTGGTATCAGAGATGTTTTAAAGCTGATTGCTCAAGTTGTTTGCTGCTTTATGACATTGCGTCATCTTTTATTGGTTTGTCTAATGAACGTTAGTCGCAGATCTGCAGTCTGCTCTGGAGAGCAAGGCCACACTCTATGAAGAGTAGTTTGAGTATTTCCAGACTCCACAGGTTAGAGACTGGACTTTATCTCTAGCAGTGGAGGGCGGTGGTAGATGAAGGCAATGCGCTGTGCTCGCCTCCCAATTCCATCTCCTCGTGCCAAATGGCCCCAAAGACAATGCAATAAAAGTGAAGGATCAGCTTCGGCCAAAAGTCGCGTCCTTGACAGATCTGGGATGTCCAATCTTCCTCTGTCCACCGTTCTCAGTAAATAACTTTACCCCTGCTGCTCCGATGGCTGGAAATAAGACTGTCACCGGGTCCAGGAATATAGTGCGTCGCGAGCTATGTTTGATTCATTGAGGGTCGCACGGAGCCTGGCAGAGTCGGAGCTGAGTGACACTATCATTGCAAACTGGAGTAAACAAGTTAAAAATAGCGGCCTTTCTTTGCCGTAGGAGAGTTTCAACAGGACATTTGCCTCACATTTTTTTCTAGAGAAGCAAGATAACCAGGTTATTGTACACTCACCACAAAGAACCTCCAAAATATTAGTACATGTCGTAGCTTAATTAGGAATAACTCTTTGATATGTCTATTTCTTTACAGCTTCTCTGTTGTTATTGCTGTTAAACTGTTACCTGATATTTCAGGTATGCTTTCTTATAAGTCACAAGCAGGAATGCGAGCACTTTTTAACGCTACATTCACACTCTGATGGCATTAGCTGCCACGCGAGGTGCCAACTGCTCATCACCTTCAGGAGCTAATCGTCCAAACGCCTTCACAATTTGGGGTTCAGTCGACGCGCAGACCGGAGGAACCGAGGATCGAACCGCCACAGCCGGGCTAAACGTACTGTGTGTGGTCTCCGCCAGCTCCTGTAGGAAATATCTGGCTCTGTGGCAGCGAGTTGCTGACGTCGTGTGTCTGTTTGGCGCTGGGGTGTGGGGGTGTACGGTGTACAGCGGGTTTACCAGAGCTTGTTGGCTGAAAATAGCTGCCAGCTGGAAGCAATGCTGATTGAACTATAAAGTTGCAGGCTATAAACCAACACAATTAGTGCAGCGATGGTTACTCTTGAACTGGAGGGCAGCCACAGAGTCTGCGTTCGTTACAGCTACAAGCAGCTCCTTTCACCTCACGTGCAAGTCATCTGAGTGATTGTTAAGATGATAAATGTTGCCTTGTGCAGCTTTACGGAGAGAGCTGGATCTAATAACAGTCAAACCGGCTGAATGTTTGTGAAGTATTCATGAAGAAGCATGAGAATATATTTACTGGTTTATGTTTGAGGAAGTCAGAGCAAGTGAAGTGTGTCTCGTATGCACGCATCTCCCCGTTCTGACAGACAGAAGTGTGAGTTCTGAGTGTTTGAGAGCTTCTTGCAGTTGATATTTCGTGCCTGTTTCACTGAATGAATTCTGATGGGCCGCTATGGTCCAGGCATCTTTAACAGTCCCGACAAGCCTTTGTTCTTTCCCAGTCTTCATGTCTGATCCCCCCCCAACAGCCCACAGGGAAAGCTCTGTCGGCCGCGCGCTGCGAAAGCCTTTCTGTTTGATCAACTTCTAACATATTTGAACAATTTAGGCAGGGATGAGTGCAGGTAATCCAAAGCCTGCCAAAAGAGTGTTTTGGGGGAGACGAGAAGACGTACGGGTGCACGAGGAGCAGCGGAGAAACTGCCTCGGTTCTGAGCCGGTGCCTAGCACATGAACACGAACCCCTTAATGCAGCTGACATCTCTCATCTGCAAAACACTATTTGAAATGATCCGATCTCCCCTCAAACCACCTCTACCCTTTCTCTGCATCCCTTCCTTTAGGCAATAACTTATTTTACCCAGTAGAGGCCAGTGTGTAGCTGATGAGGTCATCCTCTCAATATGACAGCTACAAAAAAAAACACCTCCACTGGAGGTCAGAGTAAAGAGGCTGAGTCGGGGGTGTGCGTGCGTGGATATTATTTCAGCCTAAACAGGAGAACTGCTGCGAGGTAATCAATGGGACATCGAGCAGCACGACACAAAGAGGCGCACCGTGTTTGACGGCGAGGGGAGGTAAACGTTAAAGCCATCGCCGGCATTGTTTGAGAGGAGCGGGAGAGGAGGAGAAAAAAAGCTCTGTTCAATATCGCCGTGAAAGGACGCTGATGGTGGGTGTCATTAAACACAGTTACTGCAACAGAGAGTGCAGATGAGAGGTCAGGAGCATTGTGGCTAGATCATGAGAGCCCTCTGCTGACAGCTAAATCAAAAGAAACCAATATCACCATCAAAACCAGCGTCTCCTGTCTGCAATTTTTATGCCACGTTAAGAAGAGAAATAGACTTTACTGAATAGGAGTGATTATTTTCCGCGGTTGAGTCATCAGAAATAAGCAGCTTTCTTCCCCCCCTCCCTCTTCATGTAGAGAATTGGAGGAGGCCTGGGAGATTCTAATCATCATTTAGCACTAAAATCTTATTTCAGACACCCACCTACTGCTGTAAAAGAAATAAAGAAATGATTTAGTGATCAAAGGGGAGGTGTGGAAGAGAGAAAGATAAAAGTGTGAATATGCTCAAATGTGATTTGTCTTCCGTTTTGACCCTTTACTGTCGGCGCCCCCCCCCCCTTTTTTTTTTAACCAGTATGAACCTGCAGGAGGAGAAATCACGCTCTTTATTCTGCTTAAAGAAGTCATTCAGATTCCTTTTTACTCCAATTGTGACAGATCCTTTGACTCGAGTGGAGTCAAATTCAAAATGTCAAAATGTTCGCCTGTTTCTGGACTTCTGTTGAATCAAGATCGCGCAGAAAGCTTAAAAAACGAACCTTCCTCATCCTTATTTATGAATTTAGTTCACTTGATTAAAGAATTAGACATTTAAATGAACGATTTAAGTTACTTATTCATTGTTTTTCCGTCTTGATTTAACCTCCCGTGCCATTTTATATCTAAAAAAGCGAAAGAGCTGTAAGATTATTCATGATTCCTCCTCATGAGAAAATAAAATCCATTTGACATATTCTGTATTCAGGCATCGATTTTGTGAATAATGTTGAGTCCACCTCAAATCTGTCCGGCTATCTTTCAGTTTCCAGACAGGCTGTCAGGGTTTTTTTTGAGGAGAAATGAATCCCCACAACCCGAGGCAGCAGAGAAACACTGTTATTGAACGGTGCACCGAAAGCTCCCGTCTCTGTGGGTCATCCACCTGGGAGCAGCGTGTGAGTGAATATTAACCAGCCAAACATTTCAAACTGGAACAGAGAGGGTGTGGATGCACTGATTGACACACGTGTTGGGGACATGTGGTGTAAACTGAAGGGTCACTGGCGCGGCGTCCTTGGGAGAGAAGGGTTGAAAATGACCACTGATGATTGCCTCCTACCAAATCGCACAGGTTAGTGATTAAAAGGGCCTAAAACTCGCTCGGTTGCAGTCATCCCTGAAATTGGACGGATATCGAGGTAATGCTGGGACTCAAAAGGCTGTGGAGACCGGCTATTATTATTATTTTAAAATCAATAGTCTTTTTTTAGCCATCGCTCGTGGGGGTGGGCTCGACCGGGCCGAGGAGGTGTGTGTTAGTGTATTCTTGTAGATGCTGAACTGTAACTATTTCTCTCCCCGCCGCTGCCGTTTGATCTGAGGTGAGCCTCCGCCTGGAGGGAAATGTACAACTGTTTGCCTTTGTGAGGCTTTCGTAATCTGCAGTCGAGCTTTTGTTCCACTGGCACACGGGCTGCAGGAGAACCAACGGGGCCGCGGTGCTTCAGCAAAACAAAGACATCATACTGTATCTTTGTTGTTCTACATTAGAGACCATATAGAACTGCACCTTTAATACCTATTTCGAGAAGGCACAAAGGAACACATAAAAGCACCTCTGATTCACAGCGTGTGGGCTCGGGAGAGCACCAATTTAAACGCGATAGGTAAATATATATAGCATATACTGTATATATTCTCCAGTATCTGTGCCAGCGGTGTGACACTAATACTGTAAACACACCATTACGTCTCCACAAAATGGTGGGAAGAGCTGTCAGAACTGTCCACCGCGATTTGTTTTGCTAAAGTGAGTAGACGCGATCCGCCCACACTTTCTTCTCTCGCAGTTTTTTTTTTGTCTTGGCGCCGATGTCACCCCAGTCAGAACTTCTCATCTGGAGCATGTCTCGGTGACAGCGCAGCTTAGCATGCTTTGCAAGCTAATGTTGCCGAGAGATGAGATCTGCAGGCGGAGTAAGAGTGTGAGAGGAGGGAGGGAGGGAGAGAGGAGTATTAATGATATCCCTTGACAGCCTCACTCACACCTTCTCTCACAACTTACATATAGCACTGCACAATACTCTGGATAATAAAATAGAAGTGCATTATCTTGTCCTTGAGCCAGCACACATCGGAGGTGACAGGAAACAGCCTCACGTTCATCGTTGACATTATTTTCTGCTTAATTTGACCCGATACCGTGCCGTAATGCATTTTGGATAAAAATACCCACCACATGACGTCGGCCATGATGCGCCCCGGCCGCAGAGAGCACGGCACGCATCCTGCATCCACCGCTCCTCGACACTTGTAAATCTCCGACCGCTGACCTTGCGGCTCCATTGTGCTCTAATAAGTGAGGAGTGGTGGCTGGTTTAAATTGACATAGATCTCCGGACCACGTGGGCGCCGCGCTGCAGGATGCACTTTCATCTGCCCGCAGATGTCACACTGGCAGAAACATCTGGCTCATGAAGCCGGTTATTACATTAAAGGCTGCTCTTATTAGCTTCTCATCTATCCAAATGTTACCGCTGATGCCATTAACATTTTTAAAGCGGTTTCGCCTCATTTGCTCGGACGCAAAGTAGTGACTGCTGCCGTTTTGCCCGCCACCGCATTTGTATCGGAAGATGTGCACCCAAAAGTGTCATAAATCAGTGGGTGAATAAACAAAACCCCTTGCAAGTGTGTGTGTGCCTACAGAGTAATAATCTGTGACATTCGTGGATAAATAAATCTAGATTTTCTTCTTCATCCCGCGCTCAGCTCATTAAAGCATAGATTTACTGCTCCAAGCGGCAGATGTCGGTTACAGTAGACGTTTCACGTTTGCTGGGCAAGAGGAAGCCGCCCGCAGGAGCTCAAACTTCAGGAGAAAGTTCAAACGATCTCCAGGAAGTGAAGAGCAGAAATACCACAGAAAATAATTCATAGTAGTCCCATTGTATGTGGCTCTTGCAGGCTGGTTTAAATCCCCCCCCCCGTCCTGTGCTCCACCATTGGACATGTTGCTGCGACCATAATGCCGCGTATGAGAAGCTAGTGTGGGATTACAGGTAACTCAAGGCTTTATCTCTGCACCAGCAGCTGTAGTCATGCTTCCTCTCAGCCTCGCAGTGTGAAGCCCGGTTTGGGGGAAGTGGGTGGTAAACCTCTGTGGGGAAATGTTGGCGTGTGTGTAGGTGGTAGATGCAGTTTATCTGAGACTGGAATCATGTTTAAATCCAGAGGATGAGCAATATCTCGTCTCTGGTGTGCGGCATACAATATGGAAGCTCATGCTGGATCCGAGGTCGTGCGGTGGTATTCCAAGCTTTCGGCCCGTCGTCATTATTATTCAAATTAGCACCAGAGTCAACCCGCACGAGGGAATCACGTCGCTTCTTAGTGTCCCAGAGCCACCAGAGGGCTCGCAAATCCGATTATTCCTCAGTTCAGTTCGTCCTAATATAAGTATGCCCTGAAATGTAGCAAGGATTTTTAACAAATTAGAAGAAATTCAGGACGGTGCGCTATGAAAAGTTGGAGACTCCAAAATTTGGAATTTGGCTGCACGTTAACAAAGTTACTGAGGGCACCGGGTGAGATACACAACTAATAAAGATTATTTTAAGTTTGTGGGCACCAGAATAAATCTTGAGGACTACAAAAGAGGAGCCGCGCTAAACAAAACATGACTCATATTTGCTGTAACATCCTGTGACTTTTAAATTGGCTCTTTCCCCGAGAATAGGACTTGTTCCAAAATGCTTCACATGTGAATGAAAATTCAAGCTTCATTTGTTAAAATCTGACAAGATGTGCTCGCAAAGAAACACTGATACAGCACAGCTGTGTAGGTCAGGGTGATGGATGGGTGTTCAGACTTTAAAGCAGCAGCAAAGTCTCTCAGCGTCTTGCTCAATGAGAGCCCCGGGGCGCGCAGACAAACTTTTATGGATTCGGTGCAAGTCCTTTGAATTTTGATGTGACCGCATTATCATCAAACTTCTGCTGTTTGTCTCACGGAGTGTGTGAGAAGCCTTTTCTTCTGTGTATGCTTCTATTGTGACTCAGAGTCTTGATTTATTAGATGTTCCTTCCTGGTTAAACGCTTACTGAAATCATATCAAACGGTGCTAACATTAACAAGTTTTGTACTTTTTGCAGCCACATTTAAGCCTGCTGGGGGCGAACGCTTGATTTCCAGTGACAGACTTTGGCTGGACTATCACTTTAACATCCAGGGAGCAAGTGGTGCAGTAATTAATGCCTTTCTAATTGACTCCGCTTAATTATATACAAGCACGTTTGGGACTAACTAAATGGAATTAATGTATGCGCTATTCAGCGTGCAGCATGACGCTGCAGAAATGTTCCTGACGAGTCATGACTGGCATTGATAAGCGGCAGCATTACTCGTCCTCATCCACGGCGCATGAGGCGCATTCTCACTTTCGGGAAAACTGTGATTTTTGGGGCTCTTTAATAAGAGCTGTCACTTCCAATATGAAAATCCACAGTCTGTTTACAAGCAGAACTGAATACACAGGAGGTACGAAGAGCTTCGCTTTGAGTGGACACAAATTCTCTCTCTGCTTGTCTCTCTCTCTCTCTCTCTCGGTTAAATGCCTCGAAACAGAAGTGGACAAAAAGAAAAGATAGAGGAGGCAGACATGACGGAGGAGAGAGAAGAGGGAGGGAGGTTGGCTTAATCAAAAGGCGGACAAAACTGCCCACGCTCTGTGCAAAGGCTTTCTCTTCCAGCATACTCTAATGAACAAGTGACTCAAGGTGCTTTCAGTGGGTTCCTGAGAAGAACACACACACACACACACACACTCACATAAAGATAAATGCTGCCTATTCAATTAGACAGACACATCTAAATTGGCGCCTTTGGAGAGAGAGAGAGAGAGAGAGAGGGAAGGTGGTGACTGGTGGTGCTAACAGCGTGGGGCTTGAGGGAC
Source organism: Nibea albiflora (assembly GCA_014281875.1). Lineage (NCBI taxonomy): Eukaryota > Metazoa > Chordata > Actinopteri > Sciaenidae > Nibea > Nibea albiflora. Next base: position 5,092,923 of record CM024810.1, read on the forward strand.
GGAGATCTGTTTCTGGGCTGTCAGCGCCCTGCCACGGGGGTTCAGACTGCACAGGTCCAGTGTCCAGATAGCCGGTATCTAATGGGAACAACTATTTCTAGCAATCATCCCAAAAAAAATAAAAAATCTTCCAAACTGAGAGAAAAGCACGAGGACGAGGCGTCAGGTGAGCAGCCAGGTTGTGCACAGGTGATTCAGATGTGTGTGTGTGTGGGGGGTTAATGGATCAGGCTGGACTGTATGAATAACACACCTCGTGTCAGCGCGATCTCAAATGATCAAACCTGCTGACTCACAAACCTCACACCGTGTAGCCGCTTTTGTACGTTTTTAGCATATTGTGTAAATGTGCTCCATCCATCAGCGTTTAGCCTGTGAACTTTTAGATCTGACATTTAGTCACACACACACACACACACACACGCACATGCACAGTTACTGTCGCAGCTCCAGTCCAAGCCTCGATTTTGTTATGAGTCACTTAACATTTTCAAATTACCATAATTTATTCGTTAATAACACAAAATTTAGCCGCAGGCCCGAGAAATGATTTATTGCGAGATATACTCGCTACATAAACAAAGTCTGATTGATTGATTGATTTGCCTCCAGCAAATGTGTTTAAAGTGGATTCAGTCAATACTTTTGTCCTAACAATCGCGTCAAATATGACAGTGTGTAAAGGGTCGTGGCGGTTTCACCTCTCAGCGCTCTCATGGCGTCATTTCCAGCTATAGCACACGGCAGACAGACGCCATTAGCAATCGGCAGCGTCACATATTTCCCTCAGGAGTCGGTGGAGACCAAAAACAAAGAGACTATTTGAGAATTGTGGACTTTAAATGAATGCTAACTGTTAATATGTATTTGTAAGTGTTCACAACTTGTTTCTGCCGCCCTCAAGTGGTCACATAAATCAGCTATTGCAGGAGATGCTGCTGTGATCGTCATGCAAGCCTTCGCTTTATTCTGAATTAGACCAAGTTCTATATTTGTACTTCCTCTATAAGAGCTGAGCTGAGCTGCAGAGGCAGGGCCACTTGTTTAAAACTGAGAGAAAACTTTCAAAATAGCTGTCAACAGTGGCAATCTTTCAAACTTTTCTGCCATCACTCACACCATCCTGAGGTTCAGCATTCCCTCTTCTTGTTTGAAATGTTTACCCCTTTAGCCAGCACTAAAAACATGTTTTTCTACCAGCCGGTCTCCACTCAAAAATAAGCCCTTACTGAAAGTTCCTCTCTTTGTGCAGCCTCTTTTTTTGTACCCTGTGAAAACATGGCTGAAATATTACAAAGCCGAATAGACCCTGACGTAAAGAACGGGACGGAGCGGAGGAAGAATGCAACGTTTGTGGCGTTGCAGTTTCCAAAGAAAAAAGAGGAGGGTAATATGATTATGATAACTACTGGAGTTTGCCACACCAGAGAGAGTACGGGCCTCATAATGTTCTCATATAAGAGAGCTAATAATAAAGAAAAAGGGGACACAGAGATGAGTGGGAGGATAAGTGACAGAGTGGGTGTTTGGAGGCGCAGATATAATATGATCAGCGTAATGGAGGCATTCATGCATAAATTGAAGTCTTCAATTTCAGCTGTTTCAGCTCGGATGCTCTCACAGAGCCATTGTTTGTCATCCTTATTATTGTGTTTTTATCATTAAACAAGCCCGTCATTCTGCGGCGCTGTTCAAACTCGGCTCTGTTTTCAAGACACACACACACACACACACACACACACACACACACCTATACACACATTCAGAAAGGCTCGCACACACACACAGAGCGCCACACATGCTGTTTTTGTTCCGGAGCACAGCTCCCGGGGGGCTCCTCCAGGGCTGTTCTGAGAGATAGCAGGGACCCTCTGCACACACGCACTCCCCCACTGCCTGACCTTTACAAAACACAAGTCACAGAGTGTGTGGCATTTTCCTCTAATCATCTGCACCTAAACGCATCAGAAATGGCGCCGTTCTTCAATTAAGGCACCCCGACGGCCCCGTGAGAGACGATTCACTTTCCTTCATTGTCAAACCCGGAGATATTATTGCACGGAGAAGCTTTCTCCCACATGATTTATCATCTATTTATCCACATTCCTGCAGTAAGGCTTCGCACAAGTGATTAGCACTTTTTTCTAATCTGCTGTTTTTGCTGGCTGCACGTCGGAGCCATATGCTTGACTTTACATGCTCGTCTGCTTGTCCGTCTCTTTCCAAGGCCCTCCTTTGTCCTCTAGTCAATACACTCCTCGTTTCATCTGTGCTGGAATCTCTCAAAAGCTCAGCTCAAGGAACACACAGACCGAGAAACTCCTAAATAAATCCTTTCAATATGCCCTCTGTCTAGGTGAGATATTCTCTCCTCTTCTGAAACACAACTACTGAGATGGGAAAGCCACTCAGAAGAGGATTTTTTCTGCCCGACTTCTCCCAAGGACACGCTGTATTCTGCGTCTGTAACTAAAGATAAACAAACAGTGAACCGTATATTTAAAAAATCGGTCGATAAAAAGTCTTTTTCTTTTGTTCTAAATGTCTGAAATGTCTTAGTTGGAACAGGAATGATCCTCCAAGTAAAGAAATTCAATTTCGGGATTCATTTTTACATTGTGAGGGCTGCACAAAAACAAACAGGGGGCAACAGAAGCATCCATTTGGCATTAGAGCAATATTCACTCTCCTTGTAGCTCTATTTCTGGTTAACTATCTTAGATGCTAAATGCTCCAAACTGCTAACTGGTGGCGCTGGACAGGCGGAGGTAAAGTGAGTTATTCTGTGGTGAAACTGTAAAGATGTGGACTGCAGAACCGAAACAACGAGCTGAAAGGTGCTAAAACGCACAGCAGAGCTGAGGGACTGCAGGCTTGTGCGACATGCTCATGTGACATCGTATGTCCGACTTACACAGTCGGCACTTTTCTCGGCAAAGGGGAGACGGCAAATTCGGAGATGGAGATAAAGCGGCATTCATACGGGTACAATGCGACGCACACAGCAGCTCCTCGCCTGTTTTATGGACTGTGTCTCAGCAGTCACTTACTCTACTATTATGTCCCTACCTCAGCTGTGTGTGTTTGTGTTTTCCTTTCAGCCTGTGACAAAGATCTATGAGCTGGATGCGTACCTTTTGTATAAAGAAGAGATAGATGAAGTCAGTTATTTCTTCTCCGGCTCAGTTTTTGCGACCTGAATGACTTTTTTTCCCCCACTTGAGACCACTTGAAAGAGAACTATGGCTGGAACACTTTACTTCAGCTTTCCTTCCGATTGCGTGTTCGTGTGAAATTAACCTCCAAAACTGAAAGTGGCACGGAAAGGCCAGAGGGAAGAAGTGGAGGAAGAAGCTTATTGTACAAGACAAAACATGCTTATCGCAGCATGTTTTTCTGCCTTTGCCGTCCGCGACTTTCTTCTTTGCACAAAGCGTGCGCGGGGTTGTCTCGTTTTAATCGCCGGCCTGACGTCATGGAACATGTTTGGCTGCCGTCCCTCTCTTCACTTTGCAGATGAGATAGGAGGAGCGCGTTGGCTTGTTCCTGTCTGACCTCCTATCAGGGTCGGTCCCTCCGTTACGTGAAACAGAACAGCAGTTATTTATTGTAAGCCTGGCTCAGAGCACAACCCCTTATGTTTACCCGCCATTCCATTAGTCACTTGTAATGAATTCATGGGCTCTTTATGTTTGGTTGTGCATGTAAACAGTAATCTCCATGAAGGGATATGTGCATGAATGCAGAATCTGTGCCCGAGGGACCAAGATTTTGGCACCAGACGCATTTGAGTGGGCCATAAGGACATTCATATGCAGATATATGTTCATAGAGATTAGCAGAAATCTGACTTAATGATTGAATGATAGAACTCGGATTACAACTCAAGTAATCTTGTTCAGACGAACAGTGAATCGAAGTCCTGTGAGTAGATTCGGGGACATCGTTGGAGCTGAGCAGAAAAACGCAATATAAGGAAGCTAGTATTAGTATAAGCTAGTATTACAATCTTGGCCGTAACGTGCGCACCACAGATTTGACAGCGCGATCTGGACGGTATGCAGTTTGCAGCAGGAGCAGTAGGGTTGGATAGCCATGCAGGGAACAGCCAGGAGACTGACAAGAAACACAACAAGAGAGAGGAAAAACAGGAAACGATAGCGAAGAAGTAAAGATACAGCCGGATGACGACAGAAGTTGGCTAAGCACGCGAGAAAAGACGTCTTGGCATCCATTCTCTGGATACACTGCAAACCCCAAACCATCGGTCGTTGTCCCAAAGTTGGCAATCCCCGGCGCCTCTTATCGAAGCGTTACACAGGCAGCCCGCGCGCCTGCTGAATGGAAGTCAAACGCTCCGCTCCGCCCAGCCATCCATTACAGGTGCTGTCATGCTCTGGAAAGAGGAGCTACATGGCTTCCATTTCATTTACTGACCTCGAGAGGAGGAGAGCCCTGTCCTCTCGGAGGATTCACAGGAAATGGTTAATTCAGTTTAATTCCAAGACTTATTTCTTTCTTTAACCCACTGTAGGCAGCGCTCATTCAGAGTCATCAGCCCTGCTTCCTTTTATGCCCACACGGCACCGAGAGCCCATCGCTGTGTGTGACTAACTCAGGAGAAGGCTTTCTTATCTTTTGAAAGGCCACAATGCCGCTCTCTTGGAAAATGATCTTTATCGAGGAGCCTTCGTTGGGTTTTCTCTCTGAACTTATTGTATGCACATCTTACAGTTGGGATTCAATCTTTTTTTTCTTCCTTTTTTGGGTTATGGAGATGAATAGTTTGGAATCTCTTGAAAAGAGTCAACATAAAAAAACAAACCAGGAGATCGGAGCCTGAGGTATTTAATCAAAACAGGGTTTGTCTGTGCGCTGCCACAGCCGAGAAAGTATGAAATCAATCGAGTGAAGGATTCAGACGACTTTTCCTGCCAGGCAGACTGAAGGCGCTGCCATAAGGCTTATTAAGAGCGCCGGGAGAGACATTAAATCCTCGGTAAAAAGCACTACAATAACATCGAATAATGAAATATAAAGTTTGAATACCTGATTTTGAATTTCAAAGGCTTTCGCTGCCGCAGACTTAACTTATGTGAGGTCTTAAGTGAGTGATATGAAAAGTTGGGAATGTAAGTTCATTACACAATGGGGCGGGGGGCTCGGAGCCAGCTCATGATTAATTAAAAATGACAAATAGATATTATTTCCCTGCCAGGATCAACCTTTTTTTTTTAGCGTCAGCCAGGTAATTGCTTCAGCCTCACGCTGTCTGTGAATGTTTTGCAGGAGAGCTGTAGTGAGGCTTTCTGCATTAGTTTCATCACCGTGCATTCGACAGGCGACAGTGACAGCAGCAGCTTTCTGCTGTTCCACCAGCAGCTGGAGAATCAAACAGAAAGAGATATTCTGATTTTGATCGTATGAAGTTTTTTCTCGTTTTGTTTTGTTAAAACCTTAAACCGACTGAAACATGTCAGCAGCTCTGTGGAAACACCAGACGACAAAGAGGCGACAAAATAACCTCGACCTCCTGTCGTCCCGCAGCAGGAGGACCAACGTCTCCATTGATAACGCAGCCTTACCTCTAATTACAGAATAATTAGCACGTAGCATAATTAATAACATCTATCCACATAATCACGTGGAATCTGTTCAACTTTTCTGCAGGCCGCAGAGAAACAGGAGCTTTGACAAATCAAATCAAACTTGTATCGTGACTTATCTTCCCGTGACAAGGTTTCACGGGAAGAGATTGACGGCGAATGCAGTCGTGACTGACAGTGTATAGTGGCAGCGCAGACAATCAAAATGTTGATATTGGAATCCAGCACAGTTGAAATGACACAAGATGAGAGATGGAAATTCCCCAGGCTATTCCTCTGTCTCATGAGGCTCAGGGCAACTATTGCTTTTTTCTCCGGCTGTCTCTCTCTCTCTCTCTCCCTTCCTCCTCCTCCTCGTTGTACCGGACAGCTGAAAGAGTCAAGTTCATGAACATTTTTGGAGGGTTCTCAAACAACAGGGGACATTTCAGATTCCAAAGCAGGTCCCGTGTTTGCACTGAAAAGCTCACTTCTCCTCTAACGATGGTCCTGTCTGTCTTTCAGAATGAACGGACAGAAGCAGTGGACACGGGTGGCCGTGATGGCACTCCTGGTGCTAGCGGTGATGGCAGCTGAAGGAGGCAAAACGGAGAAACAAGGTGAATCCTGCAAACCTCATAGAGTATTCAGTCAATCCATATGTGCAGGATTAGATTCCTGAAACAGGAGCACCACGATGTTCAACATGCAGAGCCTGACGTGGATGCATGCTTCACTGCATGAAGAAGAAATGTCTGTCAGTTAACTTCATCGACATAAAAATATTATGCCTCCAGCGGAGTGCGATGAACTTTTAAAGACGTCCTTTAGTTGGACACAACTCTCATACTAAAATATTTGACATAAAAAATAACCTTTGGGATTAAAGTAATTTGTCTCCTTTGATAATTTACCAGAAACAAAGAGCAATATCTTGCAAGGAAGGCAAAATAAGTTAGATAAGCCCCGCTTGGGTAAAGAAAACAACATTTAGTCTAATTTAAATTCAAGAAAAAACTTTCATTTGCATTGGAGAGTAGCACCAGAACCTAAACCCATTACATCTGCCTTGGAATAACTTTAAAAAGCCCAAGAGGGGGCAAATACTTTTATAAACACTGCAAGCAGCAGTTTCTCATTTATTATTACTTCTTTAATATTCAGATAAATAATAATATTAATTATTGGGTTTATACAGGGCCCAGAAACTTCATCTGTGGCAGTCATGTAAAACTGGTTTATGTTTGGCCCAACAGGAAAGAAGGAGCGCAAGTCGGACTGCGGGGAATGGCAGTGGAGTGTGTGTGTAGCCAACGAAGGCGACTGTGGTCTCGGCACCAGGGAGGGAACGCGCTCCGGCGTCGACTGCAAGCAGACCATCAAGACCCAGCGCTGCAAGATCCCTTGCAACTGGAAGAAGAGGTTTGGAGGTGAGGGAGGACCGTTCAGACTTTCCCAGATATTTCTCTGAGACGTCTGTTTTTAAATTAAATCATCCACGACCGCTCAGAAAGTCCACAGAACTTCCCTCCCTCTGCACAACTGCACGGCTGCCATCCCTCTCACCCCACATCCTCCCCGTGATGTATGCCGGCCTGTCATTCACATGAACAATGGTCCCATTTTCACAATAGGAATGAGTAAGCTAGCTAATTAGAGGTACAACAGAAATGTCTGCCGAGGACGTGATGCATCGTCATGGAAAACACAGGAATAATCATTCTGCTTTGTCATTTGCTTTTTGGGTTGGAGACTGTGCAGCCTTCACAGCTCAAATGTCTTACAGTGACAAGCCTCAGGGACTTTTGTTCCCCCAGTAAGGCCTGTCAGGCAGGAGCCTGCTGCTCTGCAATGAGGCTGTCACGAGTGATGAACACACTGCAGGAAATAATGGTCCCACTAACTGGCTATATAGATTATAGCAGCAAAAGTTCTGGAAAAGTGGCAATAAGTTACATGCCTCTGGCCTTCATATTGTGGAAAGTTACTTGGGAACAGAAAAGGGAAGAAGAGAAGAGGCTAACTAGCTCCTCTTGTGTCGTACAAGCTGAAATCCTTGCAAACCCAGCCACTGTATTTTATTTTGGACAATTAGATAATTAAAACGGATAAACTAATACTGTAACATTTGGTGCCTACGCCCCACAAAATGCGTCAGAACTGGTGTGAAAGGACCCTGCGATCTCACCCTGGCAGCCAAACATGGATTCAGATATTCTGCTACAGTAAAAAGTAAAAATGTCTGGCTGTCATTGATGTAAGGACTGTTTTGCTAAAAGGCTAAATACTTGTAGGGAGCATATTGCATTAAGGAACAACATTATGTGGCTTTATGTACTATTACAAGAACCTTGTAAAAATGCGAAACCTTGGAATTCGTTCCAGGTCTGATCCAGGGCATTAAAGATTTAACGTTCCCTCTTGGCGAAACTGTTACATCTGATTACAGTATTAAAAATGATCCTTAAAAACAAAACAAGTGAAAAGTAGGTTAACATGGTTTTAAGTCTGTAGCACATGGCCCAAATAGTGTGACACAACAATGCAGGGAGAGTATAAATGTTGTGCTTAAAATAGGAGGGTGTACACAATACTGTAGAGCCGGGGTTGCCAGCAGCATGACCCAAAAAAAGAGGACAGCTGTGCGACGTGGGTAACCAACACACCGGCAAAATAAGCCTCTATACAGCAGAAAGCAGACGTACTCTCACAGCGAAGCCCAAAACAGAAAAGAAGCGATAAAAGAAAGGAAACGATATTTAAAGATTTCCTTATTAAAAGGCCACTCCACTCCTTTGACACACGCCTGGAGGACAATAAATGTAATTCAAAAATAATGGCATCAAATGTGTAGAAGCATTCAAAGGCCATAACATGAACTTTTAAAGCTACAAACTCTAAAAAAAAGATAATAAAATATCAATTTAAAGGGCCAGTGAGTCTGATTTAGTGACATCTAGTGGTGAAGATGAGGATTGCAATCCCCTGTGCTCGCCCCTCTTAGAAATTATAAAAATATGAAAGGCCCTGTTTAGATTCAGTGTTTAGTTTGTCCACTCTGGGCTACCGTAGAAACATGGCAGACTCCATTAGAAGGACCCGCAGCGTCTGTAGCTACCTTTAAAATGTGCAATGTATGTTAAATCTAAAGATTTATAGACATCACACCTCGTCCACCCTCTTCATCTTTTCGCAAACTGTCCCTGCTGCAGTGGGGGAAGTTATTCTTTCCTAAAAATGATTGTTAATCCAATCAACAATAATTTTCAGCTTTGACTGCTTCCTCGGTTTGTCCTGAAGAAATGTTTGACCCTGGATTTAAAAATGTTAAAGCTCCTGATCGATCAAATCTGAAATCCACTCACACACACACATCACACTCTCTGGATGTAAGGCTGCTGATGAGTGGGTGTGTACAGACAGTTTTTTTTTTTTTTTGCTTACTTGTATGTGACACCTTAAAGAGGACATCGGCTGCCTGCCAAATTCCCAGGAGCCGGCAAGGAAGCGTTCCCTCTCTCCCTCTCTCTCAGAGACAAATTATAAAGGCGCAGGGTTTTAAAGTTGGATGCTCAGGAAGTCCCTGTAGGATTCCTGCAACAATGGCCCTGTCACTCCCCCTCTCTGCTCTCTGTCCCTCCTCTCCTCACCCCTTTTCTCCCCTCTCCCCTCCACTGATGAGCACCCTGGGATCTCAGAGGCAGTGACAAGGGGTCCGATGCTTTCATGTGAGAGGAAGCTGAGGAATGAGTGTCACAGCCTCTGGGGAGCCCGGCTAGAGTGGCAACAAAATAATGGAGGGAGATATGAGAGACATGGACATGCAGTACACAAACATGCACGCACACACTTCTTCAAACACATTTCTATAATGCACACCAGGCACTGCTGCCATTTTCTGCAGCAATCTTGCATCCTCTCGGGTTTAAGGTGGGTTAAATTTAATATCAAATTAAAAGCACGTGTGAAATTTATTTGAAGTGCTGCAAAAGTGCGTCTCCGCTGCTCAGATTGTATCTGTCCATTATTTCTGGGGGATGAACAGGAGCCAGGCTGTTTTTTGATTACATTCATCTGTTACGGGTTTCATCATATAGGAAATCTAAGATCAGGACTGTGACGCGCCATCTGTTCACGGGAGCAAAAAGCTATAGGCATCTTTTATTCTGTTGTTAATACGATCGTTTTAGCAGAGCTCACTCCGTGCTTCTTGGACAGTTTCTATTGACAGGAAGGAGATTATAGCCAAGTAAATTAAAACCGCTCATCAAACAGCCATTCAAAGTGCGTGACGCACGGCTCTTCAGGCTCAAGAGGCTTCTTTCAGTGATGGATTGCAATGGACTGCTTTTAAAAACAAATATAGGCACTGCATTGTGTCATTTTACCAGGTTTTCTGCTTGATCGCTCCTATAGCGTGCCGCCTCAGAGCTACTCCACTAAACAAAAGCATCTAATTAAGTATCTGATTTCTTTGTGCGCTGCAGGGGAATGCAAGTACGACTTCCAGGCTTGGGGGGAGTGCGATTTGGCGACGGGCAAGAAGAACAGGACGGGCGTGCTGAAGCGAGCGCTCATGGATGCGACCTGCGCCACCACTGTCACAGCCACTAAGCCTTGTGGGAAAGTCCCCAAGACCAAGCTGCAAGGTAAATCATCACGAGATAAAACGTAACTCTCGCTGGACGGGACAAGCCTGTCGGCAGCAGTGCTCATGTGCTCAAAAACATGGCGCGAGGTGAAGACGCTGAAGACTAAAATTTGTTTTCAGAAACAAAACTTCAAAACTGCAGTTCCTCAAACGTCCACTTGAGGCTGGCTGCAGAAGTGAGTCAGTCTCCATAAGTCCCCATGTTAGACAGCAGAAATAAACATGTTTGCAGCCTGGTACAAAAAACAGTTTTGGTCTCTGTAGCTAATTTCCCCGTTCATGACAACTGTACTGAGGGTGAATTTATATACAACTCACCTGTTCACATTATATTAAGGCTTAAAGTTATGCAGGATTAATGGTGTGCCCATTTTTAGATTAGCCGGAGGCGGCAGAGTCAGGACTGCCAAGATGGCGGTGGCCTGAGCCACATTCCAACTTCACAACGGCTCTTCAGACACCGTCACTGAATGATGACTGACAGTATATACAGAAAAAACTTATATATATCACAAAGTCTGTTTCACCATCCTGAAAGACCAAGATGCAGCACAGTAGCATTTCTGGGCTGGTTTGAAAGTTGGAAATGTTGTGCACTCTCCTGAGAAATCATGTGTCACTGGGTCGGTTTGGATCAAAAGGCAAGGCCCATGCAAAAAGCAAACCGATGATTTAAGAGAAGTAAATCGTTCCAGTACTTTCTTGCACTGTCAAATCTGTGTAAACAGTTACAGGGAGTGTTAGATTAGTTGTTTGTTTAATTAATTATAGCTGAAGGGATGTTTACCGCTCGGATGTCTCTGTTCCTTCAGCTGAGCAGATATTCCTCCTGACAAGCTTGTACATCTTGTACCGTTTTTTGGAAGCTCGGCGTGGTTTTGTACTAAACTGGAAAATAAAAGGATTACAGTTCAGTCAGCACCAGTATACGTATGAAGACGTATCTGAGAGAATTTCTTTACGTGAAATAAGTTCAATTCAAGTATTTATCTTGTCTCCTGGAGCACTGGAGACTGATTGCATCTCCCCTAAATCCAACAAGCCCTCGCAAATGATTTTAATCTCAGGTTATGCCGGCTGTAATTCACATTCACATTCAATCCACCATTAGCAAGATGGAAATCCACCTACTTAAGTACTGAGGGGAAGCTGTGAGTGACAGTGTTAAAGCAGGGGTGAGCAGGTTAACTCACTATTCAACTGTAATTACATGCTTTTAGCGTTTCGTCAGGCACGTCAAGGAAACAGAAAGCGGCTCGCTCTTTTCCTCGTCCTTCTTCCAACATTACGGGAATGGCCAGTTGTCGGAAAACTCAAGTTGACACGAGATGTGAACTAATGGGAGAATGTTAAATAACCACGTGGACGCAGGTAGAATATATTACAGTCCGCCTGGAGACATGGGTGTAAAACTGGTGATAAAAACGCACGCGGTTCATTCCGAGTGAGCCAATGGCCTTTGTTAATTATGTAAACAGGGATGTAACTGACCCGGTGTGAATGTCCCATTGTCCACACATGATTATAATGAGCGCAGAGCCGCTGCCAGCGGTCATAAACTACACCGTTATCACGCTCGGCAGATGACATGTGTGCACACGGGGTTTGCTCTGCCTCCCTGTCGCTTCATCAAACAGCCGCGGTGAGGCGAGGTCCCAAATTATCGTGATAAGGAAGCGTTTTTATTGTGCTGCCGACTGTCACGCATCTGTCTGCCTCGCTGTTTGTCTTGCGACTTTATGGCAAAACTTTATTTGACTTTCAAAGGAGGAATCTGTTCAATTTTTCACTCATCATTAATCCACGGTGACAGGAAGTTTCTTGAGGAGCTGTGCTGTACTTGCCATCTGTGTTCTTTCCATGCTTTCCAGCAAATATACAGCACAGGGCGCTACTGTTGGAACATATAGAGATGTGCATTAATAAGATAAGATAACTTTTACTGAGCCAATAAAAGAGAAAACCGCCTGTAGCAGCAGATCAGGAGTCTAACGGAGAGGAGGAGTTGTTGAGCGATGAATAAAAATACAAATAAAAGTGATGCACACCGTGATAATGATAATATACACGTGTACATGCACCAGAGGACACATGCTGAACTCACGCCGATTTTCCTGCGTGGCAGAGAGAGTCTTAACTTGAATTTGTAGATGCAGCGACAGACTGTGTTGACCCACAATGATTTCCCCGAAGCGCTCCTGAGCCCATGAAAGGTCCTTAAGAATATAATCATGTCTGTTTTTAATGTGGAGTCACCCGAGGGGTCAAAGGTCACGGGCATGTCGTGTCGGTTTTTCACCCTTGCCCGTTTTCCGTGCAGGGATTTCTCCAGATTCTCTTTTATTGATATTATGGATTTGTAGATGACGAAAAATTCCCTGCAATTGTGCTCTGAGAAACATTCTTAAACTCAGACCGATGAACCCGTTTACCTGAGGAACGATCCAAACAGGTGTGAACGTTACACACTCTCATAGATGCCCCAACGTGGGAACGTTGGATTCAGAATGATTATCTCGTCTTCGCACTGTATTGAATTGGATAAACTGTAGGTCGAGTAGCATTTGCAAATCATTGCCTGCTGTTTTTATTTATAATTTACCATCCCACCTATATATCACTCTAAAAAACTATACAAATATTGCTCTGTAAATTGGACAGTTGTACTTTGGATTGCACATGACACGTCATTTATTTTCTGGGACAAATAATATTTACTCTAACGTGAGGATGGACTGTCCTCCCAAGACAAACAGTCAGTTGTTTCAGCAAATGCTCGATGAGGACGTCCGTCCATGTTAAAGTGACAAACATCTCTAAAGGTCTCAAACGTCACGGCTCTTCTAGGCGTAAAGCACAATCACAAATCGGCGTGTTTTAGGGTTGCAGGCCTCGTGTGGTGTGCAGCTCTCCCTCTGTTTATTTTCTGCATTGATTTATGCTGTTAACAGCTGTGGGGGATGGAACATGTCCCATGATGCAAAGGGTGGGAGTGAGGAAGGGTGAACCACAGACAGCTTTCCAATCTATAACTGTCCATCACACTCGCATTCACACTGCGGCCAATTTATTCAACCTGCCGTGTCTTTGGACTGTGCAACTACTGCCATGTGAAGTCCATCATGTTTTCTGAGAGCCTTACGCCACGTTGATTAATTTAGTCATCAGAATTTATCAGTTACTATGTGGCATTCCAGAAAATCCTTGCAGGAAGTCCAAATTTAAATGAGGAGGATGCAGGAATGTGTCCATGTTACAACATCGATGTGGATCATGAACTTATCACGTTAAGGAATGTAAACGATAATGCACGGTATATGTTCACGCACCGTGGACGTGTGTGTTTGTGCAGGCATGTGAAAAGGTGTTTGGTTTGCAGCCGCATCAATTCTAATGAAGGCCAGCTGCGTGGATGCAGAGTGACAGCCGGCGAGGTGTGAGAGCTGAGGGCAGCAGACAAGCAGAGCGGGGATGACAGTGGCTAAGATGAAGCGAGGCAGTTGGAAATGGGAGACCTCGCAATCGGAGCGATGTGATTGTACGATGCGCCGGTGCTATTTCACACGTCTGCCAGTTGGAAGATAAGCCGAGGGGGAAGCAGAGGGGTTACTGGGAAAAAGAAAGAGGGCTTGCTGTGCACAATGAGGTGTGTACGGGAAGGGGAATTGTGTATGGCTTTCTGTGTGTGTCAGGGGATGCCAGAGATACAGTCCACAGCAGAGGGATCAGAAGGCTTATGATAAAAAACAGAAATGTTTGGCTTTGGAGTGACTGAGATGGAGAGGGGAGAGGCTAGCTAACCTCCTGGTTGGGAGCAGAGATACGCCCAGCCAAATCTGCAATTCTGAACAGCCTCGTTGGGTTTTGGGAGATATGTTTCCCCTGACTGCAGCAGGTTGCTGTGATGGAGGCAGCATCTGTCATCTGCAGATTCTGGGGGAGACAATGCTGAGAGGCGCTTTGGGAGCGATCTGAGATTCAGAGTTGCACGTCTTTGCTGTCTAGCCCAGGTGAAGCACAGACCCAGGCGGATCGAAAGCGAGGACAAAGACTGACAGAAATGAAACACTGTGAATGCCTGTAGAAAACCGCGAGGTCCCCGCCTCCTCTTTCAGCAGAACAGGAGCGGGTAAGCGCGCGAGGAGATGTTTGGATGCCACAGATGATTTCAGCTTAAACAAAAGGCTTTGTTGAGACATTTCTGGCAGGTCTGAATTTGTTTGGAGCCGTTTTTGTTTATGTTGTTCGCTCCGAGCGGACAGATAATGTTAAATCATTCATTCAGACAGAATATTATCATTACACTTACTCAATGGGTGTAACTGTGAAGTTAAGAAAAGAACATTTTGTGAAGTTACAGATACTTAACTCGTAATAGCTTCATTTTATGCCTTTTTAGGCAGATTTTTCTGCCTAAAACGAAACTGATAGACCATCAATCTTGTGATTATGACCTCCCAGAAAGAGTCCAAAGCCAGACACCACAGATCTTACAGCAAGGTGCATGGACTTTCTTATAATCTATCTATCTGTATGTGCCTAATCTATAAAAGTAATCAAATAATATCAATCCATCCATTTGCTGTAACCACTTATCCTCATCAGGGTCACAGTGACCAGCTGTCAGCTGACTTTGGCCTAGAGGCGGGGTGCAGCCTCGTGCCAGCTCATCACAGGACACACAGAAACAAACACTCACACTCACGGCCAATTTCGAATACGAGGACTGTGGGAAGAAGCCGGAGAAACGGGGAGAGCATACAGACTCCACACAGAAAGGCCCGAGCTGAGATTCAAACCAGGAACCTTTTGCTGTGAGACGACGGTGCTAACCACCGTGTTGTTGCAGTTTACTGCACATTTCACAGGACTTCTTCAGAATTAAAAGCAGATATTCTCCAGGCATTATTGCCTAAATTAAACAGAGGACAGGAAGGAAATGAAGTTCGCCATGCAACACAAGATGTCCGGGCAGAGATGTTGTGGTTCACGGTTTACCGCTTTTATACTGTAAAATAAATGCAGTGGTGGAAAAAGTATTTAGATCTTTTACTCCAGTGCAACTAGAGGTCCTGCATGAAAATGTACTTACAGAGTACTCATTTTGTGTCAGGACACAATAAATTGTACCATTGTTGTAGTATCAATATTATTCGTTTATTAATGCATCCACAAACAGCATTTTCATGTTGTAGCTGGTCATTTCTGTAATTTGATTTCATGTCTTTGCGTCTACAATATCACTCTGCAAAATTTAGTACTCATTCATAAAATGTCAGGAGGTCAGATACTGCTCTTGACTCAAATATGTAATCACTGTGTTTTGGCTGAGGGCAGATTCGAGCTGGCGAAGGCAGCAACAGGACATGATTATGAGTCTGCGTCGGAGGCGGGGACGAGAGCGAGCAGCGTCGCGTTGTAATGTGCAAATGCAGCAGAAAGTACTTCAGCCTGCCACGAGAGTCTACATCCTCAGATGTAGGAGAAGATACGACAGAGGCGGAATGAATCCGTTCTCTCCCCGGGGAGCGCAATCTGCTGACAAAACAACAGGGAGAGAGGAAAAAAAAAAGAAATTCAAACAAATGAAAACAAGCAAACAAAAGAGATGGAAGAGCAATTCCTGTATTTGCATGGGTGATAGCGCTCTGCACGTCAAAATCTTAACGCCCGTGGAAGTTCACCACCGAGGTGACAAGCGCAGATTTCTAAGATTTCCTCGTGGTGCACACTGAGAATGTTAAGAGGCTGAAAACTCATTGATGAAGCACACCTTGTCGCCGTTCAGAAATGCTCGCCGGCATGTCATTAAAGGATTTGTGAGATATGGAGGTGTCCTTTCAAGTTAATCCATTCATACAAAGATGAATTCAGTCTTTCAGTATTGACAGTCTTTTAATATATTACCACACTTTATCTCATTAGATACACGCCGGTATATTTTTCTCTTTTCTTTTGTTGTATTTTTCAAGGCATGCTAATCAAATCTATGTCCCTACTGTCCCTACCTGTGCCTCCAGAACAGCAGCGTTATGTAAAAATATATGCCGATTTTTATCTCACATTTGACACGTCTTCCATTTATGCGAGTCTAAACAGAAGCGGTGTGGGAGGATCTAAATTTAAGTGTTAAGTGCTGCAGTACAAGCAGGAAGTACCTGGTCTGAACAGAAAGGATGTGGATTAACCAGGCTGATATCTCTGTTCAGGGAGGAAGTTTAGCAGCGCCGAGCCTCTAATGACCACAAAGACAGCACAGGTTGCAAGCACAGGACACACATTTCATGCACTTTCTTAAGAGGCCTCGTCGTACGAGAAGCACCGGTGTTGCTAATTACATTAATGATGGCTCTGTTCCATTCAAGTGTCCCGGTAAGCCATGATGGTGTGACAGATTGGCTTTACGCGGCCCACTAATTTTTTCGTTTTCCTCTTCTGTCTCTGCAAAGAAAAGTTCACCACTTGGGAAAAATCACTTATTTGCTTTCTTGCTGAGAGATCCGGATATGGAGACACAGCCAGATAACTTAATTTGGCACTTAGTTTTACCACCTGACACCACCGTGTCTGGCTGCTTGCAGTTACAGTTCGTTAGCTATTTGCGGTGGATTAGCTGTAGTAACCACAGAGTCACAAAGCTACTTGGAACACGGCGCACAGCTACCTTACTTTGTGTTGCAGAATTAGTTTAAATGTTTCTGTGGTGAAACATTTCATGTGTAGCTAACAAATAAGATGATGCATGTCGAGTTTCTGCGTTAACATTGTAGCATTCGTCGTGAAAGAATCATAAAAACCAGCTGGACTGAATCTGAAACCAGACTTCGCTCAGCTGTGTCGTGTTTAATATATATTTTTATTGTTACTCTGAATAATCTTTTCACAATAATGAGCTTGTAAAACAAAATAAAAGAGTCGCAGCAGTTCCTCAGTTTGAGGACCATCGTTCAGTTTATATTCACAGCAATGTTTTATTAGTGACATGTCCAAACATCTCTCATGGACGGGGCCTTCTTGGCAGGGCATCATCTCATATAACAGTCGGGGCTGACACACATGCATGCACACGAACAGCCCAACTGATTGACAGTCCAACAAACAGCTAGCCAGGAGCTAACTAAAAAAATGGCTGCAGGTTGTGCTCTCTTCCGCTTCACCAGAGCGGAGAGGCCGCAAAGCAAAGAGGGAAGCCATGGATTGTGGCTTCTGTCATGGCTGCCAGGTACCAATCCACTGTTGCGGGAAGTTGATAAAGCGGGCCGGGGCATACACCGCGCTACCAAATCAATCCCCAGGAGAGAGCGGGATGAGGGAGCGCATGCAGTGTCACAGCACACAGAAAGAAGCTAATTATTACAGTCTGAAGTGAAGCAGCTGTGCTCTTCATGGTCACAATGGGTCGCGGGTTGTAACTTTTCTCTGTCTTCTCCGTGCCCGCAGACGCAAAGAAGCAAAAGAAGGAAGGCAAGAAGCGAGACCGCACCCAAATGGACTGATGAGGTTTGTTTGTGTCCCGGGGAGGAGGAGAGAAGAGGGTGGAACGACGTCCACTGCCCTATTTCAACACGGTTCCTCTTTATATGTCCTGTAGGTCGACAGTAGGGAGCCTGTAGAGCTTTGACAAAACCAGTGGAAACACGACTCTTAGTGACAATATGTTTTACTTTTTCTTCTTTCTAGCTCCTTTAAAGAACCAACTTGTATGTTGAGATAGGAGACATAACACTCAGCGGTAGGGACGAATAATGAATATGGATAAGTTTTATTTACTAGTGTTCTTACCTAATGATGTTATTGCTAGGATTGTTTAGGATTGTTTTCTTAAGAACAAATTGGATAGTATTTGTTTTCCAGTCGCATAGACTAACTCTAATTTGGAAAACTCTGTGGTCCATGCCCTGACTTAATGAAGCAGTTTGCTAAAAGTGAAGCTCTGAGCATCTTCGCTTAATTAATTTGAGAAAGAAAAAAGAAAAAAAAAAAGAAAAAAAAGTGCTTTTGCAATTTTTCAAGTGGCTCAAGTTTAACACTTTCCACCTTTGCTCTGTGCTATATGATATTTTTCTTTTATTTCCCGGGAAGAATACACTTATTCTCTCTGGAGGCTGCATGAAATAGCTACTGTACAAGTGTGCAAACACTGTTTTTAGTTTGTTTTCCTCCTGCTGCTCTGTTGTACCTCAATTTATACCCACTGATTTCCACTCTCCAGCTCTCGGCTGTAAAAAATTTAAAGTCCTCGCTCTTGTAGTCCACAGTTGGAGTTAACATTCTCTTTGTTTCCTGTTACATTTCCCAAAATAAAAATCAATAAAACAGAGAAACGTGTTTTTCTTTTCCCGTCTTGTGCGTCAGTCAAAAAACTCATCGGACGTTTCTTAAACACATTTTGATATATTTTTATTTGAATTTCATTCTGAGAGAATATGGCACAATGTAACCACTTGATGCAGTTCATCTTACAGTGTCGTAGGTGGCCAGTGATAGTAACACTCAGGATTCATTGTCCAGAACAAATAATCAATCAAGAATGCATCAAAAAGGAAAAAATCAATACCATTGTTACTGTACAGGAAGTATCATAGTGGGGGAGGAGGGGGAGGAGAATAAATGAGGGATTTTTTTTTTTGGGGGGGGAGAAACATTCAGATAGTAGCTATTAAAGACGTGTTTGTACATTTCAAATGTACCACATCCGAATTACATATAATGTCTTATCATAGATATATACAATGCAAACAATAGACTGTTCATTTATCTTTTTCTATTGCAAGAGAAGCCACAAGCCACAGTGAGTGAATACACAATGAACATCTACAAACATCAGCAAATGAAAAATGAACACTTGTATGTACATTTAACACTTGCAGCAGGCTACTAATTCATTTTTAGTTATTTATTTATTTTTTTTGCCGATTTTCTTTTAAATCCACACGTTAATCGCGACCCTCCAAGTTCAGATCGGTTCAAACAATTCAACACTTTGCTTGCTCCACAATAAAAAAAAAAACACCTTTTCCCCCCGGGACGTTAAAATTGCAAAAGTTATAAAGTGTGTCCAGTAATATAGCGGATGAGCAGCTTCTTCCCAAGGTGAGTGTGAAGCCTTATAAATTTACAGGTGAAATCAAAATGAAGCCCTTGCCTCTGGGGCCTTTGGGTCACATTGAAATCTAGTTTTAGCTTCTGTCGTCCTCCGGGTTTCCAGGTTTGCTCTTTCTTTATTTTTCTTTTCTGCCCCCTTCCTCTTCCTGGCTGCAAAAGTCACTCCTGAATGAAATCCCCTGGAACGCTGCTCCGCTCAGTTTAAAAGTTTGGATCCGGTCGCTCATTTGCAAGGCAGGAATCCATTTCTTAAGAAATCATGCCCCCGGAAATGCACATATATTTATACCCTCTACTTTTATAATCATATTCTCTTTGAAACACTTACCATAATATTCATATCTTCGTAGATTTTAAAGAACATTTTTAATTCCAAACCCAAAATAAGCAAAAGAAACACTCTGCCTGTACACTGATCATACTCTTATTTGCAATACTACATTTGTACTTTGTACATTGATAAACAGATTTATAAAATGTGATAGAAAATGTACAATATAATGTATTTATATGTATTCCAGTACCACGCAACGCTGTGTCGAAGTGAGTCTTTGGAAGCCTGTTGCTATTTGAAAGACTGTTTAAAGAGGAAGGAGTGATGACGGAGAAACGGACAATCACACTGTGTGCATCCTCCCTGATGTGTGCCGCCATATTTTGTCCAATCCAATGTCTTCATGCCGAGGATGCCATTTAGAAAAAATAAAACACCGCACAGCAAGCTGCATGCACACACACATACACAGACAACCAAAATGACAGCACTGATCTTGATATAATGACAGACATACAGGGTTCGCACAGGGAAAATTTCCCATATGATAAATGTGAATGCACTCACACACACACACACACACACACACACACACACAGGACACACACACATATTGGATGGAAAAATCAACAAAAATAACCCACTGTGCCTCCAGGATAGTATTGAAACATGTCACCGCTGTGACGGTACTGTGGAGTAGTTTGATACATGATTTCAGAAGGCATCGAGATGATGATTTTTTAGATTGTTCAGCCCAAACTTTCATTGCTTTTGCAATCAGGCAGCGGCTGTTAAGATGGAAATTACAGTAATGGGAGCTCAAAGCGGAGAAACACAACATCTTTAACAGGGAGGGAAAAAGAAGTTTCCGAACACGCTCTTCAACGTGCACCACACTGCGGCAACCGTCTACAACTTTCAGCACAGGCACACCAGAGATACAATGTGGATCTACGGATAAAAGGAGCAATTTGTTTATGTCACTCTGGATAAGGCACTGCAAATTGCTCCGTACAATCTGGCGATATATATTTTCCCGATAAAATTCTCGCAGCATGTGCGAGCTGTTGCGTTTTGGTTTTCTTCTCTCTCTCTCTCTCTCTCTCTCTCCACTTCTGCATGGCTGCACAAGATCGGTGAGATTATTCTCAGCAAACGGCCCCAAGAGTGAAGCCAGAGAAAACCTTAAATTTGAAGTTGTCTCTGATAAACGTTACGTGTCATATATGTACTCCGTAGAAGGAGTTTAGCCCTTTGACATAAGCCGTATGAAGAGGAGCCCAGCTGGCTCTGACGGCACATTATATGATCTGTTGACTACAACAGAGACAGAGTTTATTTCTAATAGACAGATGAACATCAGAATATATGTCGTGTACGTGACCATATGGACTTACGGATACATGAAAGTCATAACAACCACACAGCGAGAAATGGGGGGGGGTTCTCTTTGCACAACATGAGAATGAGACGCAATAAAAAGCGCAGGCGGGACGGTAAACAGCTCCGGATCACGCTGTGTTTACACCAGGCGGGATAGGTTTCGTCTGGGACGCTCAGATTCCTGCAGCAGAACCCTTGGCTGACCTGATCAGAGCGGCTGTGACTTCTCCAAACATGGTCCACATGCAGGCGTGATCCTCATGCAGTGGATTTTGTCACTGACAACCTCCGTCCTCCCGTCCCCTCTCCCTCCCTCCCTCCCTCTTTTGTAACCATGACTACAAAGGCAAGCTTATCTGTTTCATAAGTACAGAGTGTGCACCTTGGGGGCTATCAGCCGCCTTTCTCCCTCACATGCATGACAGCCGTTCTGTTTCACTGTCACCCAACAGAGCTTTCACCTTCTATCACAAGCCCACGTTCTCCCTCACATCTTCCACTCAAACCCCCCCGCCCGCCCGCCCGCCTGTTTCACTTTCCAACACAAAAGACAATGCCTGATACAAGAATGTTGTTTTGTTCTCGTCCGCTCAACAACTTGGCAAGCGAAGCCGGGGGTTTATGAGAACTTTGCTCCTGATGTATGAAGTGCACGGAGTGGAGATAACTGCAGCGAGCACTTCTGTTTTTCTTTTAAAGGTACATCTCCGCCTCCTCCCCCCTCCAGGAGGTGATAAACTGCCATCACCTCCCATCAAACACCCGAGCAGCTGCTCAAACTGGGACCCCTGGACCTCCGCTTGAGCTGTGAGCCACTTACTCTCCTGCTGGTATCGCTCAAACGACAGCTTAGGCAAAGACTAATCAGATATTCTGGAAGGCTCTTTACCCACTACTGGGATGTGTGACAGATGTCAGACAGACGTGGCTCGACTTATCACCGTGATGGATGGCTGGATGGTGAACTTGGATGGATACCTCGGTTCCTGCTTAAGCTGCTCGACCGGATCAACACGGACCATCCGCGTACGTGCAGCAGTGGTGGAAAATACATGCGATTAAATACTCGGGCAAAAACTTTAGTGTACTTCACTCGTCTGACACCAGTGAACGCCTGACTAATCGATTAAAGTCTACACTTTCATACAGCTCACAAGGGACAGATTAGAACAACAATGGCCGATGCTGACGCAACAGAGGGTGACATATCTGGCTTTTAGTCCCAGCTCCGTAGTATTAGTCACACTCGCTGGATCCTAACACTTCCCGTGATGCAACTAAATAAGTGTCATTTGTCATCAGGTTGGTTAAAGGTCCTGAAAACTTGTTTTCTCAATGAGCTATGTGGGAGATTTTATGTTTGTCTGTCGTCTTCTGGGATTATTTTGAAAAAAATGTTTGGACCAATCAGAATTTAGCAACATTTGTTGGGCTCTAGTCAATCAAACCACACGGACACGTATCCCGTATCCTCTAGTATCTTCAGTGTCTATAATGTGTTATATTTCAGCTTTAAAGTTGAGTGAAGCTTCTGCTTTTCCCACCACTGACGCACGGTCACATGCTGGCGTTGCGTTTACCGTTTTGCTGCAGGTTTGCCTGCAAAGAGACGTAAACGTCAGCGAGGCTGCTTAATGCAAAATTCTGATTTATTCCTGTGACCGCGACTTTGAAATCTGAATGAAGGCGCAGAGATGTTATCCTGCACCGACTCTGCACACAGCGCGAGCAGGAGGGAAGGCTTGGACGGCTGGAGCGGGAGGAGAGCACGACAACAGTAATTAATGACAGAGCAAGCTAATGAATGTACATGTGATATTTACATTACATTCATGACCTCGTATGAGGTGGAGACTATAACAGGATCAGGGGCTGAGTGGAGCACTAAGTGGGGCATGGGCGTGTAGCATGCGAGCACAAGCTGAGCGTGTAATGGGCAATCTTTAATCTCAAATGTAGGTGTTCCACATCGTCCCATAATCTGATCAGCCTCATGGTGAGTTTTCATTATGGGATCTGTCCCAGATCTCTCTTTAAGGAGACAGCCTCGAGGAGCTATTCGGTGCAGGCGTAATTCTGTGCAAAGCCCCCCTACCAGCCACCGTGGCAGCCTCCTGATGGCAAACGCTCATGCATATTTATCATTCCTACTGGTGAGCATACATCAAAGTAACTGAGAATTGTGTAATAGGTTGAAATGATGGATGACACGCATGAATACACAGAACATGTCTTACAGTAAATTGATAATTTCTCATCTCTTTTATAATTGAAATGAGCGCAACTATTTATTACTTTTAATTTAAGAATATAATGATTTACATACTATAATTAACTCACGTGTTGATCTATAAAAACACAAAAAGGAGGATGGGTTACAAAATATGTACAGTAAAGACGCAGAATTAGCCCTTATTTAAATCACAAGGTCGTGACCTGTGATCAGAAGTAAACTCCACTCTTGGAGCAAACACACATGCCAGCATGTATACCCACACACACACACACACACACACACACACACAGGTCTTCACAGTCATCATCCGTACAGTGTGGTACACCTCACGCTGCGACATCAATCCAGCGGGATCAAATGACGTTTCCCACCCGTCAAAAAAAAAAAAAAAGCCGACAACAAGCCAGAGCTCTGAGCGCCGGCCACCTGTTTCCCTCACAGAGCAGGAAGGTTCTGAGCGGTGGTGATTAACCTGACAGCAAATATAAAACATCTTAATAACCACGTACATCAAACATCCTGTCAGCGGTCGTAAAATCTGACATGATGTGATGCGAACGGCAAATCATAGAGTGCGACTGAACAATCTCATCTCTTGCATTTTTTTTTTTTTAAATTTAGCCATAATTCGTGTTTGTTTTTAGTCTTCTTGTCTTAGAGATATTTGATAAAACTCCCAAATGTGAAAAATACGAGTTTTTAACGGGTTTACGTCGGACTATTTCTCAGCCGGGTGCCCCAGCTGAAAAGAATAAACACGTAAACCTTGCAAAAGCCACAACTTGTCCTTTTCGCTCTTTGGTTTTCATAAAACAAAATGAGCTTTAACATGTTAATGAATTAATTAAAATCATCATGCTAAGCTAAGCTAACTGTATCCTGGCTTCCCAAAAATGTCCTTCAAATCAAAGTGGGATTCAAATTATTAGAAGAGAACGCATCTATCCACTGGAGACATATTTAACTGTTTCAGGGCACAAAATGGGTCGACGCACATATGAACACACATTCTTGCACTTCACAGACTTCATTAGGAAGCAGTTAGAATGAAAAGCTCTCGTCAGTGAGGACTGTGTATCCAGGAAGAAGACATACTGCTGTTTCCTTTTTTTTTTAAATGTAATTTTTCAGTGTTTGTTTATACAAAACTGTATCCACCTCCAAGACTCTAACTCCACCAGCAGAGGCAAGTGAGTAAATGTTGGTTTGTATTACGGCTGAAATGACCCAGGAAACTGTTTCGAGCCACCAGTTGGCAAGTTGCCGAGTGGAGCGTTAATATATTTATATATCTATTATGTATTAATGGTAACTCATTCCCACGGGGGCTCGTTGGTGGATGGGATAGCTTCCAACCCCGATGTGACTATGTCAGAGGCAATCTACACAAGCTGCCCCACTTTACTCTACATGTCGCTGGCTGGAAGCGCCAAGATGTGGATCACAAACAGATAGAAAGAAGGCAGGCAGAGGGGCACACGTGGGTGTACACACTTACTCCACACCGTCAGCGCGTGCGCACTCACGTAAATATTGAGTGTACACTGATATGTACAGTTATCTACAGGTATCTTCACTGAACTTCAAACAAACTGAGGTTTGTAAATTCAGTCAGCCCTATTTTCCCATTTTGAAGTTTTCTTGCGTATTCTCGTGCAGCGCAGATCTTCCTCCGCTCTCCGTCTTTTGTTTATCAGCGCTCCCTGCTTCACACAACCCCCGTCCTGGCGAGCTCACAACCACCGAGCGAATCTTGAATTTTGTCACAGCCTTCCTTATCTGCGCTGCTTCTGCACGACACATCTCAACGCAACTGGCATCAGTTGAATTTGTGTAAAGTGCTACAACCGGTTATTGACAGAGAGAAGTCGAGAAAAACAAAATGATTAAATGAATTAAAGTAGTTTCAGGTGTACTCTTGCAGTCTTTTTCGTGCTCACAAACCTCTTTCGTAGACACACACATACATGGATGGCACACACACACACATACACACACAGACAACTCGCACTTCCAACTCTTTCTCCTAAGTGGCCCATATTTATCTCGCTGATCTGATATTTTTATATTGGCAGAGGAGAAGATGCTTGAATGTCTTTTTAAACGTGACATTGCACAGAGCGTAGCAGGCCGGGTTGATGGTGCTGTTGATGTAGCACAGCCAGTAGCCAATAGTCCACACTGTGTTGGGGATGCAGCTGGAGCAGAAGGTGTTAATGAGCACCATCACATTATAGGGAGTCCAAGTGGCTACAAAAGCTACCAGGATGGCCATTATGGTGCGCGTCACTTTTTTCTCCCGTGATGGCGCCGCTTTCTTCTTCTTGTTGGGGGGTTGCTTTGTCATCTTCACGATCTTCCGCGCCACGTGATTCTGCCTCTCTGTGGCCGGGACGATCTCGACGGTGGCGTTGGACGGTGTGTAGCAGTCACCCTTGGGTGATTTAGTCTTGATCTTGATGCAGGTCAGCTTGGAGCCTCCCGCCTTGGCTCGCTGACGTGTGAGTGGCTGGTTCGTCTCCACGCTGGAGGTAACTAAAGAGGGTGCCGCCTCCTCCTCCTTCTGGTTGGACGCGGCCACGCTGCCGGATGTTGAATCATTGGAGCTCTCCTTCTCTTCTCCGGGGGTGCAGTTCTCCCTCGTTATGTCATCAACTTCGTTTTCTCCCTCAACAGTGGTTGAGGAAGGTCCTTTGCCGTTTTGCAGTTTTCCGTCATGCTGGTTGGCTCCATCGTCAGCATTCTGGCTCTGGGAACGTCCTGCGTCTTCCCCCGATACGTTGTTATTGTTGGGTTTTGGTGCGTTGCTCTTCCTCTGACCAGGCGACAGGGGCTCTGGGTTGGCTCCTGATGGCTTGCGGTTGTCCTTCTTCACGCGGCTCTTGCTCGCTCTGGAGATCTGCCAGTAGAGCTGAATCATGATGATGACAGGCAGGTAAAAGGCGGCAATGGCGGTGCCGAAAGTGACTGCGGCGTTTGAGAAGAACTGGATGTAGCACTCCTTCTCAGGCACTGTCCGCCCACCAACAATGAACTGCCAGAAGAGAATGGCTGGCGCCCAGAGGATAAAAGACAGGACCCAGGCTGCGGCGATCATCATTCCTGCCATCTTGGTGGTCCTTTTGACAGGGTAGCTGAGGGGCTTGGTGACACAGAAGTATCTGTCGAAGCTTATGATGAGAAGATTCATGACAGATGCATTGCTGACAACATAGTCCAAGGCTAACCACAGGTCACACACCACCGGCCCGAGGGGCCAGTACCCAATCACTATGTAGACCGTGTACAAGTTCATAGAGCACAGTCCAATAATTAGGTCAGCACATGCAAGGCTGAATAAAAAATAGTTGTTGACAGTCTGTAAGTTCCTATTAACTTTGATGGAGAGCATGACCAGGATATTTCCAATAACTGTGACCAAACTGAGGGAACCGGCCACCAACACGATGAACACCACCTCCACAGTCTTGTAGGAGTTGTCGGCCTCGTCCGCAACGTCTGTGTCATTGCCTTCAGAGGCATTCCCGAAGGTCAGATTGAATCCATCCATGGCATTTGGTCTTTTGTCGTCACCTCCTACTCAGATGGAACCTACAAGAGAGAACAAAAGAGAAGATTTGCTATGAGCCTCAGCTTTTTAGTCATTTGAAGACTTTTGACATACACAGTATAGCAGAATCATCACTCCATTCTCAACTCAGAAAGAACTCTCAAGAGTCTTTCTAAATTAAAACATCAAATTACAGAGGAACATCAGCATCAGCATTCAGTATAAATATATTCAATATGCTACAAAAGATGCCATCTTTTAATGGGTAATGGTGCAAAAGGAGACTAATGATGATCCAGAGGTAGATTATCAAATATAAATATATGCGCCGCAGCGTGACCTTTTCTGCGTTCCAGCTTTTACCGTCATCTGAAATCAATTCGTCAAATGACAGTGACAATTTTGGCCGTACAGCAATTAAATTTGGTAATTAGAAGCATGGATGTCTGGCACTGATATTTTTTATAATCAGTGCATAAATAACATTTCTCCATTAGACACCTGCTTCATTACTGAGAGAAAAAAAATAAAAAAGGGGCTGCACTAAATGCAAAAATGAAAAATGACATGTGGATGTCAGAGGAGGATATCACGATGATAGCCTCAGTACGATGCCGCAACGTTTAACATCAAGCCAAATTTATTTCTGAATCAGTGGAAGGAAAAAGGTTGTTCCCTCTCCGGACAATTATGTCTGATTTTGTGTTTCAAAAGACTGAAGTCAAATCTGCGGCAACAATTAGAAATCAGTGCGATGCATGAAAAACGCTTTTGATGTCTGTCTGTGCTGTTATCAACTTTTTCAGGCGGAGCGCTCGAAGCTGTTTTCT
This sequence comes from Nibea albiflora, assembly GCA_014281875.1. Lineage (NCBI taxonomy): Eukaryota > Metazoa > Chordata > Actinopteri > Sciaenidae > Nibea > Nibea albiflora. The sequence goes on from CM024810.1 coordinate 5,120,537, forward strand.
TTCGTCTGTCCACCCACTTTGATAGACGCGTTTTTTGACCACATAACGCCTAACCACTGTGTATTACTCATGATCATTTCACTTCTGTTCCGTCTTCTGAACGTGTTCCCACACATATTTGTGGCAGATGTCATAGTTTAAATAAAAAAAGAAGCACTGTGAGCGTGTACGTGCTTTGAAGGCTGCAGGAAACGTGTAATTATACATGCCATATTACCGGGAGTTCAATAAAGACTTTAAAAGGAATTATTGAAAAAATTGGCATTGACATTTTATCTTCAAAAAGGTCCATTTCCAACTTGCACTCAGAAATTCTTTCATACAGCGCTATAAAATTCTTTTGATCCTCAAGTGACCCACTAGTTCTCGCTTTTAACCTTAAACATTTGCGAGTGTTATGAACCTTGCTTTGATTTACACACTGCTCACTTCTGCGTTTCACCGGCCTTTGATATCAGGAGTAATGTAGATTGTCTGCTCTTCGTCTCGAGCTGGGCCACAATTCTTGGAGCTGTTTCAGGTGCTGCGGGTCAGATGTTATGGCACATTTGGGTGCTTGTCACTTCTCACTTTGACATAAATATCATCAGACTGGAGAACTTTTTCCTCAAGCTGTTTTTTTTTTTAGTAAAAGAACTAATCAAAATGTATTCAGCCCGTTGGCTTCAGGCTTTTATATGCATCATTCTGCTGTCACGTAAAAAGAAAGATCAATACGCTGCCCGGTAAGTTTGCAGTGAATACAAATCAAATACTAAAGCCCACATTTGGAAAACCACAAACTTTCATCATTGTGCAGACAACATCTGGAGTTGTCGCAGGATAGAATCAACTTGTCTGTTCGGCTGAGAGAGATAAATGCTAAACTTGAAAAGTGAAGACATACTGTGAATAAATCGGACTGATTTGAAGAAAAGGCACCTGCGAAGATGAAGCAGCTTGATTGCAAAAGTATTCCAGCTTCTTTGCTTTGTCTTTTGTTTTTCTTGCACCGTCTCCCCCAACATGCTGCATGTAAGTCACTCACTTGATTTGGACGTGATGATGACAACAGGTCGGTCGCTGACCATCTGATGAAGTGAAACAATAATCTAACTGATGTGTCACCCCGTAGCTGAAGCTAATGAAGCGTTACGTGTGACGCACTCCTGCGGCTGGAGAGCTGTCTTGTCCAAGACTTTGCCATTTCGGCTTAAGGTCTTTAACAGTTGAGCACAGTTGCTGAGTAACTAGTGAACATTCACTTATCTGCCGTGCCAGAAATCCCTAATCATTGCATTAGGCATGGAGCTAAGCTGGCCTAATCCCCATAAAATGTTTAAGTCCACCGATTTATATTCAAAAACACCAACAATACAAATGGGACACACTTGTGGCTCGCTTGAGACAAGTGGATTAGAGAAGTAAAGTGGATCAGTATATATGGTCATAGCACAGCGGAGGCCGTTAACTCTCCGAGCTGCTCTTTGTCCACCTCCGGCTGCCATAAGCCTCGTCCCACACCTGAAATCTCTGCCGCGACACGGCGAAAGCTGTGCCCCGGCCAGAGTCAACTGAGGATGTGCAAATCCTTTTCATCTCAATGTGGACAGCCGAAAAAGGTCTTAGGGGAGCCGAGACTTTAAGGCTTCCGTCCACATGAGTCACGTTAGTGTCGACCAAGGAAAGGCTGCTGTTTTTTACAGTTTTGTCTTTTTTCCCTCTCTCCACAGCGAGTTGTACCGAACAGACTGAAGACATCTTTGCTTCACTGTCGAATGCTGGAAACGCTGGCATCCCGGCCTGCTGAGCGCGAGTGCAGTTGCCGCCGCCTGGGGAGAGCAGCAGTGGCACTCCTGGCATAGCTATCAATCATAAAGCTTACCTGCAAGTCTCAGTACCGCCGCAGTCAGCGCCCGTGCATCTGACGGAGCCCAATCAGAACCTGAGTGACACATCCATTATTATCCTGAGAGGGATGAATATTCAAACGCTCCTCGTTTATCTCATCTCACATAACGGATCAGCACTCTCACTGTAGCTGACGTAAAATATAAGACGGGCTCGGCGTCTCGGTTTATCTTCATCCTTGAACTGCTGCGTCGATGTTGCAATCCTAAATTTTTGTTTAGTGTTTAAAAAAAAAATGCCGTGGGAGGATGTGAATAAATGAGACTGAGTATTGTTCTGTAGTGAGACTTAGGTATTCCTGGAGCTGGCTCACTAGAGCTGAAAATTGCTTATGCCCTCTGGGAAGCATTAACGGCCAACCTTAACCTCTGACCACAACTGTATCACCGTCTTTTGTAGTGGACTTCAGGGTGGTCAGATGACTATTAAGGAAACACACATTGTACTGTAGATAACACCTCCTTTGCGTTTTAATTAAGGCTAAATTACCGTCTTGCCAGGGACAGACAACAGGTGTCGACATCTGTCGATGCAGTTTCAAATATAGGAAACTTTTTTCTTTCCAAATGCAGCAGCTGTGTAGATGCTCTTAAACCGATGCATTTGGCTGCCTCCCCAGTGTCCAGATTCCCATTCCCCCATCTCTGAGCACTGATCCAAGGTAAAGCCCAGGGCACTTGCCCCCCTGCTCTCAATGATTACATGCATTCTCATTGCTGGCCCTCTCCATGGGAGCGTGCAGGGTTAGGCCTTCGTTTACTTGCCGTTTGCAGAGAAACATGACTGGAATGCAAAAAGTGATCCTCGCTGCAGTACAGCTGCTCCGCAGGGGGGTGCAGATGCATTCAGCACTCCCAGTTGTATTACAGTTAATGGATATAAGCAAGTTTTCAAAAATCTGTTCTTTCCTTGCTCATCCAAAGCTCAAGGCTTTTCTATTGTACATATGTGACATCGCAGAGGCTGCTGTAAGCACAAATACAATAAAGTGGAAGTCTTTTTTTTCCCCCCACCAAGACAATCTCCTACATCTTTTGGGACTCTACTGTGAGGTTAAGTTCCTGTTCAGGTAAATATTGGCTCAGGTTATCCTGTGCGTGTGCTCTCAAGTCAGACCGTCATTCAGACAGACAGACCCTGACAAAGCACTGAGATACACGCAGACACACAAATGCATACAAATATTTGAAGAAATGTCCAGCAGGAAATGAAAAATGTCCAGATAACCATCAAACCAACACGCCGTCCCAGCGCTCTGATGAAACACGGCTGCAAAACAATCCGAATCTTGAGCTGGTGAAGTATAATTACACATTTACATTCATTTCCTCAAGCTCTTTCGCCTGTCTCGGGGGTATCAGACTGTTGGAGATGGATCTTGACAGATGCCTGTAGTGTAAATATTTATACAGAGGATGATCGGAGCCATTTATTCATCCATTTTCAGACCTTCACTGTATTTGGGTGCTGGATCATGGTGGCAGTGAGTTAAACGAAATGAGCCAGATGTCCTCAACATGAGAGGAGACCCAGAGGGACACCACCGCAGGGAATACCATGCAGGTCAGAACAACGGACTACTCTCAACTTAAAGGAGCAGGGGTTCTACTTAAAGCTCCCTTCGGACGTTTGAGCTTTTCACCCGGTCCCTGTAGGTCCATAGAGATAAGCCCAGAAGCCCTCTGAAGTAAGTCAATTGTGCCTGCTTCTACCCAGAGCTTCAGTCACTCTCCAGATGCCAGGAAAGCAGATCAGCAGGTAAATAAATAGTTCAACTCTGACCCCAAAAATCCATTAGTCTCATCTTATCCTCAGGGTGAGGTTATGATTGTTGGCTGACCGCAAGTTCAATAATCGCACATATTTCCTGCACTTTCTCGTGTGAAACCAGTGAGAAAAGTGAGGAAAATTGTGCAACAAATAACAAACGATAGAGTAAAATATACAAACCCAGCTTTATTTATCACATTTCCACACTTGGCTAATCCCTATATAAACTTGGCTTTGACTGTCAGCCATTCACAGCCACCCACTCCACCCCAAGACAGATGTTTCCGTAAGGTTTCCGTCGAGGAGTTCTTCTTTCTTCTGCTTCTAAAGAAGAATACCGGCGCCTTGACTCATGAAAGAGAATCCAACATACTTGAACTCCTTCACTTCAGACGTAACTTCCAGCCTTAAAAGGGCCATCCATAATTATCTAGCAGAGTACCAAGGCGACAGACTAGGTACCAACCCTCAACCCAACTGCTTTACTCTTGGCTGCATACCTGTCATAGACTCATGAATATAACAGAGTGACAACAAGAGACAGCCCCACTACAAACTCACAGCAATGGCCTGCATTACATCTTCTTTGCTCAAACATGATGGATCTCAGTTGGCTTCTTGTGAACATCAAAACACTTGGTTGGTACCTCTCAATGTTGACAACTCTGAAGAGGTCCAGCCCTGTCCAGCTACTTTTTCCAGAGCATGCGCTGTGCATAGATTAGAGTCCAATTCCATCTGGTAGTTTCATCACTCACAGGTTTGGTTTCCTGGTTTCCCTATTCTGTTTGAGGCCACTACTTTCCATTAAAGCAGATTCAAGGGGGTCTGTTCTGACCCCACTTGAGTCCAGTTCGTCTTGGGAGACCGTACCATGAGCTTTTGCCCTGCTGACAACTCCAATGGTCACACAACCTCTCCAACATGATCGGACTGTGATTAACAGGTGAAATATCAAACCCTTATGAAATAACTTGACAATGGCCTCTCAAGTTAGACAATAGCTTTATGCATAAAAGGGTGCGATTACAGGCAAAACCTCTTCTTGTGACAAAGCCTCTTTAACCCAGATCTCTCTGGCAGTGCTTGTGTTAAGTGGACACGAAGAAAAGAGATGTTAATGGAGAGCTAACGAGAGCATTCGAGCGGGTGGAAAAACAAGCTGTGATAATCTGCAAACAGTCAGCTACCCAGAGACTCCCCAGAGAACCTGTAAGGTGGCCCTGAGTCACCGTGAGCCAAGTGAGGAGACAGAGATCAAAATGCACGCCGGGGAATTTGCATGTTTTCGTGAGCGGACATATTTCGATTACGAACGCAGACTCATCTTCCGTTTCAGTCCGGAGGCGGTCAACCAAATCAAGACCGAGTGACTCCTCCACTCCCTCTTTATTTCTGTTGATGAATTGTCTGGAGACTTGACAGCAAGAGGCTCATAATTCTTTCCCTGTGACCTTTAGACGCCACTTCTTAGAAATTATATTCATACTGATTTACCGCAAATTATCTTCAGCGTTGCAGGAATGTCGTTTTAAGGTGCCCTCTGTCTAGCTACCCCCTCCACCTCCTTACCTCTTCGGAGAACGCTCAGAGATCAGCCTATTGATATTCCAGCTACTTTGCTACGGCAACCTCCACACCATCTGTGAAAAATGACAGTGTCACATACGACCTCTGCTGTTCCAGGCAGTCCAGCCAGCGACTCCAATTCACTGGAAGCTGCCACATTAAACCGCCCCGAAAGTCTGTTAGAGACACACTCTGAAGAGAAAATTACTGGAAGCATGTTTTATCCTTCTGCTGAGAATAGATTAAAATTGCCTGCGAGAGCCAAGTTGACGCGTTTTGAACAGATGCAGGTCAATGGAAAGATCTTTTCTAGTTCTAACCGCAGTTGACAGTTCAGACGTCACCCCGTCTGAAAAATATCACAAGCCTTCTTGGATGCAAAAAACACTGGAGCTCAGCCAGTAATGAATGAAAAAAAAAGAAGAGAAGAAGAAGTCCTCAAGCAAGCTGGGAAGGTAAGGGAGACGAGTCAATTTTCTCCTGTCATACGGAGACCCTGCAGCAGCTACAACTTGACAAACACCGTCACGCTACCTACTCCAACACTCGCTATCTCGCCTCTCACTTCACATTAAACATTTTATTTCACACAAATAATTTACCCATGACTGAAACCCCCCCGCATCATGTATCCTCTGTTGATTTAGCTTTAATTAGCAGATTTCCATATTTCTAATCGTAATTGCTTCTCGAGAGTAAAAGCGGCAGTTGAGCTGCTTCTCCACCTGGTACAATTTCATCAGCCCAAATCTCAGTGGAGACTTTTAGTGTCTTGTTTTAGTTTAAGTAATATCAGCCGCGTTTCCAGTATATCCACTGTTATCATCAACCTTGATCTAAAAATACCATTATCACTATCTGCTCTAAAAAAAAATCAATGTTACCTAAACCCTGATGCAGATCAGAAAACACATCACAGCGTGTAAGGCATTACCTCTTTTGCTTTTTTCCCCTCAGTAGTCCCAGGTGTCTCTGTTAGCTGATACATGGCAAACCATTTTCACTGGGCACCGAGGACGTTTGCAGCAGCCCCGAAACAAGCCATAATCAACAGACAGACATATGAAACGACATCTGGCAGACTAGCCTTTCCTCTGGGGGAATTGCTGCAGGACATTGCCGGCAACAGACAGCGTACGTACTGTATTTATGCAAGGAGAGGATAATCTGTAGCGACCTAGCAGCGTGCATGGGGAACTCCTTTGAGCTGAAATATGTATATAAGTAAATATATTGCCCTTTGTCCATGAACATATGCCCAGTTTTGATTTGTGTTTCATGTGTTGGGGGAAAAAAAAATAGAACATCGATGATTGTTGTTGCCTGATAGAGTTTTGGCTCGCTCCACTGCTCATCGTCGACAGTCCTGCTGTGTTTTGGGCTCTGATTCAGTTAAATCCAAGGAAATAGAGGCACTGCCACTGTAAGCGTTGTCTGGCCAGGGACACCATCATGTACTACATTATGCGTGGCATCGTGCTATGTTACCCCATTGTTTCTATCAGCTAAGATCATCTCCCATGTAATGTACACTGCCATTAGAATGACAATATAGCCTGTTTCCTTTTCTATATTGCCTCTGGGACTCCCCCGCTGTCCCTGCTTCTTCATACTATGCATGGCAATGAGCTGGCCTGCCAGCGTCTCCTGGCACTTGCTGGCTCATTACTGATTTCACATAGAGCACAGACATGGATGCACTCTCCACCGAGCCGTTGCATTTGTGTAGCGGCTCAGTAATCGGCACACGCAGGTGAAGCAGAGCCCTGCTGGTGCTGCTCTGGGGCTTCCTCTCCCAGGCTTTGTTCAATTAAAGCCTGTTCTTACTTAGCCACCGCGGAACAAGTGTGGAGTGTCAGATTACCGAGTATGGAAATTTAGAGGGAAAGGATGGATGAGTGTTACGGAAATATATACTTCAGTTTTGATTTGTTGAAGAGTGAGACAGCGGAGCTAAGAGGGGTAAAAATAAAACATGAGCCAGCGTCTGCTGCAAACACACGGAAAGGTCACCTTCTATTAATGTGGTGCAACGTCGGGTTTGAATAATGAGATTGTCTTCTACAAGTGAGCTCTCAGACTTCGTACAGTCAGTTCTACCGGCTCTCAGCGCAGACTGACTCCATGACCAGACATTTTAGCTCAGGCCGATGAGCAATTAGAACTCACCCTTTAACTAGTGAGTGTGCACAGTGGGAAGAACGTAAGCCCGTTAATGTCACTCTCAACGTGACACTCTTAAAGGTTTAACAGCTGCTCAAAAAAGGTGTCAAGCACATAGTTAGTGTTCAGTCGTTGAGGGAAAGTCGCACACACACACACACACACACACACACGCCCAGGCTGTAGTGCTCGAGTCTCATTACGGTGTCGAGTCCAGCCTCAAGAGCACTTTTTTGAATTATCCACCACTTCAGGCTGACTTCAACCCCAACTCATTTATATGCACATTTTTGATCTTTATTTAATAATTGCACCCTTTTTTTCAAATCATACCGGTGTTGCAGTTTATTTGTTGCTTTCAGCCCGTTCATCTCCCAAAGATAGGGGCGTATTTGTGAAGCGAAGGGGGAAGTACAACGCTTTTAATTGTCTATTGTGATATGACCACTGGAGGATATAAAAAATAATTATCAAATGCTTTATCCGCTGATTGCACTTTCTAAATCAATATTTTTGCATTTAAAAAGACCACTTAGGTCTGTCTGTTATCTGTCTTAATCTAGGCTCATCCCTTTTTAATCTCGACTCAAACTTAGCCGGACTTGGAGCTTGTAAAAAGTTACACAATATGAAGTCCTTATTGCATTTTCATTCTCGGGGAGATGATGGGTGCCTCTGCCGTTTCCCTGAGCATGATGGTGCTCTTTTTTTGAATCTGAATCAGCACGCCTGTCTAAGCACTCTTAATCGCTCTGCCAGCATCGCTGTCACCCTGCTACTGTCCTGTCCTCGTTCCCCTGCATGTGTCCTGCCTGTGATGTATCACACTGGCACCGTCCCTCGATAGAAAGCCGCGCTGCTCATTAAGATAGAGAAAGATAACAAAAATGGAAAAAATGTAGGGAAGGCGAATGGAAGGAGATAAAGCGTGTGCCTGTTGGATTGGTTCCACTTCATTGTTTCTGTATTTTGCTCCCCATCCTCCCCCCCAAAACATCGGTGTCTCCTATGATTCAGAGCTTTGTGATGAAAAGCAGAGCTATATCGCCCTTGGACAGGTTACAACATTTACCTGGACCTGTTTGAGTCTTCTCTAGAAGAGAGCTTTATAGTTGCACGTGATCTTTAAATGCGACAACCAGGAGACTATAACATCGTGTCTGTTTCAAGTGGAGCGTTATGGGATGTGCAGTCCAAGAAGCACTCATGTATGAAGGCTGTTTCACTTGCAGAGGGATCCGTCTCACACTTGTAAAGAGGCAACACCAGCTAAGATAAGACGGGGGACACAATGTGCGCCAAAGCGCAGCACAAGTGGCCATCAGCATCCTTGACAGTAATCTGCACTCCGAAGCCTACTGTAGTGGCGTCGCTGTAAACGTAGCTGACAGATGCTAATCCATAGAAGTCAACCTTGATCCAAGTAACAGATGCGCCATGGCCGAAAACTCAAAGCGTTCAAACATGATGGCCTGTCAAGCAATGTTGTCACACACACAGACAGGCAATTTTGACAGGACCCGCTTATGAGGCTTTCCCGAATTGATTACCTTGTCACTGCCGTCCATTCATCTGCTGATGAAAAGAGATTAGTAGCGGAGTAATGTGATATCTGACGGCCAATTATTGCCTCTGCCCTTTCTCGAAAATGGGGCTGTACAATCCTTTTACCACTTTTCACATTCGGTAACTTCTAATTTCGTTATTCTAAAAGCTGAATTTGTACATACGCTCTAAATGGAACGCTATTGGAGGTCACTACTCGGCTTCTTTCAAGAATTAAATTATAATAAGCTTCCACCCTTGGAAACTACACTATTCCACAGCCGCTGTCATCAATTATACATGTTGTATATTAAATACTCTAGCTCCACTATCTGCCCCCTACTTATTTGCATTGCCTCGAGAGGCTGTCCCGCCTGGAATAACCATCCATAATGGTGACTGCTTAGTTAAATGGTGTTTGTGAAGTTTAAAAAGATAAATAACGAACGCGGGGTTTTAATTTTCTGAAAACGGGACCGCACAGGAAGAGCTACAGGCGTGCTGCGAGAGGCGTTTTGATTCCTCTGCTGGTGAACGCGTGAAGCATTGTGAGAGACAAGAGGCACGCTTCTGCATCATGTTTGATTTATTTAAGCCATCTGTCTCTCGAGTAGGCTTTGACATGCAGGATTTATAGCACTGACGAGCACCGTTCTCAGCACTGCAAAAGGAATAACACAAACTGCCAACATTGTGTTTCGCTCACGCAGTGTGTTACATCACTTCTGTCCGCCTAATAATGCGACGTCTTAGAAAATAATGGACAAAAACACATGCCGACATGGCGTTGCGCACCCAAACAAAGCTGTTGTTGTGGTAATGTGGAAAAATGCTTTGCAGAAGGATGTTTTTAAGGCAAGAGGTGTCAGCAATGTAATTAGCCCTTCTTTGTATATATCATCCCCGCGCTTTTAAAATTTCGTTCCCTTGAGCTCTGACTGGCAGCTTTAGTTTTCACGGGGAGCATGCCACTGGACTCGTGTGCTCAACAACCGCTCTCCACTGTTCAGAGGTGGCTAATTGGTGTTTCGCATTTGCCGGAGAAGCAACAGGGCGAACGCCACATCACATCAAAACATTGTGCTTACAGCCAATCAAGTCCTTCCAACTAAGCATTCATTAGCCGACCTGACACTGATGGCTACTCTGCTGACATTAGAGCACGCAAAGGAAATCAGCCCAAGGAAACTTGCTGTCATGTCTGATTCTGTTAATTAGTCAATTTTGACATTATGTGGCCTGCAGACAGCAGCATCCATTGAAAAGGGCAATCTTTGACCCATTTTCACCTACGCGAGCATCTTTCATTCACTGTCATGCTTCCTATATCAAATACATTTCAAGACAAACGTAATATAAAACAGTAAATGTGCAGTCAGCTCTTGGATTCAGGTTTTCCTTTTGCTAGTGTAATTTCCACCTTGCACTGAGGCATCCTCCAGGCAACCGATCTGTAAATATAAATCTATATTGGTGTGATGATTACCTGTTGTTTCTGTGCACCTCGTCCTTTCCCGGTGAGAATTACATACGTATGACACGTCTGTGGTTATGATGGGTGCAGTCACCCCAGGCACCTGTCTGTTCTGATGCCAACTGTAAGCATTATATTTGATCAAATAACACTAATTCAGAGTGAGTTTTATGCCTTCATATGTCTACAGCAATTTGTATTCAACAGGTACAGTCCATATATATGTAAATGACTGGCAGCTGGCGTAATGAAACTGACAACTAGATGATAACAGCTATGCAATGGATTTAACAAGGTCTTTAACAGGACAGATCAAATTTTATTGCCGTAGACATTACAGTGTTAGAACTTTGGACCACACATTGGCTCTGTGGTAAAACATTTCTATCTGTTTTTTAGTTTTACATCTGAGGAGTTACTCAGACAAAAAGACCTTGAGTGGAGTACCTCAGGGAACCTGTCTTGGTCCTCGAGTATTCGCACTCATATTAATATTTACCATAAAGTCTCAGTAGTTTCTACATGAGCTGAGAGCTGTTTTATCTTTATAAATGTCTGGATCTTCAGTCACTAAACTCACATACTGATCAGTAAATTAAATTATGTTAATGCATAAATTGTAACTTAACATATCAAAAAAACTGGGTGTCACACTTAGCTTGACTGTCTCAGTCAATTTGTATTAATTAAAGGAGAAAGCGTACTGGAAATAGGCTATTTCTTGATGAGCTCATTTAAAAAAAGGACATACTCACCACAGTTTCAACAAAGTGCAATACCATACCAAAGTAACAAAAAGTAGAAAAGTCATTACTGATTTTAAGCGCGTGTTCTGATTGCAGCCTATTTTGTTGGATTGGTTTGAACCCCAGGAAATAACTGCTGCATGATTGCACAGTTTTTGGGGATTCAAATGAACCAACTGAAGACATGGATGTCAACACAGTGGTGAGACACACACACACACACACACACACGGTACCATCGTAATTTAGAAAATTATGCCCATATTCACCCAAATTATGATAATAGCGTCAGTCACTGAGTATTTCAGTGCCTTTCAGCTCCCACTGAATTAATTTTTGGCTGTTGCACTCCAAACAAGATTATGGCACATTACTAGACATGATATGCTCTTAATACACACTGACAACCTGACAACTTGCGGCACATGTAACAGCATCAGGACTCCTATACGCCACCCAAATCCTGCATCTAAATCACTGGTTCACAAAGCCAAAAAGGTGGCCATGTTTCAACCCTGCTGAGTTATGACGACATGAGAGTTACAGTACAGCCGCCAGTCAGAAAATAGCACACTATCAACTTTTCCCACTCTATTAATCAGATTTCTGGCCCAGCACATGTCACTCATCTTGATGAGCTGTCTACCTTGAACAGCGCATTCACACATTATTCAGGCTGCGGCTGACGTGACGTCACCTGCACCACAGGCGCCGATGGGTCATGCTGAGAATCTGGAATTTAAAAAAAATAAAATGTTCACAGTGTCTCTGCTGCCAAATTTAGATTTACTGCTTCTTCTTACTCGATTTCCACCATTGCTGCTACACCCACACCCATCCAAGACAGCCACTACACGTGGCAATCACCTCCCCATTGCTTTTTTTTCACCCACATTGGGGACAGTCAAAGATGAACAACACTAGCTCCTTTATTTTAGCGAGTGAAAATAGCATCATCTTTCCTGATGCCAGAGCGGCTCATTGTCATAAAAACTTAATTGGCATATGATAAGTTTACACACTGATAATGGAATTTCAAGAACACGGACTTTGTTTGCCGTGCCTCTGATGTTTGTTTGTATTGTTTTGTTCGCTCCGTGTAATTCCCCTTATCTTGATTGGAAATGTGGAAGTTAATGAAGCTGGTGAGGATATACTGAAGGGATTACTTGCCAACAAACAGGAAAATAAACATTTCTGTAATCACCAACAGGTAACAATCATCAAGTTACACAGAGCAAGGCTGCACAAGTGAACCATAGATAGACAATGACTAAAAAATGAGGCTACGCGACAGATCAACAAGGACACTTAGCGATGCATGCCACATTGTTTACAGCAGCTGATCCATGACACACAAACAATGCTCACTGGAAAACAATTCTTTATAGTGGCAATGAAAAACTTTTTAATTAACAAATTAAGGCAGAGCATTGAGAAACAGCAGAGATGGCTCCATGGCAAATTGGGACCAGAAACCGCCGCATTAATAATAAATGCTAAAAGGTGTTTTGCTTCTAAGTGATTCTTTTTACAAATGGGATGAAGCCATTTCCAATTCCATGCCTAATGGGGTAAATCTGAACCAAAAATCCAACAGGGAGCCTCTTCAAACTTAGCTTCTAACGTAGATTGAGTGCGGCTTTTGAGTGCCTACGCAAACGTGACAGGGATGGTGACGAATTCGGATTAATTCCAATGAAATCATCCCACATTCCTGCTCAAACTTTGTCACGGCCGATAATTTACAGGAAGAAGAGATGATTTTGATTCCCTTTGTTATAAATTTGATTCAGATGACTACCGATTACACTCACACACACACACACACACACACACACTCACAAAAAAAGGATAATTGACCGGAGTGAAAGGGCGAGAACACCCCTGTCCCTGGAGAATTGATTCAAATCTGTCTCAGCTCATCATTATGCTGCAATCATGGTGTCAGTCAAAGAGAGGAGGTGAAAGTAAAAGCCACAGTATAACAGTCCATTATGAAAAAGGGAAAAATGTGCTGCACGGCGGCCCGTTGCTTCCCGCACTTGCTTACAGAATGAAAACATCGCCCGTCTCAGTACGACTCGCACTTTTAATCTCGTTTAATTTTCATTCATTGCATGTTCGCCCATACGTCGTGTCAGTAAATTGCATAATCTGCATATAGAATACCAATAAGCAGTGCGGGAGCGAGGGCTTCAGACGGCGTGCTGCGGCGTAATTGTGTCAGTGTTGCAGGCTGTTTCATTCAAAGGATATTAGCCATCATTTCTCTGTTTGCTTTAAAAGAAGAAGAAAAAAAAAACAGTTGTTTGCAGAAAAAGAAATGATGAAATTCTGGGAAAGTGAGGATTGCACTGTGTTGAGTGTGTTGAGATAGTTTAGCCAATATTTTGCCCTATTATAGTTTTCAAAGCACTGGATTTGAAATATTTGAATGTTTCCGTTAGCTTTGCTTTAACCATTATCGCTGCTATCTGGAGTGATACAAAGAAAGTTTTATTTACTGAACGTTTAGTGCCTCTGCCAGTTGATTTCATTTCTTAGTATCTTCTTTCTAGGATCTATTTTCGATTTCTATGCTCCATTCAGAAGCACAGTCGGATCTCCTCCCCTATTTTTAGACTGTAACCTTCAATTTCTATAGCCATTTTCTATCCATTCAATTGAAATGTCAACGCGGAACATTGTACCTCGCGTTCAAAGAGATTGATTGAGCTTGAAAATGCACAGGCCAACATAAACTGTAAGTTTCAGAGGATCCCGTGATGGATATGCTTCTGTAGTGAAGAAATATAGAAGAATCACAACAACCATGAGCTAAAAAAAAAAACTCTTAGTGTCAGGTATTTTCAGCTGAGTGCGTCTAACAAAAACCAACTGTCACAAAGCAGAACAAATGGCCCGATCTCTCCAGAACCGTTCCACATGGTTTTGACACGGTCGTGAGCAAAGGTTTTTTTCTTCAGTGTGCATCTCTGACCCCGCCCACCATCTCACAGCTGAAGGCACTCAGTCATCAAGTGATTCGATTAGAATATACAAGCTACAGAGATCAGAAAGGCAGCAGATTTAAGGAAACACATACAGCATGCATGTAGTTGTAACGTTTGGTGTGATTTAGTGACGAATCTTTTAATGATTTGAAGATACGGAACAATATTTAGGTCCATTTATCACCTTTAAATAGCCGAAGAAATGAATCATGCATAACTTGCTCCACAGAAAAATGTCATTATGTTCATGTTAAGTAGGATGATTTTGCTCCAACCTAAGTTGTTTGTATCATGACAACCGGAGCCTGATGTAAGCGTCAGCATCATGGATGTTCCATACTTCTCCTGTGCAGACAAAAGGTTCATTTCTCTCAATTTTTCTTCCCACAGATGTGTTAAGAATCCATGTTATTGAGCGCTTCTCCTTTGCCAACATCATCAATCCGCCTGACAAGTGTGGCATATCAACATGTTGATTAAACAGCAGGACTGTGACGCAGGTGTGCCTCGGACTGGTCACAATAAAATGCCACTACAGTTTTATTTTTATTATTATTACCTTTTATGAGTCACTGAACTATGGCTATTTCACATTTGGCTACAGATACCAACTTTATTTATTTATTTATTTTTTCCCTCCCCAGGAGGGCAAAGTCACGAGCCGCCTTCCTCTGCCTCGGATTGTCCATTACTCATCGCTTCGGTTGGAATACCAGGGAAAGCCGGTTATTTCGAGGCACACCTGTGTCATAATCGTGCTGTTTAATCAGCATGTTGATACGCCACACCTGTCAGATGGATGGATTATCTTGGCGAAGGAGATTTTAACGGAATATGAGAGAAACGGAAGAAGCGCGTTCATTTTCGTTGATTGTATTTGGGTTGTGCCAATATTATCCGTTGGCTGTCTGCACGTCGAGTCCCTTCACTGAAAGAAATGCATTGCTTGTAGTGCTAGAAGATCCACTAGATTTGCACCTTCTCCAGGCTCTGTAGGTAGCGCGTATCATCTAATTGGATCATCCAACGACTGAGTGCCTGCAGCTGTAAGGTGGTGGGCGGGGCCATATAAATATAGACTGGAGGAGCTGAGACACCAACACACACACATTGAGACGTATCTGCACACCGAGGGTGACTTAAAGTGGAAACGTTTGTGCTCTTTTTAATTCGTTTTTTTGTCAATCAAAATGTCATTTGAGAGGAGCTTTTATTTCGGGGGGCACAGTTTCTCTGTAAAATGAGAAGAGGTGCCGTGAGATTACGGTCAATATCCACTTTATCTGTTTTAAGCCGTCTATATTGGCAGCCGGTTTGTTTACGCTGCTCTGCAACCTGTGCTTACCATGTTCATACTCCCCTGCAGAATGAGGAGTGTACCGAAGAAGTCATTTAATTTCAGGTGGATAATAGAGGTTTAACGGTCCCTAAAAAAAAAAAAAAAAATCCTCCTACGTTGTGTTTGCTTGGTTTAATGCTTTTGATTTGTTTGTTTATTCTCTCTCCGCGTCTCTGTGTGATTTCCCCTGGCTCCCCTGTGGAGCAGTGCTAAATGAAGTGTAGTCCACACACACACACACACATCCACCCAAAGTGGCACTCTTGTCTCACAGCAAGCCGGGGGGTGGAATCCATCACTGCGGGTTTCATCCCAGAGGAAATGATTGATTTTGGGTTGGCCGGATCACATGATAGATTTCACACCTGAGGTGGATGATTCTGTCTTTTTTGGATTTTAAAGAGTCAGAAGACATGATGACATGATGAACGGCACAGTTCAGGGCTTTCACATGAATGACACCTTTTTTTTTTTTTCCAGGCCCGCCTGAGCTTAGAGAATCAAAAAGACTCGATTGTGCCCTCAGACGGCACAAAATAGCCTCTGTCTTGTCAGCTTTTTGACTCTGATCTGCTAATGAGCCACCGAAGGGCAATAACTGGCAATAAGAAGTGTTTGCTAATTATTCTGATGGACAGATGTTGGGCAAACGGGTGATATTTTATATTTCACAAAGCGTCATTAAACAGTTAAGAAGCTGAGCTGCTCTGACATTTAAGTCCTGGTATGGCAGAAGCTCCCAAAATGCTTCATCCTCCCATAATGCAACATGAAAATGTCACTGCATTTTAAACTCTGAACCGCAAGAGTCCTGCTAAAGAATTGTCACTTCCAGTTTCAATCTGAGACGACCCCGATGACATCACAAGGGCTACTCCGCTATACGGGACAAATCTCTGTAGATGGCGCCGAAAAATATTTACTTCACTGATTTAAGGTGGAAAAAAATCACCCATAATCTTTGCTCAAGTTCACATCTCCCATTAGAGTCAGTAGACTTTTTAAGGTTTATGCTAACTGGGGCTAAAAGGAAAATGTACTGTCACAACGACCTCACATATATAGGAGGGGGATCTGGCTACACCTCGTGCTCCTGTCAGTGTCAGCAGTGCATTTGACCAAAAACCTCTTACGCATGATATTTTAGCATACATCAACATGAGCCATTTAGCCTTTGGTCTCACGGACAACAAAAACCCATCTCCATTAGTCTGCGCCCTCTCTGTGTCTATTCTGTCCCTCTCGTGCCCAGCTGTGTCCATCTCTTAATCAGATTAGGACATTATATTTGAGGTTGTTGGCCTAATCAGTGTAATAAAGGGTCTCTGAGAGCATTGCTGCCCATTAGCGTCATTAGGCTGCGGCTGAAAGGAGGGCTCTGTAGAATCTGCTTGATCACTGTTGCTCGGAGGAGGTGAGCATCCATCTCTCAGGTGGGCTTATTGATCTGTTTACTCCCATATGAGCCGGCAGGACTCGTAGGAGTTAGCCACCACACAGGAGCTGAAAGAGCTGCTGTTCTGTTGCGTAACGACTTCATTTCTTCTGCTGCCTTCAGGTTGTGTAAACTAACGCTGCGCTGTGAGCATGAGGCTGCTCTGTTTTTCAAATGTTGCACTTGGCATATTCGCCGATAAATGCTGAGGATACGGCCTTCGTTATGCCACCGCACACATCTTACATGTTTTTTGTTTTTTTCGGCCATAATATTCAAATTCAGACTTGAATGCGTCCATTTGACTGTCTGGATCTGCTCTGCTCGAGTCTGTCGAGTGTGGATGAATGTCGCTGTTGAAACGGGGACAGCGAGATCAAACAGCTGGGACCAAACTCAGCAAATTTGGATTAGCTGTCAGCGTTTGGGGAGGGATTTTTGGAAAGGATAATTCCATCTGGCCGTGACCTGTAGCTATGACTTCTGTCAAAAGTATTGTTGTAGAGTGTTGCGCGTCGCTTCATGCGACGACGACGACGGCGCGCTGAGTGGTTTTAATCTGCAGGCCTCGCGTTGTCCCGCTTTCATGGCACAGTGGGTTTGATAAACCACCGCTAAGCGCTGTGTGCCTGCGATGGCAGGAAGCGAGCAGAAGCACTGCCAGGCGCCAGTCCAGCTGGACGGCCCCAGCTAGACTCCGGGGACTGGCATCAGTATGCTCCACTCAGCTATGCTGCCTTTATGTGGCTGAGGCTGAGAGGGGAGTGGCTTTGCCCATTTGATTTATAGCCCCAGATTAGCAGCTGCATCGGAGGCTGGAGGTTGTCATCCTCTTGTGCATATGGAGAGATTCTCTCAGGGACTGAAGGAGGTTTGCGAACAGACTTGCATGTTAAATGTCAATTAAGAGCCGGTGTTTGGGTAGAAGCTCCATTTCTGCACGTCAAATCCCTCCTCTCTGCGCGCGCGTCGATATGTGCCTGGAAATGAACAGCCACATGGTCGGTGAGCACCGGGCAGCTCTCAGAAACGGTCATGAAAGGACCGTTATCAATAATCCCTTGCAGTAATATAAGCAGCAGCTTTGCACACGTCAGACCGGAGAAGCCGTAGCGAGCAGCCAGAGAGGGCCAGACTCGAGTAACGGGTCACTGCACACTCTTAGCGAAGTGCTCCTCAAAGACTTTAACTCTGCCAGCTTCCGTCATCCGAGGACGGTTTTTCTTACCGCGGATGTAATTGCCAGGAGTTTAGAAGTGCATATTTTGTAAGCTGCTAAGTGTTGAGGCAAAGTGGTAAGGCAGCGTGATGTTTGGTGATTCTGCTGATGGTTTGAAATAAAGTTCAGGGAAATGAGTTTGAAATTCTTAGAGACAGCAGTAAAACGTTAGAATCCGTATTTTAAAAAAGCTGAATGGACTTTAAATTAAACCTGATGTGTGTGTCTGTGTGGGCCGCTCACACACACACACCAAAGATGATTGCAATACCAAACATGGATGGCTCTACACGTGTATTTGTTATGATTATGCCACTACGATCAAAAACGAGTGAGTCGACAACAACAGCCAAACGTCAAGCGAGGTCAACAGACAGAGCAGCCGGCTCACTCCCAGATTTACTCTCGTCCGGCGGCTTCGTCACTTTAGCTTCCTCCGTAGCGTCTGGTTCTAACACGACACCGGCTCTCGCCCACGTACAGGAACATCAGCTAACAGCAGCTACAGCTTGAAGTGCTTCACTGTCCGTCAGGAAACTCCGTAAATCAGAGAGTTGTTGCACAGCAGCTGGAGGACATCCGAGGAAAAGCGGGAAACATTTTCTCCATAAAATGTGATCCAGTTTCACCAGAGGCAGTGAAATATTTGGTGGTGTGTGTGTGACTTAGCATTACACACTTTTCACTGGTGACTGTACCCTGAGCCCAAAGTTACACAGTGCAGAAACAGACATGATTCCAAGTCAGTGCATCATTGAATCAAGTTACACAATGCTGCTTTAACCTGGAACTGTAATTGTTGGGAAAACCTCAGACGTATATTCAGTTTCCTTTTCTACGTACACATGTAATGTCCACGCAGGTGGACAGTATGAGCATGCCCAGCTATAAGGATTACTCCATCGCTGCAGCTGTGTCAAAATAGTTAAATGATTCATAACCTCCAATAATACTTTACTCCCTTTGGCACCATTTTTCATAGGCAGAAAGCAATTTTACCGTCTCATTCGGAGCTGTAATCTGTAATTATGTGGCGGTTATGATGTTATGATTCTGTCTGTGGCCTCTGATTCTCATTTGACAGCCAAAGAATGATTTCAAAGTCACACATCAGTCTGTCATTTGAATTATTCACCACAGAGGCAGCTACATTACTTCCAAAAAGAGAAGGGGAGACTTCAAGGTTTTGCCTCTGTATTCAAACATCGCGGCCGGCGGAGTGAAATATACAGTAACTGAGCTACTGGTGACACGAATGGATGAAAAATGTGTCGTACTCTTGGCCTGTTGACAAGAGTACAACCAATCTATTAGCCTGTATTTACATCGTGTGTTTGTGCGCATTAAGTGAAAGCTGTCGGGGGGGCGTGCAGCACTTCTGCCTCATATCTGAAATGTATGTTTTTAATGATGTAAATACCTGAATAATTAATCCTGAAGTACACAATAATTGCTATTGATATTGCCAATCACACGCTGAGTGAATATGTGTGTGCGCATATATAACCATACTTTATGTCCTCCTTTGGAATATTGATCAGATAGAAGATTTTCCTCTCTGCTGGGCCTCGCATTGGTTGAGATGAATGGGGCTGTGGGGTAATGGCCATTATGCCAGAGTCGAAAGTGAAAGGAGGAGGGCGTCTGAGAAATGACCGAAATGGGCAATGTTGACCTAATCTAATTAATTCAGCGTGCTTTGCTCCTTTTTAGTTCTGCCCGGTCTGCATTGGACAAAAACTTCCCTCAGCAACGAAATCCTCCAGGAAGCAGGGACATCACAAGAGCTCCAACAACGCTCGCTCCCAAACTGTGATCTTGTTTACATCATGCGTGATTTGAAATCTTTTTGGTGCAACCAACTCAGCTCACGGTCCTCTGCAGCAAAAGTGCAATTAGAGCTGAGAAACCCAGCAGCTACTGCACTGACCGACCCGGCATTGATAGGTTCCTCGTACTGTTGTGGACAGTTGATTTGCATGTTTGCTACCTAACCTTGTGAAGCACTTTGGATGCGAGCACACTTCTTCTATCCTCCCTCATCACAGCCAGAAAGCCGGACGGTTCATCCAATCGCCTCCATAGACGGCTTCTCAGATGTTCTGTGTAACAAACTATCCGGGGCAGTCGGGTTACTTTTGAACCGCAATCCATTTAGACCCACCAGCTGGAAACCACTGAGTTATAGATTTCCTGTCATTTCCCACAATGTGTTCACTGTGTGCAGATGGTCAGAGCAACACTGACAGTTAAAGCATAAAGTTTATTTTTGATCAACTGAATCAAAAATTAAAATGTACCGCTTTCATTGGAGAATTCTGTGGAGCAAGAACAATGGCTTTAAATGTTGGCATTGGAAACAGAATCTGAACCGGAGAAAGAAATATCGGCTTTGAAACATTTACTTTGGAAGTTTGTACTGGCACCAAATCACACAAACAAAACGATCTGTGTTGCCGGTTCCCAGTTTCAACTCTGTCACCATTTTGTCACGAAGAGGAGACATTTGAGGGGTCGAGGCAAGGAGAATGTGATTTACATATAATCTGCATATTAAGGGTGAAACTCCTCTGGAACCGAGGTCTGCTCCGACGCCTCTGACACGACCATACATCTAGCCTGAAGCAACGGCTTCCATCAGTTCACCTTCAACTCCCAAAACGGAAATATGTTAATTCTGCTTCTGCTGTTTTTGACGTAAAACACGGAGGTTAAGGTCTCAACTGATGTTTTGCTGGCGTGGCAGAGGTCCGCTAGAACAAGCGCTAACGTTAGTCATCTATCATAACTAATATTGGACTGTGGGGGGAAAAAAAACGTGAGAAACCGACTTTCAGACACCAAAGTTTCTCCAATCTTCTCTGTGAATCCCCGAGGTATCACAGTTCCTTGCAATCACACATTTCTACATACAGTATCTGCCCAATCATCTATCTGTGATCTATCTATCAGTTCCTGCTGCTTTAAGTCTGCCCTTCAGACCTGCTGCTGCAGAGCCCCCACCTCCCATTACCAAAATGATCTACAGATTGTTCTGTGAGATTTCCACTTATATTGTCTTTCTTCTACCAGCATCTAGATTCCCGATGGAGGCTATCCCATCTCCTATCTTCATGGGCCTGTATATAATGAAGACACTTCACATTGATGCAGTCCCGAGAGACTCTCTCTCTCTCTGTGGCTATCTCTATTGTTATACATTTACATTGATCTCTCGCTCTCTCTCTAAATGCAATATGAGCCATTTGTGCACTCTGTTTTCGGTTCAGTCATTGCTGCTATCAGCTGCACAGCAGCTGGATTGGAAATAACCTGCCGTGATGTAGATGACATTTAGCAATGAGCAGTATGAATGAAAAACAACTTGGCTTTTTTTTGGTGTGTGTGTGTGTGTGTGTGTGTTGGGCTCCTAAAATGTTGACTCGGGCTGTCTAGATCAAGGTGAACTGACATTCATTACCAAGGAAGAGAAAATTAGAGCGGCGGAATAGAGTCATGTCGGGCACAATGCCAGCCTAAGCATCTTAGAGAAAGTTCTTGAACAATGTCCTGTTGCTACCTATTCAGTAGTGGGATTACTTAATACGATTACCAGCGCCGTCAAATCAGCCGTGGTGAATGTAGCCCGTAATTACAGTGAGTACGACGAGGAAGGTGTATAGCCAAGATTAGAGAAGGTGAACTCCAGTGAGCCATGCGAAATATAACCCCCCCGCCCAGCTCCAAACACCCACACTGGGTTTACAATCATGCTGCTTAATTTGATAGATGAGTTCTCATAATGCAGACTGCGTGTTTCAGAGAGTTAAAGGAGCCCTCGCATGCTGCATGTTTTATCCTTCTCTTTAAAACCTTCAGCGTACTGCACGAGCACGGTGTTTTCTCAGTAAACGGTCACTTCAACTAAATCGGTTATCACTGGAACTAGGTGTCAGGGGTCCTAAATACTAACAGCTTGTGGACACTCTTGGGTTGTATGAGCGAGCTCACAATGACAACGCAAACAGGCTGATGTTTACCGTGTTCTCCAACTGGCACCAAACACAAAGCACATAATTAAATGTTCATCATGAGTACATGAATGTTCCAAATATCATGTTAACTCAATGAATAGTTTGAGATTTTACTTAAATGTTCTCTATGAATTCACTTTGTCCTCGACCTCGGCTCAAAATCACTCACGTGAACCTCATGGTGGCGCTAGAGGAAGCGTCTGACCTAAGTCAGTAAGCTACATCCTTGTGTGGATGATGAATGTCTGGACCAAAGTAACGTACCAGTAAATTGTAACCCTCAAAAAAAGATTTAAAAAAGCACTTATAACCTCCAATAATGAACAAAATCTAAAAACAGACGTTGGAAATATGATGGTTTGGGTGGCTTGACCCTTCTCTTGTTATCAAACTCCTCGGTGCCACTCGAGTAACTGATGTCCTGTCTCATCAAACATGGCAGTCAACTAGATTTCACTTACTTTTACCCCCTCGCTGTCTCTTCTCCCATGTGGGACACCATTCATTTTCATCACATGTCACATACGTGTTGACATTTCATTTACTCTACTCCACCGGGATTCCCTTCAGATCAATTGCAGGCACCTGGAAGATGTGGTAAATCTTCCTACCAGGCATGCCCTTAGGGTAAATGAAAGTAAATGTTACATCCCTGTGAGGTAAATATGTAGTCACATGAAATAAGATGTTTATTCTGACGGCGGGGAAAAGACGCTTCTGCAAAATAAAACATGAAAATGTCTGAGCGATTTGCAAAGAGAAGTCATTTAGGACACGTGGTTTCGTCACACTTTATCTGTTTGAACCCGTTGCACGTAAAATTGATCACCAGTCCATTTGCTTAGGCTGTCCTAATCATCATCCATCTAAAGTATTGATTAGGTTATATGAATACGATACAATCGGCAGCTGTGATTTAGGTGACATGTATCCCTAAAGTGACACCCTTGATGAAGTAGTTCTTCGGGGTAAATATGTTTTCATTTAGAAACTTTGACGTGCTTTTCAGTGAGTTTCTGTTCATAAAACCAGAGTTATTTATGCTTTTATCCTCCTCCTGCTTATTTTTAAACCAAATAATGATAACATGTAACTTTTGAGGTCTTACTGCACACTTAGACGAGCTATCACATGTTTGAGTATCTGGCATCTTATCATTGGAATGTTACACGTGTCTATCCCTGAACAAGTGTCCAAGCCATTTCATGAAAGAGTCCACAAAGTCAACGCCATCTTGCAGCGGGCCAACAAATAAGACCTCCCCAGTGTGATACACACACACACACACAAGGTCTTAATAATGTCAAAATAGAAATCTCTAGTTTTTTTGTATTGCCTATATCCCAAGGAGAGAAATGAGCCTTATCTTGGAGGAAGGTGACCATCCATCAGCAATTTCTCCCAGTTTATCAGCCTGCCCAAGTCGAAACGCACAATGATGTCAGGCATTAATCAAATGCTGACACCTCACATTCAGTACTGAGACATGTACCCTTTTCTCCCGGCCCAAATCAGTTCATTGTCCTGCTGTGGCTCTCTGGCTGCAGACTTGAAGCCCTTTGGGTGCTGCGTGCCAACATAAAAGACAGCTGGGGGATTGTACTGGAGCCATGTTGAAAGGACAACATGTGGAAAGCGCAGAGACCGTGCACTGAAAATCAAAAAAGCACCGTGTTAACACTCTTGTACCTCAGCCACTTCATTACAGTTTTATTCTCCTGAATGTGTTTCAGAAGTGCTCTTAGAGGCCGCCCCCCTCGTAGAGAGCAAAGATGATGAGGCTGTTACATTTACTGTGCGTCACCATGCTGGGAATAATCCCGTCACTGTAAATGCATCAGGACAGGGAGAAAGGGCTTCTTGTGGCCGAGTTAGTTGTCTCTTCTTGGAGACTCCCCACTGACCACTCATTCATTCTGTTTAGAAATTACTGAGTGCTATTGATGTGCCGAATCGAAACCCCTCCGAGGAGCAAGGTTTGTCATAAATCGAACATGTTGGACACCGTGTGGCCGGCTCATACACTCCACAGGGCTATATTCATGTCAAAACATTAATCTAACGTGGAAAGTCAAAGGTTTGTCCATGTAGAGCGAAAAATGAGGAAAGGTCTGTCACTGAAGTGTTTGATGCAGCCTCAGAGAGTACTTTTAACTCTTCTGGTTGATCATGAAACCCATCGGAGGACTTGGATTTTTCAGATGGATGGATATCTGGACGCAAAATCGCAGGCAGCCAGATGTGACCCTGGAACACGTCCCTTCAAATGCTACCCATCAGAGAAAAGGGATGTTTTTCTCTGACGCATAGACTATCGGCTGGACCAGATTCTTCCCTTTTATAGTATCAGATCTGCAGTGATTCAAACATTCTTGGCTTCCAAGCGTTGGTGGCACCGGCACAACACTGGACAAACATATTGTACATGGTCAGACCTCTTTGGTACGTCAGTTATGTTCCCCACAGTAAGTCTATGTACATTCTTCCATTCCACTTCAGTGGCCATGTACTGTATAGAACTGTAGTTACATCCAAGCAACTTCTAGTTCACCTTGTACACCAGCTGTCATGTTTGCACTCTTTGATTTACAGCTAATAAAAGAAAACATCAAATCTTTGTTTTCTTTCCAGATAATGCTACAAATCCAAATATCATCTTGTGTTTATGTCTCAAACACTTAACACACTTACTCAAAATTGTTTCATTTGCCAGTAGCTCTCATGTCAGTCAAGCCAGTCACCAGACAAGAACGCTGATTGGACAATTCTGCAACGCCCTGGGTCACATTTAATGACAGCTTTTATGGGTGCAGAGCCAGTGTTTCTAAATGTATGTGGTTAAGGTAAAGGATGTGGTCGAGGTTAGTTGGTGAAAGATTGTTACTGTCTGTCAAAGGAGGCTGCGGGCTTCTGCTTGACTGTCTCACTGCAGGAGCAGCCAATAACTCTGGCAAAGGACCAAGATTATGTCGTTTTTATGAACACGTTGATGTTTGTTACGCTGAAAATAGACGTCTAGTTATCTTCATTCTCTCCGAAGCCGCCACTTTTTTGGAGGCCGCATTTTTCTTTTCTTTCACGATTAATGTGAGCACTTTATTCTCTGGCACTTCAGGCTATGAGGGATACTGATACAGAAACTTTGTGGCAAAGTGCAACCCTCTTCAGTAACAAACTTTAAACCTTTGGCACCTACAGTCAAAATCATGAGCGAATGTCGGCGGCAGTGCAATTACAGGTGGCGTGCGTGCTCTCTCTCTCTCTCTCTCTCTCTGTGTCGCACAGCTGCCATTTTGAAGAGAGAAGTCACGCAGAAAATTGCATTTTTCATGTTACCCACACACACACACCGACTGACTGTAACATGTATGCAAATTTCGGCGCCCGAGAAGCTTTCCTTCACCGACTTGGTGGGAATGCAATATGGCTTGTAATGAAAGATTATGCGCAGTATATAATGTGTGTGCGCTGAAAGGTAATGTGCGGCTTTTATGAGAGTATCTATTTTAATGATAATAGCCGTGATGAATGGTAATGATCTGAACAAGGAGCCTTATTGTGTTCCCACTGCTAATGCTCAGACGACTAGCCGCCCTTTACAATGGCCCTCAGCCCCCTGCAGGAAAACAGTGTACACAGATAATTCAATACCTTTTTGTCGTTATAGTACGACAAGAGTGCTGTTTAGATTGACATACTGCTAATGTCCTTACTGGTTGCTTTAACACCACCCTACCCCCCCAAGACAATGGAGAGACTTGTGTATAGTGTACATAGAGTATCGTTAGAGTCCCTGTCTCTGAATACAGGGAAATGGCCGCTGTTAAGACTCTCTACAACGAAGCAGCACACAGCACAGCCGTGGTTAAGGGATGGTTACACTTCGTGTGTCGTGCCTAGTGGATTGTCACGTGACTGTGGCTTGGACGACTCACCTTCATGTACACAGATAAGAAAGGAGAGAAAATGAACTACATTTCCTGGTGACAAACTGTGACTTGTGTATATATATCTAGCTAGTTAGAGCCACATGTCTATAAATTGGCTTTACATAACTCCATTGAGGGAAGAAAAAAACAAATAAAATGCTTCCAGTTTTCTTCTGAGGAGAGTCTTTCACAACCCAAGAGCATCCGGAGGAACAGAATACCTGTCTGTGCTGTTGACCCATATTGTTAACCCCCTGTTATTGACCTCTCACTCTTGGATTACGGTTAAATTGAGTCCCAGATTGGAATAGCTTCCACCAATCAGCTATTCTCAAATCCGTGCTGATCTCTCTCTCTCCGTAATGTGACGGCAGCTTGCACAGTCATGTCTTTCCCCACTTATTCACACGGAGGGAAAAATCTATATGACATGCATAATTCACGCTGCCTGTACGGACACAATGGATAGATTTATCATCGCACACAGATAATGGTCAAGTGTGAATATGTGTGCGTAGCGCGGAGGTGTCCTCGCTCTCAAAGTCTGAGGACAGTTAAATTCAGCAACATGTGTGCATATGAATAATACTTGACGCCTGTTTAGAGCAATTATGGATTTTATTGTTCGTCATAGGGTCGCATGTTGTTACCAAGCAGATGTTTGGCGATGTTTCCTCGCTTTGAAGTCCCACAGGGCTGGTCAGAGACAGAACCGTAATCAATGACCTGGTTCTAGTAATTACTGTTTACTTAGCTCATTATTCTCACAGCTTTGATTAAGCAATAGCCCTCATGTAAAGGATATGTAGCCTTAATTGGTGGTTGCCAGGACACGTAGCTCCCGCTTCTGTTGTGATGCATATTGGGAAGAATGGAGGTCAGGAAGCGAGAGATGCCTCAGGCAGCTATTGTCGGCCGTCGCCCTCGCTCATTCTCTAATTGTCCGACAAGTCAACATGTGACAAAAGACGGACAGCGCTCCTTCGCCCGGAAAGGCAAACAACCGCGCACGTGCTCCGCGCGGCGGAAGAGAATGGTTCATATGTTGACATTTACAACCTAATTAAAACCAAGAAGGGAAATGATCCACGCAGGGTCAGATGCTCATTACACGCAGGTGGTTACACACAACATCCACACAAGCGTTTGCATGAGCGGCGACGCGATCCCCGCACACAGTTTAGCTACTCGACGCACATTTGGCTGAGCGTCGCTAATCCCACCCGCCTGGCAAACCTGCTCATTTGAATCACCGAAATCCTCAGATGATTAAAATATATCACCGCGTCAGAGAAATTCATACTCGTGATATTAAAGATGTATGTATGCACATAAATTCCCCGTTGCCTCCTGCGTTTTGATTACAAGTTGAAAAAATGTGGGTAACAAACAAAATGTATCAATTTTAAACGGAACAAAGTTGTCATTAGAATATATTTGCACGTGATTGCATTATTTGTTCACGCTTGCACATACATGAAGAGCAGCGTCTGCTGTCACATCTAACTTATCAAGCAGGAGCACGCCTCTCAGCAGCAGTGGACATACAGTACCATGAGTTCTGGTCTGCAGGGTGGAGGCCTCTTTAATGCAAAAAGCATTTTTTTTCCTCGAGTGACTGGAGATGAAAGTGGTTTTAAAAAAAAAGAGCATTAGGTTTGAAACTGTAAGTAACCACACTGAAATGGCGTTAGCCGTATAATCAGTGCACAGATCTCCTTTTCAATAATTCAGTGTGTACATCGGAGATGCGGCATAATCTCTCCTTCTGCCACGACAGCCAATCCAACTGCTGCATTCCCTGAGCCCCATTCATTAAAACGTCCGTCCCCTGCGAAGAACAATGCCATCTACACCTTGCAATTCAGTTACACCACCGCCATCAGCCTGCCCTCCCTCCCTCCCTCCCCCAGCCACATGCGCAAACACTTGCTGTGGCGACATGCCATGCTGTGTTTGTTTGTGCAGAACCTCCTGTTGTATGTTGAGTAAAAAAAAACGAGGTTCTCCAGTTTCACTCCAATGTGGCATTTTCATTAAATCACCTAATGCATGAACACAAGCCGCGGCACAGATCTAGCACCGAGCTCCAGCGCCGTACGCCGGACGTTTGTCTCTCCGCGCGCGTCCACCTTTCTGCCTCTGCATCCAGTAGGTGCAGCTTGTTGTTTAGCGTATGTTAATCACTTGCAACCGGCTTTCTCTCTCTCATTTTCATGGGTAATTGGCTATGCAGCACATGGAACCAGAGACCTGCAGGCGACACGGAGGAAGGGGAACACTGGGATGGAAGAAACTGAGATCACTGAAGCGTGTCAAACACCGCCCCCCCCCCAGCCCCGATTCAGCTGCTCTATCTTGTTATTCACTTATTAATTTCTTTCCTCAAACACACCGAGCTCTAGCCAAGCGTTTCTACATATATTTTTCTTACATTTCTCTGATTTAAAAAATGTCCATTGTGAGTCTTTCCTCCATCCGTCTTGCCTCTCCTTAATTTTCCTCCCCGTTCTCACTCCTACTCAAGACCGCGAGTGCACCCATATCTCGATTAGACCTCTGGAAACGCCTGTGCCATTTCCTGGGATGATTACGGCGATGGATTTACACAATATCAATCAGAGCAAATGTAGGGATAGCCCTCCGCTATTGGCTGAAGATGTTTGTTGTTTTTTTTTAAGCTGTGGTCAAAGATCGAACCAGAAACTGGGGTGATGTAGACATTTCCAATCACGCTCCCTGCATGATTGTCAATTCTTCCCTGAGATTGTTCGGGGTGTTTTTCTTAAAGAACATCCTCAAAATGTTTTTTTTTCCAATTATATGAAACATGCAGTGCGATGATTAAAAAAAAACCCAACAACAACAGACGTCACAGGAAGACGGCGTACCTGACAGCAGCCACCTCAGATGAAGATGAGCCGCTCCCCGGTGACTCATCATCTAACACTGCCAGCACTTCACTTACTCCCTTCAACAAGCCGCTCTGAATGAGGTCACATTCCGCTGACCTCGGGGCATTATTACCCTGTAATCATGTGTTGCTCTGCATGGCTACATTTGTTATTTCTCGTTGACAGCCTAATGTTAGAAGAAAGCAATTTTACCTGATGGATGGTCATAAGAGGGGTAGAGGCTGTATCAGCTTCATGCCTCACCAGTGAATTATGCACAACGAAATCCCGCAGATGCCCGAACGGGCTGCCCCGCAACACCCGCCTGCTTAAATATACCAGCAGTCTGCGAGGTTTACACGCTGGGTTATTATTGAGGACTTTTTTCAGCTTGTCAGGCTGTGCATGAGGTCTGTTCATTATCATGGCATTTGCTTGTCGTCTTAAATCAAACAGGCTGCCGGTCCTTACGTTACCGCGGCGCTGTGACAAATTTTTTGACTTATTTCCAAGCAGCATATCTCGGACGATTGATTCATTGAGGCCATTCATGATCACAGAAATCAATCCGCGCCGCTCCTCTGGCCCGCACTTTGTCTGTTGGCGGCAATAGGGATAACGTGTCAAAGTGGGCCTCCTCAATCTTGTCACTTTAAGTGCAATCAATACTGCTACCCCACCGACCCGAATACCAGCTCGCCCCCCTCCTCACACTAGGCTGAACATTTCAATCAATATCTGACTGGAGGCTAAAAACATCTGCAGGAGCAACAACAGAAAGCGAGGCTGAATTAAATGTTTCACAATGTACCGAAGACGGCGACGCACTCAGCGGGAACCGTAATGCAATGAAGGGGTGAAGGGAGAGTCTACGTAACAGTCGAGACCACAAGTACCATGTCTGTGCGGTGTAAGTGTCCGAGTCTCCCACACAAAGTCATTTCTGAGAGAACAGCGGCTCGCTTGCAGGACCGAGCGTGTGTTAGCAGATCAAACACAACATGACGGCTCCGTTAGAGTTACAATACAATTAGCAGAACAGGCGGCTTTTTTTTTAAAGTCTTTTTTCTCTTGCAGTGTTTTCCACTGTGAATATGTTGTCCTCTCAGCCTCATATATCATTGCAGACAATTCTCAATGTATGGCCTGCCGCCGGCTTCCAGACAGCTCCAATCCATAAAAGCAAGCCTCTGGCCGACGTACCTGTAAATTAGCCCGCCTAAAAAATTCAACAAGCCCAAAGAGAGAGCGAGCGGTTTGATATGTGCATCTAGGTGCTTGGCCCTGGAAACGATTGTATTAATTGCCCAGAGGATTACGAGACACAGGCCTCCACTCTCTCATGCATATTTGACACTTCTAGCAGCGCGCTCGGGCCCCTGTTGCAGCTAATGGATGATGTTTGCTAGGTTGTTGCATATGTATTAGCTACCAAGTTATGAGCGGCTATGCAGCGAGCACATCCTCGCGCGTGCGTATCTGTCTGAGCATGTGTGTCGACTCTGTTATCTCCAGCCAGCCAGGGCGAGCGTAGGGCCGGGTGGTCGGGTTGCCTGCTCCTAATTGGTGCAACTGCTCCCACTACTCTTGCCCTCAAAGGCTGGCGCTGCCCTCTCCTGTTAATCTGTGCCAGGAATTTGGCTGGCTTGACACAGAACTGACCTGGCAGTCCTTTGGGGGTTGTTGTGTGCACAAACACACACACGGAAAAAAACAGAAAGATGAATATGCAGTCACTTAAAAACAGGAGCACACACACGAAGAGATAGAAACTCTAATTCAAATGAGAGACCCAGATACACACACACACATCTACACACAGCCTCAATCTCAGTGAAATGCGAAACTCCATTTCAGATACGGTTCTGGACAGCATCGCTGTGATGAAGAGGGACAGCTCTTGACAGTGTTGTTGGTGGAACGGCATCAAACAGATGTGCGAGTGTGTGTGTGTGCGTACGTGCAGATGCCACGTCTGCTGATAATGTCCACGCACACTCATGCAGAGCGAAGTGCGGCTGTTGATATCAAGTGCTCGCACATTGCTATACATGACGTCCTTTTTGAGTGCAGAGATTGTCTGGCATGTCGGAGAGACACCTAATCTCGATGGCTTTTGTAACTTCTGGAAATGAACCAGAGATTTGTACAAAATGTTTCAGCTCGGAGGCGGATGGAGCGAGGTTTGGCCACCAGTCGATCTTCAAGGCCTGAATCAACAGTGTCGCCAACAACAGTGTAGTTGTCAGCTCAGCTGTGATGCATTTAATAGACTCCAAAGAAACAACCAGTAGGCAACAAAATCTTTCATTCCCTATTAAACTTGAACAGTGACGAGACAATGGCTTACTCGTGTGCATGCATGCTGATGTTTTAATGGTGATGCAAACACTAGAGGGCCCGGTGCCACGAGGGGTCTTAACGGGGCTTAAGTGGGCTTAGTCTCAGTTGTAATTTTTTGTCCCGTCTGTGGTGTTTTTGCTACTTTTCTAAAGTGATGTAAAGCTTAGCCAGAATACATATTTAACTGCGCCTCAGCTGTTGGTTGGATGACGTTGCCGTTGTTTCAGAACCACGGAGAGCGCTGTTTGTTGTTGTAGATGAGAAACGGCTCTTTCTGTGTGCCTCTGTTGATTTTGACAGAATTGTGTGTATATTTATACGTCGACAATCAGTTTGAAACAGTAGCTTTCGATTTCATTCTTGTGGCTGATCACCTGGCTTTCAAATTTTAAAGATTCATAGTTTAATTTTTTTTGGAAGTTGTGCTCACGATGACAATGCAAACATGATATTTAGCAGGTATAACATCAACCAAGTGAACCAAAGTCCAACTGGGACTAATGGGCAGCATTTGTATTGGACAAAATCAAATTTTGACCTGATGGTGGCGCTAGATTAAAGACAAGAGGATCACCGTTTTGGGGGAGAACATGCCAAGAAGAAATGGGACAGACACCGCCCTGAAAATTCCCCCTCTGAGCACCATGCTGGTTATCTGTACTCACATTTTATGGAAATCGATTCAACAGTTATTTCAGTCCGGACCACAGCGCGGACGGGCCGAGCAGCTGCCTGACCTGCACTTTCATCCTCGGAGCTATGCAGCTTGCTTCTCGCTCATACGGAACGTCTACTTACCTGAGAGAGATCCGACTATTCCTCATGCAATTAACCCCAACCACCCGCTATATGCACTGTTTCTTTCTTCAAGGTCCGTGGCACAATACATACAGTACAAGACGATTTACCACTCGCCACCCTTTACTTCATGGTCTCTTCTATTGTCTATTGATGTAAGACAAACGCTTGAAGCACATTTAGGTTTGAAAATGTCACAGACGCATAGTGGAATTATGGTTCAGTGACGACAGCTGTTATTATAAAGCCAGCTTCGGGTCTTCACTGCACATTTGCAGGTAAATTGTAGGTATCTCATTACCCGTATGGATAATGACCACATTATTTCATATGTATGATGAATAAATTGAGGTACATTAATGCAATCTGTCAGTTTCTGTGAGGCGATTTGGCTTTAGGTGAGGTGTATCATATGTAAAAATGCAATTTACGTGTACATAAATTTCCTTCATCCATGGGTAAATTAAAATTCATTGCGAGCACTGACCTACAGGAAGGTCAGATATGTCAAAATGGACGTAACTCTTCACATCGAATGAAAGACGTGTATAATACGATGCCTGATTTGAACAAAAGAGGAAAAATGAGTCAGGAATCCGAGCTGCAGGAGGAGCTCGTCTCTTTGGGGGTTTGACTTGGTGTGAGTAAACACTCACTCCTGAGTCAGAGTGTGTTAATACTTACAGCGGGTGTTAAGCAGTCCGTCGGGCTTTCTCGCACTTGGATGGCATATTCAGAGTGTTTGTGTTCAATGTAGCACCAGAGAGGCTTGTTTAGGCAGAAGGAAGCGTTCGATGTTTCTGGTTCCAGCTTCATGGTTAGTAGCCATGGCCGCTGTGGCGAGAGTGAGAGAGAGAGAGAGGGGAAAAAAAAGATTAGAAATGGAAGCGCTGCCTTCAAGTCGTCCCTAAAACCTTTTGCCAACAGGACGTTAACACGCCCGTGTTCAGTGCCATCTGTTTAGAATGGTTTCTAAAATATCTGTGTGGTTGAGGTCAGTTCATGTTCACAGTTACGCCAAGTAATATAAATAAATAAAAGTAAAGGTTTTTGGAAAAAAAAAGCTTTCCGTGCAGAGAAGTGGATGATTAATACAACCCTCAAGTCTGTCAGTTCATAAAATATGAAGCTACATCCAGGAGTTCAAAGACTTGAAACTTGGCTGGCTTGGAGCTAAAAAAGCAGAATCTGTCTGCCAGCCTCTTTAAAGTTCATTCATTAGTTATATCCCAGCCATTATCCATATAAAAACCAATGAAGTTTTGCTTTTACAGTGACTTTCTCGGTCTTTACAACACGCTCCTGGTTGTAGCTTAATATGAGAGTAGTGTTGATTCTCTGGGACTCTGATTTAAGCATATTTTTCCCAGAATGCAACTCTTATTTGGAGGGTCGGTAACGATTGTAGTCAAGGTTAGCAAACAAAACAGAGGAAGGAGATAGTGTTGTTGGATTAAAAGATAAGAATTCTTGCAGAAATGTGACAGAAATGCAGATTTCTTGTGCAAGTGCAACTCATGCGTGCTTTGCACCTTGATGACAGTCACAGTGAAACAGAAAAGGCAGCCGCAATCCACAAGCTAACGGTCGAATGCTCTTTTATAGATGGGACATAGTTAGCTGCTCTCCCTAAATCATCTTGGAGGATGTTATGATTTACAAGAAGAGAAATTTTAGACACATTTAACATGTAAGACAGATAAATTCATGAATTTTTCATGTCATACTCCTGCATTGTTACTGAATAATGACACTGGATGTAGCTTCCTTGGGGATTCTTCACTGGTCATCCATGATCTGAATTCAGTGATGCTGTTTAAAGGGTAGAACAGCTACCTGGAGCTGACCCGGGGTTTCAGTCCTCACTGGGTAAATTATGCAGTCCTCAGTCCCTGCAGACCTGTAACGCCCAATATGCATAATGTACACATCCTGCATGACAATCAAAGAAAATAATGGTGGCTCAGACTGCCTGTCACTATATGTGCTCACCCCGTGTGGAAGCCACAGCCCCTTGAGACCATTATCCCAGAGTGCTGCAGCACTCTCACCAACCGAAACGCCTCATGTTTAAATGCAAATTCCAGCCAGAGCACCTTGCAGGAGCCACAGCGGTTTAGAAATCTCTTTACCTAAGCCTGGCACGCTTATTAAAAACAACTCTTAACAAGCCGCTGTTTATGTCCTCAGCATATAAAGAGCACGGACTGAACAATGTCACACCTGCTTCCGAACTGCAGGCGGAGAAAAACGACTGGAGCTGCAGAAGTTTTTGGGGAGAGACGAGAGCGGCTGATAAAGGGATAAATCCCGAGGCTGCAGTGTTTAGTACACAGAGTGTGTGTGTGGGTGAAGAGATGCAGCGTCATGATAACAACTTGTGTTTATGGCGCGTCACGGCGTGGACACATTAGCCATTACTGTCTGCAAGCGCGCCATTCACTGTTATGACTAATCACAGGGCACGGGTCGGAGGAGGAATCGCAGAGCTCGCGCGTTTTTTTGAGACGAAACAGCTGCCTCGGAAGAAAATGAAGGATGTTCGGGCAGAATGCAAACACCAGCGGGGCTTTAGTGAGCGAAGGATTTGGGGGAAAGCTGGAGGGTGAAACATGTTGAGACCGCGCGACGCATCGCTGTCGTCTGACAATACATTGTCCAAATGATTTCCCCGTGGTGAAAATCTGCCTAATGATCTTTGTCTCTGGCGCTATAATTCATTTATTATGCTAATAGGAAAAGCCGTTAGTCTGATCAGACTCTGCATAAACACAAGTGTACTTCAATGTTCCCTAATCATGTTGGAAGAGGATTTGGAGGCTCCTAGCAATTCTGCCACGTTTATAAGATGATGAGGATTATTCATAAAATTGTCAGATGGTGATAAGGGTTTAAAATATCTAATAGGCAGCCTCGGACGTGGATGGCAATCTCCCTCGCTGATGGGCAGTTAATTTCCCCACGAGCAAATCTGAGAGTTCTGATAATGTGCAGAAAGGCGTGAGATATACTGCATACTGATTGGCTACAGGCCGGCGTGACCTGAGATGAGTTTCTTTGCTGCTCTAAGCGGCGTGCTTTACAGTAAGTGTGTGTGTGTGTGTGTGTGTGACAGTAAAAACGTCCATCAAGGTTATAAAGAACAGTGTATGTTCTCCCAAGGCGCAGCCTGACCCGGGCTGCTGTTTTTATCCGCACTCTATCACCTTAATCTCCCAAGAATTACCTCAGCCCCTGGGGAGGCGCGGGGGGGGGGGGGGCTTTTATTAAATAAAGTGAGCGACCTGCGCGGCAGACTGTCATCACCGAGCCGCCGTAAACGTTTGGTGGAGAACATGCTCGTTGAACTGCTGCGGACCATAAAATCCTGAAATGTGTCTAAGCCCTGTGAACTTGTCACCTGCTGGTCAGCGCGCTGGCTCCGAGCTCGAGGAGCGCTAACACTTTCTCTGCTAGTTTCGCTGTTTTTGTTTTTAGCCACAGGAATATGAGAGTTTGCATTTCGGTGGCCGGGATCTCCAAATTGAACTCTCCTAACGTCATTATTGCGTGGACAATCAGATTTCTCTTTCTTCGCCCCTCTGCTTTCACACCCGTAATCGTGTCCCTTCAACATTTATATTAAATTCGATGCCTTCGAGCTGGCTGGGCTGCCGGCGAAATCACATTTACATCCGATTACGCTGCTGCAAACAAATTTTGCAGATATGTTTTTTAGTGCGCACCAAGGAGGGGCCGCCTGATGGTGAACCTTATCTGCCAGATTTATGCAGCTGAATTAGTGAACTAGTGGCTGTTGTTGTTGCAGCCGTCATCGTCTCAGAGTTCTGTCTCATCTTAATGTTGCTTCTAAATGTTCTTTTGACAGCAGCTTGTCTCTGCTGAATTTGAACAGTCAATATCATTTCACATTCAGCAGACTGGCAGCCTGTGTGGGATGAAGGTTGTAAAAGTGCATTGGGTAAGAGAGCTTTGAACTGATTGTTCATTAGCATTAGTGAGTAATAATGATAATATGCATGCAGCATCTGTCAAACAGTTTTATATTTTTAAAGCTGCTTCTATCGGGCGAATCCAGATTTTGGCAGGATTGAGCATCGATGGCTTCATCAGCCTAATGTCTGTTTAAAGTTGGAACGGTGACGTTTACATGCAGTGTTACTCGTTGTCTGTGTTTGTGCTGCTGTATCAGTGGAATAATGTGAAGCTGATCACAGCCATGTGCATCCTCGAGACAGATAAACTCTCCATGGTGCCACTAGTGGTCAGAACATGCCTTCAAGCCTTCTTTATAATGGAACAATTCTCATAGAAAATCTGAGTTTGTCATCTGTTGCCGATTGGAGATTTTACCTTGTTGAGTTTGTTTGAGGTGATTCATTACGGTAGTGTAAATAAACAGAGCCACAAGATTCCTTTCCTGTTTCATTCATTTCAAAATGGTGATGCAAGTTGAAAACAAGTCATTCTGTGGATTTATCAGTTGTATGTCACATGGATTGTGACAGTAATCAGTTTCAGTCGACTCTGAGGCAGAAAGGCCAAACAATGATGCATCTCCAGCGTCTCCGCGGTGAGATTTTGTGGTCTTACGTGATGATTTTGGGATGTTAGTCAGGCAAAACAAGCCGTCACCTTTATGGTTTCACGAGTTTGGGATGACCGGCTCGTTTTTTTGCAGCCCGGATGTAAATAAACTTGTCATGTCACGAGAGACGACAAACAGTAGTCACAGCAGACTTCCAGAGAGAAGCCCGAGTCATTTGGAGAGTCTGCAAATGGTCTTGCTTTTATTATGAACGTGGTTCACTGTGGGTAACCTCTGCACAGCAATATAATCAAATCCCATTAAGCAGAGGACAGTACATAGAAGACAGATGTGGCACGCGCGTTATGGAAAATGAGAAAAGGTGCTCGCCGAGCTGGATTGGATATCCGCAGAGATGAAACCGTTCATCTCACATTTTCAGTTATCACAGCTTCACCTCAGGACACCCCAGGTCTTTATGTCCGACAGCTTCTGCATCTGCACAAGATCCCCCCCTAAGAGTGCAGCTTCAACTGTCTGATTATAAAAACATGTTCGCACTGCTACGAACTGTCGGAAGCGCTTTGGAGAGACCTCATCGAAGGCATCAGCAATAAAACAAGCCTTCCAGTGTTTCCATTTTTAAATACTCTGAAGGGAACGTCTGTAATGCAGTTTCCTGGTACTTGGCGTCCCCTGACTGCAGCTGCCAGGGCCCTCCTTCAAGTGTGGGCTGCTGCTTTTATTGCAGCATCAGCATTATGATGGGGAGGAGAGGGAGGGGCTGCTTCTCCATGTCTGAACCTGGTCATAGATCTCGGTGGACATCTACACTGGCTCTTCATTATCTGCTCTCAGCCTGCATCCTCGCAGGGTTGCCATGTGTCTGGATGAAAAGCTTTGATTATGTAACCGTCTGAAAGGCTGGCTGTCAGCCTATTTGCAGGCCGATGCATCCGTCTTCCGCTGGCTTCGCATCTCTTTAGAATATATGGGAATTATGCTTCCAATATACAGTGCATGATGGATCTATGTGCATCGTTGGCAGGTAAACGTTTTCTGTTTAACCGCCCGCTCCGATCGATCAAGAAATCAAACTAACAAGTCGCTAAACCTGCATGGACGAGTGCCAGCGTGTATTAAACCCGCGCGGTACGTTGACTAATGTAGACGTGGCTCTCGTTTGCAGTGGGTGGATGTTCCCGCGCCTGGACATCTAGCCGAAACGTTTAAGCTCGAGGGACGCGGGGGGGGGGGGAAACAAAAACGGCCGCCGAGCTGCAAATGCACAGACGTCCCGTCGCTGTGGGTGCCGCCTTGATGGATGCAAAACCCAAACCAAACAAAGGGAGTGATTAGTGGATCTGTTTAACCTCAGGCCAGAAGGATCCTGTTATTAGACCAGAGAGTTTACTTAGCTATTTGCACTGGCGTCTGCCTTCCTCCGGTCCTCTCCCTCTGTAGCACGTCCCAACACAGCGCCGCTCAGAGCTAACGGCACTAATTAGGGAAACCACCAAAGGATTATTTGGCAATGAGTGCACAAAGGATTTTGCAATCACACTGTCTGTCTTGATTCTGTAACAAGTCATTTGTGCCAGTCATCCTGTTAAATCTCTAATGTGTGGACCCGAGTACTTTAGGTAAGTACAATTTTGAGGCATTTAAAGTTTCCCCCCCCATTTTTATCCAACTTTATTTATTAACCAGGCCGACATATCAGCCGAAGACAGTTGGTGCCATCTGACATAACACTGATTGGACAAACTCACAAACTCTAGCCGTCATGGCGGCGTGTTTCGGTAGGATGCAAACACATCTTCCGACGTCGTGTTTCATAATGCAGCGTTCTCATGACTCGGGTCTCATGAGCAATTGTACTGTTTATCATCGCCGTGTTTATTAAATTCTCTGAATGCCACAACATGATATCTATCCAGATATCATCAGAATGTAATGATATTTTAATGAGTTTGAGGCTTCGCTGCACTCGGAGCTGTTTTCCAACAGATGTTTATCCAGATGAGAGCGACTGAAAGTCTTTGATGTAGCCGCCAACGTCATTACAATAGTTTTTTTTTTGTTGTTTGAGTTGAACAAATTTATGTTTTTGTGTTAAGCTGAATAAAGAACAAATAAATAAAGCAAATTAATTTGTTCTTTTCCCCCTTCAGGCAAGTGTGAGTTTTTGAAGTTTTGTGTGAGGAAATTTAATTTGGTGAACTCTGTAACTATTAAACTTTGTTTAATGTGTACCTTGAGCTAATAATTTGTCACAGCAGCGGCGTTTGCATGTGCCATCTAACCCAACATGGATCATCACGCCAGCTCTGGCTGCGGGGGGAGAAGCGGCAGTGCGTTCCTCCGACGCGCCATCAACTTGATGAACTCTTGAGCATGAGAAGCTTTGATAGAGTGATAGAGCTCTGTCCCTATCCAGCTGAATAGCATGATGCGACTGTGTTTGATGGCTTGTATTGGTTGATTTGTATACTCTTTGTAATCCTTTATCATTGTATTGAACATACTTAGAACCCTAACCCTCACTCGGGAACGTTTCCTAAAAAATCGCTCCATTAAATAAGTTGAATATACACAGTGTGAATAAAGAAGAATGCAGAGATTTCAAATGGAGGAGAAAAACCTGTTTATTTAACATTCCGCCGAGCACGAACGATAAGCAGTCCAATTCAGTCTTTGCCCCTTTCGATAAATCCATCAGCTGCGTATTTGCAGGAATTCATTTTATCATCTTTTCAAATCCACGCATTTGAAAAATGTGCTTTTAACACTGTTCATTTTCGTTTCGGCGGAAAAAAAAGATTTGGACAGAAAGTTCAGGGAGAGGCTTCAGAGAGAGGATAAGATTCGAACGTACACTCCGTGAGATCTAAAGGTTAGCTTTGCACATTACAGCCAATCAGAACCTCCGGAGAATCCCTCACAAGGAGATTAGATGAAATTCCACCGCGCTTTGATTTAACAATAATCTTGATGACAAGTGACTGGACCTTTTCATATCATGCCACTGGGGTTTTTAATCATACGTGCCTGGGACTGCATTTTAAAGCTCCCAGTCAAGAGGTGGAATAGACAGAATCCAGCTTTGTTAGACTTCTTTTCACTGTAATATAAAAGACAGAGGTGAAGTGGGACAGTATCTCTGCTAGGATTGTAATTAAATTCACAATGAAAGGGAGACTTAGAAGAAGTCAGACAGCAGGGAATATTCCTGCAAAGAACGTCACATAAATGCAGGTTAAGCGGACGTTATTTGCTCTCTCTCTCTCTCTAAGATCTAAGATCTGTTGGTGTCACTTCTTTTCTAAGTTTGACATCCTTCTTGCACACACTGGCAGTCATTTTGTAGGACATTGCGTGAGTTTTAGGACAGCTGAAAGGTACATTTAGGCCTGCTCTTGATCACCATAATCCTATTGGAGGATTAGGAGTATGAACTTGACTTGACAGGATTTCAGCAGCTCTTCAAATCCTATAAAATCCCTTATCTGATGTTAATGTTGCGTACTCCAAATACTTTTCCCTGTCTCTTCAAAATTTGCATGTGCTTACTGTGCTGGTATGAATTAGAACATCCATTATGTTGACGCTACTTCATGTGAAGTGACGCGCATGGATCCAACGCAGACCCCATGCTGTCTGGCTTCTTGTCTACAATTTACTGCTTCCTCCCATGGGGTAAAACACTTGAACGGTGTTTACAACAGTTACACTTGAACAATCACGGATCAGGGAAAATCCACGCTATGCCAGATTCAGGCTGCAGCATCCGCCCGACCCGCGCAGACTGAAAATGAGCGTCTGCCTTTGCATAGTTGGGTGGATTACATGTCTGTTTTGTCCTCTCTGTGTCCTATTAATATTTACATTGAAATCGATATTAAAAATATCTAAAATTCAATACATTAAAATGAGTTTCATCAGTGGCTTAACCACATCAAATCAATTCCACTAGCTTCAAAAGCTTCAGTTACTAATATTATTAAGCTAATTAGCTTTAGCGGGATCCACCGTGATTGGATTTAGCTACAGCCTCATTTAGTTATGTGGAATAGCAAACTGAATTACCAACATGTCAGTTCATCTAAATGGATATTTCTGAAATTATAAATAACAGCTTGAGGGGGGGGAATAAAAATCAATAAGTAATCTTTAGCTAAAGCTAGCTACCTCGCAAGCTAGCTTTGATGTATCTCTCCTGCTCTAGCTGCCCGGTTGTCATAATTTTGTGGCATAATCATTTTTATAAGGTCAAAAAGCCAGGCTGTATTTGCAGCATTTTTTTGCTTTGCAAGGCAGAATTTCTCATTTCATCCCACGTGTTGTGTTATAAAAGAAACCCGCGGGTGCGACGTCACCCGTTGCACATATTTATGCAGAGCGTCCACACGCTCTGCCTCGCTCTATTTACCTGGTAAGGAAAAAGACGGAGCTCACCTTCACCGCCGAGGGGCAATGAATGTTTTTCAGGTTTATTTCCTCTCGTGGAAGCCTGATTTCATATGTCAGCCTCGCACCTCGCCTCTCCTTTGCTCAAGTTGTGAAGAATTTATGACCCTATGATCGCCTAATCTGATCTCGGAAGACAAAAATATGAGTTCCCTTGGATCAGACTTAATTTTCTTTGATCGCGTAGCCGAAACAAAAGCATGTCCACGCATTACAGCGGCACAGTGATAGTGTCTGGAATAAAAGATAATAATTATTCCCATTCGCAGACAGTTTTACTTTATAATTATGAGCAAAGCCTCAAGGCTGAACATATCTATTGTACAAAATTAAACTGAATTAAAAAGAAAACATGATAAAATATTTGTGTTTTAGAAAATACTGCTATAAAACGTCTCCTAAATCCCTCTGCAAACCATCTCTGGGAGGTAACACCCAGTGGTCTGCTCTAGATTAATAACCCAGCGTTTCTTTGGAATTGATTATTTATTTATTTATTTTAGTGTTTTATCTCGGCCCGGCAGAATAGCCGCGCGCTGTCATAGAGGGCTTTGCCGGTGAATTGAAATTCTTCAGTGCAGGTGTGGAAAGCGGAGTGGTGAAGAGAGGCTCCTTCACTTCTGCACTCCGCTGATAACTTTAACATCTGACCGTGTATTGTGCTCAGGCAGCCGGTCTTATGAAAGCATGCAGCGACGCTTTCCTGCAAACAGATTCACACTTTTTTTTGTTCTCGGGCGGGCTTTGAGTTTCGGAAAGGAGAGTAAACTCTTGAAAAAGCAAATAGATGCTGCGCGGGTTCATTTCCTGCACGGACCAGATTAATGAGCGTTTCTTATCAGCAATCTGCTTATTTTGTTGGAAGCTTCAGACAAATTGAACCACTCGTTCTGAGAGCGCGGTGAAGTGAATTCCTAACAAGATTTTTTTTTTTGTGCATTTACCACCGCCGTGGTCAAGTTTTAAACTATTATTTCCAAATAGTCAGCAGTTTATATTCCTCATATTGAGGTTGCAACAAATGGAGAGTTCTGGCACACAAATGGCTTCATAATGAATTAGTCAAGCTCGGAAATGAAAACTTCTGCTGTCAGCTGGATGGCAGTCAGAGCTTTTTCTCTCTTCTGCTACGAGACGTAAAGGCGCTTGCATGCTGATTTTGGAACTAGGTTACCGGTCACTCGTGTTCCCACTCTTTCTATTTTCCTCTCTTCGTCTGTTAGCCTTGTTGTGCTGGATGTTGTGTTTATGGAGCGTTGTCACATTCCCAAAAGAAACTTTGCAATTAAAATAATAACACACATTTTCTTTATGGGGACGTCGTTTTTGCCTCTCTGTGCTTTGACCTTGCTCCTGCTCTGACTGGTTACAGAGACAACCAACAAACCATTTCCATGCAACCAACAACCCCCCCTCCACGCCAATACCAATTCCCGCCTTCACACCGCAGCCATTTTCCGGAGCGATTTCAAGGGATAATAGCACTCACAAATCATCCGCTGGGCAGTGGAGCCCATGAAATTGATGTGCCTTCATTTCAAAACAATGGAGGTGCCTTATGAGGGGCCTCATGATGTCATAACTTTAGTAGCTGACAGGCCAGGCAGGTGTATTTTGGCCCCAGGATGGGCACCTGGCCAATGAAAATCCAGTCAGGACAGCTTAATCAATCGCTGTATCGAGTGAGATGGCAAGACTGTGGTGTAAGCAGCCACCACATGCTCAATCACATTCTCTGTGCTGAGAAAACTGACAGCTTTTACTTGGAAAACCAGGCCTCCTTATCTCCCTAGAGTTGAGTAATGCTTCACCGTCTACCTGTCTATCTCCGTCCGCAATTTGCAGTCCAACAAAACAGTCCGAATCATAGCGAGGAAACAAAATTGCCGGGAAAAACCTGACACAAATGTTGAATATGTCAACAGCGTTTTACGTCCTTCCCTCTCTACACAATAGGCTCTGATACCAGTAATAGTTGAGTTTTGTTAGAGAGATTGAGTAATAAATTATTCATGGTGGCCAAGTGAAAGGACGCTATAAATCTCTGGAGTTTTCCAACAGTAAATGAGTGGGCTGGGCATCAGTGGAGCTACCATCCTGATTTGAACACATTAATTAAATTAAAATGAATGAACTATATTTTTCACAGAGAAAACTTCAGCATTATCCATCAGACACACTGGCCTCTTTTTAATGAATTCCTCTTGCAGTCGTTGACATCTTTCACACGAGGTGCACAGGTTAAGCACACCTCCTGTATGAAAAGATTAAAAAGCCACTTACATGCTAAAAAGAATTATGGATGACTGAGGAGCACGGCTTAATTGGAAATTGATTGACTTGGCCACGTTACACCTGGTCTCATAACATTTCACATCCCTCACGCAGAGGGGAGTTTGATGCATTTTTCAATAAGCGGCTCCACGGTAGCAGAGCCCCTTCATAGTGGCGTCTCTCTGTGGAGGAAGTTGTGTGGATGAAGACGTGTTGCCTCAACAGATCCAAGCCATTACTTCAAAGAGACAGGGAGGGGATGATCTTTGCATGACGGATGCGGCTCTTCGAGCTGTGAACGCGGAGGAACGGGCTGCACCTCGTATCTAAGTTTCATGAGCCATTGCCCTGAACCTGCTGCAAACAAAAACCACGCTGGTGTCAAGAAAGCGGAGGGAGGAAAAAAAAAAAAAAAAATCACCTCCTTCTTTTCAAGATGGATTCCCGGTGTCATTTTTCTGGAGCTATTTATTGCGTCTGCTGATCGCAGCACTGTGCAAGCTTGGCGATTTTCAGATTCTCGCATTAGGATGGGGGGAAGAATTCGGTAATACTGTCAACGCTTTGAAAATGTATTCCTTTCCAAGTGTGGCTCGGGCGCAATTATCATCAAAGCGCACACGCTCTAAACTGGGTGATGTTGCCACCATTTGCAATCTGCCTGTAAGCAGTGCTCGCAAATCGCTTTTATGAAACAGGCTCCAGATGTTTAACCTAATTTTCCCCAGCTGTTTTGCAGTTTTGTCACCGAATCAAAGATGCGTGGGGAATTGCGTTTCGACAGCAGACTTCTCGAGTAAGATAACCACATAAACCTGCAATAGGGCAATTTTTAAGGCTGTTGTTTCCCTGGCAGGGATATTTGAAGGCATCAGAAAAGCCATAACCAGAACGTAGGAAAATGCACACACATTTACAACCTTGGCAGATAGCTAAGGGTTGAAAGAGGCAAAAGCTCCAGGCTGAAACTCCTATAGCCGAATATAGAAGCCACTGCAGCATAGCCGTCAGATGAGTTTCTTTTAATGGCTGCCTCCGAAGTACTCGAGCTGTATGGTCAATCGAAAAACCCAGATGGTGTCAACTAATCTGGGATGCATTTCACAAAATTTGCAACACGAGATCATTTGCTCTTGCTCATTCTGACGTTTTTTGCCCATTTTCACTGACGCATTACACCGTATTCTGGACCCGGGCACCAAACATGCGAGAGCACAGTTGGACTCACAAAAATTGATCTGCAATTTGACGCGACACGATCAGAAATCGCCGCCATTTACAATCTGTGTGTAAGCGGCGCTCGCAAAATTGCTTTCGTGAAACGAC
Organism: Nibea albiflora; assembly: GCA_014281875.1. Classification (NCBI taxonomy): domain Eukaryota; kingdom Metazoa; phylum Chordata; class Actinopteri; family Sciaenidae; genus Nibea; species Nibea albiflora. The sequence goes on from CM024810.1 coordinate 5,165,258, forward strand.
TCCTGGAGAGGTTTTCTTTGGCTAATGGCAGTTTTCACTCCTAATTCAAAAGGTTTTCAAACCCCTGGGCCACGGACTGATACGGGGGCCTTAGAACATGGCCTACTGGGTCCAAAGGTAACATTTGATCTGGCAAGAAAAAGCTGAATAATAATGGCCTCTAACTAATCTATTTAAAGGTCAGAACCCCAAGAAATCTACAGTGCATGTGGTGTGTCTATGTTTTATAGCCAAATCATATTTGAGACATTTAACTTGACAGATGTGAACGTTTCTTCATCCAAAGTAATAAAATTGGGAGGACATCCATGTATTTTGAATAGTTTTTGTAAATCGTTTTCATTAGTGGATCCGAGCAGACAAGCCACGTTCATTAACATCATGGTGGAGGTTTACATTCAGGGTTTGCCTCAGGAGAAACCTTTCAGACAGACCTAATATAGTTTGCAGTGCTTAAATAGATTACACATGAAGCCATGGGAGAATGAGTGGGTATAGCAGACAAAAGACAATCTTCGTGACGGAGGCGAGGCATGCATGGCTGCTCTACGGGCTCCAGACAGGCAGAGACTGACAGGAGCTACGCGGGGACGGCGGATTGAGGAAACTCCTCTCGGTTGCCCGTGCACGTCAGCCGGGGTCAGCGGCACGACGGTCCTCAGATGTAAATGCAGCTAAGCACAGTGGCAGACAGACAGATGCACACACCTCTCCATGAACAGAGCACATCTCTGGCTGTCAGATCGGACCAAGGAGGTTAAGGGAGGTCAGAGTGGCAGAGCAGGAGCAGCCAGGCAGCTTGTCAATGCTGTTGACAACCAGATGGATGAACCAATACGTTAGGGAGCTACAGTTCTACTTTGCTGTTTATTAACACATCTTACTGCTGCACTTGGACATGCCCCCAAAATGCTTCTACTGGTTTGCACACGCTAACAGCTCATTTGAGCGTGGCCTGATGGGCAAATTTGAAATTCTATTTTCTCATATCTATAATCTGTCTGCAAAGCATTTCTGCTCCCAGTTCTCAGTCAGCGCCGCCGATCTATACGTGCTGTTTATTGGGCTTGGTTGGCTCAAGCTGGCACATTCATTTGTCACTGCTGTGCGTCTTGGAGCAGAATCTGATCCCAGAGTCAACATTAACACGGCTTTTCTAGGGCAGCAGCTTCATTATTGAGCCCGGGCATGGTGAACCAGACCATTACTGCTCCAGAGAGAGAGAGCGAGCGAGAGAGGGGCCGTGCACGGAGCGAGAAAGGGGAGATGGAAAGATGAGAGGAGCGAGGATATAGGATAAGCAGAATGATGAAGTGGAGAGAGGGAACGAGGGAGTGTGAATGAAGGATGCTAGCATGGGGACGGAAGGAGGGAAGGAGTGACCAAATAAATCACCAGCCAACAGATAATTGGACGAGCTGCACTCAAGGGACTGTTGCAGCACCATGAAAAGTGACACTGTGATTTGCAATTAACTCCAAGAGGAGGAATGGCAATTTAGTTCCCTTTGGATTAATTCCAGAAATGTGATACCTGACAAGACGGTCGCCATAATGAATCTGTTGGGCTGCAGGAATCATTATTATCATTTAACTTGTATGATGGCGTCTCTCTTTAGGGAGCAAATATCTCGCTCTGTGAGGCAGAAGACGTCAAATTGTACCTGCAGGCAGATCTGGACACTTAGACAGCCTACAGTACGTGGTCATACATATTAAATGCTGTGGGTTGCTGTCAGGTGTGCCGTTTCTATAGGTGGTCTATAGGTTAGCTGGATGCTCTTTCTTTGTCGGTATAAAGGAAGTTAAGTGACCTCAAGGACGAGATGATTCATTCAGCCTCCGTGTCTTTTGATCAGAGTCATCACGCCGTGGCCATAATTACGGCAAACACGCAATCGCACTCAACAAAAGTGTAATTTAAAGATAGGATCGCGGCGATGCAGGGTTTGTGTTCGTTTATCTCCAAAAAATAAATGTGTCTTCTTAATGAGGAAGTTTGTCTGAGGACATAAAACTTTCTTGTTTCACTCAGTTGAAATACAAAGAGGAACACTCACGGGGGACTCGGTCGTAATTGTGCTGCAGTGGAACAAAATGTCAAGGTCACGCGATAGTCTTTCTCTTTTCTTTGTCTCATTTATGTAACTTCCTCCTTTTAGAATGAAAAGCAGACAAAAGGAAATTGCAGGAAACATTAAGAGGGAGAGCGAAATATCCAGTTGTTGATGAGAGATTATAAACACTTATTTTTGTGTCTCTAACTCTAAAAATACTGAAATGTTTGCCTTTATTAGACCTCAATTTGTAATTCATTAGAAATTACCTTCATCTAATTAAAAGTGGTCTGACTCTGTAGCAAACATACTTGTACGTCTTTTTCTCACAAAGGATGTTGTCACTGTGTTTGAAGCAAACGGGCTGACCTTTCTAGCACATCTTCCTCTAATAAAACACTAATTACAGTAAGACTCTCGTTAGGAGCGAAGAGATTGCCAATAACTGGGTCTTTAAATACAAAATAAGAACACTCAGCGCTGATCACTGGAGGCTGTGTCAGCTCACGACCTAAAAAGTTATTTACTTCGAGGAGTGAAAGGTTGTCTTACGGGGAAATTACCAGAAAAAGAAAAGAGAAATCTTCAAAGTAGCTCTGATCACCGGCGCTCACAGTTTGAAGGGTCGTCTAAAATAAAAATTGGGAACATTTCTGATTGAATAAGGTCTGCGAGGTGCGACGAAAAGTCAAGAAAGTGCCACCGCCGCATAGATCCAATCCATTTCCATTTAAATCTTAATCATATAGAATGAAATGAAAATGTACAGGCACCTGCCACTTTCAGCTTCCGCTTCATGCAGTGATTTCACAGCCGCAGATTTTGTCTTCTGGCTAAATGCTACGCCTATACGAAGCTCAGAATATCGGACTAATAAAGCATTTGGCCAAATGTGAAATTCAAATAAAGGAGTTTTTAATTTATGCATCTAGGCAGAGCAGGTTGCCAGCTCTAGAGGCATTGAAGGCTTAAGCTTCAATGCTTCCCCTGCTAAAAATTCAAGGATTTTAAAATCTGTGACTAAGCAAAGTGGAGGAAGTGCCGTTTCCCCTTAAAGGACAAATAACACTTTAGATTCTAGCACAAAATAAATCCGCCTCAGTCTTATTCCACAAATAGCAAGAAGCTGAGTCAATTGGCACTCCTGTCCTGTCCTCCATGCTAACAGCTTCCAATTATCAGGCGGCTGGGGAATGAGACCTCTCTGATTTGGCTATGTTGGGCAGTATTGATTGGACTGGAAAACTGTGTAAAATCGGAGAGAAGTGGGACGACCTTGTCTCTTGTACTCTCCGTCTGATTGACAAACAAACTGGAGACAGCTGCGGCGATGTACCTGCATAGCAATGCTCTCAGCTCGAGCTTTCAGGTTGTCTAGTAGCGGTTATAGTGTTTTTGGTTTTTTTTTAAAAGGCGACTTGACTTCAAGCGATATCTCATTTTGATTTCACTGATCGCTATTTACACCTCCATGTGTAGGAGAGCAGCTTAACGCCGGCTGAAAGTGTTGTCTTTGAGATCTCTAACCACTTACCTTCATACAGTGATGTAGACATCGCTGTGCTATTGAAAATGCAGAGAGGTATACATCACTACAGCACAGTGAGACGTTAAAACACTGGAGGTAAACAATACCAGCATTTTCAAGGGGTGTTAATCTACTCACATTTACCAAATGACAGAAGAATGAGCTCAGCAGCACAGGGTAAGGACTTGGACATGTCTCTTCATATGTCTTTCCTCTGCTATGGCTGCTTTGTTTGTGAGTGGGCTGTCAGAAAGGGCCATCAGAGAGTGTGAACATAGGGGCGGCCAGCGCCTCACACAGTGAATCTATCCCACAGTCTGTTTGTGTTCCACTGACACAGTGTAGTCTCTGGACTCTGTCAACAGTCCTGTTCCTGTCAAGTCAAATAACAGCATTTCAAATGGGCTCCCCCACTCTGGTGTGGTGAGCAAGCTCAACCAGAGGCCAGCGAGGTCCAAAGAACAGTTTGGAAAATGTACAGGACTGGAGCGCGTTTCTGTCCACGACACGCGTGCACGCAGAAACCCGGATGACCTAGAAGTGCCCACTTCCCTTTCTTGCTGGCATTTCTTTCAAATGTCAAATCATTCACCTGGAACAACTTCCACAGACCTTCAGGGATCTTCTTGGAGAATGTCAGACCAAACCATGAATCTGTACAAAGCTTTGGGATAAAGTGCAACGTCCGCTGGCTTCTCAGAGTAAAGCCCGAGGGGGAGGAAATGAGACATCCAGGTCTCGCATGACTCGGTCACGCTGCACTTAACAAGCGTTCATGTAATCTCAGGCTATGTTTTGTCTCTTAAATAACCCGGTCATGTTAATCCAGTGGAAGTATCCCATGACCCCGTTTCTTGTGCAACTTGGAATAATACTACATGTCTGTATACTCCAGTGATTTCCTCTACTGCGCCCCAAGGCACCGCAAAAGCGGTTGTCTTTTCTGAGGGGAAAAAAAAAAAGACATCCACCAAATAGCATCAAACGGGACAGCGGTATTTACTACCATTATCTGTGTTTCGTCTCACGTTTACGTTTAAAAAGACAGCGTTAGACAGAGTCAATAAATTGAACTGGCTGACCGCATAAAAGGAAACTACAGTTTACGACGCCTCGGGGCATAAAAAAAAAAAGAAAACACAGACAGGATGAACCCAGTCATACCTGAGGCAATAAACAGGTCCTCACTCGCGAAAGCACAGGAATAAACCGAGAGCTGACACACAATCCAATAACAATAACAGACAATGATTGTCACTGGACCTAATAATATCGGCTCAGGATGGGATACGTATCTCTTCCACCACCTCACCTCGCTGGCTCAGCCAGCGCTGCAGTGTCTCTCTCAGCGTGGGGAGAGGAATGTTTACCTTTTGACTCGATCCACAGTATCCAGGGTGAGGACCTGGGTTTATCTGTGGAGTGTGTACACAGTGCTGAGCTCCTTGTCAAGTCGTCCGTCTCGCAGGTGGCACTAATTCTTTTTTTTTTGTCTCTGAGAACGTTTGACGCCGTTCCGTTCTGTTACTGTCACCTGTGCACTGAAGACATTTCTGAACTTTTCACCTCAATTTCAGCAAATGTTTTCTTAAATTAGTGACTGACTTGCCGTCTGCCAGTGATAAAAATCTGGTTTCAAATAGCCTTCGTTTTATTGAAGTGGAAAGGAATTGAATATCCTGCCACTGCCCCCACAGAGCGATATCTTTCAGTGTGAAATGAACTGAGGGAGAATCTGGTGTTTCATTTTAACTGACGGTTTCAGGTAAATGGACCTGTGTTTGTCACGGGGGAGCAAATTTCCAATTCTCAGGAAAGCCCTGAACGACGTTTTTTCTAGCAGAGAATAATTCATTAAGAACGTAATTACAGAAAGAAATAAAGCAGCGATTTATCTTCTTTGTAAGTATCTGTGACCTGATGGATGCGTGTGATTGAAAATACACAGCTGTCAGGAGCCAATGATAATCAAGCACAGGCCTCAGGCCAAATCCGAAGTTGAGAAAATATTTCATGTGCTCCTAAAAGGAACATTACTTTTATAGCAACAATTCCATCTTCAGACTTTAACGGATGACAAATGTAATGATGAATAATGTCACACTTTTGGTGGAGGAAAAAAGAAGTATGTTCACTGCTAACGTGCTTGTGTTTAGCAGACATGTTTACCCCATTCGCCGTCTTTGTTTACTCTTTATAGCATGCTAAAACTAGCGAACTAGCACTAAACACAAAGTACAGCTGAGTTTTCATTGGACGAATTACTTTTTTGACCTGATGATGCTAGATGAGCTGATTACTTAAAATTCAACCTAAGGAGGACACGAATGTCCCGACCAACAGTTGCTGAGACAAGTCAGTCAAAAGCATAAACGTCAACCTCATGATGGCGCTAGGGGATAAGCCGGAGCGTCACGAAGATCATTAGGATTCGGATCATCATCTTGGGACCATGAATGCTGACAGAACACAGCAAGGCCCAGGCAGAATGACAAGAAGTGGTGCCTCAGTTTGGCCACTATCCAGTTTCAGGCAGGTCTGTAATTAGGACAGCAATACCTTCTGGAGTTTGACTTTTATTGCCTATTCAAATGAAATCAGCAACCAGCAGCAGCATTGATGGGCACTGAAAAGTGGACGGATCGACGCTTATACTTATAAAGCATCGGCTTTTCATGTGCACCTATGTCTAGTGTAAAAAAAGGAATCTCAAATAATCACCTCGGGCTTCTTCGTCCCCGTCTGAATTATTTTAAGCCACTTTTATATTTGCAGTGGCTTTTGCCTCTCAAAAACAAGCAACACCTCCTGTCAAGAACAAAAAAAAAGAGCAGTCTCAGACGTTGTAAGCTCGGGTTTTGTGCCCTGAAATACCAAGTGCTCTTCCAGTTGGCTAATTGCTTGTTAGTGCTCCTGGCCCGCGAGAAGAAAAACAGTCACACAGGGCTACTTCAAAAAACACCCACACAAGCAGCATCTGCAGCCGCACAGCGAGATATTAAGGCGCCCTGTCATGTTGGCGCCGTCTACAAGAACTTGTGACACCAGCCTGCTGCTAATGTCGCAGCTCAAAAATTAGACTAAAAGTAATCACCCCCCAAAAATTTTTTTACCCACATCACTGAGCAGGCTTTGAAATTTCAGCATTCCTGTGTGCGCTTCACAACTATGTGTGAATGTGTAGGTCGAAGCTCGACATACTTTTTTTTTGTGGTCTTACAATCTCCCATCATAGAGGAATTAGGCTGGCAATTGCAATAACCCCCCTCCCTGCCAAGGTCCAATGAGAGCAGGCTGCATGTTTTATTGAGCCAACGATAACGGCCGGGCCAGAGCTTGAAGAAGCAGGCTGGAATTATCTGGTACTGAAGCTTAGAGTAATTAAGAACAGGGAATGGACGCCCGACATTATTGCTGGATGAGCAGCAAGATTGAGGAACACCTGGGGCTTTTGGAAGCAGAGCACATTCAAAGAGATCTCCGGAGATTTCCAGGGTTGTACTATAACTGCTGCTGCCGCTGTCACAAACCGAGCTGCTGCTCAGATTTTCACATTGATTTGAAATGTGTGCTTCCACAACGCTGCCATGAAATGGAGGCAAGCGATGCTAGGGTAACAGGTTAGCATTAGCTTCAGCAAGGACATTTTTAGTGCCCTCTCCTATTCAACATATTCTACAGACAATTCCTAATGTTCCTTTTTTCTGATTTTATTCAGATCTCCATTCTGTTTAAACATGCACATACTGAGAGTTTAATAATCTATCTTGGCATAATATATCACAAAACTGTGACAATGTTCTGGGGCTAAAAGTGGAGTGTCGTATCAGCTGAATAAGAGCAGATATAACTTCCAAACGTTGCTGTTTATTTGCATACAGAATAGATTTTACTGTCATCTCCTACCAGGAGTCAGAATTCTTAACAACAGCCTAAAAATGATGACAAGCGTGTCGTCTTTTAAAACACGGACCTGACCCCCGTCCAGAAATCCAAACAGTTTGTGTGAAGTTGTTTAAACTTGGGTTTATGGCCAACAGAGGTGTTTGGATTAGAATGTCCTCAGAAAGGTGAAGAACAAACGTCTGGACCTGTTTGGACGATTCATTTTTACTCATCAGTTCAGTTACTTGAATGTTCTTAAAGAAAAACACATTACGTGTGAATAAATTAGGAAATCTGCATTTATTTGTTTGAATTCTAAAGCCGCTAATCTTATATTTTATGCATTAATAAAATATATTGTGACAATGTCCAACATAAAATGTGTGTCCATACTGACAAACTTCAGACTTTAGTGTCTTTCAGCTCATTGTTTTGGTTTTACATTGGACAACTGCAATGCATGCCAGTCCGACTGTCCTACACCAAACAATCAGTTTGTGACTACCTGGTGGGCATAGTGAAGCTATAGCAGCCAGGTGTTTTTTGGTAAAGACCAACAAATGAGCTAGAAGGAGAGTGATTTTCTTTTTTGGTCAGCAGAAACTCTAAATGAATGCTCCTGTTGTCCCATATCTGCTGGATGTATACGTTACTGTTTGCTAACAGGTCCTCCATATCAACAGTTGTTTCCACTGCCCCCAAGTGGCCAAAAAATAACTTAAAGCAGGTTTAAAATCGTGCAAACTGCACAATATCTCCAAACTACTGCTGCTGCCTAGACTGGGCTTGAAAGAAATGTGTTAACTGACTTTCTGATCCATAGACTGACAATAAATCACAAATCTCTGCAAACACTACAGTGAAACCGAGCCGCTTTCATGTCTCATACGTGTCAGATTCTCCCCGCGTGTGCTCCACAGATCAGTATTCAGTCTGGAACCTCGGGTCCACATGGACAGCCGACTTCAGGGAGCTGTTGAACTGATTTCATAGAATAGACTTTATGAGCAATTACAGGGTCACTGAATCCATTTGTATGTTGATGAAATATGCTGACACGATGCTGTAAGTAGTGCTTAGTCCATTGATTCCGAGTCTTTTGTTACAAATGCAATTACACTGGTTTGTTTCGTCTAACTCTCTCTGTCTGCTAGATAATGACCTTAAGGAGGAATCTCCCTCCTCCCATCCTTTCCAATCAATGCCACTTCGTGCTGTGGTTTAGTGGCACTTCATATTGTAAAGCTCTGCAATCACTCAGCATCTGAGAAGGAGTACAGCTAAAGGATACACTAGCCGTTTGTCCCACGGGCCGAGCAGACAGCGTCAGCGTGTGGAAATCTGCATGTTCTGAATGCGGTTACAGTCGACTACATGGATATTTAAGCTCATGAAGCCATATTTAGATGCATGAGTCAAATACATCCTCATCCTGTCATTCTTTTCACTGGCACAACCATCATCCACTCACACGCATACACACTTGTACGCTGGATGTTCACTGTTATGTAAAAGCTCCTCACAGGATCTCTTTTCATCTCTTAGACCGAATTTCCACACATTAGCAGAGCCAATCTTCTATTTCGGCTCAATCACAGCTTCCTTCAACACCCGGCCAATGCTACACGGACTTCCTCTTCCACGCGGGGCAAAAATAACATTTTAATTGCGTAAAAATAAAATAAATAAGTGTGTAATGGCAGAAAAAGAAAGCGATTAGAGCGGGAGCTCAGTGCAAATAGAGAGGAGCCTGGTGCGGTTGAAAGCGTGATAATTAGACATTCCTTTCTGTGTGCGCCAGCTACACAGATTCACTAATGTGCACTGTGCAGCCGCTCTACAACCGAGGAGCTTATGTCCATGGAATGAGGCACCCCACCGGCTAAATTTAACTTTTTACAAAAGCAACCTCGCCTCTAACGCCGTTTCCACCGCTGCCAAAGGCACAGATTTAGGAACATATATCGTGCATTCATGTATGAGCGTCGGCACTCATGGAGTCTCTGTCCTCCATGTGAGTGAGACCAAGAAAGAGTCAGTCGTCATCATTCTGTTGCATGCTCACGCAGAGAAAACAGCACTCACTCAGGGGAGGCTCGTACCTGTCCATGAGGCGTTTGGAAACAGCCACAAATCAAATCACACAAACCTTCAAATCTCCAAAGATTCAGCAGCAGACTCTGATGAATAAGCTCCACGCGAGCGTCACTTTACTCTCATCTGCATTAACCAATGTGCCAATAAGCAATATTCATGCATAATCGATGTTCAAGCACAATATCCAAATCGATACATGTCACCATTCGCTATCACAGTCAAGCACGCTGACACCTCCAGTAAAAATCCTATACTATCTGCATCTCTAATGTAATATCCATACATTTAGAGGAGGGCGTTTATGAAAGGGGGGGAAGCAGAGCCACGCGTCTGACCTTGGTAAACCTCAGAGGGCTGGAAGAAATTGGAAAAACAGTCAAATATCTGTTCAGTCACAGTGCATCCAAACCTCATCCATCAACATCAGGCTGTCAAACAGGATGATAAGTGAGAGCAACAAGTCTGAGAAACTTCTGCAAACTTCTGCGGCCTCGCGACACAAAATGTCGGGGACGCTTCGTGGATTTTAAAGTGCTGTTATTCAAACGTGCCTCAGTGGAGATGCTGAAAAGAACGTGTGAAATAACCAGCAGGTTGCTGGTTACATTTTGATATAACGTGAGCATGCAGCATGAACATGTTTATGATTTTATCTCAGGCCTGTCTGAGGCTTTAAATCATGTATCAGGTAAAGAAATGGCTCCGCTGCAGAAAGACCAAGAAACTTCCATCAAAAGTGCAAAATGATGATGTTTTTTTAAACAAACAGCAGCTGTGATCAATGTGATATTGATTGGATAAACATGCTGCACACACACACACACACACACACACACACACACACACACCTCTTCTCCCGCAGTGCCTCGAAAAACAAAAACATAAAAACAGACGTGAAGTGAAGCGATGGAAACTTTCGAATAGATTCCTCCAAAATAAAAAATAAAAAATGGAGATCTGCATGAATGTACAAGAACAAAACGAGCATCGACCTTCACATCCGGGAACGCACACAGACAGTGGCTCCTGTTTACCGGACACCTCTTCAAATAAAACCAATTAACAGCAGCGACTTAATCAAGGTCGAGCCACTGCACTCACTCACTCAACAAAGTGCCAAATGAATATCAAATCTCTGCTCAGGCTCAGGCTGGTGCTACAGGTGAGCTCTATCTGCAGTCTGTGGGCTAAATATCCACTTAACGACCCGTGCTGGAATATTAAATAATCAGAAATAGTCCTCATCCGCGCCTCATAACAATTTGTCAGTGTTCCAATGCAGAAATAACCGAGTCTTCCATATTTAGAAGCAGCGTCTGAGCCTCGGAGTAAACCGCTTTTCCTCCACAGAGGATCACTTCTCGTTTTCAGTTTCACCAGCGCTCACTGTTGCTCTCTCACAATGTCAAACTGAAGTGAAATGATCCCAAAAGCACAACCCACCTCCATCCATCACAGGCGGACACCGTCCCGCAGGACTGTCTTCATTCACACAAACGCGACTAATCTGTGATTTTCAGTCTGGCTCTTAAAGGGTGATGATGCACAGTCAGCCTAAAACTGTGGCTTCAAACACAGGAGCAGCTTTACCCACTGGTTCTCTGAGTCCTGAGTCCTTCGGTGGATTGACGCCCAACAAGCTCACTGCACGCCGTTCAGAGCGTGATTTGGGAGATCCAACTCTGCGCGTGGAAAAAGCTCAGCCATAAAAGCCACAGTCATCCGACACAAACCTGCCGTCTCAGGTCTCCTTCCCGCGTTGCGCTTTTACGCGCGTAGGCTGTGGCTGCGACGCGAAATCGTCTCTCAGTCTTGGGTTTGCAGATCTCAGTGCATATAGAACAGCACCGTTTTGTATTGGACTGGTTTGTTTTACTATTTAAAAATCATCACAGCTGCATAAAACGTGTTTTTTTCTCTCCATTTCCGCGGTGGCCACAGAATACGCTGAAATCGAGAGTGGTTCGTCGAATTGAGGAGACAAGAGAGGGAAGCTGCTCCAGGGCAAACACAGACTCACGCAGATCTGCATCTCTGCTGTGCGTGTGTGTGTGTGTGTGTGTGCGTGTCAGGATGATCAGACACCGACGTTTTTAGCACAGATGAAATATTAAAGGAGGAGAATTGTGGAGAGATTAGTTGTTTTATGAAAGCAGGAATGAAACGACACAGAGGACGCGCATTAGAGTGCCACGGGCGCACATCACCACGAAATCTTTTGGCATTTCTTCAGATAAATAATCAAAACACAGCCGGAAAAGTCGATTAAAGGGGGAAAAACGGTTAAGAAATGCGGGTTGAGTGTGTTATATCTGACGACAGAGTGCGCAATCAGCCGTAGGTGCGGGCTGGTTGGGCGCATTTGTTGGAGAATAAAACTGATGATGGCATTCGTCGATACATGATTTGATACCGACTTAATTTAGCCGTGGATCCGGTAAATGGACCACAAAGTTCTGCTCTCCCCTCTCCGTCCAAGATGCGCCATATGGCACAGGCAGCTGTGGCTCAGGCGTAAAAACATCACTGTCCTTGTTCTCATCATGCAATGCTTCCCCCAGCAGCGGCAGATGTTGGTAGGCCTGTTTTCTACGCGATATTTCAGCCGATTACATTGCATCGAATCTTTTGTAACAGTCGCACAGACCCGGTTTAAATCCTCTTGAAGATAAAGTTACGGATTTTTGTCACTGGGGCTGAAAAACAACTTTAAAATGTGTGAGAGCGCTCAGAATATCACCGCGACGGTCGAGTTTCTAGATTTTACGCGCCGGAGGATCATGATTACAGGTGTCGACACGGCTGTGCGGGCACACAGAGACAGTCCCGTATCTTAAAAGTCTCAGGTACGATTCCTGGCAACAACTAGTCCCTCTTGTCGGAGTTGAGCAAGACGTCTTAATGAAACCTGCTGTCCGGCTCGCTCGGTACAGGAACAAGCGTTCCATCTCCTGGTCCAGAGGAGTCAGGTGAACCTGCTTGAGAAATGTCGATTCCTTTTTGGTGGTTACAGGAGAAAAAGGGTGACAGTTCACACGAGGAAGGGAAAAAAAAGAGCATTCAGGTAGCAGCTTACCTTCTTTCATGCTGTCATGCTGGTGGCGTCTCTTGGTCCGCTTCATCGCACCGTGGCTGCATGTCTGAGGACATGCTTCTGGAGACAGGCTTTGGAGACGAGAGAGCGCCTCGGCTGCACGGGAGAAAGTGGGGAGGCGGAGGGGGGGAGTGTGTTTGTGTGTGTGTGTCAGAGAGAGAGAGAGAGAGAGAAAGAGGGAGGGAGAGAGAAAGGGCTATAAGAAGTAGGCTGGCTGCTTTGACGATAATGACAGTCGTTATTTGCCTTTTAGATTTGGAGACTGAGCAACACGTGATATGAAACACAGAATCGCCCAAAGCTTTAAATTTAATTATTCCCCAAAATACTAATTAAACGTGTTGCCAGCAGGATCAGACATGTTACCAATTTTCAAAGGATTGACTGATTTAACATCAGCGTGGCACTGACGCCTTTTTCTATTTATTTCACGTATTTGGATTTCTTTAACTTTTTTTTTAGAATCACAGGATTCTGCCTGTGTGTTTGAGAAAGTCTGTAGTGGCCATTCAGGGGGGGAAATAATCAGAAATGACCGCAGCTTTACGCGGACATTCCAGTTTCAGCACCGAGGAGAGCGCACGTTTGGATGGAGCGTTAAAAAAAAAGTCTCACGTTGTCTGCAGATTTTAGCTCTCAAAGATCGGATGTATGGATCATTTCCAATCACATTGCTCTCCTGCCATCCAAAAAAAAAAATGTACTATGTGAGACAGAGAGGGAATCCGCCTGTGGGAGGGAGACAAATCAGTTTCTGAACGTCCTGGAGGGAGAGAGAATAAACCACCGAGCCGGTTCCACTTCATTTGATCCATTTCTTGAAACTAATTCTAAACGGGAACAATTAAAAAAAAAGTAGACAAAAAGAATGAATTTAAATTCCTGTCTTACATCCCGTGGTTTTCTGTTCTGGTGCATGAACTCGGTCCCTGCAGGGAGCCTGTTGATCGTCTGAACACGAGGCCAAGAGGACCTGCTTCTTGTCACGTTGTGTACATTGTGCTGCTCTCTGAAGACAGCTGTTGAAGCCCCGATGACTCCTTTTTTATCAGAACTGACTGGCGCTTATTGACATTTACCCGCTTAAATCTTGTTTGGAAGGAGAATTCCTGTCTGATTTATCACAGCGCTGCATTTGGAGGCCGTGCAGCTGGTATTAAAGGCTTAGTGTGACTTGACATTATTTAGAATTTACATTTTTTAAAAAGCTGCTACAGAGCCAAGATTGTTAGGGGAAAATAAACAGAGGATAAGACTGTTTTACTGACATCTACTGGGGAAGTCATCTCAGAAGATTGTCTGTGTGTGTGTGTGTGTGTTTGTGTGCCTTTAACAGGTCAGCTGTCAGCCCACTGGACGTTCAAGTCTCACATCAACCATCAGCCCTCTTCCTCCACCCGGACGGACAGCTAACACCAACTTTATTTTAATGAACGCGCTCCCCTGAAGAAAATAAACCGGCTGCTGCAGATTCCTCCTCCGTCCCTGCTCGATCTCACGGCGCCATCACTCCAGATTACATCCCGTCACCATTAAAACTATTATTTGTCTTCAAATTCAGAGAGAAAGCCATTAGCCGTAGTTTGAGCAGTGCCATCCTGAACCTGGGCTGTCAATTAAAATGTATCAAGTGTCAGCGTTGAGGAGATACATACATAATGTACTTTAATTATTGAGCGATGTGGCTCGTGTAACGAGCGAGGAGCCTAAATTGGCGCGCTGGAATGAGGAGAGGTTGAATACAAAGCAGGAAGATTGAGTGAAGAAAATAAAAACTAAATAAGAAATAAGATACATCTGCTGACAGACGTCAGACACGCTTTTTTACCTGCTTTAACTCGGAGAAAACCCGTTAATGGCTGCTGTAAATACTCCAGGTGGAGCAATATGTTATTAGCACCACAATGAGTCTGTTCTCACGACTGAATCGCATCTGAACGTGTTGGGTGACAGTCAAAACACCCACGGCGTGCTATGGTTGTTCCTCCCAGCACATGCACAGCTGCTCACGGCTCCTAAGTGTGTGTATGTGTCAGTTTTTTATATTGTAAACACTTAAATGGGGTGGCGTGTGCAGATCACGTGTCGCATGTTGCACCTGTGTGATGCTGATGAAACAGGAGATCCTCAAAGGCCGGCTTGAGTGCACCGCAATTAGTTGAGGGAAAATCTCAGTTTTTAATGGATCCACTGCTAAGTAAGAGAGACGCGCTGGGCAAATGGTGGTCTAATGCGAAATAAGTGGTGAATACATCAAAGTGCATTATATAAAAGTGAGAGTTAATGTATTTTTCTTTTACGGCTGCAGAGTTGTCAAGGCTGCGGCGTGCTCCTGTTTCAACCCGTCGCGGCTATAAACGCTGTGTTTAGTTCCTGTCTTCATCTCAGGGTGATAAAACTCCTTTGTTGCTGTGTGTGTGTGTGTGTGTGTGTGTGTGTTACTGTTGTATTATCTCATCATGCGCGCTCCCAAGGCTCCAACTGTCAAAGTGTTTTCTTCTCGGTCTCGTACAAGCTAGTCAATCACGCAACAAGTACAAGGAAAAGAAAGAGGCAATTCAAACACAACAAAAACACCTGGAAGTTCACTGAAGCAACGCATGCAACATAAAGACTCGCTGGATATCATTTTTCCTGAAAGAACACGGATTACTGTAAATGTTTGATATTCGTCGTTCACCCACATGACACCGGGTGAGAGGCGGGGTACGCCATTTCAAAATAAGCATTTCTTTTGGTTTATGTTGTAGCTTTTGTCCCACACCTGTTCTTTTTTTTTTTACCTCGAACCTAACAGCAATAACATGCACAGCTCGTTAAGCATTCATCATAACAAAACGAGGGAAAGCATGAAGGATGTGACATTTTTAAACTTCTCTTCAAACTTTAAAAAAGGAAAAAAAATATTTTAGCAGACTCTCTAAATGTCAAAAAACATGGAGACCTAAGTCTATGGTTGCGTTGTAGATCTGTGGGCTTTGAGAGTCGTCTGTTCTAACTACAATAACCCTCATAATGAAGGTTATTGATTTAAAGGAGCGGTGTGTGGGTTTTAGTGACATCTAGTGATGAGATTAGAGATTGCAACCAACTGAAACCCCTTTACTCAACCGTGCACGAAGGAGAAACAACAAATCCCGCAAAAATGTGCAAGACTCTGCCTCAAGC
Organism: Nibea albiflora; assembly: GCA_014281875.1. Classification (NCBI taxonomy): domain Eukaryota; kingdom Metazoa; phylum Chordata; class Actinopteri; family Sciaenidae; genus Nibea; species Nibea albiflora. The sequence continues at coordinate 5,181,086 of CM024810.1, forward strand.
CGGCGTTTGGTTTGTCCATTCTGGGCTACCGTAGAAACATGATGGACTGCGTGGAAGAACGATCTTCATTTTCAGGTGATTATACACCAATGAAAACATGTTCAGCATATTACATTCCATTTCTGCCGTCGTCTGTAAACGGAGCCCGCTAAATCTGACACTGACACATTTAAATGTAATGAAATACCAGAATATATAAGGATGACACTCATTGCAGTTAAAGTTCAGTAAAAATAGCTCAATTCATTATAAAAGGTAAGAGTTCAATAGGTCACGGACCTCAAGGACATCCATTGATTCAGCTCATATTGTGTCTAAGTGGTGTTTCTTTTGTTTGTGGACTGTCTCAACGTGACTTCCCCCTCGCCAAGTTCTCACAGTTCAAATCCATTATCTCTGTTTAACTACTTCAAGTGCTCTCTGGAGTCAGTTATTGACCATTTGACTGTCAATCAATATAAACAGCAGTCGAGAGACTTTAACTTGCTGTTGAGAAAAGCTGAAGTGCCACTTCTATCAAATAAGAAGCATGAAATCATTTTAAAGCGACTCTCTACCATGAATTTCTTTGTCCAGAAAGTCCCCGAGCCGGGCAGCAAACAAGAAGGTGAGAACGGTCCTGGAAAATATCAGAAATTCAACGCTGGGATTTGTGTTTGATTTTTAAATTCACTTTAAATGTCTTTAAAACAGGCCAACATTTCAAACACGTGTCTTTGGGGCAAGGTTAAACTGCATGACGAGTCACTGTTGCATCAAAGTCACCGAACAAACTCGCAGCTTAATTTCAAATTTAAATGTAAATCCAGTTATCCAAATTCAATAATGGATTTACATCTGATATTCCCAAATGATACAGAGCGAAGAGCCAGAGCATCTCGCCCCTGCACACCGCAGCCGCCCCGACGTTTGACCTCGGACAACAATTTGGCATCGCAGGAGGTTGTTTGACACGTAACCCTCCGTTATTTCACCACAAAGAGGCGAGGAGGGTCGGCGAACGCTCGAGAGGCGAGTTAATGACCCAAAATCTAGCACGAGTGGTGATATCAGGTAAATGAGCCTGAGTAGAACCAGTTCATCTTAATCAGGCTTGGCAAATCACTGACAAGCTGGGCCCGCAATTCTCTCGGGAGCGCCAGAACAAAAAAGGCAGACGCGGAAGAGAAATGAGGCGGCAGAAGAAATACAATATGCCCGAATCAATAGAGAGCGCGGAGAGGAGAAGAGGATTTTACCTGCAGTCCAGGGAACAGACCGAGCATGTTGTCACAATAATTAAATATGTGGCTAATTAACTGCCCCCACGAATCAATATAGAAAGATAATGCCTCCCTTTTTTTTGTATTATGAGTGCTTGTTTTCCTCAGTCCTTTCCCCGCATATGCCAATTTTCCTTGTAGTCTTGTTTACAGTTTGGTGAAATAAGGAGTGAAGGGACCGTTCTGTGCGCGTCAGCGTTTTAAAAGGTGTTTCACTAGAGTCTAGTGACCTGCCTGCCGCTCTCTATGTTTTGCTGAGCTATTAGTCTTTGTATTTGGCAGTGCCATTAGCATGGCAAATCTCTGGCTTCAGCATTATCCAGCTGACTGACAGACACGCCCCGGATGGAAATCCTGACATGTTTGCCTCTGCATTAATCCGTCTCGTGTGTTTCCTGTTCTGGACGGAGACACTTTACATTTTACAGAGCTTTCTTTTTTGCCCGAACCGATTTTTGTCAACTTCAGAGCTCCGCTAATCTGTTTTTTCTATATTAAAAGGCTATAAATGATGTGGAAGTTGTCGTTGTTGTGCGCAGATTCCATTGACAGCTACAGCGTGCGGCTATTTAAGCAAAAAGCACCAATGAAGCTAGCACCTAGCCTCCAGAAAATCAAACATCTTCCTGTTTAGCCGCTAAACAGTCTAAAAAAATCAGTTAATGCGGCTTTAGCTCCACCTCTTGATGTGTTAGGGTCACATTTAGTTTGAAGCCCAGCCGGCATCGGGCGAGACGTGGGGTACACCTTGGACAAGTCGCCACCCTGTGAAGCTTCATGCAGTTACTCCATCTCCAACCTACTCCCTAACCCTAACCTGCTCTAACCTTCCTGCCTTTGGTCAAAATCCATTTCGGTTTGCTGTCCTTCAGTCAGCAGTCAACACTGGCACGTGGGAGAAGCTCGCCTTCGGGGCAATCTGCCAGAAACCTTGATGACGAGAGTTTATGAGGTTGAGAAGCGGCGCAACTTATATGATCCACAGCAGCCTTTTTATGAGGACGTCCTTAAAAAGGACGAGGTTTGGAAGGAAATCAGGGACCTGTTGTCAGTTACAAGCAAAGAAATTGTCCTCCAACTGCACAGAAACAAAGTTGACAGGACATCGTCAACAATCTCCATCCGGTAGACTTCACTCATTTGTCGTATGTTGGGAAGAGGCGTCAGCTTGCACACAACCCCATTACTTAGGCCACTTGATGAATCAAACTGAGTCATATCGTTTGGACCTAATGGGAGACAAACTCTGCGGATGCAGTGGAGAGAATGAGACAGATTTCATGTGTAAATGGACACAGTTTCCGGTTGACATCCCTCATCTATCTCGCGCAGAAACGTGAAAGCGCGAGCATTCCTAATCCATGAGGCTGTGCACCTATTCATGGTCAGCGGTGCAGATATTAATCTGCAAATATTGATTGAGTTGTCTCGCATTTTAGAGTGGATTTTCTTTTTTTCCTTTTGCTTTAAGCCCCCTTTTTCTCTCCGGAGAACGGGAGGGGGATAAGGGAGAGAAGAGGCTTATCTATCATGCCTCGGGTTAATTGCCCTCAATCCAGGATCTCCTTTTGAATGTTTGCACGTCTCCAAATTAGTTCATTAGCAATTCTTTGCAATTCTTTTATAGTATCGTAATTGAGGGTAATTAAGTGAAGTGATGGCATTAGTGGATTGGTGGACAAAGCATCAAAACCTCTGCTAGGGGTGTCGCATACATGAATATGTCATTAATGGTGACACTCAAGAATAAACCCCACAACCTTTTATTGTGCTGCAGCTTTAGATGAGCAATGTGTTCATTTGCCTGAAACCTTTTTTTTTTTTTTGTCATTAAGATAAGTGGGATAATTGAAATAGAGATGAATGCTGTGCCAGAGTGCAGATGTGCAGCAGAGCTTTGTAAAAATCGTGCAGACCAGCAGGATTTGGCTCGGCGTGTCACGCCTCAGGGACCCCGAACCTGCATTCAGCTACTGACTATTTTCTCGCTTAGCTTCATGGTATCGAGCCATGAAAGTTCAGCTGAAAACCAAAAAAAGTAACTTGACTTTAACTTCACATTAAGTTTCTTCATAGTAAGTCTCTTGACGCCCTTCAGGGCTCCACCAGTCAGGAGCTGAAGACACGCACCGGGGGAAGGCCGAGCCTGAAACGTCCACGTGTGAACTGGACCGACGCTAATGAGGTGATGAAAAGTCAAATGTAAGAAGAGAATTTGTGAGTCCTCGCCTCATGTGAATTCAAAGGTTTTGGTTTTCACTTGTCCACGTTCTGTAGATGTCCGTCTCTGAGATTTCACTGGAAAGTTCTTCAGACGAAAACCTCTCACGGTATGAAACTCCTGAAAAGAGGCATTATTAATTTACTTTTTTGATGCTGCGAGCGCCGCAAATTAAAAACGACAGCACCAGTTGTTTGAGCAGATGCTTCGAAATTACATATGTTTGCATTCAAATCACGAATTCCTCGCGGGGGCCGCAGGAATTATGACTCTTTTCTGTCAAAAACAAAGGTCAAAGTCGTGCGCCTGATATGAAACTTTAGGTTTCAGCAAAGACGTCAGACTTTGCCGTACCAGGCCGCCGTTCCCGTCGCGATTCAGCCGTTTCTTTGCGGCAGCGATGAACTGCACCTGCCAAGATCTTCATATGAAGTTAGATGCTTAAAAAAAAGTGGATGTGGCAGTCATGGAGATATTCCACCTGTCCTAGTGCAGTGGGAGAGACAGACTGTCTGCTGCAACAGAGCATCATATTGGACGGAGAGCTGCATGAAGAGCCTGAGGCGACTGTTGGAGTGAGAGAGGTTACTGTGCCGAAATATGCCAACGAAAATCAGAACAAATGTACAAAAACGTCTCAGTTAGATTTGGCGAACCCTGATGAGGGCGATGTGGTGAACAAAGTTTATTAAAGATATTTTTCCCGGATGGAAAGAAAGAGTTGTAGAATCAGTCATTTCAGCCAATGCTTCAAAATGACATATTTGATGTTTACGCTGAAATGTCAAAGCCCTTGAGCAGCCATAGAAACGACAACAGGAGCAAAAGAGGTTATTATAGTGTGACAAAGTCGGCCTGTAACACGGGCAACTGCTGTAATTTTCCTGTTTCCTACCAATAGTCAACAGTGACTTCTATAAACTATGTTGACCATCACCTCTGCTCCTTAAATCTATTCTTTTGTTGTGACCAACCTTGACTCAGAGCTCACCCTACTCCAAACCACGATGCTTTCTTCTCTTTTAACAGCGATTTCTGACAGCTCTGGATGAGGCAAGATAGATTTCATCTCGCTGATTAAGGCGTCACATCAGAAAACACATTTTGTCATTTTAATTTGAGGGTAAGTGAGTAAATATTACCTGAATTCACATCACGATGCACACAAGCAAAGACGAACGTGGCTGACTGTCTTTAGTGACCCGAATGTGCTGAAAGAAAGAAAGAAAAAACTACCAACCAATCTGGCCACTGGGCATCAAAACACACAGAGTACTTTTATTTTGTAACCTTTCAGCTCCAAAGCCTGCGTCACACAGATGGAAGCGGTCAGTCATCCTTCACCTGGAGGTTTTCCAACCGGCACCTTGCTATTACAACACAGGAAAGGAGGTGAAAACAGGACTCGTCTTCAGCACACAGGCTTTTGTTTTGGCTTTGCTCTTTGGGTCTGCCCCGTTGAAGATACTCTTCTCCTTTTTTTAAACGGTGCTTCCACCTGTGACTTGAATTGCATTGAAGGGAGTATAAGAGGACGCTGCTTCTTGTGTGTGCGTGTGTGTGTTTCTTCCTGGAAATGCTTCACCTACAGCAGCATGTCTGACTCACAGAGGCTGTTGTTTTGATACCAAAATGAACCGTAAGAGGCAATTTGGCCTTTTGACTGCACGGAGCAGCGAGACAAACGCTCCGATTACATGTTTAAATCTGTCTGATTTTGGCAGCTGTTGGGCCCATAATGGAAACTCTGCCTTCTGCGAGCAGACAGGGGAGATTTAAAAGTAAAATCTGTGTGTTTCTTCCCCGAGTTCCCCCTGTGCCCCTCTGTCTTTAACTTTTAAATAGTCTCCTGCTTAGATGCAGCCGTGCTATTTCATGAGACAACTGAAAATCACAACAACTACCCCCGAAGAAGTGTAATTCACAGGGAAAGGAAGGCAAGGCCTGCTAGGAACCGTGTGAGTGATGTCAGCGTAGTGCCAAGAACATTGTCTAATTATCAGTGAGGGATGATTAGAGCAAAAGCAAGCAAGCTCTGTGACAATGCTGTAAAGGCAGCAGAATGGAAAATTGCTTCCAAACTTTGTGCACAGACTTTGTGTCCATGTGCAAGAAGCAGCAGCTGGAGCAGTTTCTGAATTATTAACTGAATAAAGATCTCACAGGAACTTTTCTGAAAAAAGAAAGAAATTGTTATATTTCTGTCTGGGTGGCTGCATAAACACTTGTATCTGTTCCTGGCGTGTCATTAAGTTGCAATGCAAAATCCAGAGTGATTTCAAGGGAAATGACAGACAGTAAAAATGCAAATCATTTTTTTATGGGCTTGTACTTCTTCATTTGCCTCCACGCGCTCCGGCTTCGTACTGCGTGGACAGCAACAGGCTGGAAAACGGAGCAGTGCGGCGCATCGCGTCGCCCGATCGTATAGCTGCGCTCACGGGAACGAGTTCCCGCTCGGCACAAAGTCCTCTCGGCGCTCGTAATCAAATTTGACCCGCGATGGGCTCCGGCAGCTGAGGTAAATGCACAAAATCAAGTGGAGGGTGAGCGGGAGAGCGGAGGCGGAGGAGGAGGAGGCGAAGGTGGTCTACTTTAGTGGTGCAAATTATGAAGGACTGTGGAGTAAACTGGTACTAGATCAAAGATCCTCAGCCGAGCGTGGCTCCCTTTGTCTCTAAATAATAAGAAATTGAAATTGATTATGCCAAGTGGAGCAAGACAGCGGAAAGGAAATTGGTATCGCAAGCGAGTGCAGAAGAGATTCGGTGGAAAAAGGAGGGAAGTACTTAGCCAGCGCTGATTTCCAGCACTGATGATGAACCCCTGTGGTGATGGAGGATCTGTGATGATCTGTCTCTCTTTAGAGGAAGCATCCAGGAGCAAAAGCAGCTGTTAGACGTAGCAGCAATGGATCCGACTGCAGCGAGGAAGTCACTCACTAACTTGGTCTCAAAATGAACTGATGCCTATTTGTGATTATCACAGGTCATGGCTCTGCAAGCCCAGCGTCTACACGATCGAAATCCCACCTATGTATCACTAATTTTGTTCCCTAGCAACGCGAGAGCAGACTCAGGGCATCAGAGAGTGGCGTTCGCATCCGAAATCCTGCAGGTGGTTGGGTTGAGGCAATAAAAGCACTTTCCCTGATCCTAACCTGTGCGCCGTGCTGCGAGTTCATGAACATAACGCCATAAAAGAGATGAGTCACGCTCGCTACAAGCAGATATTGTAGAGAAAACACACGAAACCTGGTAAACACGGTTATTAATTATGTTTCCTCGTTATGTTGATGGAGAACCAGGAGGCATTGTGTTTCTTTCTAAATGGATTTGCTGTTGCTAATTCATTAAACGTCATTTCTGGCAGGGTTCGGCCGGCCTCTACACTTTTATTCCAGATTTTTAGAAATTCCACCAGGCGGGGACGCGGCGTGTTCTGTGCTCGCCACGGCCGGCAGAACTTATCGCAGCCGTTTTTAGTCTATATTTCAAACCCCTCCGGAAGCGCTGCGGTCCGTTTCAGACGCGTCTCTCTCCGCTCTGCTCCGTCGAGAATATGTGGCTGTTCAATTGTTTGACGGACGCCGTGAGCAGTCTGACTTCCAGCCAGCTCGAGCTGCTCTGTGCAGACACGGAAACGGCATGAATAAAACACCCCGCGCAAACTTCTGAATCAGAAAACAGCCCAAAGGGAAACAATTTAACTATGTGGCGTGTTTAAATATTTAGAAGCACATAAACCAAAGAAAAATGACCAAATCGGAGCAAGTTAACAAAGTCTGGTGGGCAAAACGCGAAACAGACCAAAACGTTGTGGTGGCCGCGACTTGACAGAGACGTGCATCAAAATGCTCCTTCACTTTGGAACTTTCACCCAAAAGCAGCTCAACACACCGTGTTTCAACGTACTTCCCTTTGTTTACTTGTGTTTTCTCTGTTCGTCTGGTTTTAATGTCGATCCCTCTGTTGCTTTTCTTTGTTTGAAGCACTCGGCGATGTGTACCCTTGAAAGGCGCTACATAATAAACTTCCTCTTATCGTTATTATTATTCGAGAGGTGAAAGCATTCGTTATTTCGCAAAGGAAAAGTCAAAAATAAACACAGATTGTGTCGAACAATCTTCTTCTCATCCTTCAGATTTATCTCGGGAGTCCTCGGAGGCGTTCCCGAGCTCCAGGTTAGGAAACACAGAATTTTCCATCAGCAAATTTGCTGCCAACAAGATCACTCAGTGGTTTATCCAGCAAGACTGCCAAACGCTGCCTGTTTTCAGCTTTTAAACCTGCTGTTTTTAATATCTTTAGGTGCAAACCTCTGCGTGCGTGCGTCCACTGCCATCAAAATATGTCCAGAATAAGACAAAAAATCCATTTACAGAGAGCACTTAAGTCGTACTTCACATTCATGACGTGGTCTGCTGCAGCCTTGCTCTGCAAGTTTACACTGATTGGTGATTTAGGTTGTTTTTAGGTCTGCATACAGCAAACCCCCCCCCCTGCCCAGAGGTGCCCATTAAGGCCTCTACACATCACTTCATCTCTGCACCTTCAACTCAGCGAAACATGACGGACGTTTGACATTTTATGAACGACACATTGAACTAAATAACTAAAAATGACAATCCCCAGAATAATTAACGCTGAAAATCATTTGCCGCGTTGCAGCAGGTGTTGTCGACATACTTGAAATATCCCTGCAGCACTCTGGTTCTTGTGGCGGTGGCTGTAATCTTTTTCAGGTAGCGCTGAAAAAACAAAAAGAAACTAGCACATTGCATTCATCTGTTCATTCATTCCTGCCCTCATTATGTGTCGCTTCCCGCGCAGAGAACACGCTTGGTTTTATGGCCACGGGTGAAGTTTAGCAATATGTACAGTGGCAGTGTAATTGAAAAATGGCTGCTGAGAAGTGCCGCTGCCCCGGCGTTGACTTTAAATCACCTGCTGTAATAGGGGATAATAAGAAAGTACCAGAGGAAGAATGAGAGATGGAGCGGCTTTTTATTTTACAGTAATTATAATGTACATTTTGAGGGGTAACATTAAGTATCACCAAGCAAATCTAAAGGGAAATGATGTGGCGCCATTAATTAGGAATCAGGGAGATGGTCAAGCTCTGTATTTTACTTTTATGGGTAGATTTTAATTCTATTGGATTTGGTTATTACTACCTGGAGGGTTTAATAGTCAAGTGGGTCAGCGGTTCCATCTTCTGGATCACTAAGTGGGTTTACAGAGCAGCACCGGTAATGAGGAGACCACAAAACCTCACAGGATAGCTGGCAGAGAGTCTTTTTTGTTGCAAAATCCGTCTTTACATCGAAACTGAATCTATGCATTGCCCCGAGCGGAGTGGAGTGGATTTAAAATTCTCTCTGCTGACTCAGGTGGGTGACTTCTCATTTCTCATTAGGCCACAGATCCTATTTGTTATTCCAATGAATAACTTTGACTTGAATGTGTGTGTGTGGGAATAAAAAAGAAAAAAGTTGTACCCATGATTACAATCCCCCCGAAAAGTGGAATGTGCACTGTGGGAGTCCGTCAATGCTCTTTCACAGCTCATCAGAAGTCCCTGGGAAAGGGAAGAGAGGAGCGGTGAGAGCGCTGACTGGCAAACAGCCAAAACACCGACTGTGGCGGAGAGAGGAAAATCAACTTGCATTTTCTGGCAGGCAGGATGTAGCAGTTGGATGACGCCGGCAGTGACTGGAAGCCAGAGAAAGCGGCGTAGCGGTGATGTGAATGTGTTATTGTGAGTACGATGCGTTCCCTCAAGGAACGAGACAGTTTAACTTTATTTTCACGGAGCTTTCGCGGTGTTCAGAAATGATTTTGATTAAATGCAAAGAAGAGCAAATCCGGAATGCAAACAGAGGTGGATCGTGCGACGTCCAGGTCAGAGGGAAGTCAAAAAACAAAAGACAAGATGGAAGCAAAAAAAATTAGCCACATTAGCACACGACTGAACGATCTGGCCAAGTCAGAACTGCAGAGGTTGCTTGGATGATGAGGAACAGGTGGTGAGGTGATCAGGCAGACGTGAGGGAAACAGGAGGCCGTGCCCGATGCCACCCACAACAGAGAGCGACAGACAGATACACGAGGAAAGGGAAAACACGGGGAACTGGGTGGCAGACCAAATTTAGAAGCCTTGAGTAAGATGCTACCTTTTTTCACAGTCCAGTCCAAATCAACAGGACTGAACATAGAACATATGAAGATGGACGGCATGTCTTTCCACTATAAAAAATGACTGCTGCCATATTGAAACGGTGACATTTGGAGCCAGAATCTGTGCCGCATAGATCGAGATTGGAGCTTCACCGGTTCAATCAGCGGTCAATCATGACATGAAACCTCTTTCTATATCACCAAATAACTAATTAAAACCAAACCACACCAGTGAGATGACGGAAGGTGCAGGGTTCATGCCCATGTCTTGGCTTCACGTTGGAGCGTTGCCAGATCTGCGATGACAAACTTTTCTTACAGTTTCAAATGCTTCAGGTGAGGCGCGACACTTCTGATGAGTTTTCGGAGAGGTTTTTATTTTCTGCGTGCGTCTCAAGTGTCCCCGGGACGTCATCATCTCAAACACTTCATCGCTGATCACTCCGTAAACTTGGACGGTACCAAAACAGAACTCGGCTGAAGTGCGCGGGAGTTTGTGTGCAACAGCCTGACGCTGTTTGCTCAAGACCCAATCTGCAATCCACAGCGGACAGTGTGAGTAATCACACGTTGACGACGCTCGTCACTTAAATTAGACAGTGCAGATGGAAGTCATACCTGCCGCCAGCGCAAAAGCTCTAAAGGGAGTTAATTAGCTAAGAGGAAGACATCATACAGGCAAGCTGTTGTGGACCAGAGATGCTGGAAAGAGAGAAAGTAATTAATTTAGTCTTCCTTGTTGGCATTATTGACATGACTGTAGTAAAACTTTTGTCTGTGAAGATTCTCAGTCATCTTGGGCATAATATGTTTAGCAGTGCTTTGAGTTGGACCAGCTTTAGATTTCTAAATACGAGCTGAAGAAGTCTGTTAGACATCTTCAAGAATCTAAACCGATCCAGAGGTCCAGCTTGGCACCGTCAGTTTCCGAGTTATGGTCCGTGAACGTTTAATCAAAGCTGCTGCTATCAATCGTCTGGATGTTTCTAAATCCAAGGCATTCGCTTGCATGGACACGATGGACAGCATGGCCACTAATAAAGCTACGCCATGGCAAAGACCTGCTTTACTGCGAGCGATTCTCCTCCATAGTTCGCTCCGATATGAAGTGCTACTTTTGGATTTGGATTTTCGACTGGCTCTGCATTGAAGGCTTTTTAAAACAACAAAAGCTGCGAGATCGGCCTCTGTTGAGCGAAGCTTTTAGAGACTCGTGAGTCTGCATAAAAAGCAAAACATGAGACAAAGGACTTTAGAAATGAGAAAAATATTAGATGTGAGTGAGGAAAATATTGAAGGTATTATTCAAAAGCCCACAGTGGCTGCATTCGGGGGGAAATACAGTTTTAGGATCATTAGTAGCTAGAACTTTTGCACAGCTGATGTGGTCAGAGTTGGTCTTGGAAAACTGTGAGAAGTTTTAACACTGAAGTTGCTCGTGGTTGACGCTGTATTAAATGTTTGTAGCAGCAACGTTTCAGAGACTCGAGTAGCGTTTCTAATCTGGTAGCTGAACAGTTCTAGAAAGTCTTTCATCCATCGGTGATTGGCTTGGATCCACAAAGTTCAGCGCAATCCGGATCAAGGTTCGACAAATTTTAACTTTCAGTGCGATAACGGAGGCAGCTTCCGTGAATATTCCCGTTGGTCTGTAACGCTCATGATGCTGTCTAGTCGTCCATATGGGAAAAAAACAACAACTGAGCATTCATATGCAGGAGAGGTGCGGACCATGCAGCAGGAGCGGTTTGTGCATTTTTGATTACTTCACTGTGTTACGCTTGCAAGGACCAACAAGATCTGTTTTAATGATTCATAAAGAAAATGAAAAGACTGTGAGCGAAGCGTCTTGTATTTCTTCGGTCTGCTGCTGTGCTACAGGAGGAAGCTCCAGTCGGGAACACGCCTTAGCACCTGGGCGCTACGGAGCCGCTTGGGGCCGCGCGGAAAGGAGGGAAGGAATAGGAGAGAGGAGGGTGTTTATGGGAATGTCGGAAGTGTGGTCCTTCTCCTTAAATTACAAAAACAATGCAACAATAAAGCAGCGTGAGCACCAGCAGCTAAATGGAACGCAGCCACCGTGAATTTCATCATTTGGGTGAAATACAGTTTTAAGACCACTAATAGCTTTACTCCACTTTTGGAGACGAGCCAGGTGCTGTGAGTTATCCAGTGAATAGACGGTGAGAGGCAGAAAACAGCTGCACATCCAGTCAACCATTCTTTTTTTTTAGAAAGTTACTGTTGATTGTGAGGAAGTCATGAATATTTAAAGCAATTATAATGAGCGGCTTACTTTTGTGAGGCACTTAATGGTCTCTAAGTTATAGATGAGCGGTCAAAAGGTTGAAGCCGATGTGAGAGCTCGAGAGAAAGTCGTAACTCTTCTAGCAAGTTAATTGGTAGCGCCTGTTGTCTCCTGGTACGTGTCCAACACTTACGCTTCCTCACTTCCTTTTTCTTTCCTGTCATCAGTGTCTTCCTTTTCCTCTTCCTCATACCCTCGTCCAGTCTTTTGTATTCTTCTCTTTGCTCACCTTCTGTATAATCAGGGCTGCTTGTATTGAACCGTGCACTGCAGTGCAAGCCGGCAAACAGTAACGACTCCTGTTGTTGTAAAAGCAGGAACATTGGCTTTTAATGAGCTTGCGTAGTGGCTCTTAAACCGGGAAGTGGACCCCCCCCCCCCCGCCGCCGTATATCAATGTTTAAAATGGTTGTAAACTTATACATTATAAGAGTATTGTTTCCTCTGGGAGCCGTGAGAGAGATAACAAGACGCATGGACTTTGTGCTTACTCTGCAACCTGTCCACAGGAACAAAAAAAAAAAACAAAAAGTCAAACTAGTCGATACTCGAGACATTTAACAGCCAACATCGATCAGGTTCACACTTTCATCGGCGCGGCGTGAGACCGGACATTCCTGGAAGCGCGATTAGACGCTTCTCCGAGCCAAACAAGTCAATATTATCCCTTGAATACATGTTTTCTGCCATGTTGGTCAGCATGCATTATTCATTTAGAAAAGGAAAACAACGTGTTTGGAGCTGTTTGCCGCCGTGCATTCCCACATCATCATTAATTATTTCTCAATTCAGCCTTTTTTCCCCCCCGTGCCTTTATTGCTTTGTACTAAAACAAACACACTTTGAGCACAGAGGCTTTATTTCTTGACAGCTGAACAAGGATTTCGTAGCCCAGTTCCTTTAATTAAATGCTTCATATTTAAAGCTTGCTTCGTTCTAGATGTCTTCGTCATGTCATTAAACGCGTGCCTTGTTTTCTTACTTTCTACCGCCATGACTTTGTTAAGTTTCATCGCTTTGCTTCCCGGCTGAGCTTTAGTTTCTTTACTGCAGGTGTTGCTTCAAGAGGCTTGCAGGAAGCACGTCATTGACATTATCACCTCCTGAATCTGTCGTGGCTAACATTTTAGCGTATTTTGCGTATTTACACATCCATCGCATACGTAGCAGCGTTAGCATTCATTTGGAGCCCCGTTTGTAGCCATCTGCTGAATGTAAAGTTTGTTTTCCAGCCCGGTCTACATGAAACGTTGCCCGCGGCTGTGTTCCTCGCGTGAGTCGCTCCTCCTCTGGTGCCGTAATGGGGAAACGCTAATTCTGAAGGACTTTGACTTAACAGTTTGAGTCAGGCAGCTTCGAGGCGGTTATGTGTAGCTTGTGTCTGCGGTTTGTAAAGCAAACAGCCAGCGGTCATGCTGATACAGCGGGTTGTGAGCTGTACCCAGCTGGACTCGGGCAGCGCCAGCCAGTCTGCCAATCTCACCATCTTCCCCGCCGAGCCTCCTTTCTCCCGTTCACTCTTAACCCCGCCTCGCTGCTGCCGAAGGCAAGACGTCCTGGCAGTGTGTGTGTGTGTGTGTGTTTTTTAATCTAAACTGGGTTGGAAAAACAATAGAAAAAGCATCTAAGTCTAATATCACTTCTCCTTTTAGCTCCGATCTCCAACAGCACCTGAGGGAAACATTTGGCTCTTCAACCGCTAAATGCTCCACTAGCTAGTCTCCAACTTTTTCTGTTTGCCATTTGGCGCCAAAGCAGGCGGAGTACAGCCGGTTTATTGGAGCTAAAACCGGCTGTCTGCTGAGGATTGAAACCAGGTTGATGAGAGCGGCGAGGTTGAAGTGAAAGCAGTAAAGCTGCGGGTCGGAAAAAACCAAAGCGGCGAGCTAAAACACACGAAGACGCTTAGCGGCGCTGCAGGAAACTGCAGGTGATGAAGCGATGGATGTTTGCCGCTGTGAATGACACCTCGCTGCTAATACATAAATATGCACAGCAGATCAATACGCCTCTTCTTCTCAGGAGCAGCTAACTGTGTTGTGACATTTAGGGGGGCCCGGTTGTTGGTTCATAATGTTGAACACCTGCAGTGCATTCGGCATCAGAGCGCTAAAGCTGGATAAGTGTTTTTATTTCAGCAGAATACACACAGACTTTTAAGAGAATCATAGATGGGAGATTTGTGAAGGCTGTGTTGCTTAATCGTTGTCGATGTCGGGTTGTGTGTATATTGAAACTTTGTAAAGCGATGTAATTTGAATCTGCTGTCACAAGAGTTAAAGGAAAATATGGCCCAGGGTGAAAAGAATTGGCACTATTTATTATTAATTATGAATATAATTTTAAGTGTTTTTGTCTGTGGCTTTCGTTACTTTCCCGGTTTTCAACTAACCGTGTCAAAGAGGGGTAACAGGGTCATTGTTGTCTGTTTGCATGCTGGGTCTGTTTGCATGCTGTGTCACTCTGTGTGTGTGTGTGTGTGTGTGTGTGTGTGTTGTGTCTGCCCATGTTTGTTTACTGCAGATCAACAACTTTCAAATGAGTCTCTCAGACGCTCAGCACTTGATGAAACGCCAACTTTTCCGGCACTTTCCAGCGCAGCCTCTCTTTTGTCGAAGGAAGCGTGTGTTTTAAAAGGGAAACGTGCAACTCCTGACAGCTGAGTCTGAACCGCCACCACGAACCGATGCACGGATCCTCCTGTGATTGCATGTTTTACTCGCAGGGCAGCATGTTATTTCCTCGCCGTGTTTGAATTCAGTCCAGGGAGTCTGCAGCGTTTCCACCTGAGTGTCCTGTGACACCGGGTCGTGGTTACTTTGAGATCAGGACTGTAGTTTCTGCCTAAAATACTATTAATTTTATTATTATAACCACTTTTAGTCATATCTCTTATTACTGCTGCTGTGCGTGCATCTCTCTCCAACTCTAAACCCAACGACGTTTCGGTCCTTGTTGAGTCTTTATAAATAATATTAAGATCAGCTCTATGTGGAAAATGTTGTGAGATAATAAGAATAATAAAATTGAATCAAAGGATCTCACATGCTGTCTTTAAGTCACACAAAGACATTATATTGTAAGATCATTCAACACATTTTGTCCAACCAGCGGATTGCTCTATTCCTCTGTGAGAAAAGGTGCAAAGGCGTGAAAACTCATCCTGCTCCATATTTCCTCAATAAGTACTGATTTCCACTAACGAGTGTCCAAATACCGTTTTCCAAGTTTTCACACGTTCCGTCTTTGGTGTGTTTTTTATTTAGTTTCTTTCTTTTTTTTCTCCTGAAAGCGAAGCAGTCATTTCGTGGAGTTAATGCTATGTCTTGCTTAACAAAAGGAGTCAACACTCAGTCTTATCTAATTTCACCGTGTGGAACTCTCACTTTCTTCTGCACACACCCACTCATCATACCTCTCAGGTCTCATTTAACAAGTTACAAAGGAAAATTGTTGTGATCTGCTGAGACGATTAGTTTCTCAACAGAGCCTTTGGCAGTGCTGTGGTCCCATCTGCAATCACGCGTCTCTATACTTAGACGTACCTAGTTTTCCAGAGCAGAATCCTACACAGCAATTAAAAATGTACTACGGTCTCATTTAAACATATCCATCAAAGGCTTCTGGAACGCTGTACCTACACCTGCTGAGCATGATAGTCTTATATAAAACACAAGTTTATCTTTAGGCGTGTTTCACACCGGTGGTCCAAATACAGATATGGTTTGCATCGAAATGTGTTAAATGAAAGCCTCTCTTGAACCCAGCCAAGCATAAGTAACAGCGTTTACTCGCTTAACAGCCTGAATTTCTTCAATTCAGCTGAAGGATTTGCTTTGGCACAGAGGTTGAAGCGCGGGGATATCAACGGAGAAAGTTCAAATGAAATCTGACAGTCGAGAGTGTCGGCGTTCATTCAGCTGAAGTTTTGTGAAGAATGCAAAGCGCATCGCCGCAGAGCTGCTAACTTGCATTTCTTGAATAGATGATAGAAACAAAATGGACACATGCAAAGTTTATTAGTTCAATGAAATGGCATCCGTAGCCACAAAGTGGTACCAAAGGGTCAGAGAGCCAATGGCCCTACAAAGGATAAAAGACCGGCACGATCTTCCGCAACATAACCTACGCTACGGCTAAACTGGTTTGTTACACCAACTCAAGATGTTTGCCTCCCACGTCCATCCCAGCTCTGTTTTTTAGATTTTTGCCACCACTATCACCGTCCCTGGACACCTCCTCCTGCCATTCCACCTTTTTAATAGAGTTTTCACTGATTCAGGTTTCTAACCTAAATTACCTCGACATAAACAAACTGCTGCTTGCTACAAAGTGCTAAAAGTCAAGTGTGATGGCCCCTGCCATTTTGTGTGTTTTGGTTGTTGTCTGTGCTCCTCCCTTCCTAGGTGCTCCCTGCCTGTGCTCCTCCTACCTCGTTGGGGAGATTCACCTCACCTGTGGCCTCATCTATAAATGCATGGCCTGTCTAAGATGGCGTTCTCTCTTGATCCCTCTCCCTCTTGGGTGGCTGGTGCCTCCAGGCACCCTGTGGAGTTTTGTTTTGTTTGGGTTGGGTTGGGTTGGTTGGTTGTGCTCTGTTAGCTCTTTTGTTTCCATATGATTACATTTAAATTCTGTTCTTTAATAAATTTATGGTTAATTTAACCTCCCTTTTTGGTTATGCTCCTGAACGAGCTGGGCATAACACAAGCTGCTCGTTAGCCTGCACACGTTGACAGGCGTCTTCACCGTTCATCCATCGATGGCCAGTGGTACATCTTAGTAGCCCAGCTGTTCCTGCTTACGGTCGATTGTCGAGCTGCTGACTGAGGAGGAGAGCACAGAGTGTGCTGAATCTGTTCTCCTTGTACTTTTCCTCCCTTGTTCTCTCTTGTAGTTTGTGGTGATAAGAATGCAGGGAGTAATTATGAGCAAGATTTAGAGTTTTTACATCAATAGCTCTGCTGGGTTGTATAAAAGCTAAACAGCCGAATGTTTTCTGCCTGATTAAAATTCCTTTGGTCCCCACTTTCCAGACTTCCAATGCATCACTTCCAGAGATTACTGTTTCTTATACAACAAAACAAAAGGGGGCAACCACCCAAGTACGCTCTATAAAAATATTTCATTATTGTAGTGAACGGCATGGAAAATTCAGTTATAGATGCAGAGGCGCAGTGTTTACAGTCGAGTGAACAAACTGTTCTAATATTTTAAGTTCAATTGCATTTATTTGTGTTTGAATATTACCCCATGAGGTGTTAGTAGTAGAAGTTTTAGCTGCAGTATTACTTTCTTAACCCAACCCAGGGAAATTTCAAATCAGCAGTTACCAAACCTCGCCTCGCCTGGTCGCAAATCTGGTGAAGAACAAATGACAAAATGTTGAGACTGTCATTTCCAAGCGCACAATGGCCGTACTCGAATTGAGTTACAAGCGGCAGCCTGCCAAAATGAGCACACTACTACGCCAGGAAGTACATAGTGTACACAGTGTACCAAACAGAAACGTACTAACAGAAGTGTCACAGGAGATAAAAAATAAATAAATATATAGAATCAGGTTTGTTGCCCAGAAATATCTGGAATATATCCAAATTTCTTATTCTTTAGTTGAAGGAAATCAAGACTACTTTTGAACTCCATGATTTCACGTTTTTATTCCAGCAAACGTAGTAGTAATAATAATAATAATAATAATAATAATAATAATAGCTGAAAACCCATAAAGAACAGTAGTGCTCCATTGTTCTGCCACGTTCGCTGCCATTCTCCCCCCGTGTGTATATATAGTCTTGTTTTTATCCACTCCCACCATGCACATGATATTTGGTAATTGCTGTTGAGCCACTCTCACTGATCTGGGACCATCACATTTCCTGCAAACCTCATCTACCCCAACAAAAGCATCCTATGGGTCACCAGCTTTTCCATACCCAAAGCTCTAAATGCATTAACATTGTTCCAAACCATTAAACGAATTTTCACACAGCACAGTACAAAAGCAGAGTACACAATGTAAGACATGATTCAATTACTTGGAGATATTCCACGCTGGGCAATATTTTCATACCAGGCCGGAGTTTCCCCTCGGGTCACTATCTGTCATGAGGGGTGGATAATATCACATTAATGCATTTCAACATTTACCGTGATGGCCTCATTGTGCTGCAGCTACTCAGCGTGAAGGACAATAAGAAAAAGAAAAGCAAGAAACCACACGTGTGAATATCAAGCAGCTATGATTGAATCCCCAGCAGCTGATACTTACTGGCGTCAGTGGTGGGGAATAAAACGAGAAAAAAGAGTCGATTTAAGTGTTTTTATTCACATTTATTCTCCCGGAGCTGAGGGAAAAACTGATCCCCGTCAGTGTTTATAATTTATAATTCTACCTGCCAGACTGTCTCTCAGTGGCCTATAGTGAAACATCGCCTCAGCACATAGAAATTCATTTTCATAAAAGCCTAAATGAGTGTCTGATATTAAATTAAACGATATACAAGTTGTTCTCCCCTGCGTTTGACACTTCAAGCACTACTAGCTTTAATTTGTTTTCTGAGTCTGTACATCGAGAGAAACTTTGCTCTGTGTTTTCCTAAAATGAAGTTGGGGACGGGGATTGTTGTTGTTCCTCTCGAGCCGTGTGGATGTACAGAGAGGGCTGATGGGAATCCAGTCATGCATATTGTCCCGTTGTGACAGCTGCTATCACAGGCGCAGGCAAACAGCAGAAGCAGCGATTAAGACGCAAGGTTTGAGTTGATGATTAATGGTGTGTACTTTTAGTTCGGTTCACGCAAAAGTGTATATATATATATATTATTTTTGAAGAATAATGAAAACAAAAGAGCAAAAGACTGAATAAAACTATAGATTTCTTGTGTCCAGTAAAAGGAGATATATGAAACTCATTTGTTGTTCAGCATGAACTTGACTGGCTGCTACTTAAAGCAGAAAAGTTTGTAACGCGGCCGAGGCATCGAAGACACTAAAACATGTTATTAATCAAAATTCAATTTCTCTGCAACATGTGTAACTCCGACCCTATTCATTCAGATTTTGGACACATTATACATGCGTGAGTAATCCATCATTGTAAATGCTAATTAGTCATTGCTCGTAGTCAATGGATGGATTATTGAGCATGCCTGCTTAGCACAATGAGATGCAAAACAGCCACAAAGGTGCAAAACGACGACGATGCAAAGTGACCATAAAATGACTACAAAGAAATATAACGTGACTAAAAAAAGATGCAAGAGACACAAATCGACTACACGCACAAACAAAACGACCACAAAGAGATGCCAAACGACAAAAAAGAGACATCAGCCATAAAGAGACGCCAAATGACTGAAGAGAGATGCAAGACGATCACACAGAGAGACATAAAGTGTTCACAAAGAGATGCAAGAGAGACTACGCGAACAGCAGCATGTCTGGACACGGTGCAGATTTAGTCAGGGTGTCTTCCTCCTCTTCTTCTCTTCTCTTCAGGAGACAACTTGTTTGTTTTTGTCCAATTCTCGATGATTTATGTGTCCTGTCAACTAAAATTTGACTAGTCCACGCCCGCCTCTCTGTTTTTGCTCTTGTGTGTGAACTTACAGCGCCAAGAATTTAGGCATCTCAGTTACTTGGTCATTTAAAACACTGATGTCTGGAAGAAAGAAAGCGCTGGATGAATTGGCTTCTGGTGTTATTGATTAAAGTGCTAAATCTCTGACAAGCTGTGGGACCAGTGAATTTTCTACGATGTGTCATTAATATGTGGCTCACGGATGGATATACACTACTGCCAGTTGTGTATGTGTGTATAAAAGTGTGAGAGAGGGTGGCAGAGAGTGAAACTGTTAATATATTTATTGTTTTAATAAACTCAGTTGAGCTGAAAGAGCCGTTTATAATGCTGTAGATTTTTTTATATTTCTACATCAATACGTAGCAGCACAATCCTGTAGAGCTCCATTTAAAAGACCGATGTTACTGTGAGGTGTCCATGTGGAGAATATAAGGACCCTTGTGTGCACATGTCCATACTCGACTGGCCTGTGTTGAGAATCGATATTGAATTTCACTCAGGCAGACATAAAAATGTGATAATGTTTTGGATCACTTCTCTTGATCACTTGGTTGGCAAATTATGAAGCTGAAGAATCGGAAGCAGCTCACATTGATCTGTGAAGTCTTGCCCCGGGGTTACTTGTAACCCCCCCCCCACCATCACCACCACCACCACCACCACCATGCCTCCCATACACCCACCCCCAGCATCTAGGTCCACTCAATATGGCTTGTGCAATCAAATTATACAGATGCTGCCTCAGTGGGGCCGGTACTGGAGCGCAGCAGGGTTGTGGTTAAAAGGGGAACATCCCCATGTTGTATCTAACACAGGTTATTCCGTACCAAGGGACACACTGGGAATGAACTGACCTTGAGCACTAATAAAATGTTTGTTTGGGATTTTAAATAAAATGACCTTCCTTTCATATTCATTTATATCGCCCACAGTTACAGACCATAAAATGAGACTATATCCCATAAAATCCTGGGAAGAGTCAGTCTGTCCACAGCCTTTGTTGTCCCTTGCACAGTAAATGGTCAAAGCATTTCTGTCTTTGCACACCCTTTTAGAAATTTCCCAGCTCGTTTGTACCCAGAATTCAGCAGGAAAGCATGCAAGTCATCCCTTTTGTGTGTGAGAACTGTGTTAGAAGCAGTAATGATGTGAGCACAGTGCAGAGTGACATTTCAAACTGTGCTTTTGGTTTTAAATTTAGAAATGTATTCATTTTGAAAGTCAGTCTCTCAAAGCCTATCGGCTAATCATGCATGATTAGTCTCGGGGGAATGGGCAATGCAATGGCACTGCAGTGCAATGATTAAAAGTAATCATTTTTACACCCACACATAAAATAAGTTTAAAAAAAAAATCAAATTAAAGGTAGAATCACACATAAAACTAAACATGTACATCTGCTGCAGATAGCTGTGCAGGCTCGCCTGGCAGAGAATTGAAAAATGCTTAACATAAAAGCAGCAATAGGATGTGAAAAGTCTCCCATAATAAAGCTAGACATTCTAATGTCTTAGGCCATGAAGTCCGCGCACTGTGTTTTATGGATATTGAGGTGGTTACACCACTGAGGAACCGAGGAGATGGGGAGAAAATGACTGGTGCAAAGAGAAGCTTATTGGATATATCATTTAAAACCTAAATATCCTAAGGCTTTGAACAAGGACTAAGCACTTTCTTAGCTTTATTTTTTAATGTGTTTGTGCAGCAGTGCATTTCTAACATTGTACTTACGATTGTGTTTGTGTAAATAAATGTGCTAATTATATATATTTTCTCCACATTTATTGAACCTGAAAATGGGCTGCTCAGATACTGAAGTAATTATTTAAGTGAGCATGACGGTACGTAATATAATAGAACCTGAATAGGAATAAGAGATTCCAAAAAAGCAATCCAGTGCAAAGACCGGGGCAAGGACAATATACATTATCATTTTAAACTGTAGTAGCAGCGTAATACGTTTTTTGAAAAGAGCAATGCATCACATTAGACAAGCACATTTTCCGTAAATGCACCCACAAGCTTCTCTGAATTTAGTTAGGAAACTCTGCCCTTTAAAACATTCTTTCGGTGTCAGAATACCGTTCTTTCTATGGCCCTTAGACTCAGCTGTAATTTTTAACAATTACTGCCTTTCAGATGTGCTGAAATGGGCTGAGATCATCAGAAGTAATAGCTATATAAAATTGGGTGTCATCTGCATAAAAATGAACGTCAAAGTTGAACTGTGCTACCCTGAGATGATTGAAAGGTAGTAGACTAAGAAGTGAGCCTTGTGGGTTGTGGCACTCCAAATGGAGCATTCATTCTGTTAATTCTGTTAAAGTTTTGGTTTGGGAATAACATGTTATGATGTTGTGTTTGGGACCTTTTAATTATTTTTTTACAGTTTATAGTTAAAGTCGACTGACGTCTGAGGCTAAACTTACGTGCAGAAGTACAATCAGAGTTTATATTTAGTACAGTGTAGAGTATAATCATTTATGATGTTCACCAGAACAGTTTGGATGCTGTATTGTTCTGAAACCACTCTGGTATTTGTTTAAAGTAGACTGTCGACTGTGTGAGGACTGGCTCTCCCTAAAAGCTTTCTGAGGTTGTATATAGTTTCTATAGAAGAGGTTTGTCAAGTCTAGTTCATTGTTTCTATGTTCACTCTCACAGTGTTTTTACTTCAAACTTAAACTTTGAACTGTTCCATTTATGTGAAGACCATCAGGTCTAGTGGTTGTTACGGCTGTGTTGCTGGAAGTCTTTAAACTGGATATATTTATCTGGGCATCCACATCCTCTCTTTGACATCACAAAAGAAGATATTCAGTGCTCATAAACAAAACCTGTTTCTGTTTCATGGCTGTACTCGATGGAAATACTATGCGTGCTCCTACGCTTTTTCATTTGTCAGCTTCACTCCACGTTCATCTAATTGATTTATTACAACAGACACAGTCACACAGGATGCCTGGGACCCTCATGAGTGTTAAACACCTTAGCTTTTCTTGCAAACAGCTGTTTCAAATTACTTAGCTCTCTCCAGTGTTCATTAATGGGAAACAGCAATAAAATATTCATGAAAGTTAATAAAGCTAGCTCATAATAAGGCGTAATTAAAATTGCTAGCTTGTTTGTGCGAACCTGAGCGACGGCGAACTTGAAGGATGTGTTTTATGACTTACAACTGATGCTTGTATTATTCATAAGAAAAAGACGAGTCAGAAAAGATACTCGAAGTGGCTTGAAGAAAATGTATCTAACAGGCACAATAGGGAGCTTGGTGATGAAGGTTTTGCACTGGGACCGTCTCCACGCTTAGATTGGAGCAGTACAGCAACCTGAGGTTCTTTATGCTACAAAACAACCCTGCTAGAACAAAAACATGATGGATACTGTTGAATTTATCAGGAAGAACGGTGACTGAAAGTGTCTCCTCGCTTGAAGTTTTGAGTAAGAGCTTCACTGGTCCAGAATGTTTCTACGCTAAACCGTGGCTGTAAACAGGACAATTTATTTATGCACCACAAACATGTGACAATATTTTTATTAAGGAAGCTATCTGGAGTAGATAAAAATGACAAATAACATCATCTAAAATGACAGAAGAGAATGGAATGGAATCAGAGCTCTGAAAGATGTTACCACTTGCATTTGACAAATGAGTGCAATGCAAGAGAAATGTCAGAAATAATGACAAACAAAGCACAAGGCACACCAGGCACTTATGGGAAATTATGGCAACGGCAAAGAAGGAAAACAGTGCTGGTGTAATGGAATTGTCAGGGGCTCACATCATTGATTTAATGCATGCGGTTTCATTCGCCTCATTCAAAGGTAATAGGCAATGAATAAAAGGGCCAGTCTTGTCTAAATACTGAGAGGGCAGACGGGTGATGGGAATGAAGATGTGCAGGCCTTTTGGATGGAGGTGAAAGGTTGTAGGTCGCCTCTTGGCAGCTTTTCAAAGGATGTAAAAAAAAACATTAGCGGCGATGGATTGGGTTTATTTTCTAATTCATCTGTTTCTCCTTTGAGTTGGAATATTTTTTGTCTGACTAAATATGCCGCTTCATCCCCAGCCTCTCCCATTTTAATTATTCCCACCCTCTACGTTTTTCGTAAGCACTATACCGGAAAGTATCCCGTAAAGCTGCACTCATTGGAGCTTTGAAGGTTCTTCAGTACTGTATAGGCTGTTAAAACGACAGCAGCCCAGAGGGAACAGACACTGAAGGCCATTTATTAAGTGAATAGACCATAAAACTGATTTTGCACATTAAGTGTTTGCAGTTAACTCTTCATTCCTGCACATCAGTATTCCGGCACAGATTAGATTCTGCAGATTTCATCGCAGGTAATCTGAACCACAAAAGCTGCAACCGCATTCCTCCTTTAGCTCTCCAAGAAATGACTCTCCGGTCGCTGGTACTTCAGCCGGAGCACCATGTGTTCCTGAGATCAATAGTTTTTGAGTGGAACAGTTAAGAGCTTGGTATTTTCTGCTGCTTTGCCAGTCTCGTCTCCACTCCATGCCAATACACAAGTACTTCTCTGCATTGCCCTGGGCTCTGTTTTGTGTTCCTTTATAAGCTGTGTGTATGCACAAGTGAAGAGGTTCAAAGGGCTTTTGAGGATGTAATCCAGTTCTCTAAGCATGCATTCAGTTTTCTGTCTGCTCCTGTATTGTGTGAAATGACCGGGAGGTTTTAGTCTGAAAGCACGGTCGTTTTCTTGTTTCTGTGTTATTACGGGACACAAGGTTAAGTCGCTCTCTCTCGCTGTTTCTTTAACTGCTGACATACTATTATTTTTGTGGGACTAAAATACTGTTACTGATCACATTTCTTGTTTTCATGTCCTGAGAAATGGACTATTCTAGATTCTGAAATGTTTTATTGGTCAATCCTGTGGCTGTTTGTGAAAAACAGATGCTTCTTCACGTCTGTTTGCACCAGAGCATTAATCTCTGGTTTTGTCTTGGACTAATATCACTGTGGAGACTATTCTCCCAAGAAGAAAGACAGCACAAGTCATTTCAGAAGGTGCCTCAATACAACATATGTTTCCACCCAACAAGTTCAAGATCATTCCCTAAACTTAACCACCTGTTTTATCGTAGCATTGCAAACTTAAAGAAGTTTTGCCATCTGACCCCAAGTCACAATGTTTCCCTAAACCAACCAAGTCGTATCTGTGCCTAAACCAAGCCCAACCTTAACCACGGTGTTGCCAACAGTTTTAGAAGCCGCAGAAAAAAATAATGTCATCCTGCTGGTGGAGGTGTCAGATCAGAAAACACCTCTATCTGCCCTACAAGGACAAATCGCTTATTTTGCTGTTTGATTTGGAGCCAAAAGCAAAGCCACATTTTATCTGACTACCTTACAATCTTGGAACACATCAGCTATCGTCTGACAATGATTTAGCCTCTGGGGATAAAGGGCATTGTTTCAGGGCTTCCATTGTATCCGTTTTACGGATATCCGAGCCAAGACTTCCTCTGTAGCCCAATTAGCTTCGTAATAGGGAATGAGAATAACAATCTGCATACAAATCCATATAAATGCCTACAGATTCTGCATTCATGGAGATATCTGCTCGCAGAGGTTACCTACATTCAGACCTTTGCTTGGAGTTTTTCGTCCCAGATGAATGTTGGCAATCGTGATAGATGTGATGTGGTGAAATGTTCATCATCAAACTAAAGTGGTCCTAGATTCCACCAGGAGACGTGCGCATTGATGACCAATTTATAGCTTTGGTGACCAAACACAGCCTGCGTCAGCATTCAGAGATTCAGAAACTTGGGACCAATTTCTGGCAAAGTGGCTGCTGGTATGAAACATCCATGCAGTGTATAGGGACCCTTTTAAAACTGACTCAACCTCTCTCTGATGCTTGTACAGACATAACTGACAAGAGGGACTTTGTTGTGTCAGTGGCTTAGCCAAAGGTGGAGGCTGATTATTTGATTTAGATTATTTAACGTCTTTAACAAACATTCCCTGGATGTAAAGCATTCGCAGTATAGAACTTGTCTTTGCTGATTGGCTTGATTGAGATGCTAAATTAAATCTTAATGGCCTCTTGCTGCTTGACTGTGCTCCGGTTCTGATGCACCTCGGAGGCCTGATGCGTCTTGCTTTTCATATATCAAAGTGGTGCATAAACGTTTTGTTGGCGGAGGATTAAATTTGTCCCGTTAACTCGTGTTTTTTTGCGCTGCCCTCGTTTTCGCTTGAGTGGTGCCTCTTTGTCTGTTTGTCCCAGTTGTCAAGCTTTCTCTGAATGGGTTTAACATGATTGCCGTGCAAATGTATCCGTTATAAAAGTTGTTATTAATACACAGAGGAATGTAAATTGTATTGCAAAGAACGTAAGTGCTGATGCTCTTCCTCTAGCAGCCAAGAGAGTCTGCTTATTTCTCCCTGTAAAACCTGTTTCCACTGATATGCAGCCATCGCCTTATCGTGGCTTCTCGCTCAAAACAGCGTCTATCACTGCACTCCCTCTCCTGACTCCGCTCCTCTCTTTCTCACCTACATCTTTTTATGTGCTTTTTATCTTCACTGCCAGCCTTGGCATCCATCATTTCAGTGTCACTCCCACTGAATAGCTCTCCACACCATGCAGGCACCCCGGGTGTCTTCAGCGAACCAATTAGAAATCTATCTATATGTTCATCTCCAAACACAGTATGTACTTCCCCTTTGTAAATACCGATAAAGCGCCTCCTGTCCTTCCTCTTATCGCCTGCTGTACGGTAGCTTCAACATCGCCCTTCAGATGTAAGGCACGAGCAAGCGACTTGCTTTACCTCGAACGTTCTATCTAAAATCCAGGCCAGTGCATTTTATCTGAAAGAGAAATTAGGTGGATATATGATGCATACGCGCTGATGTTATGGATATAGTGGTATAAACATTGCCAAATCTATATTCTTCTATCTGCAAGAAGAAAATGAGCTTTGTTGAATATCTCAAAGATATTGATGAAAACGAGGAGACCAGCGAAGCTCATTTGCCAACCTGTTTTTTCCAGGCATCAGTTTTGTTTAAATCTGTCTGATATTAAAGGACCAGTGTGTGTTATTTCGTGGCATCCAGTGGTTGAAGTTGCTGATTGAAGCCTTCACGATTCAGCCTCTACTTGCTAGCACAGGCCTGGGCAAACTGTTCCACAAAGGGCCGGTGTGGCTGCAGGTTTTCTTTCCAACCAAGCAGCAGCACACCAGACTTGACTCATTTAATCAACTGATCTCAGTCTTCAGAGAGTTGATTGGTCAAACTGTGTGCTCTTGGTTGGTTTGAACAAAAACCTGCAGCCACACCGGCCCTTTGTGGAACAGTTTGCCCAGGCCTGTGCTAGCATGACGGTGAAACTACAGCGACCACGCTTTTTTCTTGCCACTGTCGCTCTGTGTTTGCTCACGGTGGGAATCGTTGAGTCTATGCTCGATATGGAAAGTGTCACGGGATAACTACGATGTCAGAAGTGACATTAATTGAAAAATACAAGGATATTCTTAAAAATAAAAGTAAAAAACAGCAGGATATTAACAGGGGACTTTCTTTTCGCCAACATTCCTTCAGTTGTTATTGAGATTTTTGCTGAAACTATCACGATTTCTTATCTATTCTTATTACTTTCCTTGACACCAATTAGACAAGATATCCTAAGAAATGAATAGGCGGGGGTGTGGGTGTGAGGGGGCTCATCAAAAAATGTAAAGTTTTGGATTTCACTAAACAGTATCTAACCCATAAATCAGCGGCGCCCATATTAAAAGAAACCTCATCACACAGACAGGTGGTACGTGTTTTTCCGCTTGCAGCCATGTTAATTAAATGCTAAATTAAACCACACACTATGACATTAAATCACATTTCATTCTCCGTAACCAACCACTGGCTGAATGATGACGCTTGTTGTTTTTGCACCCTTGGCTCCAAACTTTATGATTCAGGCAAGAAGTGAAGAGGAAGTTCGCTGGTTTTTTTTAAACCTTTCAACAAGATGCAAATCGTCATGATGTAAATTAATAACAAGCTAAGTGTAAAATTGGGTCATATTGTCACCTGTAAGCAATAAAACTCTATAATCCCAGCCTTCATGCATGATATTGATAAACTTCCCTCTTGTTTTTGTGGTTTCTCTTCCCATAATGTTTTCTGCTAGCCGAAGTGCCTCAAGATGGTGAGTCATGGTCCACAGAGGATGATTCCTAATTCATGAATCCTTAAAATGGCCAACCTTCTGGTCATCTCCAAAACTAACTGTTGGATTTCTGTTAAGAATTCTGAAGGCACAAAAAGTTTCGGACAAAATTCACAGAGCACATTTCCACTCCCGGGAAGATTACTACACCTTCAGGCCACAGTGTCAAACTTTACACAAAAAGGAGAACACACTTGTATTGCCAAAGGGATAACGCAGTTCGAGTACATAAACCTGAAAGCCATTTCTCTAGTGCCACGCTCAGGAAGAACTACAGCTGTAAAAACTGCAAAGTCATGTTTCGTTTCTGCACGTGTAATTCCTTAAACAATGATTTGATTTCCCTCTGCTGGAGGTCGGGATCAGTTTAACTCCGTGTCACCACTGCATCCCTCCTCGGATTACATTAAAATGATGAATGCATGTTATAGGAAGGTAATGTGTTATGCTGACCTTTGTTTATGCGCGTGTCCCTCCAGCAATCTACATGAAGATGTACTGACTTACATAAATCTTAGCCTGCTGCACGGAGACTGACGCTCGCTCAAGGTCTTTGTTCATACTGACCTTGACAAGCTTTCAAAATACAAATAACCGGACTTATAAGATTTCAATTGAATAAATCGAAACGGTAAGATCTCTTTTATTGTTTTGACATTGACATGTCATCTGCGAATGCATTCGAATCCCTGAGCTCCATCACCAGCGCCATGATGTGGAAGAAGTCTAATCAGGAACTTTAGGATGTTCTGAAAACTGTGATTACATGGAGAGGACCTCACACAATAGGGGTGCCCCACTTGTACTTGATTAGCCAATTATTTGAATTTTTGATGAAGAAGCTTTGAGCCGAACGCTGTTTTTATGGGAAACGAGCTAATAGTCTCTAATTATTACAAAGAAACGCTACTGTACGTGTCGCAATCATCCATACTTCTAATTAGGGTTAGATTTCGAAAGACGCACGCATGTGTACGAGTTCATTCATCAGTGGAGGAAAAACAAATCTAATAGACGGAGAAATCACCTCAATGGACTGAGAATAGCTAGCATCCTCCGCGCTCTCCCCGTCATCTGTTATGCACTCTGTGTACACTTATTAATCATGCACAACCGCTATCCGGCATTTGTAATACTTTTACTTAAGTGCGATTCATTGACCTTGACTGTACTTTTAATTACTACAGTAAAACGCTACACTAGTTATCATATTAGCCTATTAATAAATAATGAGTTCATTCTGTTCTGCTCTCCATCAGCCCACCCACACCCGCCGCTACTCCGTCAGCCAGCATAATGTCCTCTATACTACCTGTGACTGCTACTCTGTGCCGTCACATGCACACCCTCACTGCTTTCTTTATTTATTCAAGGTTTGTGTTACCTGAATTATAAGATGTTTAATATTCATTTCATCGTACAGTTCATTTAATTAAAATATTTTTCGAGTCTCGAAGAAAACAAATTATAAAAGGCCTCTTTTTTCGAACTTTCCCATCAAGGTTCCAGATTTTTAATAAATAAAATAAGAGATTAAAATCCATAAAAAATGTTCGCTCTTCACTGCTTCTTGTTTTATTCATAATATTTCCCTTTTTTATCGGTTTTAGTCTGGATTCAGCATTTCAACGCACGCACCTCTTCAGGCTCCTAAATGACCTGCTTTAGGCACTTTTGGCGCAGACAAATGTGCCTTCAAGACTTCAAGTATAAATCACCGGAGCAAAAACTTTCAGCTGTTCTGTGGTCCAGGCTGAAGTTGTATTGTTCTTTCGCTGCACAGTGTGGAGTAGCCTCTAAAAGGCCTGAATATAACCAGCGCTTTAAAATGCACAGAGAGCGCAAAAGTGCTGCAAGTCAAGTTTGGTAAACCACTGAACTGCCAATTTGTGCCACTGTCGTCTTTGCAGTGTTTGACTTTTAGAGAGCCCAACTTTATATTCTGACAGCAGAGAGTTTAGCTAAAGTGCTTCACACACACACAAAGCAATGGTTAGTATGGTACACGTCTTTTGAATAAACTTTGCCAACTTTACAACTGAGCTAACATGAAAACTTTGGAAAGCCTGTGAGCTCAGAGAGTTTCCTCCATCCGCGTTCAGTAAAACTCTTCACTCAGTGATTATATACAATCCCGAGAATAAAATATTGGGAGGAGGAACAGCACAGCGCCGTGCAGATAAACGGAAGCGAGGGGCGGATTGTTGCGACTGAATAGCACCGGCGTGTGGCTTAACGCTCGCTGTTCACTAGCACGGATCTTCTAAAGCAAAGAATGTTACATTACTCTGTTTTAAATGTGCATAAAAAATCTTTCTTTGTGTACTGTTGTCCTTAATTTTTATACATCATGACAGAAACATCTCTACGGTGCAGTGAATTTTGACACCTCTCCAAAATGAGTCATATGAGCTGAGCTGTCATCTTGTGGCTGCAGCTGCATTTTACTGCATTACATAACATCTTTGTGTTATTTTGCATGCTTGATGCGTGTGCAGCGTTCACAGTCTGTGTGTTCATCGTGATAGCACACCTGTCCTGTGAAGTCGGTGTTACACGTCGTCCTCTCTGCACTGATTTGCGTCTCAGACTTGCCGTGTCGCTTTTCCTTTCTCTTCCAGGTGAAGAAGAGGAAGCCGCCGAGACAGAACAGCGTTTGGCAGTTCGTTGTGAGTGAAGGAACAGTGGCATCCCTGACACCTCCGCTTAATTAGCAGCCATGTTCTTCAGCTGCAGAGATTCATGCCGCTGTTGTCAAAACTATTTATTTTATTTTTTTTGGCACGCCTGCTAACCGTTAATTCAAGACGCTCATGTAACGTTTGAGCTGCTCCACCTTTCTTATGAATAAACAGGTTTGGGGTGTTTTCTCGCTGCTGTGCTTTGATTTTGACTCGCCGGAGAGAGAAAGAGGACGCTCCTCCAAACGTTTGAAACAACTTCTCCGTACACGGCTCCTGCATTAAACAACCCGCCAGACACGTGTTTATTTATCATCAGATAAGTGAAATTTATACTGAAGTTCGTACGTTTCCAAAGCGCGATCAACAAACCGCAAACTTGTTTTTCACGTTCCGTATCTTCTTCCCTTCGCGGCACAGATCACATCCATCTTTCTGCAGGACGGCGTGTATATATACGTAGGAGATTATGTCAGAGAGAGTCATTTTGAGTCTACACTCCCAGGACAGTTCCCTCATTGTGTTTGAATGATGACTGTAGACCTGAGGCTCTAATAAAACTGTTTCTATTGATGTTTCTAATGTTCTCACCTCTTTATTCGCTCATTTATCCATAAACTGTCACATCCAGAACTTTACGGCCACATGGTCTAATGGTACAGGTGATTCACATCAGCACCCATCAAGTGTGTTCATGCCTAAAGTCTCTGTCAGTCTCTTGTTATTCTCAGAAGGATGAGTTCATGACATGCGATTATATAATGTGCTGCGCCGAATCTATTTCTATACCTGACCTGACAGGGAAGTTATCCCTGGAAGATATTAAATGGCATTTGAAGTGAAATTTAACTTCCGGTTTCTGGTCCAGGAGTGAGAAAACTTTATTTAAAGTTCCACGTTTGTAACACGCAGCCCTGAACACTGCTTCACCCCGTGTTTGGAGGACGTATGTATTAAATCTACTTTTAATGCCTTTAACGAACACACATTTCTCACAAGAGCTGGCGGTTATGCTGCATCCCGGTCCGAGCTGGAGGTCGGAATTTCCCAGCTGAAATCTCTGACTTCCGACCTCCGAGAGGTTCAGCTGCACGGCACCAAACATAGGCAGCAACAACAACAACAAGAGAAAAAGTCTGGTTGACCCTGAACAAACTGATGCTTCTTTGGCAGGCTTACGTCCGTTTGAACCCTCAGCAGTGCAGCCTGATGGGTTTTATTCTGCTTTGTTTGTTTACAGGTACAGACTCTGACTTTGAGTGGCGTTCCATTCTCTTGTAGGACAACGGGAATGTTCGAGTTTTGGTTTGTCTTGTAGTTTTTTCAAGGGGACTGTAGGTTAACTTCTCGTAGCCACTGCTATAGTGAATTCTAATCTAATCTAAACCTCAAGAACAGGCTTCATTTTTTCAGAAATCCCAATTTCTCATTCATTTGAGAGATCGTAATGAGTACAGAGGTGAATCCCGACACAAATACAGTTTTTGTGGCTAAATCTAGCAGCTGCTGCTGCATTTAAGGACCCATTCATGAGCTGTTATGTAATGAAAAAGGACAAGCGTTTAACGGTCATACTTACTTACGTGACAGGAAAAAGTCCGTAACACCAAGGTCAACAGCAGATTGAGCTCTGGGCTTTATTGTATTCATTTTATGTATTACATTTTTATACCTCTATCACTGGCATCATTCAGCTGAAGTATGTTCTGAATCTCTTTTATGAATGTAATAAATTCACATCCTAATATAATATTTACTGAAACCTGTGAATTTCTCTTTGTTGCTCGAAGAGTCTTTCTGGTCTCTGTTCTTCTTTCAGTTTTCGTGCACAGACCAGCAGCTGAATCACTCCTGCAGAACATCTTGTCATGTTTTTCCTTGGTTATGATATATAGAGCGCCACAGATAAGTGCGTTTCTTCTGTTTTCCCCCAGAATCTGAACCAGTCACCGCGTGACAAATGAGACGAGCGCCGGCAGAGAAAACAGAACACTTGCTGGTCGGCTGATGTTTAGACAGACTCACACACTCCAGCTGCGTTTTTATTTTTTCAAACTAATTGTCCTGAATGTTTACAGTTTGGAGATCCTACTAATCTCAGAATCCCATTAATCTCTGTTTGTTTTTCATTTTTAAAAAATCCATCAATCTAACGAGCGAGCGATCGAGGCGGCTCAGATAAGTGATGCATTTACGTTCAAAGACAAACTGACCAAGTTTTCTTGCAGGCAGGAAAAAAGTTATTTTCACCCGAGTTACATCGGCGCAAAAAAAAGATAGGGGAGAAACTCATTAAATGATTATGTGCGAGTTGTTTGGCAACACTGAATAATTCATGCTTATTTGATTGCCGTGTATGAAGGATTTATTGGTAGGTGGTGCATCAAGGGAGGAGATGCTTGTCTGGACTGCTGGAGTTCAAATTCCAAAGGTGGAGCGCTCTTTACGTGCAGCACAGAGACGCACTAAAGAGCCTCTTGAGCTGTTTGAATCTGCTTCGTTCTCCTCATTATTTTTTATCATTTTTGCGTTACATCCTCTCTCCGTAGCTTCACGTCTCTCAGTGCATCACATCGCTCTGCTGCTCCTTCACACCGTTTGTGATACAGGCTTGAAGTCAGTGCCAGCACTCGTCTCTTCTTACTTTGCCTGCTCCCTATCTGCGGACCACGACTGGTGTCTCCTAGCAACAGTGTTTGATACTGTTTCAATTGCATCCCTTTAAAGAACAAAAGGAGAATTAGCTTTGAAACACTTAAATTAAGTTCCTCCTATTTGAATGATTCATTTTTCTGAGGAGGCGCATCCCAGCAGGCCGACGGGAGCTTCCTCACCGCTGTAGCTTTGTGACTGTGGCGAGGGATCAAAAAAGAGAACACAGCCTGCATATAAATAGGAACCAGCTCCTTTTTTATATAAACTACACTCTCTATTTTGAGCTCTTTAAATCATCTGTTGCTTCTGCGGTTCCAAAAACGTACCGATGATTGATGCCGCTCACTGACGCACCGCGGCTATGCAAAGCACGGCTCCTCCTGTCCTCAGACGGGGGAGCAGCACAGGAGGGGGAAGCAGAGTACACCTGTCGGGAGGGCGGTCGCTGGACATCTGGCAATTACAGCAAGTGGTGAGGAGATAATGGCTATTATCTTTATTTCGCCAACCTGCTGGCTCAGTCCAGCGTGCAGCTCCTTTCAAGAAAGGCCATCAGCTCAGGCAGAAAGAGACAACGTCTCATCCATTAGTTTGTCAGCGGGAGGTTCCGGACATAAAATGTCCAACAGCCAAACAGTGGCTCGGTGCAAACACAAGGGAAGCTATTAGGTAAGAGGCTTTCCTGTAGAGATGTATGCAATAATAAAACAGCGAGTCCACACATGAGCTCCACTGGAGCAGCAGGACTGCATGCTGACATGTGAGGTATGAACGGCTTTGATGAATAACCGGCATTTCTGAAGGGAGACACTGACAGAGACGCGTAGCTAAGCGGAGGATCCTCAATATTGTCAGCTTATTTGCAGACGAAGCTTTGAAAGCCGGAGTGGCGCTCAAAAGATGTGGGCCCCCCCCCCCTGAAAATGTGTTTTCTGATGTGGGTGCATTAAATCCTCTGGCAGGTGTTTGGGCGCTGGTTTTAGGCTTTTTTACCTGATTCAGATGGTGAAGTTATACCTGCCTGCTGTTCCACAAGAGCCACATCAGGAGCCAGCTGCACCGGCTTTCTTCTAGTCAGCTGCGAGCGCTTTCAAAACAAGGTCGCCCGCAAAAACAAAAAAGAAATACGACGAGTCGATTCATCTCCCCGAGGCGCCTCGCTTTGACTCAGACTTGCTTAGTTTTGTAAGCTGGATACACCAATTGGTGAAGTGCAGTGACAGCTACAAACTGGCATCTGGGCCCCGAAAGATCTGAAAACTGTTTATATTAAGGAAATAAGTTACAGAGAATGTCTCTCAGACTCCCATGCGAAGTCCCTTAAAAAGAAAAAAACAAAGCTCTGCTAAACCTTTAAACGCTCCTTTTCTCCCGTCTTACCTGCAAAGCTTTCCTCGGCTTATCTTTTTTATCCGGCCTTAAACTCTCGGATTCTTTGATGCAAGCCGAGGCTCATCTTTCCGGGGTGCACCTCGCATGATGCTGTCTTAGCTGTGTCAGCAAGTGTCATGTAAACTAGGAGCAGTACCACAAGACCATTTGCAGCAGGAACATACTCTCCCTGGAAAAATAAATATATATATTGCAAGGGTGAAAGAAAGACAAAGGATCAGGAGAATAAATAGAACCAGTGGAGTGGCTACAAAAAAAGCTCTCCTGGTCTCTGGAAGTTTCTTACTCCTCTCTGAAGAATTCATTATTTCATAGGCGTCAGTGTCGATGTCTCGTAGTAGATTAGGCGCTGTCCCGCGGTGCTGTTCAAAGTCATTTTCCAGCATGAACTTTTTATGTGGTGTCTGTGTGCACCTGAGTCTATTTCTAAGTCCGGCCCATTACCGCGCAGCACAAGTCTGCTGCGTGCGCCGTCACATTAGCGGAGAGGCTACAGCGGCGTGGTGTGAAATAAACAGAGAGAGATATTAAATGTGCATCTTGTTACGGCTTTCATAAGACGACTGCAACACATTTGTCACTTGATTATTATTTTTTAATGCGCAGAGAAAACAAAACCAGTTTAATGAGATAATTTGAAGTTGTCACGGAGCTTCTCTTCATGTCAAATCATGTGAAGATGAGCCGACGGGCATTTTTCCTCCGGGAAACCACAATGACGTCTAGAATCTCATATTTACAACTTTAGTAGATTCTCGCAGTTTAAAGCGTCCTGAAAAATACCTTGCTGCATGTGTGGAAATAAGAGGAACAAGATAAATCTGTGGTTTCTATGCTGTCATTGTCAGAGCGTTGACCAATAGCACATTGCTAACACGCTGCAGTGATATGATCACTCGCTTAAAAAGCATTTCTAGGAATTAAAATGAGAAATTCAGGTCATTAAATTACAGTGAATCACTGTCAAGCTCCATCATTTTGACATTTTGGTGCGCCGCCTGCAAAGTTATCTTTCAAAGGTTTTGTTTTGTTTCTCCCAGTTGACGTCACCGCAGCTATTACTAGAGTTAATCTAGCTGTAGCCGTAGGCTGACTGCTTGATCAAAATCAATTTCTGATTTTCTGTTTCTCTGCATGTTAACTAGAGAACATATACATGTGGAGGCAGGAGCAGGAAAGGGCGTCAATGCTCCGAGGGGTCTCTGTTCCCCAGCTCAATATCCTCTTAATGTGACACATTATGGAGACCTTTAACATGATTTAATGGTCAATATGTTAAGAATCAGCCATCTATAGCGTCCTGATGTTGTATTCCTTGACGTTATACACCCACAAATTGGCCGGCACAGTGGAGCCACATCTCCACAGTGGCTGAACCCATTCAAACTGTATTTGAAACATCCATCTCGTTTTTACGCTTCTGCAATTTCGACCAGATTTCTTCCAGCGTCGGTTTATATCAAGAGACGCGCGCTTGGGAACGAAGGGCATAACAATTACCCCCGTTGATGAGTAATTGATTGGGTAATTACTTTCTCCAATGAGCAATTAGTGGCATTCAAGTGACATTTTGATGTTTTATTGCATTTTTATTCTTTTTAATAAATGATTGAATTGATCAGAGAATTGATCAGGAGATCGGCTACGAAACAGGCTTTCGAATCATGCTTCTTCCTTGAGATCGCCGCTCCCTCTCGCAATGCTTGGCTTCAAATATCACAGAAACAAAGCGTCTCTCTTTGTGTTTCAAAGCCTGAAAATCTGTTTCTTTATAGATACGTACATTGTTACAGCTTCACTGTAACTGAAGGGGTTAAAGCTGCAAGAAATTTGTCTGCGCTCGACCCAAAGAACTCATCCTGCATGACAACACTTGCTCAACTATGTCTAAAATGCAAGCGTTGTTGCGTCTTGTCTAGCAGGCACACCATAAACTCTTTATCAGCCCAAGCTAGCAGCAGCAGCAGCAGCAGCAGCAGCAGCAATGTCCATACTGACGAGCACTCCAGCCTGAGGGCTCGCAAGGGGGTGGAGGCCAAGTGGTCAGGGAGCCTCCGCGCATCAATGCAGAGATGCTCCACCAAGATGTCTCTGCAGCTCCCGCTCGGCTTCCATTCAGACCATCTTTTGCATATTCAGGCGCAGGTTAATATAGTGAGAATTGACAGATTAATCTCCATGCCTGGATGCTGCAGGGGATTACATTATCTGGAAGAAGCAAGGGACTTCTCATAACACAAAGCTGGATATGCAAACAGCACAGAGCCCATTCAAAGTGATGAAGGAGAATCATTACAAATGAGTCAAGGGTGTGTATTCAGGCAATAATAAGTAAGATACATCAGACACTATGTGTGAGAACTCATCAAAACAAAGCAAACGCTGCACGTCTCAAAGGTAGCGGCATTTGCACACATTTTAATGACGGCTGTAGTGAGTCCTCATTTGTCCCCCAGGTTGTTTGCAAGTACTGCAGACTCAGAAATCTAAGTCAGTGTGAGCTGTTGAATCATTCATGGCTGAGGGCGATCACATAGTTTTCTCCTTTACCCCGGGGTTCAGGGACAGAGCGGGGAGGTTTTTGAAAGTGAGACAGAGACTGATCCCTTCCTCGCTGGCAAGCTTGAAATTGCTGGCCTTTTAGCTGGCGGCCGACAGTTTCTTAGCGCCTTATAGCTAAAAGAAAAAATAAAGCTTGTATACATTGTTGGGTGTCCTTGATGTGGCGGTGACAGGCGGCGTTGCCATGGGGATGGATATTTTAATGGAACTGGGAAGTGTCTTTCCACATGGCTGATAGTTTCACCGCTGTTGGACATGGAGAAAGAATCTATAAGCTTTCAAAAGCTTTTTTTTTATTATAGTGTCAGCAAACAGTTGCAGCGAACACACAACACAAGTATAAACACAATAACTTACTGTAACGTAAAGACATCATCCGGTTGGGAGTACGACTTGGTTTAAAACCTTTGTTCGTACTCTTTGCGAACACTTCCCTTTGTGTTTTTAGTTTGTTGGGATCTCAGTGGAATCACATACATTTTGAATGATCCCACATGTTGTGATTTCCAATGCCAAGAAAGTAAGAAAAGCTTCTGCCGCAGCATGGACGTGATCCCTACCAGTCGTGTTGGCTGGAACGGAAGTGAACCGACGAGGACAAAGTTTTCCTCCTGCGCCTCTCCACAATCACTTTGCATTTCATCATTCTTAACAATATGGCTTTTCAGATACTTCCATCAGACGAAGTTATGAATATAAAGCTTCACAGCTCATAAAGAGCTACCTGCTAACCAGGGCGAACAGTAATTCCTGTGCTGCTGCGTGGAGACGGTTGATCAAATCGCTATTTAATGCTCGCAAAATCACCTTCCAGCCCAAGAAGAGCTGTGTTGCACAGCTCCGTTCATATTGGGATTGCAATGAGCAATCACTGAAAGTATTGAACGACAGAAGTTTCTTAACTTTTGTTCTAGTATTTATTGACAGGATGTTTATTGTTTCATTTCCCCACCCAGAATATAACACAAACCTTTTTTAGACGCTTCAGCTCAGAGATACAGAGTAAAGTATATTTGTTTGTGTTTTAGTCTTAAGTTGAACAATTTTAATGGCCAAAGTTCCTGATTTGAGAAAGTTTGCATTGAGATTTTGACCAAACTCACACCATTAATAAGTCTCAGCAGGACCGGGACGCTTTATTCCAACAAATGCGAACAACTCTTGCATTGGATGAATGGTCATTTGTAGGTTTTGCTTTACTCATTAATTCAAGCCCCTTAACACTAGAAATGACCAGCCGCCCACCATATGAATTGTTTAGAAGATTCCTTTGTAAGCTACTGGGGGATGAGTGAGCCCACTGGGATCCATTAACAGTGACTGCAAAAGCTCTCCAAACTTCAGTTTGGGTACAAATGAAATCACACAAACCTCTTTCTACAGCCCAGAGTGTAAATACGATGACGTGCTTGGCTTATTAGTATGTTGGATCAAATGAGTGGTTCTGCTTGTTGGTGTCATTTCTCAGCCTGAAGACAGAAACCAACGTTAATATCCTGTGAATGATGAATAATCAAGCAAAGATGCGACAACGGAAGCCACGCACATGATTCATCCTCTGCACACATTTACAGATATAATGACAAGTGCGGCTAACACATTTGTTTGAGTTCAGTCCAGTTGCTCTTATAATTACTGTGCCGTCATGACTTGGAAGTTTGTGTCAGTTATGACTTTGCAAGTTGCTTAATTTTGAAACGTCCTTACTGTGGCGAGTCGCTGTGTTCCAATCTCAGTGCCAAACCCAAAATAGAAGCCAATGTCCTTTCAAGTGAAGCATCAGATGTGAAGTAAATTGGTGTAAGAAGACGACAACAAAACAACAAATTATTCTTCTCGGAAGGTCTAAAGTCAACTTCTGTTTTCCTTTTGTTGTTTTGTTTCAGTTTGCATTGTTTCACTCACACGCCGTGCTGTAATAAAAGTTTGATTTTTCTTCCATTTTCACAGCAAAAAAGAGCAAGTCTGACATTTTCTACCCTCTTCTGGAGAATTTCTGGCACGGCGTTATCAGCAAATAAAGAAGAGAGGGAGTTACTTTGACTTTTATTACTGCTAACATTTATCTCATTTGGTGACTGTTATATTTCTCTGCAGGGACAGTCTCATAAAATCTTTGTCCAGGCAGCCGGCCATAACGTTGTGTCTATTAAATCAAAGTTTTGTAGGAACGTTTCCCAGATTCTGTGTAAAATAGCTCTTATACTGAACCATATGGTGCTGTTGATTCAGAGAGACGCAGCCTGGCTCCATGGATGACACCAACAGATGTTTGTTTTATGACAGTGGGGAGGGCGTGACAGATTTATGGCGGGGTTTGACATATTCCTTGCATAATTAACAGGTAAAAGTTGATTTAGATAAATGGCAAGAATATATCTCCTCTATAGGAGAAACACTCAGCTGTCAGTTAGGTGTTATTAGCTTGAATTATGGGTCTTGGGATGGGAATGTTGAGCTATTGATCCAAAGGATGAATGCTAGTTTTTCTTGAACAACACAACGCTGACTTCTTTTTTTTTTGTTTTTAGTGAAACGTCTTGGCAATTCTTAAATTGGATTGTCCTGAAATTTGGCACATACGTCGTTACAGCATACCGTAAGCGGTGTTGGTGAAATGATTCGGTTGACACCAACAAGAAAAAATGGACCGCTGTCAAACTCAACTGTCAAATCCATCCAAACATTCAGGGTTGAGCCGCACGTCTCCTGTGATTGGCCTTTTAAAGTTTGGGCAGACGTTGAAGCATAAAGTCCAAAGGAAGCTTGACAACCACAGTGAGCTTAACTCGCTTTGCACAGTCACTCCACTCGGACCCCAGGGCGCCACTCACTCTTGTTTTTTGCTGCCAATCATGCGCCGGGCTCAGCGTTGGGTTCATTTGATTTAGCTTAGCAAACAGATGCAGATAGAAACTTCAACAAAACACTTCAGGGATCGGCCTTATCCTTCATCTATCACCATCTCAGCACACAGGTCCTTTACTATGAGCGCCACTCTCGTTCATTCATAACTCTGCTTTCTCTTCTGTCTGTCCCGACTGGCTCAAGACCCTTGAAGTTTGGCAGCCAATCAAAATGTCACAGTGTGACAACCTGTGACTGTGACACACTTGTCCTGTGAAATATCAACATCCACTCCGTGGACTGGAATGAAACTTTGCACAGACGTTCGTGCTCTTCAGAGGATGAAGCCTGCTGACGCTGGGATTCCCTTGGTTGTTTTTGAGTGAGATTTCTTGGGATTACGACCAACATGTCAGTGTGTGCACAAAATGACATGAGCATTTTCTTTCTTATGCAGAGTGGTTGCTGGATGTGAAACCGCATCAGCTAGAAACCAGCAATGACACTTGTAAGCCGCTTTGTGCAAGGCGGGGTCCTTAATCTCAAAAGTATCAAAAATTTGACAAAATATATTATCAGCTATTGTTTGAGGAGAGAACTTTAAAACCCACCAAGTTTAACCAGATGTCCTACAGACATTATGCTAAGCATTTTAGGGTGATGCAAAGCAAGACTTACCAGCCTCTCTGTCAGACAGACCACACACAGACAGACCAGTGTGAATCCGGAGTGAGGAGACTCTGAGCCTGCTGGCAGCACCCATGTATAATTGATTATGGTATTTTAGAGGACTGGGCCAAATCTATGATGTCCTATTAAATGAATATTGTGTGCGCTTTGGAAAGCTAGACAACCCCGAGGTACTCAGAGAGGTAACTCAGTGTGCAATACAATATATGATGAAGTATTTAGCACCATGTTCCTAAAAAGTGATCATGAGCATTAAGTCAATAAAAAGATGCAGAAAGATGAATTCTGATTTACAGACCTCCTACTAGACATCGTGCAAAAATAGCTCATTTTGACATAAACACTTCAAACGTGCTACTTATTCAGGCCTATTGTGTGTCTTTGTAGCATTTAATTGTTCTCTAATTATCCATTGTGCAGAGAGCACCCACTCTCTCTCTCGCTCTCTGTGGCCGTGCGACAGGTGTTAAAGTTTTTAATGATGCATTCAGAGATCTGGTGACCCTCCTCAGGAATGTTCGGTCACACGCGGACATGCAGTTAATGAAAGGTGATTTCTGCCTAAAACTGACTTGATCTCATTCTGGAGCTTCATAATAATCAACGTCCGGTCCTGTGTTGTGATTGTTGTGATTGTTTAGTGTGAGGAAATTGTAGTTGTGTTAATTTGTGCTGCAAACAGGATGCACGGCCTCCGAGGTGTCTCTCTCTCTCCCAGTCTGTGCTGATCTGTCTCCAACAGGCCGTCTGATTCCCAGTCTAACTGTTCTCAGCGGGTACAGCCGCAGGCCCTGCTGCCTCCCTCACACACACACACACACACACACACACACACACACACACACGCATAGTATGCTCGAGCACTGGCTTCTGCTCAGTACATTCTGGCCATATCTCAACCACACTTGTGCAATTTTGCCCTCCAGTCTTTCTGGCCATCTCTCCCCTCCATCTATCCTCTCTCTCTCGGCCTCGCTGTCCTGTCAGCATTTCTTCATTTCACCCCCCCCCCCCCCCTCCTTCTGCCCGTCTGTACGTCCGCCCCCTTCGTCCCCTTCCCCTCCATCTCTGTGTCTTTGCAATATCCAGTTTCACAGCGAAGTCACCGCCTCAGCCCTACAGCTCAGTCTTTGCTTCACGGAATCAGATACTCGCCCAGAATTCTCATTCTGCAGCTTCTTCTTCTTTTTTATGCTCCACATAAACCAGAGATTTATACCTGAATTATGCTCCTGGTGAAGTGTTCACACATCGCTTATCTGTCCATAATTGCTCACACACACCAGTGAGTGCTGAACCTTTAGCTCTGTGACCAGGGGCGAACAAAAAAAAATTCTTGATTATTCTTCTCGGA
This sequence comes from Nibea albiflora, assembly GCA_014281875.1. NCBI lineage: Eukaryota > Metazoa > Chordata > Actinopteri > Sciaenidae > Nibea > Nibea albiflora. The sequence goes on from CM024810.1 coordinate 5,223,033, forward strand.
TTGTCACGCAGACATAGCGAGGCTTTTATTGCACAAGTCAAGGGCTCGGGACTTAAGAGATCTAACTTCAGTAATATACAGAGCTGCTTCTCTTTCCTCCAAGCATGCATTTCCTTTTAGAGGAGACACAGTGCAAACCGTGTGATAGAATACTTTTGCAATGAAACACTTCCTACCCTGCCTCTCACAAATTACACTCGTATACAGCTACTTTGCACTGGATAAAATGTTTTGGTGGAGGCATCCCGTCACCCAGATTATGATGAATGAGAACATTTTGTTAATGCAGGAAGCACGGAGCTGTTCAAACAGCACAAGAACAAGTTGAAAGCAGAAGGTCTGGATGGGTTAGGGCTGGACACAGAGCCGTGCTCGGTGGGGGGAGATGTCCGGTTTAATAATGGAGTCTTGTTGATGTGAAAACACTGCAGTGCAATTTACAAGTACGACTGGAAACTTGAACTTTTAAAAGTTCCTTTGCCAGCACTCATCTTCTCCTGCATGCAAGTAAACAGCAGAATTTCATTGTTCTCATTATACCGTACTGTTGCCAGACAACATCAATACTAGGCAATTCAGCAAAACCTCAGATTAGGTTCGATGACGCCTCTTTTCTTTCGACGGTTTGAGATTGTGAGGAATGTCTTTCTCCATTGTTAGAGAATGTTGGCAATAAATTAATCACCATCATCACGACACGTGGACGTAATCTTCGGGATATTTGGCTGATTCAATTGCTGTGCTGCTGCCGGATGACGCTGCATCGTGTTTCACCAAAATTCGAGCCAAGTTCAGGTTCTTTGTGATTTTGCCATGACAATGGTCCCATTGAAGCAAACACTGTCTCATGGAAATAACCTTAATATTGTTTTCCAAATCATGCTGCGGTGGCAGGAAAAGCAACGTGATTCAAGTAAATATGGTTCTGGTTAAAGTTTCATGTGTTTCAGTTACTAGGGATGTTTGCAAGATCAGCTTTGGTAGGAAATAAATGAAATACTTTGTACATGTTAGCTCTCTATATACTGTCTACATACATGTGACGGGGTTGCACTGATGTCAGCATTTTTTAAATTTGTTACTATTGAGTATCTGAGTATCTGTCCGTGTCTGAGCGAGGTAAGCAGGAACGCAGAGACCCAAATGCAGATCTGAATGTGGCAGAACTGATGCAGAATGGTGAATGTACAAAGGTTTACGGATTGTCGGGTTGGCTCAGTTCAAAACCGGGAAAACAAAACCCAAGAAATGGAAATGAAACCAAGGAACAGACAGACTAAATACTGAAATGAAGGCAGAATAACAAGACAGAGGTAACTGGCTGGGAAACGCAGGAAGAGCAGGACGTGTGGCTGTAGACACAAAGAGTTTAATCTCGGTTTGGATGCCAAGAGCATCAAGAAAACGATTTAAAATGGTGAGCGTGAACATTCTTTGGATATGTATGAATATGGTGTTATTATGGTGATTAAAACATGTAATTCAAGCTGCATCATGCTTCCTACAAAATGTGTAGGCCGATGCAAATGAAATGTTTCTACACGGATGTCATTTGTCACGTTTCTGCGCTGGACGGCCATTTATTCTCCGCCTGTGAGCCGCTGCGTTTTGAGCCAGCCTTTAAACAGACACCAGCCAGCACACAGCTGACGGTGGTGTCGCTCACCACCAGGCAGCATATTGTGTCTGCAGGCTGAGCAGGCCTGACTCAACTTGTGGCCCGACCAGATGCTGTTCTACGGGTGTGTGTTTGATTTCTGCACATGAACGTGCCTCTGTGTGCGTGCGTGTGTGTTTGTGTGTTTGAGGATGGCTATCAGCCACTGACCTGTGACCCCGCTGAGCCTGTTAAGTTAAGTACGGCCGTATTCTGCAGGAGAACTGACGGATTAATGACAACGGTGAGACCACCTCGCAGTCGCCGCCGCAGGGACCGGCCGCCGCTAATTAGATACATGGGAGTAGAGGAAATTGCCCTTGTCTGAGCAGCTAGATATCAAAAGGAGGCTGCAACAAGCTGTGGAAGATTATATAATTTTTCACAATGTGTGCTTTTTAAACGTGTCTCGCTCTTGTGAGCACGCCGCAAGCCTGATGGAGAAGCGAGGCGGGCAGAGCCGCGCGCTCCAGAACTATTTTTCCTCACTGTGAATTAGCATTTGAAGGGTTTCTTTTAATAAACTCGGTGTGCTCCTCATAGTAGCACAGGAGTCTCCTGGATGATTTAATGATAGTGTATGGAGATTTCTACCCTGGTCAGTGTGGCAAATGGCTCTTGCCGTACCCGTGAGGCTCAGCAGGTGTGCGAGAGGCATGAATCACAGCTGGTAGAGATTCAAAAATAAAACAGAGAACTTGCTGAATTCATACAAAATCTAACCCCCAAAAATAAAAGTGAATTGATTTAAACTGCTGATCAAGCCGATCAGAGTTACACCATCCTCGTCAAATATTGAAGAACCGGGAGTGAGGACAACGTGAGGAGTTTTGTCTTCTTTCTTCTTTCAGTAGCGCACGACCTGGCCGAGCTTTTTCTACTCCAGACTCCTCCGTCGTCGTGAATGAAATGCAAATGCCCCGTATTCAGTAACACGGCGAGACGGAGCCTCTCACCATTGCTCGCATTGCAGAGTGAATGAAATGGTGTAGGTGTGAGACTCCTTTTAACCTCTTGCACTGAGTAAAGATCCAGCTTAATCCTTTAGCTTCAGTTCACTTCTGGCGGCATCTATTTTAAGCCCCGCGTTTCTCACTGCAAGTCTTCCTCTCCTCGCGCTTTCATGTGCACGAGCTCGTACCTTGAAGTTTTCTCAAAGAGCTACGTATTGTGCAAATAAAATTTTAAAAAAGGCCTCCAGCCTCAGTCACTACTAGTCATAAACCCTAACCACTTAGGCCTAACCCTAACCGTCAAGCCTCTTCCACATGTCTGCCTTTGGACCTTCCTAACTCTTACCAGACTCCCTGCCTAACCTTAGCAGCCTAGTAGGTGACCAAAACTAACCCGGAACACCAACACCCTGTTTTCACTTGGTGCGTCACATCTATGGATAGCGACATCAAATCCACAGGTCTCTGCATTCATATCAGGTCTCATTATCTTGTGAGTTGTGATTGGACGTCAGGATGCAAATTAGTTATGCAGGACTGACAAATGAGCTTTCCTTTTACTTTTCCGAGGAACGCTTAGACAGTCTGCTTTCACTGTGTAGCTTGAACCAGCAGGAAGAGGCGGAGCTACCTGACGCTTCAACTCGCTTGGCATTGACACACCTGGCTGAGATCCAACCCTGATGCAATGCAGAACACCTGCAGCTGCGGCCAATCTTTGCGCATTATCACACGCTCATATCAAAACATTGTACCCGGAGAGAAAACTTCTACCTGAGGTTAACCACAAAGGGCAGCTGAGGCTCACTTTCATTTGTGACTGAACATAAAAGTGATCGTCTCGGACTGCATGAATACGGGGAAGTGCCTTTGATGTCAGCACGACAGGTGAGAGAATACACTCTGCTGATTTCACCTGTGGTTAGGGAGGTTTTGTCATCCAGGCACAGGACCCGTGCACAGCATTCCTGGGCAGGTGGTTCTCTCCTGGAATATTGGTATGCACGTCCTCTTCAATCTATACCCAGCCTAATGTGGTGTGACGCGGCAGCGCTTTCATGTTGAAATCGGTTTTTCAGGAAGACTGACTCAATTTTTTACCCTTTTTTCCTCTATCCGCCCGTTCTGTCTTCTCCATCTTTCCAGCTGTTTCACCTGCAACACTCCGACTTGGGAAGCAGGCTAAAAGGCGGCAGCGTGTTTTTCAGTGCCAATCTGCGATCGCTGTCATTTGTTCTCGAGTCACACACACACACACACGCGCACTTTCAGGGCCCCCCCCCTTCCCGTCAGTGTGTCGGACTACACTTGTGTGTATACGTGCGTGTCCTCTTTTGTGACTGTGTGAAACAGAGAGAAGGAGGTGGCCAGCTGCTCGCTGGTGTAAGCCTATAGTCTCCACTCAATCCAGCTGTCTTGCAAGTCTCCCCTGGGTTTCTCCGACACACTCTGTCAGCCAGCACCTCACACACACCCGTGCACACACTAACAGGCCGGGCTGCACATTCACACCACAGCTCCCTGTCATGGTTTGTACATGCTGTACATTCTGCCTCGACGCGTGTGTTTTTCTCTGTGTGTTTATCTCTTTGACAAGCTCCTCTGCGCAGGCTAAACCTGAAGTCCAGATCTGCAGTGTGTTTTCTCTCTGGAGAACATCTCTGTCAAATGTACGGCAACTGACACACAGCAGAAGAAAAAAAAAAACCACCCAAGTGAGAGACAACGCTCCATCCTCTCACGTCCTACCACGTGGCTAATTCCTTTTCAAATCCATCAATTCAGATTAAATCTGAGCTTTTTGTTAGATGAATGTTTAATGGAGGCGTGAGCTCCTTTGAGGAAACACAGCGGCAGGGGCGGCAGACGGGTTTCCTGGAATCGCACACGCCTAAACAACGTTCACACATTTGCAGGAGTGCGTGGGTTTGTGACGGACGCGCTCCTCCCATCACCACGTTTGTGCCTGAGCTGCAGTCCGGGTTACATCCCTCGTTCAGCCGCCTTTTGTTCCTCTCCCTACCGTGTGCTGTCAGTGCTCGACCCGCGTCAGTTTGACTGGTTCTACCTGTTGGTTTCGGTTTCTCACTCTAGTGGTGTCTAACCGTGCGGATAGTTTTAGTTTTACTCGTCCGGTTTTGCTGTGTTTCCTGCCTCCGCTCTAATAAAACGAAGGTGGCTTCATCTGCTCGGTTCACAGTGAGATATATAAACTTATATATTAGTTGAAGGTTTTCTATTTGTGCTTATATAATAAAGGATTGCACAATGAAATGTGCAGAGCTGTAAGCGCCTGCATGTTACACACACAGAATGTATAAACGCCTGGATTTAAATTACAAAGGAAAACAAACAAAAAGAATAAACTGGAAGAGAAACTATATTCATCAGGAATATATACAGTTATCTGTGCATGCAGATATACAACATGCATAGAAACAAATTCAGGATCAGGAAAATTTTCAGGTAGAACAGAAAAAAAAAATTTGTTCTAACCTGACTCTTTTTTTCTTGTTTGAGTTCGGGCTATCATTCCCAAGGAAAACTATTTTTCAACCGACATATGGATGAAATATTCCTAAATAAAAGCGTTTTGGCACTTCACGATGTTTTTTGAACGTTTTATTTCGTTTCTGTCGAGTTTGAATTGAGCGTTGCAAAATTACTGTTTTTGTCTGGTGGCTGGTTAAACGAAAAGCGTTGTACTCCTCAGTATTACATCAAGTATTACACTGCAGCCGGCTTCATGGACTGACTTCAAAGTCCCTATTAATCATTTTGATACATAGATACCTGTTAACTCTTTTGGTCCGATCAGATCGCCTTGTTGGAACAACATTTCCAGTAAAATGACATCACAACTCATATGAAACCACTAATAATGGCCAAAGTTATGGAAATAATCTCCTGGTAAATAATTTATTGTTAATGTTATGAATGCTGACCAAACATGAAAGCTAAAGCTCTGGACGGTCCATAAAATCTCCGGCTCGGTTTCTGTTGGTTTTGTCCCTCTCGTGTAGAAACCCCCGTGCCGTCCTCAGATTGATCAATCACCTGCTCACAGGAGCTTGAAAGTAAGAGGGGACATTTGTCAGCGAGAGCAACTCAAGTCCCCCCCATCGCCCCCACCTTCCCTCCCTCCTCCGCCTGCATCCATCCACCTGCACCCTTCACACTGGCAGCCTTGTGGGCACAAGCCCTGCATGGATGACTCACTGACTTTTCTGTCGGTGCGTGTGTTTCCATCTGTCTGTGTGTAGATGTGTACTTGTGTCTCTTTGTAATACGCACACACACACAGGCGAGCATGTGCATCCATCAGAGCAGGAGAGGAAAGTCAAGCGGGAGATTGACTTTAGCAAAAAGAGCAGACAGCCGTCGCCAGCTGAACGCTTGAGATGTTTCCTTCATAGCACTCAGCTTTCACAGCAGATTACAGACACTTGCTGACTGGACTCCAGTTTAGTGGCCAAGGACCAATATGGAATACTGATGGCTGCCGGTGTGCTGCTCTCCTTTTTTTCCCTCCCGACTGTGATAAGGAAGATCTCCCTTTTCACACACCCCCCTCTGCTTAAATGACAAGTCTGACTTTAACTTAAAAACACTGCGGCTGTTAGAAATTGACCGTTTGCCAAACATCAGCCACATCAGTCGATGTAAAATCTGTAAAACTTGTCATTACTCGTCGTTTTATGTATTCATTCGCTTTGTTTCAGCATTTCTGTCAGAAAAATTCGCTTCATCAAAAGCCAAATGTATCCCGGAGTTTATCTTTCATACAGGGAGGGATGAGTCACCCTGACTTGCAAAGCCGCTAACGCCTGCAGAGCTCATTTAAACTGAGAGAAGATCGTCCGTCTCTGGATGAGGACAGAAAATAAAGTTGGTGTGGAACGTTTTAATTAATTTTAAGTTATTCATTTCATTATTAGATTATTATTATTTTAATGAGTGTCAATTAGAGTTGCAGCTATGGCGGACTCGGCCACCGCGTCTCGCTCTCACTTAAACTCATTAACTAACTGTAATCGTGCTCATTTCCAGCTCTTTATTTTTGCTGCATGATCCACAGTTTAAAAAATATCCTTATCTATCTCACACTGTCCGTTCAGTGCAGCTCGTTTAATCCTCTGTCTGTAATAAGTCTTTTAATTCCCGTCTTTAAAGGCCCCTCCTCAACGAGAGCTGACTTTCCTCTGATTGGTCAATTCTCCAGACGCCTTCGTCTTTCGACATCTTGTTGTCAGTATATTCGACGGCACGACGGAGCTCCACGGTGTTTTAGCTCAGAAAAAATAGCGACACGGCACGCTGGGTTTGATGAACTTACTGTTAATCGGATCACAAATGAGAAGTGACACGATCGGAAGAAGGATAGACGCCGTCAGAGTGGACTGTCACCGATTACTGCACTAAAACATCAAACTTTCAAAACTTTATTCACTGAACATTTCCCTCTGATGTCCTCTGGCTGTTCCGAGCCACTAGCAACAAGCAAAGCTATCTGTCAATCAGAACTAATTTAACTTAAATCTGAAAATATTTAAGTCTTATTAACGAATGAAAGCGGAGACATGGAGCCGATGATCACATAGAGAAAATGTTTCCTTTCCACCCTTCTTCTGGTGATCCCATCTTTAGGTCACCAGCTCTTTCATTGTGTTACATCTGGGCGCCTGGAAAACAGTCTCCGGTGACTGGAGAAGAGAAACGTCTCAAATTCAACATGTCATGCTGTGAGTGTTGGGACAAACTACAAATCCTGAGGTAATCCACGGGCGTCGAGGTCTTTAGTGGATTTCCTCCTTCCCTCTTTGGAGCGCCGAGCCTCCCTTCCTCTCTGCCTCTGCCCTGCCCTGCACAGTGCAGCTCATTGATAAGGTTTCTGTCCTTGTCACCAAGGACTGATGCCTTTCTGTCAACTCCCAGGCAGCCCTGTTCCTCATTCCACACTATTGTTTTTCTTCTCCTCTACACCTGACAGATCCCTATCTCCGTCCCTCCTTCCGCCCTCACCCCTCCTCTCCCCTTCCCCCGGGGGGGGCATTCATTCCTACCACGATGCCAGCAGGTGCAGCTCGCAAGTTATTGTCTCAACCGGCGCTCCTTCTCTGAAGTCACATTGCCACCCGTCTCATAAAGCTCCGGGAGGGCGCTCGTCTCGTAAATCCAATAAGCTTTCTCCCTGACGCTCGCGCACGCATTAGAGCGTTACAAGAGGAACATTACATCGCCCATTGTTGCAACATCCAATCAGACGAGATGCGCCGTTTCTGCATGCACAAATACGCACACACACACACACACACGCGCGGCCATTTTGCTATTTCATCACCCACCTCCACAATATAGCTGTGACTGCATCTCCTGTGGCTTAACACCTCTTGTGTTCATTAGCACTGTGCAGCGGCGTGTCAACAGCTCTTATTTACTAATTAGGGACTGATGACAATAGCTGACACACAGTGGAGAGGACAGTGGTGATCCTCATCTCTCGACGCTCGCTTCCCGATGACAATATGAAGTATTATTCATTCAGCTGTGTAATAAAGCTCTCCTGCTCTCACCGGAATACACAAACGCACAGCGGATCACGTTTTTTCGTCCCGGTATCGCACAAAAACAGATTGCAAAGTTGTTGTTGTTGTTTCATATATCGGGACAAAAAAAAAAGTTTAGTTTTGGAGAATTCTTCCTCCAAGGTCGAAGGCAATGTTCTGACTGTGCCTGGCCGGTGGGAATGGAGATAAAAATGTCAAAGCTGCCGTAAATAAGAATATAAATAATAAAGTCCCCCACCGAGCTCGGTTAAATTGAACAGCAAAGCGGTAGTTTTCTCGCCGTCCCGCTGAGATTTTAATCTCTCCTGCTAAATCTTTTCCGCCCTCTCTTCCTTTGTCTTGAGGTTGCTCCCGAGACAGACACTGCTGCCGTGTGATGTAGCGCCCTTCTCGCCGACCCCAGGTCCAGGAAACCTTTGAGTCGGCGAGGAAGGATCATGCGTTTCATCAGTTTACACAATGACTTCTAAAAACAGCCAGGGGCCCTTATATTTTTCCTGAAGAACAAGAAAGTCCTCATACCCAAATGACAAACTAGGTCACTGTCGGTACGTACCGACCGAAAGACACCTCACCCCATAACAGTGGATCACGCCACTTCTTGTATGGGAAAGCGTAGCAGGTTTAGCCAGCTTTGCGGCGTCTTATGAGCTCAGTCTTTCGGTTTTACATCCCCACAACTACAGTGTTTTGCTCTCATAGCGTCATTTTCACCCACAAGCAGCTGATTCCAGTAAAAAACCCATTGCCCAACGCTAAACGGCAAACAGGCAAAGTTGGCGACTAGCTGGGCAACACAGCGAATCCTTTGGCAGCCAAAGAGCCAGATATTTCCCTCAAGAGCTGATTGAGACCAAAAACAGAGCTAAAGAAAGAGAGTACGAGCTTCTTTAGTGGACACTCTCCAAACGAAATGCTAATGTTGCTCTGTAGCTGTTGGAATGTCTAAGGAAGCTTGTCTCTGTAGCTTTGTTCCGACTGCAGACTGTCCTCGCTGTCACTTGCAGAATGGATTTCTCTCTATCTGGATGGGCGGCTGTAATCGTGCTGGATGGTTCGTTGGATGACCTTGACTTTCCAACTGAAGCCTCCTGCCAAAGTTTATTTTAGCATCTGTCCACGGGTTGCCGTTCGCTGTGTTGCCCTCCATTGTGACAGCATCATTGCTCAGCTACTCCGACGCACTCTGTCTCTCTGGGTCGGACATTGCGTGTCATATTGCAAGGCGCTCAAAAAGGCACACAAGTGACACACGCAAGACAATCTGACATGAGCAGCCAGAAGCAACTGGAGAAACCCGATTGGAATTTCAAACCATCTCCAAATGTGGCTTGGATCCGATTTGTAAAAACTGTATTTCCTGTTTTTGCTGTCCAGATTTTCTAAAAAATCAATCTGGATACGACCGGGATGAGCCAAAAAACGGTTTGGGCTGGCAGTCTGAAACCAAGCCAAAGAAAACTGGAGTCTGTGATGGCAGCACATTCAGATATTCCAATGAAAGTTGCTTCGCAGTTACATACGCCAGAAAAGTTCTTCAGACTTCCAAGCTTTTAACAGAATAACTCTTTGCTCGAGATGACTGAGCTCCCAGCACTCATAAACTGTACGAAAACAATATGGCTTTTTGAGACTTTTTAAGCTTTAATGAACCCAATTGCCGAAATTGGCATAACACAAAGAGTGTGTGTGTGTGTGTGTGTGTGTGTGTGTGTGGGGAAAAAACTCTTTCTGGGCCTGTACGCGTCGCTAATTTCCAATTATCACATAGCCTGACACTGTTGCTGGTGGCTTTTGCTGATCCCGCTCCACCATTAGTAGACTCACTATATTTGCACCAGCAATATTTTTTCTTAATAACTGAAAATGCTCGTTTAAGGTTAAAAGAAACAAACAGTGGCTGTTGGCAGGTCTGTGGGTGGAACACGCAGCTCCCCCGATGTGGGCATTTAACGGTTATGATTAGATTTAGGGTTAGCCCACCGAAGGTGAGGAAAGGTTTGGTTTGAGGAACGGTCAACGTAACTCAAGCTGACTGCAGAAAAAGACCAAAGTTTGCCACCTTCTGATTCAAGACATAATTTAGCGGGAAAATATGAGCACGGATGTGAAACAGCTGTAATTTTTGCGTGAGCTAGGAAAATATGTCACGGAGGAGGCGAGACTTAAACAACAAGATTAAAAGCACGTCGAGCGGGGACCGACGGAGAGAGCAAGCAAAGTGAACAGGTGAGATTTTACAACATGCATGCACGCACATAAACAAAACATGAAGTGTCTGCCCCAGAGCTCATCGGCGATGCAAATGGATGCACACCTAAACCGAACCCCCCCTCTCGTCATTCATTTGTTATTGGACTCTGTAAGATGATGAGAGTGTGTATGCGGATGCATCCATACGATCGCAGGTGAAGTGGGACTCGTGTTGTTGTAGGTCGGAGCTCTCTTTGGGACATTTTAAAGGTTTTGGCTGCTGCCTGTCAGACTTCACCCCCGTGAACTTGAGTGTTTGATAAATATTCCAAACCCCTGCATCGCTCTGAGTACTACACACAGCGCAGTTTTTAGTGCAACGCTCTATTCTTGTATCCTTTTATCGCTCCCTCTTTCTTCTACCAAATCCTTTTCTGACCTCCTCGTGTGTCTCAGCCCTGGTGTGTGGGCGCCGGCTGCTCTGATCCTCCCAAAAACTCAACCACGCCTGACCCTGATGCATCACTCGCTCACAGGCATGGAGGAGAGAAACATAGAAAATAGAAGAAGAGATGGGTGCTATCCATCTCCTCCAGCAGTGTACTGTACAGTGGATCACTGGTCTTCTCTCTGCTTTCATCTCCCAGCTCCAGCAATCTGCCACCTGGCCTCTGCACAAAAAAAACGTTCACATGAGCCTCAGAGCTGTCTTTCTCGCTCCCTTTCTCCTCCGCTGCATCTGTCCAGTCTGGATGTGAAAACAGAGGACAAACTAACTCATATGTGCACATTGAACACGCTGTCCTTATGAAACAATGAGACGATTTCCAGCCTTGGGTAAATTTGCCTGTTCAAAATCTCGTAAGGCTTCGTCCGCTTTGATTACTATTTCCCTTGATCCATGTTTTGGTTATTAAGGAGGGAGATCACTCACTGTTGGTGACTGTTGGGTAGGTGAGTCAGATAGCTGGGGCAAACCGCTCAGTATTTCCCCAGGCACCTGTAAGCATTGTGTCAAAATGTGGAAACCTAATCCCTCGTGGCGGCGGCAATCTCCACGACAGTCCCCAAAGCTCCCTGCCAACGTCACGCAGTGAATCATAAACCTTCAGGACGTAATCGCCTTTTCTTGACCCATGGGTGTTTAAAGCCTGCGTGTTTTTTCTTCATTTATCAGTGGAAGTCACTAAACGTCGTCACGTTAGCCACACTGACGTTCTCGGCGACTAGCACTAAAGGTTAATGACTTTGCGATATTCCACAAAATCTTTAGCCAGTGAAGTACAACCTATCGAGGCGATGATACAGGATTTGGTCCAGACAGAAAAGCATTAGTCTCTACCAGCAGCAGCACCTCTGATTTTATCATTTTTTCAATAGCTGACCTTCTAACTTGGTTATGAAAACGTTTTAAGAGCAGGCCAAGCTCTGGACTTTAAGTATTCTCAGGGGAGAGAATACAAGGAACACTGACTTCATTGAGAGTGATTTAACGTTATCTGTCTCTAACTTCACCCCACTGCACTTTACTGCCCCCCTCCCCCCCCTCCACACTTTCTTTTACCACTTTTAACCTCACTTACACCTCTATCACCGTCCGCTACCCTCCATCCCACCCGCTGCTGCCTCGGGTTGTCTTTCACCTTCCAATTTTGTGACTCACATTCGCACAAAAGTGCTTTGTGCTGTGCTTTCTGCACACACTCCGGCACATTTTCTCTTTGAAAGAGATACTTTTGAAAAGGCAGCTCTCTAAATGCGCCTCTCCATTAGGTTTGAAAAGATACATTGTGGTTGCTCTGGTCTGTTGCAATTATAGTGTTATCGTGTTTAGTCGAGGAAACAACGCCATTTCAAAATCTGCTGCGTTTCATAACAAAAAACATATTTTTTTGCAGCGTGTAACAGGTTTCTTTAGAGAAACCTAGTCCAGGTTGCTGTGATATTGGAGATGATTGAGAATGATGTATGTTATATACACTAAATAGGCTAAACTAAACACCTGTTGAACCTCTCACTCTTTTATTCTGCTTCAACACCTGAGTGTCCCTCAGCTCACTCCGTCTTTTGATTTAGTTTCTCCTGGAGTGGCGAGCAAATTTGTCTTGGGGACAGGTTGAAATACAGTTTATCAGCCCGGCACTCCTCTTATTGTGTATCCTATTGTCGTAAATTTAAAGTGAAATATGGCCGACGATGCCAACGTGATCTGACAGTCATCTGTGTCTTCCAGGACTCTAGAGATTTGTTTGCGTGGATGAAGATAGACATGACTAAGAAGCTATTACAATAAAGCAGATGTGAATCAGAATCCAGACGATACTAGAACAATCTGATGTCATTATATTGTTTGAGTGGTTCTGAGCGTTCCCTTGGAGACTGTAGCCGTACAGTCAGGCAGCTCGAAATGAATTGCAACAACCCAAGACTTAGTAGTCAGCCATTACTTAGTAGCTAAGCTAAGTAGCAAAGCAGTTTATTGTTCAGTCAGTCTCTTTGTGTCTTCTTTGCTTCCTTTGCCAACATCCTCTTCAGTCTTTTCCCCTCTGTCATTATGTCCATAGAGTCTCCTGAGCCTGGTTACATTACCCACTTGCCCAGCTCCGGTTCTGGCATGACACTGGCTCCACTCTTTGTCTGCATTCCTCTTCGTGGTCGTCCAAAACGATTCTGGTACCAGCACTGATACTTCCCCAGCGCTCAGAGCTCACAGTCTGGGTAACCTACTGGCTAACGAACTGAGCTAACAGCAGCTATAGTTCGCAGCAGTTTACTTCACTGTCTGTCAGGAAACTCTGTAAATCACAGAGAGTTGAAGGACATTGAAGGGGTCCTTCCACTGAGCGCATCGTGAATCTGGCTCCAGATCTTCATCTTTGCTTGCTTCACTCTGACAATATATATAAAACATATATGTACTCTTTAATCCTCTTTCAATTAGTCTGTCCTGATTGAAACAGCTGTAGTGTATAACTCTTTATGACTACCAGTGTTGTTTATCCGGTAAACATTTCATGTATCAAAGCCTTCCCAAAGACTTTCTCTGCGCCTGTGGCATTGCTAAACATAGCTCACTGCCATCATAGTTTGCAAAATAATACTGAACAGATGTTATTTTTGAAGACATTAGGACCCTCGTGAATGGAGCACATGCACACAAACACATACACCAGCCCTTTGTAGCTGGAAGCAGTTGTGGCAAGAGTTTGTGTCTTATTTGGGTTTTTGTGTCATTTGTGACTTTGGGCTATTATGTCGGCTTCCTCTGCAGACTCGCAGGGCTGAGGTGGCTCCTGCAGGACGAAGCTGAGCTGGCTGAGCATATGGCGAGAGGAAGCCGCCTACGGAGCTCCTCTTCTTCAAACTAAGAAGGAGCGCGTCGCGATTTGCATTCCTCCCCCTTATTGCACCGAGGAGCCGGTGTAGCATGATCGCAATGCTTTACAATTTGAAATTGCATCGACTCAGAGCTCACTGATCGAGCAATGACGGGAATTGCAATTCCAAATCTCGGACTCAGTTCTGCCCTGAGTTGGAGTTTTGTTTTTATTTAGCTTCGCGAAGGGCGTTATTGGGCATTAAGGAGAGTATAATGATTCATTGATTTTTATTACCCCATCCATTATGATCACATTTAACAAAGTTAATTCTCCAATAGTCAATTAGTTTGCTTCATTTACCTCTAATTCAAATAGATAGGGTATATTTGAAACATGCTTATATTAGACACAGGCCTTTATTGCTGATCTGCTTTGTTCTTATGCATTTTATTTTATTCCATGTGTCGTGTTTTCTTTGTACTTTGATGCTATTTTTGTGCTGCGAGATATTAAGCTGAATTTTTTTTTGCAATTTCGCTCCCAGTTGTACACATGTATTTGTTCATCATGGTTGTATTACTTATGATCAAAAACTAGCGAGGGGCAACTTTGCTAACAGCCCAGCATCAAGCAAACCAGGCATAGCAGTCAGCTAATGTTATAATAATATAATAAGAAGCCCAGCTCGGCGTCTGTTTTCAGCTTTTTATTTTTTACGAAGCTCTCGCCAACGACTAAAAGTCGGTCCCAGATTTACTCCTGTGTGGCGATTTCATGTCAGTCACTTCTTTTCTCTTTTTAGCTTCCACCGTCAACGTCCCGTTTGGTCTCTTTGCCTCTGTCATTGTGTCCATAGAGGCTGCTGAGCCTGGTTACATCGTCCGCTTGCCCAGCTCTGGAAAGCAGCATACTGTATACATTTCTGTTGAAACAGAAGCTCGTACTATAAAAAGAAATTTAAAGGTTGCGTAATCACATCACAATCCTACACCCTCAGTGTTAGAGGTAGAGCAGTTATCAGGAGCACAGTTCCTTTCCGAAATAACAGGACAAGTGAAAAATATTCCTAACAATGGAAGTGTGTGTGACTTCTCAAAAACATGAAATGTCAGGCTCACTTATTCATGAGCTCTTTCTGTGTCAGCTGGCACTGACAGATCACTGCTCATGGGGAATTTGTATTGTTAGGACAACCGTTAATGATTTAATACACAATCTCTCGCTGCGGGAGGGAAGGAGAGGAAAGAGCGACAAAGCAGCGTTTGAAAAGGAAAGTGGGTCTGAATACAGCATTATACGGATTGTTAGGGCGAGTTGAGAGGCTCCCCGCAGTGATCCCGGCAGGAGCAGCAGAACGTGGGTAAGTCAAAGTCCTACCCCTCATTAGTGATCAGCAGCTCGGCCACCAGTCTCCCTTTCTCCCTTGACTATGTGAGCTATTAAAAGTGGACCTAGCCAAGTGAAAACAGACAGGAGAGGGAAAGTGTCTGAAACAGGAGGATCACTTTTATCTCTGGCAAAGACTGGTAGCCTGTCTGGAGGCTTTCTGCAGGGGAATCTGGGTGGCAGTCCTGCCAAGTGTCTGACATCTGCCCAGTCAGAAAGGTAGAGATCTTCCACTGTGGTGCAGAGGAGCTGGGCATCCTGACCAGCCACCTGTCCACCTCAGTATGTAGGCACTGTTAAATTGGCAAGACCAAGACTGTCGTCAGCCAGTCAGAGCTGAGGTAGTATCAGCCGGGGAAACACGGGGAAGTGTATATTCTTAGGAGTTAACGGACAAGGTGCCAGTGAGGAGTCAGGTTTTTCTGCGTATTCAAAGCCCGCATATGATTTTTAGTCAGAGTGTGAGGATGCGGTCGCAGAATCCACGCACACATGTGCACGCACAAAGTGCCAGGTGTTGCCACAAGACGTTGCCAAAGTAGTGCCTAACAAACTGGACGGGCTGCGGTGTGAAACATGAAATATGCCTCACAGCAAGTCCATCTGCTTATCGTGGCATCCTGACTGCAGCTCGGCGGTGTCCGAGGAAATAACTTGACGCGCGTCTCCGTTCCTGTTTGCCTCTTCTGCGGCCTCTCCTTGTCTTCTTCCCTCCAGCTGGCTCCTCGGTCGGTGCATCTGTGAGCCTCGGCACTTGCACTGCAAGGTGTTGGTATTTCTTTCAAGGCATTTAGCTATTGCTTTTGTGCCCCAGGGTGATGAGGGAAGGCGGGGGGGGGCATCAGACGCCTCTCCATATGGGTGCATAACTAAATGCCTGGCGTGGTTGAAGCCTACTACCTTCAGCTTGCTCAGTCATGGCCTGTGGTTCTATTGTTTCTATAATCAATGGGGCATATCTGCACATGAAACAGGGGAGATAAAATAAAAGCTGTTTTAATACGGCTCAGCGCCTCTGTATTTTTCACAGAGCCATGGGAAGCTGCATTACTTTATTATTATTATATTATTAAGAGTCACATTTCTGACACATTCTCCTGTGATTTAGCACACATGCCCATCGGAGTGATTGCATCAAACAGCCTCTTGGAAACAGTTTGAAGTACTGTGGGTGCTTACAGCGGGGTGAGGTTAGCTCGAGCTCTCTGCGCCACTGCAACTCAGAGTATATGTAACCAGACAGGTGCAGTTGTCGTCCAACTCTTTGTATGCACAGCTAACATCCTTGTGATTGTATTTTCTTTTTCCTGCTTTCCTTCCAACCCCCGCAGCAAAGGAAACAAATGGCGGTTTCATTGAATAAAGCTGTGCTCTGAGTGCCAAGGCATACTCTGGCACCAAGCTGGATTTGTTAAATGGAAACACAGTCAGGCTCCACCTTTTGTTATATCCCATTATACAGTCCAACAGGGCTAGGACTCCTCCTGAGCCACTTAGACTCTGGAGGCGTCTCAACATCAAGTTCACAGGTTCCAAACATGTTTCTCCTGGAACTGGTTCCTATCCTGGGAACCCAAGTTTGCCAACCTCATGATGCTTTGTACTGGCAGATAGGTCAGCCGTGGATGCTAGGGGGAGCGTCACCAGTCCAGATCTGAAAAGTCAACATAGGTCTGTCCTCAAAAAACTCACTGATCAAATACGATTCAAGATTTCCCAACTTAAAGGTTTGCAGAAACAAATTTAATGTTTCATTCATTTTTTTCTCATAAGCACAAACTCCAACTTGCCTGAGTCACTCAGTGCTAGATGAAATACGTTTCTCTGATTGGTTGTAGGTCCATCCAATTGCCTCCAGAAGCATTTTGATCTTCTGCAGTTGGAAATAAAAGAAATGCATAAATTAGTCTTCCACCAATACTAAAGCCGAATTCAGCAGTGAGGAAAGACTGCAGTCAGAGCTGTGATATATTATTGGGTTTCTGTTAACAACAATTGCCCACAAACAGAGCAACATGCGCATCCCTTTGGAATTGTCTTTGTTTATTAGCCACCATCCGTAAAATCCAATTCGTTGGTGTTCCAGCCCCGTTTTGGTCCATCGACTCTTGAGAAAAATCTCCATGTCTCTCTGTCTTGTTAGACGTTTGACTCCTTTCACCCAGCACTCATTTACTTTGGCTTTCTGACATAGAAAGTATACTTTCGCTCCACCGATTCTATACTGGACGTACGAAGATAGGATTTGCAACAAAGGATTTATCAGCTTTTTGTTTGTTACACAGACCGGCAAACAAGAACGAGTAGCTCGTCTACAGTTCTAGATACTTGTACTGTAACCCACGATACATGTAGTTATTAGATTACATCGGAATATTAAGAATATTAAAATGAAGGTCAAGTCGTTTTCAAGCTTTGGGGGATGAGGCAGAAGCTGCAGACTGCAAACAATGCTGTGAATATTAATATACAGATTCAAGAATCATATCATAAACTTTGTGAGCGTACCTTGGAAACAAACAGAAGGATCCGAGCTCTGATGAAACATCTGCATGTTAACATGCTATGCATGTTTGATAAGCAACCTGGCACATCACACAGGGAAAAAAAACAACTTCTTCAAACTACAAATCCCTGCTGACTCTTTACTTTATACTTTAGATCAGCATAAACATCTGGCTGACGATAATTTAGCATGTCACACTGAACCTTCTCTTTGTCCCATCAGCCATCTGAAATATTAGAAACCTTTCCCAGCTACGTCTGAATGCTCCATTTCTATCAGTGTTAAAGCAGGTTTATCCACCTACATACACCTAAACTGACACACACCCGACCTGTGTTACTATGTAGCGTGCGGCAAGCTGAGGCACGGGCTGAGCGACACCTTTAACGTCATCTATGCGCACGCTGACTGTTGAGCCATAAATGGAATGCATTAACGTAACATGATTTTATGCACTCCACCTATAGAAGACAGAGAAGTGCTGCCATATCGGCCTCCTCGGGAGTCCCCGCTCCCGTGACTTTCAGTCGCGGCGTTTATTGCCACATTAGTGATTTCATACATATGCTAAGCTCTGCCTGTGGCTTATGTCCTCCCCTCTGGGAGCTGGAGTAGACGCCCGAGAGAGCGAGGCCAACAATTAGATGCCTGGAAAAGGACATTTCAATCACACAGGGTCCACTAGGCAAATGGACTTTTTTTTTATTCATGTTGCATGGTTTGATTATTTCATTTGCTGGGATTTGAAAACGCACCCTTACGTGACCGCGTGGATCTATGCACAGGCACGCTGTAGGCTGATTTGTTTGATACTGTCGATGCTCGGATACTACATCGTTGCACGGGATCGTTTGCCGCACCTCAAACCGGTTGGCGCAGGGTTGTCTTTCTACTGACACATCTTAAAGGCCGTGTTGTCAGACTGCCTGTTGATCATTAGCAGCGCTCAAGTGTCCTCAGAGGAGAAGACAGAGAGGGATGGAGAAAGACATCAACATGTAATTTTATTTGTTGTGTGCCCTTTGCTTTATTCGCGCCGCTGTCGATGGCACAAGCGATAAAACGAGATGTCATCTCATATTGTCGGCCTCAACTCATCACCCGGGCCTCTTTTGTCTCGCGCCGTGCGGTCACCGCGAGCAAACGATGAGGGCCACTTGAGAGTTGAGCTACTTCACTGTGGTCTGATAAATCCTGAACAGAGCGGCGTGTCAGCCGCGGAGGTGCGGCGTCGGAGTCGGAGGAGGAGAGAGCTCCAACGGAAAATAGAAATGGAGCACACGCACTTCAGAAGAGGAAGGCTGGGATTCAATCAAAGCTGCGTTCACTGGTCAATTGGAATTAAATGAAAGGATAGTTTTATGGGAGGTGGTGGAGAAAAAAAGAGGTGTGTAGGTGATTTATGATTCCTGCACGGTCCTGCAGAAGGTAAGGTATTTTATGAAGAGGAAGGATTATGGGAAACTGTTTGTCCTCACCAAAAAAAAACTAATTAGGAGGGCAGAGTAATGTTTCACTGATCCTTGATTTATTTTTAATGTGTAGAATGCGATTTTCTCTCCTCAGCATTATCCTTACGGTAATGACTTGTTAGCTCTGGGCCATGGCTGCTCAGGCCAGAGGGTATTCTCATATTTTACTCCTTGCCACTCTGTGGCTCTTTCTGTGTTTTCACCGACCTTGATTCAAGGCGAGCTCTCTATAATATCATGGCTTACGCCTGCTAATGCAGTGCAGTTTGACCTTGCTCCTGTAGGTCCGTGCGGTTTCTGACTGGTAATGGTTATTGTTTTGAAGTCGTGACCCTCGATTTAGCTCGCTCGTTTTCACCCAGGCATGAGAGTGAGGTTGACAAACAGCCACGCCTGTAAGCGCTTTTCTGTTCTGACCTTTAACCTCACTGTATATATTGGACTTAATGTATAGTTCCTTTCTAACACACACACACATATGTATGTACAGTATATGTCAGTACAAAGATTTTTAAAATGCATATGCAATATTTTTAGCCAAGCTAGCGGCATGACTGCAGGGATGGCGCTATTAGTTAGACTGAATAATATCAACAACAATCTGGTACATATACATATTCATGGTAGACAGAGGATGAACCTCGGTGACTTTGGTGATTTATTGGTTTCCTCTAGCGCCACCTGCAGGCCAAAGTTTGCACTGATCCAGTGAAATATATCAACATCTCCTAGATGGGTTGGCACCAAATGGTGCGTAGACGTTCATGGTCCCCAGAGGATCAATGCTAATTAGTTTGGTCACCTGTTCGCTAGCCCCAACGCTTTTTTCAGATGGTCTATGATCACTCCACATAAAGTCACGTAAAGTCATATTTCCAATGTGCTATATATAATAAATCATCTTCCACCCTCTTCTTCTGCAATGGTGCATTGGTTTTCCAACTGGAAGTTACTCCTAATATTCACATAACGGTAGCAGACGGAAACAAGCATTCATTCACAGGTACATTTGGATAGAAAGCCAGCTATTGTGATCGTGTTAGCATTCACCTCAGAGCATCACTCTGCTTAAATACATCTTTAAAATATTGCCTATGTAGCTCTAGATTTCTCCTCTTGTTTATAGAAAAAATATCTCCTCCAATGAACAGATGGTTTAAAGTGAATTTCATTTTTAGATTGGCTTTCCTGCTGCAAGAGGACACTGATGACTGTAATTTGCAAACTAAGTACAGCCCAGAAAAAAATCCCACTTCAAATGTTCCAGTCAAGGCAAAATAAATACGATAGAAAATGCAAATTACTGTCAACGTACTGAAAAAAAGATTCAAGTTGAGCGTGCTAAGCATTGTTTCTTCAAATCTCAATTTCAAGTTATCACAAAGTTGTGCAGTTCCCCGTATCTCAGTGTCTAAAGGGAAAAATGGAATAAAGACACACATTAAAAGGAGACAATAGAAACAGCAAATAGAGAATTATTGAGGCCAACACTGTGACCCATAATAGAGTCTTTAGGACGCCATTTTAGGCTTTATTTATGCATTATTTTAGGCGGCAGTGTGTGATACAGTGACCTACTATAGAACAGACTATTTTTAACACCAATTACAGCCCCCCCACTTCCCAGGAGAGAGATAGAGATGGAGAGCACCTCCTCATTTGAGGTAGAAAGGATCTTTTTATTGCCACAAACCTGCTAGCTCTCCACCCACTCAGCCCGGACAGCCTTTTCTGATGATCAGCAGGTAATATCTCGGCTGTATTAGAGTGTAGGAGGTGGCATTTCTCCTTCCTCCTCTTCCTCTTCCTCCTTAGTGGTTCAATTACACAAGTCTGTCAGGCACTTCTGTGCGTCACATCACCGCACATAAACCTGATAGCACATCAATTTATGTCCCAGAATAACTTCTCTCCGGTCACAGGTTCCCGGCCAACCACCACGTTAAGAGCTTCACACACCTCAGGTCTTGAATTAGCAACAAGTGTGTCCAAGTGATCATCGTTACTCCCTCCTAATATGGCCAAGAAGATGTATCTCATGGGACGGGCAGAAAACTGAGTAGCTGTACTGCTATTTAACCCCCCCCCCCCCCTTCAATCACAAAATGCAACCGGTCACTGCGAAACAATCAGGTGGGCGAGGAATGATAAGGATTAGGAGACGATAAAAACTCAGAGGGAGCTCTTATCGGTCAAATTAGTGCATTAATGGCTTCAAGGTCAGGTCCCGATGCTTTTAAAAGACGACTCAGGCTTTTAACACCCTCGCAAGCTCTCTGTCGACGTAAGAGGAGCTTAAGCTTAAAGGTGTCACCCCATTTGTAGAAAAGATTGCTTTGTGGTCCCTGTGGGATAAAGAAGATCCACTGGAACTACAGCTAAAGACCGAGGCACTGACACTCAGTGATATGACTCAGTAATAATGTTAGTTTTTGCTCAGAAAGTTGTTTTTCACAATGAAAATGGCCAAATCCAGACTCCTCTCTCCTCTCGACATAACGCCCTTGCATTGAGAGCTGAGACGTTGAAACCTTTGTGTCGAGATTGCCTCTTTTTATATAATTCCCCAATGTTTCATTAACTGTGATAACCTTTCTTTTCTAATTGATTATCGAGCAGAGGTCGAAGCTCATTCATACAGAAATCAATTTCAACAAGATAAAGCATTCGCATTTTTGCGAGTCAGTGGTATCAAGAAGCACACGTCTCTTATTATTGGACGCATATTTATACATTCAGGAGACGCCAAGCTAAATTAGCATTCATGTTTCTGTCCACGTGATTAATACCAGTCCAATATAAACAGATATCTGCATATGAATGCAGAATCTCTAGTCACGGGACAAAGATTTTGGCAGCAGATGCGTTCCGGTTTCTGTTTGGTCAATACTCCTTCGACTACAGTTACGTCTGAATGGTCTTTAGCTGCACCAGTGCACGTGGAACGTGTTGAAACCCAACGCCTACTTATTACTTCCACTTTTTAGCTTATCTGCATGCATTCGTATTCTTGCCATTCTCCCGTGTTGTGGAGAAATTGTTGAACTCAAAGGTCAACGGTGAGGTCAGGAGGGAAGAACGTGTTCAGGAGCCTCTGATGTCTCATGCTGTAATATTTACTGACCCTTGGCCAAGGAGAGTCGGTGTCACATTCTGCCCAACCGATGCTGGTGGTCAGACCTTAACGCCCTACGGATAACACCATAAATACTATACACCCAGAATTAGTCACCGAGAACGTTCATCTGGAGACACTGTTGTCTGTTTCTGTTAATGAAATCTAATCTAATATGTCTTGGAAGGCAACATTCAGTTCCTTCAACCCTGGCCGCCACAGTGTTGAGATAGACTGGAGCCTGCTGTTCTCAAGCAAAGCCAAAACAACCACTACTGCCGAGGACCTCGAGGTCCACATGTGACCCCGTGTTAACTGGATAGAAAATCCCATAACATCCCGTATCAAGCTGATAATTGGACTGCAGGGGAAGTCTTAGTCCAGATATCCGTTTTCCGGATATCCGCTCCGGAGTCCAGAATCATTGCCCTCAGAGGCTAAATCCGAGATCCTGAGATTGCATCTCCACGAACTCCTAAAAGGAAAGAGCTGCAGCTCCACTAGTTGCTAAAACACCCGTTTTATGATACAAGTATCTTAACCTGATGGATTTTTTCAAACTTGTACAGTAGATCCTGAAATATTGCCTTTACCCACCAGTGCATAAATCCTCCATTTATGACTGCTGTACACACATCATGAATATTTCCTGCAGTGACACCTCGAGAACTCTTTACTCAGTACACAGGCAGGCTGGCTTCTGTCCTCTCCGTGTCTCATCCCTTACTCTCCTCTCTCCTCATTACTAACCGGGTCGCCGGCATGACCCACAGTGGTGACACATTTATTTGTCAACAGTTGGCTTATTAGGACAGAGCGGCTGCACAGTATCTCAGAGCGGGAATTGATCCATCACACATAAAGAAACGGGGAAATATTCTACACTCTGCGTGTTTTGCACATGCGCGTAAGCTGTCGTATGTTCTGCATGTTTATCCACACATATACACACATTTTTACTGTTCAGAATTTCAATTACAGCCCGTCCCTGCCTGTCCCATGCCGGGGATGAAATGGCAGGCGGTTCTGACAGGAGCAGGTAGATATTATGCTGGTGGAGCAAATGTAGCAACCGAGGCCTGCGGCGGAGAAAAAAAACAGAGAGGGAGGTGGAGAAATATTAACGGGAGAATAAAATGATGGTGACAGCAGAAAATGGCAGCACGCTCCAACATGGTGCTTATGGATTTATTTGCTGTGTGTGACGGGGGGGGGGGAGAGGAGATAGAGAGATCGCGTGTCGCTGCAGGTTTCTGAATGACATTTTGTCACCGCTCCCTCTCTCTCCGGTCGGGCCGCACTCACATGAAACCCGCTCTGTGTAATGACATAATGATCCCGGTTTTTATGCGTCGGGGATCATACCTGTCGCGATGGTACGCTGATTTTTTAACTTTTTAGTCACGTCATTTTCCCACACAGGTTGGATATGAACGTGTTTTCGTCTGTAAAAACTTCAGATGGTTTTACTTTCAGTATCAGCGTGCTCTTTTTTTTTTTACTTATTGCTCCTCATCGGTCTGTTGTGGAGATTTAGGATTGACGTATGAATAAAACTTCTATTGACTCCGAAAGTGTTTTGGGGTTTAAAACCAAAATCTGTTCTTTCCCAAGCCAAATGAGGCAATTATTGGAATTTCACGGCCATCATTCACCGTTTCATTCAATGCAGTCTGGAGATAGATGACTTCTAATGGACACATTTTACAGGGATATATAGATTTTTATGTTAATAGCACCTTTCTATTTATCCTGATTTTAAGACTTTGTTTGTGATGGTGAAACTGGTCCATGGTGGTGCGATACTCTTCCTGGTTTCACGTGTTCGCTCCTTGTCTGTCTGCTGCTGCTTCCTCCTGGTTTATAGGCTAACTCCAAATTGCCCATAGGTGCGTATGTGAGCGTGAATGGTTGCTTTTCTGTACATGTCAGGCCTGTGATGGACTAGATGTTTGATGACCACCATCACCATGTCATCACGCCATATCAAAGCCACGTCTTCACACTTAACCTCCATTTTATACAGTGTCTATGTCGTAAACACAGACCACAACTAGAAAACAAGTGTGCATTATTCGTAGCTTCTTCTTCATCTCACCTTCCCGTGAGTAAAATCTTAAACTATAAAAATAAAACCTGAATAAAAACTGAACTTTTCAAAATTCTGCAAGTTCAAGAAAGGTATTGATTTTTTGTTGTTGTTCTCCATCTTGTGTGCTTCTCTGATGATGCGAAAACACCTACGAAGATGCGTTTCTGTCACCTCTAGCTCTCCTTGATAGCGCTCACAGACAACACCGTATCTGCAGCGGGGACCATCTGATAATAGAATTAGATGCTGAGCTCTTTTCCCTTCAATTATCTGCTTGCTCTTCCATGTTAGCACTCCTGCTGCTTCTCAGTCATCCTTTCTTCCCAACATCCTTGAGGGGGGATAAGTTGAAATGCCATATCGATTTCTGCCATTTCTCACATTGTTGCCTTCAGTGGTTGGCTGGTTTTGGTTGTGTTACTTTAATTCCTTTTTCAGGCTCTCTCAGGCAAGGCTTCAGTGCACCTTGCCAGATAAAACAGGCAGAGTCTATGAAAGATCTTGGACTAGAAAGCGACTACGTGGTTAAAAAAAAAAAAAAAAAAAACATCAAGTCTGGCTGATGAGCAAAGATGAAGAGCGTGAATAACATAAAAAAAAAACATAAAATTCTGAGACATCAAAGACTTTTGTAAATGCATTTTCTAAACCCAAAGGGAATATCTCTCTCTTCGTTTATTCTCTCTCGTCTCTTTGTTCTCTTATTTTCCACTTTTCATCGCATTCTCCTGGACAGTGCCGAGGTATCCAGCGATTTGGAAGAAATCATCGTGGTTTTTCCTGTTCAGCTTATACCACGAATGCACATGCAAACAGGTGAAATCCCACATCTAACCCACTAAATCTAAATCAGGCATTCCCAGCCACATATCCGTGCATCACAGGGGGGGGGTGCAGTTGCCAGAGGGTAAGTGGACAGACTGTGGAGTAGATAAAATGGGGGGGGAACTGGATATGCCTACAAATGAGTGTTTGTAATGTCACAAAATCTTCTGTTAAACTACATAAACATCCAAAATGGTTAGACTATGGATGAAGAGCTGGACAGTTAGTTACCAGTAATGGATGAACATGAAATAGCTTAAAGTGATGGATGGACAAACACACTATAAGAGTCATATTTAGCTAAAAACCTCGAAGGCAAACAGCTGAAAAAGCTGTGAACAGTTGGAAAGTAGTGGAGAAGTAGTTGAAGCAGTCTCTCTCTGCCTGTTACTTTGTTTGTGTGGCTGCTTTCTGTGCAGGTTAGGGGCATGGCAGAAGGTTATTGGCTGACGTGCGTTGCCATTGGATCTGTGTGAATCTCATGGCTGGTTCTCTCTCCTCCGACTGACGAGATGACGTCAGGCTTTCACCTAACATTTGGCTCGCGTCGCTTGCGCCATACAACACTGCACTGATGCGCTTCCTCGCTCATGTATCACGCACACAGCTGACTTGCTGATTACACATGCCACTGCTTCTTTTTGCCGACTAAATTATTGGAGGAAAAATGAAACAAATCTGTCCACTCCTGGCCTGGCGGGGTTCGAAGCCGCACGGAGAACGACTCCGAATAGCCGTGCCCGGTGTGGTCCAGGTGTAACGGATGAAGATTTGTATGAACAGATCAGCATCATTCTCTACTTTTGTGTTACGTAATCACTGGAAAATCAATAGAAATCAACACACGGAGCGTGACTGGTGGGGTTGGCGAAGGGGTACTTGAGCTCATCTAATATGGATGTGGGGGTATGTCAGATGGAGGCAAAAAAAAAGGTTGAGGACGTCTGCTCTCGATCCTTTCAAAGTGTTTTATATCAGAATGACAATAGGAGGAGAGATAATGGGGCAGAGCTGAACATCTATTCATACACAAAAATCACAACCTCTCTCTCATTTTGCTGGCCCCCCCCCCCTTGAACCCCTTCAAGGACCCTCAGGGATCCTCAAACCTCACATATCATTAAACTTCAGATACTGAGAAAGAAATAAGGAACCAGCAGGAGGGTCTGCTTCACCGACATGGCCCTTCCCCTATATGTCATCGCTGATTACTCCCTCCAGGTGCACAAAAATGGAGAACAGACTCACTACATCGCTCACCGGCTTTGTTTTAAGCGCACAACTTGAAAGGCTTCAGACTCTCCCCCTGTTAATTAGGCAATTGAGAGATCTGAGGCGTAGGGGCAATTTGGGTTAAAACAGCAACGTGTGTCAAGCATTTATCCAAATGGCATTTGTCATCCACAACAAAGGTAGGGGGGCAGCTGTGATCTGAATGCGAGCTCTTTCAATATTTCCTCCACTTACACATGCGCCGGCGTTTATTAGTGGGTGATGAGCGGATTGGCTGACTTGCTGGGGTACGTACTGTTCCCTCTCCTCAATATGCCCAAGTAATGAATTGGATCTGAATGAAGGCTACGCTTAGATTAGTTGATTTTCTTTTCCCTCCGCCTTGGAGATTTTTCTCTCATCTCCTGTACCAAGTTTGGTTTGCAGGAGAGAGAGAGAGAGAGAGAGAGAGAGAGAGAGAGAGAGAGAAGAAGAAGGCGAGGGGTAAAAAAAGAGGCAAAAATGATTGATTTTAATGGATTTTGCTGGAGGAAAAATGAACCGAGTTCATTAAATAACAATGAAAGAGCATCACAATGTAACTTCAAACGATCCCTTTATGAGTAGGCTGTTTTTCTGTGGCGCAGGCATAGCAGCCATTTAATAACTTGTCTGTTATTCATGAAGGAAGCAAACGTAACCTTGAACAAACCTTGTTTTTAAAGAAATTAATTTATACCCCAAAACGAGGAAGAAGAAACTCGTATAGAGTATCGCCCTCAGCTCCAGGATATCTCCGCTTGTGTGGCGGCATCTCCGCGGAAGATGTGTTGCATCCTTTTAACTCTATTTCAGCTGTGCCTCATATTGTGATAGATTGTGGAGGTCTGGACGGTGCGCTCGAAAAAGGTGAAAAACCTTTGCTGAACTTTGTTAGCGTTTTCTTTATTGCACACAGCCGTCGTGATCATCGCCGAGCTTCTGGAGGAAAATTAAGTCATGCTTCATTTCAGGAATGAAAAAAAAACTACATTTTGGAGGATTAGGGGGGTTTGTCTGTTTGAATCGCAGTCTCTCCTGTCTAATTAGATTGCCTTATCTAATTGTCACCCTCGTGCTTCCCTGCAATTTCTTCATGTGTTTAGTGGAGGATACATAACTGACTTCTCAGTGGCATTTGGAAATATCATTTCCCCGTTTGAACAAGTCCTTATAAAGAAACCTGCAAGCGTCAAAGCAGGACAGGCGGAGATGTGCTTTAAAAATACTCAACCCAAGCAGCAATTCCAAATCGCGTGTCCATCACGAGTTTCCCGACTTAACACATGTGACACACAGTAAGCAGAACAGTCTCATTAAGTTTTTACACCGTGTAGTGTTTATGCTGTGAAACGTGCTGCAACAACTTTAGCATTTACCATTCAGTGGATTTGCTGCAGGCATTGATGTTTTCTCAAGCAGCTGCACCAGGACACCTTTGGATCGGAAGTCAGGAATACCAACTCGGAGCTATCGACTCCTGAGCGGAATGGATTGACCCCTTCTGGCTGTTAAACACCAACATCTTTCAAACTCCACGCCACCTGTTTATAAAATGGGCTTCCTGTGAAAAACTCCAAAAAAACAAGCCGAGATAACAAAAGTTTCAAGTTCACAATTAAAATTCCTCAAGTCCCAATGCAGCTTGATATGTTAAATCAAGAAAGTGCCCCGATGTTTGAAGATGATTCATGTTCCTGGATGAGTGTTGTCTGTCCATCTAGGATATAATCTGGACACCAGTTTTCCATGCTGCAGGCTATCAAAGGGCCATGTTCACTCGCCCTCTTTTATCGGGTATCTCTTGGGCCTTCAGTGAACATTTGGTGCCCTGGGCAGTGACCTATCGCAGCTCTGTTTCTCCTTGTAGCCCTTAGCGCTCACCATCTTGCTCCCTACTTCGAGGCTTTTTAAGGTGAAATAATTGTTACAGGAAATGTATGTGTGGGTTGTTTTTTTCCCATTCAGTTTTATTGTTCAGAAGCAATTACTGTACATCAATGGGTACTAATTCACCAGCAGTCTGCATAGCCCTCTGGAGCCCCTGAGGCTTCTGTACCATTAGCTGCTTGTCGACAGCAAGGGCTATTGTGTCTCAACTGCTCTGCAGTGTGTAGATGCTGCTTAACCTCTGGAATAATGGTTTATATCACCATCAACAACCATAAGACTTTTCCAACGTGAATGATATCCCACGCACATCTCGCATCCAGCCTTTGATCCAAAGCAGCCTGGGGCTAAATAAAAACATGGCCTGAAATTTTTATGCAGAGTTGAACCAGTAAACTGCTAAAGCTGACTCTTCCCCAGCTCAAAACGCAGATGAAATCCCAGTGGGAGTCCCCCACTCCGGCTTGGAATTGTGTTTGGGCAAAGAATGATTCATTATGCCAGTCTCGAAGCATGACCGTGGGCTAGAGGTTAATGTGTTAATGTGTTGACCCCAAGATTTCTACTCTTTCCGAGAGTGGCTTCCGTGCACGCGAATACTTCAGCAGTTTGGCGAGACATCCAGTCCTTCATCCTATGCAGCCATGGGGGAAGTGTCGGGGTTCACAGACAAATTACCCTGATCACAGGAGGCCAAGGCCCAAGTGCTCCGGCTTAGAGTCAACATGAATAGGATGTCCTTTTTCTAATTAGCCAGGCCCCATCACATGTCCTTTAGCACACTCAGACACTTTGGCTCAAAGAGGCGAAGCCATCCTGAGAGCCCCAGTTAAAGAGTCTAATCTACAAAATGCAGTCATGTGAGAAGTTTGGGTTGAGAATGACGCCTGACGAGAGTCTCTAAAAAAGCTTTTGTGCGTTTTGAAAGTCTGGCCTCTTTTCCAGCTTTGACAAAAAAATCACCTTATTATCTACCTAGACCGCTTCTCTCCGTGAAAGCCATTTATGTTCATGCTTTTAGCCCGTGATGAGCAAAGTCACTCCTCTTTAGGCGCCTACTCCCCATAGCAGTTGCCATTAATGATTACCTGCCATGCCTCGTCTGAGGGATGAGCCTAATTAATTATACATGTAAACCAGGCCTTATTTTAAACTGAATTTTCCACTGAATGATACAGGTGTCACTCAAAGCCAGCGAGTCGCAGCCAAGTTGCCGAGCAGCGGTCGCTGTCATACTTTTGGCTCTGAGAAAAGGCGGAGGCGAAGTGTGTGAAAAGTATAACACACATTTGTCATCTCTGAAATTACGATTGGATGAGGGACAAGTCATATTAGTCATCATTAGAGAAGAGAGGAGGAAGGAGGACGAGGAAGGAAATGAGGATTCCCATCTTGTAATGCAGTCTAACAGACTTGCACCGAAAAATGCATTTCTCTTCTTGACAGTGTTTTGAAAAGAGAATCTGGCATGGGAATTCGTATTTCTTATATCAAATCTCCTTTTTGTTTAAAGGAGACAAGAGAAGAACCTCATTTTACCCTTTAAGCTTTGCTTCTGTAAGAGTTTCTACACCAATCAGTCTTAACATTAACATGTTGGCCTCAAAGTTGAAGCCGGAAAAATGGGTCCTGGACCATGGAGCAATGGAAGAAGGTGGCCTTGTCTGATGAATCACATTTTCTTTTACATCACGTGGATGGACGGGCGCATGGCAAGCTGACGGAGGCAGTGTAATGCTTTGGGCGATGTTCTGCTGGGAAACCTTGGGTCCTGCCATTCATGTGGATGTTACTTTGACACGTACCACCTACCTAAGCATTGTTGCAGAGCATGTACATCCTTTCATGTATACTGCACTCCCTGATGACTTCAGCAGGATCATACAAACAGTTCAGGAATGGTTTGGGGGTGTCGACTTGGCCTCCCCAGATCTCGATCCAACTGAGGATCTGTGGGGATCCATAGAGGCCCAACCTCACAACTTAGAGGACCTAAAGGATCTGCTGCTTACGTCATCTACACCTTCAAAGGTGTAGTGGAGTCCATGACTCGATGGGTCAGGGCTTACACAATTTTAGGCACAGTGAGTTTGTATTTGCCACCAGGATAAGAAACATTTCCATGTCATGCTGAAAGTATTATTTGAGTTAGTTGATTGACAAAAACATTAAAGCACCCTTTCCACAGGTTTTTTTCTTGGTCTTACTTTATTTGGTTTGACCTTCACCATGCAGAACGATGTACAGCACAGGCAGAGTTTGCCACGAGAAGTCTGTTTCCACATTTATCTGCTGAAAATGGAAAATGTTTCCATGCTCAAATTAAACCTCACTTCAAGACGAATGCAACCTAAGCAAGTATGTTGCGGAAACTTGAGCCTGACAATGGACTTTACTGTGCAGTAAGAAATGTCCTGTGTCCGGACTTTTGGAATGGAAAAATAATTACAGGTTCACAGAGTCCAAATCTATTTTTAGTAAACTTGAACTGTAATTTAACTTTTACGTAGACACAAATCAGGCAAACTGAAATTTTGGTTGTGGAACCCTCTGGGACCGTTGATCTAAAAGACATCACCTTGGGCTCTGGCAGATTGTTACGGATATTTTTTCACTATTTTTTTTCCCAATACACTAAACAGGTTTCATCATTCCCTTCAGCTGTATACACAGAGAAGATCCAGTCATTCTTCAGCAGTATTGCAGCTCGTTACTGCATCATGACACCTCCCGTGCCCTCCCGCACTCAGCCATGGAAGCTGCATTGCTGACAGTGAATACAGATGTAATCTTTCAACTCTGACATACTGGTTGCTTGATCCTATTCGGGTGGCAGACGGCAACGCTATTGCCTATCTTCCTCCCATGTTCACAAACCACTGTCTCATTCTCACCCTGTGTCACTCCCTCCATCCCTCACATCTGTCTGTCTAATGGCACCGCAGCTCCTCTCTCGATACTTCATTATGATGACAGACACCAGGCCGACAGGCACAGTGTTTCTGTATGTGTGCGTGTCCATCCAGAAATCTCCTGGCAACCCACCATCCTCTTTTACACATCTTATTCAGCGACTCCCCCTTTCACCTGGCATTAAAATGCTTTATTGCAATCGCGGAGAGGAAAAAAAGAGAGAGCAAAGTCACGGTGTAGGTGCGCCCTAGAGACACTGAAGATCTCATAATCCACTCCTCTCTGGAGGTATTCGAAATGCATTTGGTGATATAACAACAAGTGTAAATGTACTCTGTCAGGGGAGACAGAAAGTGGAGCACAAACTCAGATGCTTGTTAGAATATATAAGGCAAGAGCTTCTGTGTTGATCCCATTGCAGGAATAATTTATAGGGGGTAAACCCTTATAAATTAATTAACTTAGGATGACCCCCCCCCCCTTGGGGAGGAGTAGAAAGGCTCTTGGTGGTGGAAGGTTGACGCAACGCACACCGGCATATCTTTGAGGACATGTAGCAGTTTTAAACACAATTTAAGAGGCAGTATTGTCGACTGGAAGCATGAGTAGACTGCAAAGTGTGTTCAGAGATCTCTGAGACAGGGATGATTTTTTTGATTGGACTTGATCTAAGAGCTACATTTTTTAAGTCTTTGTTTTTTTTCTGATTCGATCAAACAGGCAGCAGTCAGACTATACAGCATACTGTCAGAAACAGCTGTCAGTAAGACAGGACGCTTTATGTCAATATCACATGCTGCGGTAATTAGACGAACGAATAAATATAGAAGAAAAAAATCGCACAGATTGACACATTAACGGCATCAAAAGGAAGAAGAAAGTTTTCAGATGTGGGAAACTTTCCGATTAAACAGCTTGCTCATTGTTTAGCAGACTGGCTGGCGTACCAAAGCGGATCTAAAAACCACCACGTCTGAATCCAACTTTCTCTGGATGGAGCTTTCTCACTGCTGTTTACAGTTAGCAGTTAATGCTCAGAATTCAGGCAGTTTGTGCTGCGTTGTTGGATCAGTGATTTAAGCTGTTGCCTCACAGCAGGAACGACCTAGGTTCAAACCCCACTGGGGCTTTTTTTTCCTGTAGGTTTGCATGTTCTTACCATACTTTATGTGGATTTCCTCTGGGTGCTCCACTTTCCTCCGACATCAAAAGATACGAGTGTTACACTTCACTAAGGTGCTGGTCTTACATCATGTTCATTGAGCGTCAGAATAATCTAAATGCAGAAGACAAAATCCCGATAGGAGCAAAATGTACTGTAAAAATTAGATTTGACTGTATATATACTGTATATATATATATAGGCTGAAAGGCTACATGAAAATCTTGCCTACAGTCAAAGACAATACATCACAAAGAAATGCAGTCACAGCCTTGAAATAAGACCCCCAAGACAGTAGTTTTCTAAAGATCACCAGCATTTTAAAATTTCATGGTGAAAGCAACTCAGATCGCCGCCAGCAGAAGGTGCAGTAAGTCTGCGTTGATCTGTGGCATCAAGTTAAACTTTGACCTGTGAACTTGCATCGTTGACCAGTCACCATTTTCAGCCCAAAACTGAGATCATTAACTATGTAGCACCAACCACCTCAAAGGAATGTTACATTAGCGACAGAGCTAAAGGTTAGCAAGCTTGTTAGCTCGGAGAGAGATTTTGCCCCTCTTTAATAAAACTCTTCAATCCTGATAACAAAATGGGCGGGAAATGAGAGAAGTAGGACGTAGCTCGGGTAGCTATTATAACTGAAATGTGTTTGTTTTCATCTGGCTAACATGTTAGCTTGCCAGCTAGCATGTTAGCTTGCCACCTAGCATGTTAGCTGGCTAACTAACTAGGGTAGAAACTAGCTTAGGATGAAATATTTTATATGAATTATCACTTTCTAGTGTGTGCGTCTTTACATTGAAGAATATGTTTACATTCAAAACATAAAAATACAATGTCAGTGTTTATGACTTGAATGTATAAAAAGCGAGAGCTTTTGCAAAAAGGTTTTTATACACATGCAATACAGCACACATCAACACTGTATGGAAAATGACTGAATAAGAATTAGCATTTTTTTTATGTTCTCATCTTTTTATATTATGTCAACCTGAACTGAAAATATCTCAGTTCAGCTCAAGTTCAGATGCCATCCTATGCCAAACACTTCCCAGCTGCTGCTATCGCTCTGAAAAATAAAAAAGCAGCAGCTCTTATGTAAAAAACAGTGGCTTCGACATAGTTTCTGAGGCAGAGACAGATTCCCCCAGAGAAGGTCAGTGGCTGCAATGTCCACCATCAGGCGGTCTTTCTGTGCTCTGATATCTCCCATGTTCTCTGCGTTAATCGCTTAATTAACTGCACTTTCTGCAATTCAATTAAAGGGAGCGTAATGGTGTACAAAGTATGAAACAGCAGTGACCCTTGAGGCGATCCACAGTCCCTCGACAATTATACAGCCTTCTACAAGAACTGTCTAAGGGGTCCAAAGGATTATTATGTGAGCGCTTTATGGAGCAGTTCACTTTGTAGGCAATATAGCTGCATTGAAACGCTGTTCATGTTAATAATGAATCAATTGAACTATTATTGTCACTGAAACAATTGAATGGTTTCACAGCGTCGTGAATAATTCACTTTTGACTAACCGACTTGAATAAATTATGTGCCAAACTTGCCCGTGGCATCCCATTTTTATTTTCGCACCATGTTATCTGACTGACAGGTGGACAAGTCTCTGAGAGGTGCCATTATTTCTGTAACTACTGTACTGTGAAACTTACTGTTGCAGTTTTTATGTGTGACAATCTGAACGGTAACACCGAATCTTAAGTAAGTCACAAAATATTCATGGGGAGTGTGTCGATCAGGGTTCATTCGAGGTACTGTAAATCTTTCTCCAGGCTGCTTTCCCATCATCCTTTTTATATTTCGTATTGTAAACGTAAGCCGACTAATCTTAAGTGGCAGAGAACACTGGGTGCAAAATGATTTTTGAATTACAGCTCCAATGTTCTCAACTTTGACAGCTCTTTGCACATCGTTTAGATGCAACCTAATCTAAAAGAACATTTTCTGTATAATTTCGTGTGCATCCCGAGCAGCGCCTTGATAATTAAGGTGGAGACAGATGACAGGATGCTACAAGCAAGTGCTTTATTGGACTGTCTAATGAAGACAGGGTCAAGACGAGAAGTCTTATCCATCCCCTCGTGTTTGTCTGACCCTTTTTTGGCTCCCATTATTAAACTGTGCATGCCGCAAAGTTGCCCTCCCACAATCTACCTCTTCTGCAGTTAATTAATGGCCTAATTAGGTGAACTCATTAGCGATGAACTGTAATTCTCTTATTTCATCTACTCATTAGCTGACAGTATTCATAATTAGTGGCATTAGGACAATTATTGCATGGGAGGCTGGCCAGCATCAGGTCGCATTCAGTGCTGTAGGCACCCTGCTGTTTACACAGTGAGGTCTCATATTGACTTCATAAATCAGACGGAGGGGTATTAAAAATGTTTGATGCGGCAAGAAAAGGTGTGTTGTTCTTACCGCCGAGGTCAGTGTAGGTCTGATTACTTACCGCGAAAAGGATCACATCATCAATAAAAAATGCAACACATGAAGGCGAGCATCTCGGCGGTTCTGAGTGTCTCAGCATTCACCGAACAACATTAAGTTCTCCAGGGACTTGGAATCACAATCATTAGCAAGTAAGCAATTGTTCAGATCTCGACTCTGCTCACCTCGGCTTTCCTGTGCAGTACTTTCCCCAAATAGATTTCAATTCCTCACAAAAGAAAAAAAAAACCACAATGTCCACATTCAAAGTCGGAGTGGCTTTTTAATTCAAGGCATTTTTCATTCTGCTTATTATCTTGTATTACAAACCTATTCTGGGCATGCACGGAGAAAAGAATGCAAGAGCACAACAATGAGGACGAATTTATTTATTTAAATCCCCATTAATCATGCAGAGCTAAATAATATGGTGGCTGCGTGGTAAATCATCACAAATCTCGGGCCGGCGCTGAAACATCTTTTCAAATGTTTACTGCGCTGAATTCTCTTTCGGTAATAATAATTAGACTCTGCTCCGGTCAGAAACCGAATGCGTCTGAATAAGAATGGCGTGTATGAAAATGGCCCTAAGTGTGTTAATTACCACTGTGGACCTTCCTGACAGCTGCTCACCATGGCACACATTTTGATTTATGACAGCAGCCAAGAGGAGACACAAAACTGTTTTCCTTCTGTTTTCCATCATCGTGTAAGGAATAAGAGGTGAATGGATAGTTCATCGCTTGAATCATTTCTCCAGCCTTCATTACATGGAAGGTAATAAAACTACTACAGGATATGATCCAATAGATGTGTTTCCTAATGAAGGAACAGTAAGTCCCACACTATGGCTGAAAAAAGAGATAACATTTTGGAATATTGATGACTGAAATATATTTTATCTCCCCTCTCCTCATTTTCTCACATTAATAATGCAACTGAATGACGTGCAGAGAAGCACAAATACAGTGCGACCAATATTGGGGAGGAGCTAATGCTAGGCTAACCTGTAAAGCATTGCTCCAACACGTTCCAACATACGCCCCTTCAGCTTGAGCTAATGCTAACTTATCAATTAAATGTATCAATAAAAATGAATTTCCAATATCTTAAAATGGATAAATCCATAATAATGATGTCTGTAGCTACATGGGTGCAGCATTTGTGGCAGTACAACTGTTGCATGCATCAGAACAGATTTATGGTGAATGGGTTAGCAAATAAATGTTTAGTTATGTTCTGTAATGGTGGATACACATACAGAGGGGTTATCAGAATTGTGTTGATTAAAAACAGTGGAAGTGAACCAAAGCTTTAATGTTGGAGCCCCTAAAACCAAAACAATGAGCTGAAAGATGCTAAAATGCACTGTAAAGCTGGGAGGGGGGTTCATTTACAGGATATTTCTGCCAAGGCCCTTGGATACCAAGTGTGTATCCAAGTTTTTTTTTTTGACTAATGTAACCAGTGTCTCTCACTTTTTGGTTACATGACTCGAGACTGACTTACTCCATTGAGAAAGGCCAGCAAGAATAACAAGAATAGCAAATGCCAGATGGGTTCACTTGCTCATCCGCTCTCCTCCACCATCCACACTTGTCTTTGAGCAGACAGCTTACCTTGCACTTGAGATTTTTTTTTTTAGTTTAGAGCGACTGAAAGGTGCAGCACTCCTCTCCAGTCGCTGCCCTGGTCTTAATCAGTGTGCCTCCTGAAGCTTTTCTGAGAAATCGTGCTGCCTAGGCAGGCGATGATTGGATGTTGCCTTTTTGGGGTTCTGTGGCATTCTCGGAAGGAACCTCAGGCATGCGCGGCTTCTCACAGTCTGGGAGGCAATGTGGGAAATGCAAGTCATGCGCTGGGGTTGACAGGCAGCTAAATCTTAACCAACTTCAGTTATCTGAAGAAGCCATATTCACTAAACAGTGTCCCTGGAGCTGTGAAATGAAATCGAAATGTAAATAGATATGTACATCCATGTGAATGACGGACAGAAGGCTGTTTGAGATGCCAGCAAAGCCCCAATAAGAAGGTCATCCCTGGATTGTGTCCGAGGATGCCCCCACAGGCCATGAAATGAAAATGTGGACTCAACCAGTCAAAGCCTGCCCTCTTTATTCCTAGTTATTTCTCTCTTCATTGACTCTCTGCAGCTTTCATAGCCAGAAGTGGCTCCTTTTTTTGGACAGACTTATAAGACCAGGACCACTTCGATTATTCTCCAAGAAAATGCAAGCATGGCCGTTAATCCAGCCCCGGACCAAGATTAACTCTACTGCTGCCTCTAACTCTCCCTTTTGTTTGTTTGTCTATTTCACACATGCCCCCTTTGCTTATCTCCTGGAATAGTAAATGCCATTTGTTTTGTTCAAAGTAATTCAGGGTGTATTGGAGTGTGATTGTGTTGCGGAGAAGGGCTGCCAGGGCACAGATAAGAATGTCAGTAGTACATCCTCTCAGCTAAGGCTGGAGTCCAAGACCCTTATAGACCCTTATATTATGTATACAATGAAGGGTACGGCTGTCATATAAATGCATCAGCCACCCGCTAAAGCTGGAGGTTATGATTGGATATTTGGATATTGGACCTCTGTAT
Source organism: Nibea albiflora (assembly GCA_014281875.1). NCBI lineage: Eukaryota > Metazoa > Chordata > Actinopteri > Sciaenidae > Nibea > Nibea albiflora. The sequence continues at coordinate 5,260,376 of CM024810.1, forward strand.
CCTTCACCAAGGTTGCCTCTTCAGCTTGCATACAATTTTTTTATGAACTCAAAGAGAAGAATTTACTTTTCTTGTGCTGTGTCATGATTCATCAGTTAGATTGTTTGAGCATTGCTTAATATCTCAATTATTCAAAGAAAATAACTTCAAATCAGAAAGAATAGAAGCATGGCAGCGATGTCTCTTGAATTAATAAAACGACGAGAAAGTAACACCAGACAGTCCGTTAACAACAAAAGGAATAAGTGAACACTGGGTGCTGTTAATAGCAGTAAAACACCTGGACAGGTTACCAATATACCTAGTGAGGCCACTTCGTGACATGTCGTCATCGTTTATTGAAGGAACGCTCAACCGAATAAGCCCCCAACCGAATGCTCGTCGTACAGACCAATTAGTTTGATGGGAAGTGACACGCAAATTCTTTGCAGAGCAATTTCTACGAGATTAGATAAATCTGCCTCCGCTGATTATTCAGGATCAACGAAGTTTTGCACAAAAAAAAAGACAACTTTTAATACAAAGCATCACTGTCTCTACAAGTCAGTCACACACGTCCACATAATACGGCAAATATGACATCTACATGTGCTAAAGCTGACCACGTTTCCTCTCAATGGGGCATGCGGTGATAACGAGGCCACATCAAGCACCGATCATGTAGCACATCCCACCGCTGACTGTCATTCAGGTGAAAAATGGCTTCATCTGCGCGCGACCTTATCTTCTTCACTCGTGACCTGCACTCGCTCCCCAAACTCATTTACAGAAACATCCCCATGATCTGCCGTCCGCAGCGCAGAGACAGAGGGAGTGAAGAGGGGATACTCGTTATAAAAGGCATAGTTATGGTTCAGTGGACGTTTATTGGCCCTTTTGAAGGCTTGCAATTCATTTTCAGCACTCGTCTGAGTGGATAGATCGTGATGCCGTCCATTGTAGTGATTCCTGCAACACAAAGGTCGGCTATTGGTGCAGATCCAGTTTAATTAAATAAGAATACATCACCAACCCCACTCCACATGCATTTGAAAGTGAATCCCAATGCCACGGTTTCATCGCTGGCGTATGTTTTCCCAATACTGATCAATGAAAACAACCGGAGAGCACTGTTTCCAGGTTTCCAAGGAACGCCTTGGAGCTCCAGGGTTGACCTTTTGATTTGAACCTGTGATCGTTCAAGTCCTCACTTGGGTGAGACCTGAGGGCTTTGTTCTCCACTCAATACATCAATTCTGCACAATGCCAATCAAGAAACTGTCCAAGGGCTTCACAAAAAAACGAAATGCTGTTTAAAAAGTCATTCAGATTTAGTTATTATGTATGTTTTTCTTTTTGCTGTTTAGTCATCTTGGTTGTTTGAGTTTCCATGAAAGAAAATTCAACAGTACCTGTTTTTTAACCCACTTTTCCCTCTTGTGAATCCACTTACAGTACCTCGAATTTGTTAGAAGTCGTTGCTCACGCTGGGCTTCAATCCCATGTTTCCGTGTTGAATGTTCTTCCGTGTGCCGCTTAGCCGCCAGACTTCTTCAGAGCCAACGAACGCGTGCAGCCACAGAGAGAGCGAAGATCAAAAGCAGACTGTAGAGAAATCCTGATTGGGTCTGAACACATTCCTGCCGGCAAAACAACAAAATGGAGTGATGTTAAAATGGTAGCACGAAGACTGAAATAACGTGTTAACGGCAAGAGTCAGACGTTGTTTATTATCACGACTCTTAATATTAATTTCCCGATGCATCCGGTGGTACATGTGTAATTATTCTGCTTCTTCTTATTATCTCAGATGAATACACACCCAGCACATGAACATAGTTGTCATTACAGCAGCCATTTGAAAGCTTCCACCATCACTCATCACTCATTATGAAACATATACTTCATAATATTATTACATCAGAGTTTAATGCGCGTTGTTATTTCGAGATGACGATTCAGTTAATCACTTGTATTCATTGAACTTCCTGTTTTCTACAACAATAATGTCGTTATCATTAAACAAATTATAGCTTCTCATCTTTCTTCCGTATGGAGTTTAAACAACTATAAAGAAAATGAAAATAACAAGCATATAACTCACTTATAATTAGGCTTTGCATTAATCAAACTCGTGAGATTGTTCTGAAAACCCAAGGCTAGATCATTTTCTTTATATCGAGACACCTTGGAACTTTCCTGAAACTTTTTAATAACCTTCATCTTCCTCATGTTGACATTTTCAGCTCCCCTCAAAAGATACCGTTAATTTAATAGTTTGTTTGCATCGTTTTCTCTTTATCTCTGAGAGGCGTCCTTAATGTATAGAAAATGATTCTTGCCTTGGATTTTCGCAACAATTGCCTCATTTACATCTCATTTGCATTCGGCCGTGTTATAACAGCAATCACCTTGTTCAGAATCTTGTTTATTTTTATGATCGGAGACAAGCGCCAGCGTTTCATGCAGTTGGCTTTGTGTTTCCTGACCGAGCCGTCCCTTCAGCTCATTAGAGGCTTCATAGAGAACGATGCTGTGAGTCAGCTGACTTTACCACTCAGACCGTGAGAGGGAAAAAGGACTGATGTGCTTCCAGGGTGGGGGAGCCAGCCTAAGCTCCAGATGACAAGGCTGATATGAGAGCTAAAGACCATTTTCAGCTCGACTGCTTTGGGTTTTCTTTTTTTTCTTTCTCAGGGTTCACTTGAAATGTCTCCGTTCTTTAGAGCAACTGTCAGACAGCGGCGTTTTGCATGATGCACCGGGTTGCCAGCTGGACAACGACCTCCACGGGGCGCCGAGCGGGCACGCCGACGCCTTGTGATCTGCATCTTGGCATTGTCTGAGCCTGAGGAGACCGAAGCAGCGCATTCATTGACTTTCAGGGTGTTCGTGGTCATATTAATGCTGAACACCCCGTTTTTCTCTCTCTCTCTCTCTCTGTTTGCTGCTTCAGATACTTCCCCTTCAGGCTTTTTTAGGTTTATGTTGATCAAACTAAATCGAACCACCTCAAAGGCGGTGGAGAATGTTTGGGTTGGAGAAGGCACCTCTTCTGCCGGGCACGTTTTGATGACTCAGTATGTGCTTCCCTTCGACACACACTGAGTCAGCTGACTGTCAAAACGCCTCTTTGACAGTCTTAATGCCATTAGCCCTTCATTTCACCGGTGAATACCTGATCTGCTGTGCTGCACCCGGCTGCATAAATGTCTCTGTAGGTGAAACCACAGAGCTGTAAACACCGACCACTGCAACAGCACAAACCAAATTAGATGCAGCAGTGGAGAGGATTGAGGTTTGTGGAGGGGGGGGTGGCTGTTTTCAGTTTAATCAATCATCCCCACTGAAATCAGAGTTTAGAGCGGAGGGGGGGGGCTGAGCGGTACTCGGTAGGGATGTGGGCTGTTATGCAAGGGAAAGGAATTTTTTTTTCCCCTCCGCGTTGAACCGGCTCATTTTTCACCTGGGCGCGGCTCATTCGTTCATTAGGCAGAGAGATAGGGGTGTATGTGGCGGATCCGTGGAGCCGCTTCATTACTCTCCGAAGACCGGCGAGATCGGACCACGCTGTAGAATAGTTAACCCCCCCCTCACTCCTTCCCCGTTTACGCCCCCCCCTCCGCACTGTTGCCGGGGAATGATGTGTGTTCAACAGGATTTGAGCCCCTGCTCATTACAGAGGCATGATCATAACTCAGCGAAGGGTGCTAGCTACATGCTGAGAGTGCAGCAGTTGCAAAGGCAAAGAGATGCTGAACGCGGTGAAGTCACGACTGCCCTGTGGGGGGGGGCGGACGAGAGCTGTGGCTTTGATTGAAATTTTGATTGCTGGTGAAGACAGACCACCTTTACCAACACGTAAATGTCCCTTTAAAATTGGCCACATTCCCAGACCGGCATAAAAAAAATCGGGGTATATCCGACTGTATGCAGTCCGTATTGATCAGTGCGCCGGGGCAGCTTTATTACTCATGCATTTGGAGGTCAAAGGTCTCGTGATTAGCCTCCAGTGCATTAGACCTATGAACATGGCTGAGACGCGGCCATTAGACATACCGCATCGTCCATTAACAGGCAGTAATACGGGCACAATTATTGCCTCTTTAGTGACGTTGAGGTCAGATTGTTCAGAATGTTCACGGTAAGACGGAGAACACTTTATGATCCGTATGTTTGTGATGAATAAGTATGTCATATGTAGATTTTGTATGATTTATCTCTCACAATATCACACCCCAGATTACAGTATCTAAACCTATTTATCTGGAGGTAAAAACTAAAAAGAAAAAATCCCGATGATGTTTCACCAGAGGTGCAACACAAAGATCTACATGTTTATTTCACAAAATATCTGTATTTGTAGTTATATAAGAAGTGGGTGAGGTTGAAGGTTGCAATCGATGGATTGCTTCATTTTCTGTGCTTCTTCTTTTCTAATGATATTTCTACTCCTTGTACATTCATGTATGAGTATATATATGAGGTTAGCTGCCAGCAGAAATGTGCAGAACATCATATCTTGACTATGTACTCCAGGTTGACGGCCCGGGTTGAAATAAATCGGCCCGGTAGCAAAAGAACAGGCGGTTTAATGCTCAGAAAATAGAAGTCGGAATAGCACTGAGCTCATAGCACATCAGTGAAGGTCGTGTACATAACAGGAGGAGGCCCAGACGAATGCAAAGTTAGTTTATGATTTAAAAATGAGAACTCTATTCACAAAAATATCTAACACTCTCTCAGGCGCTCTCTGACTTCAGCCTCGTCTTCTGACGTATGCCGCTTGCATCTGCTCCGGGCACATTATACGTTCATGTCTGAATAATATATTCATTCACTCGCTCACTCCCTAGAGCACAACCACAGTAAGGATGGTAGGTCACAGCTGAACGAGGAAGTTGGTTTAGAGACCGGACAGTTTGGATCAGAGTTCTACTTTATTTTCTCTTCTCGATAAGTTTGGTTAACCCGGCAAACCCGTCTGATCCTTTGACCCTGCAATGTTCCCAGGAATGATAGCCAAACAGCAAAAATACGGCTATTACTTTCTTATTCAGCAGTACTGTAAGGTTGAGCGCCACATCTACCCCTTTCCTGCCTGTGAGGGTTTATTCCGCATGTAGATGGCCGAGCTGAGGAGCTCGGCTCTGAGCAGACTGTCAGGGAGAAGCAGACGCACGGCCGGGCTGGTTGCTATCGTGTTGACATCTGTCATATGTGTTTGTTTATCGGGAACAAGGCAGCACCACGGGAGAGGGACGGATACTCTCCAGAGTGACTGAGCTGAAGCCTACTCCTCTCTATCTTAGGAGGGAGGAGGAGGAGGAGGAGGAGGAGGAAGCAGGTCTGCTGCTGTATTGTAGAAGCAATAAACACACACACACACACACACTGACTCACACACACACTCCAAATCCGAAGCCGGGTTTAGTTATTTCGCACTGGGGTCTTTATCTCCTATTATCAAGTGATTTCTGGGAATTTTATCTCAAACCAAAGAGCTTCAATGATTTATCTCTACAGAGTGTCATGATAGATGATCCTCCAGTGTAAAAATACTATTTGTGTAATTGGATCATTCTTTGGCCCACACTCCATAACTCCTCCGTCTGCTGCTGGTAGAGTTATGTGCCCTGGTGGCAGGTAATGTTTTTCATTATATGCCAGGCCAGTTTTATATATAGAAAATGGGTGGGAAGGGACTGGGTCTAGCCTGGAGCCATTTGCTTGGTTAGTCCCTGTAGGTGCATCCAATATTGATTGGCTGAGAGTGGAGTGCTCTATCCCCACAGAAAAGCAGCATATGTACTGCGTGCGTGGAGCGGAGATACTGGGTGTTCTCGTCCGGCTATATTTAGCAGCCGCGATGACAACCTCCTAGCGGAGGTGCCACGAAAACGCAAGTGCGCTTGAAACGCCTGTGGAGCTATGGAGATGCATAAACACACACACACACACACACACGAGTTAAACAATAACTTGAGGGTTTGCTTTCATCACGTATTTAAAGTCTAATTGGTTTCAGCTGCTGCGAAGGTAATGCCCTCTCCGGAGTGTTTGGTGACAGGGTCGGTGAGGTGAATAAATTAAAAGCACCTCGCAGGAAATGTTTGAGGTTGTTATATGAAAGCTTCTGGTTGACTTCAGTTCGTTTGATAGCGGCGCACTCTCCCTCAGATAAGACTTTCCTGAGCCTCGAGAGGAAAAGCTACCTGCATATTTATCCGTCCATTAGTCTCTGTCTCCCCTCTCTCTCATCGCCTCCCCCTGTCCCGTCTGCAGGTATCAGTTACACCGCAGAGCATAGTAAATATTTGAGATCTCTCTCTCAGCCAATGAATCAAGTCTCATTTTCAGAGTGGGTGGGAATATTCTGGAGGAAGAGAAAGAAAGAAAGAAAAAACTGACAGTGTTTATCTCCATTTTCAGAGCTTCACTGAGTGATGAGCACTCTCGCTCCGCCGTGCTCTAACAGATTAATTCACAGTCAAAAGTCCCCGATTTGCATTCCAGAGGTTAACTCTGGTCTCATCCCATTTTCACTTTGAGCTGTGATGAATTTGCAGCTACATTTTTTCTGCCTGCAAAAGTTGAATCAAATGAAGGAGCCGTGTAGTTTTTTGGCCATCAAAGTACGGCTGCGTGGTTATTTCCACGCACAGCAAGTGATTTTTCTAATTCACATGAACACGATGTACATCATTCTCTTTCATATGCACTAAATCACGGAGAGAGAAAAGGCATGAACGAGACAAGCTTGTTAAGCGCGGCTGACTCGTCCGTGTTTCAGAGTTTGCATGAACAATAAGAGGTCTGGAAAGTTCGACCACAATGTACCATTGTGTTTTGTCTTCTGGTGACACAAAAACAATAATTCCTAGAAAGGTATTGGCCATTGTTTGTGAATATGATTTATGTTTTTGGGAAAGTATTTTGCTCATTAGCCATGCACAGCTAGAAGTGGATTCGCCTCGTCTTAGCATGAGATTAGCTCGGTACACACCGGTAATAAGGATGTTCCGTGGAGACTGATAGCGACTGGAGAAAAAGCGGGAGTAATGCATCAAGTCGGAGAAAAAGTGTCTGGTCAGCAGGTATAAAACACTGCTGATTTCCACCCCTCCGTAGTTTCTCCTCCTCCTCAAAAACCAGTTCAGGCAGCATTCAGCAAAATGTGTCATTAAGGAAAGCAGAGCCTCTAAGCTCGCCCAGATTCTGCAAGGTGTTTAGACCGGGCAATTTAAGTGATTCACAGTGGAACACGGAAGATGGGAAAAACAGGCCTCATCTGATAGTTACCTGGGGCTGCAGCCAGGCTTCTGCCCACAAAGGTAATTACAGTTATGCAAAGCACGTAGTCAGGCCCTGGAACAAAAAGTAATGCCACATATGCAAACTGAAAACCTCAAGCTTGTTCACCTGTACATTCAATACACAGATACACCGGCATTATCATGCAAATGGACCCAATGAGACGGGTTAATCATAATTTTATTGCAACAAACAGCCGCAAACGAGTACAGAGGGGAAATCATGAGTCTTTTCCAGCGATGGTTTCTTCGAATGGTTTGCAATCTTCTTGCTCTTGTTCCTGAGTCAGACTATTATATTGCTTTAGCAGGAGATTGAGTGGTGAAGGCCTTGGAACCTTGTGAGGTTCAGGTGATGAAAAGACGGTGTTAAATAAAATAGAAATACTACAACATCTTTTAAAACTCATACTTTAAGTTTGAGGTGTTGCAGAACTGTTTTCATTAACTGTTCATTTAGTGGCTTTGTCTGTCGTTCCTTAGAGTTGAAGTTGGATTAAATGCTAATTTATTTTATTGTTGTTTATTGTTCCCTCGAGACAAGCTAACGCAACTAGACCATTCTTTTTTATTCTTTTCCAGTTGTTGCCTATGAAAGCTGTCACTTTTTACCGAAAAATCAAGTTTGAACAAACTGATAATTTGTTTGAATTAATACGAACGCACCTAAATTACCTTCACTAATTCACTTTGTTCCGTCCACGAGTTGTGCCTTCGCTACACGATTGACAAGCTAACGTTACCCTACTGTAAGACATTTGTTACAACGTCAGCAAAAAGATGTGATACCATCGTAGTATGCTGGATGAAAGTAAGGTCACAATGGTTTCTTATAACTTCTCTTTTCGTTTTCTGTCGTGATTATCTGTTCAGCTCAATCTGCTAGTTTCGTACATGTTGCGTTAGCAAAGAACGCAATAGCCTCGCTTACGGACAGGGCTATAAGTCATTGAACACATCAGATCAACTTGACATGCATTCATTTTCAATTTCAAATAAAAAGTGCCGTCCCTGTGCTAATTTAAAAGAACAACAACAGGTCTTTCTGACATGTCACATCTGGAAAGGCACAGGTGTAATTTATAAAATTTTTATTTAAATTATGACTGAATAAAGACGGCTGAATTACATCTATGTTTCTCTTTCAGTGGTATTGCTGACTCACTGTCACAGTGTCCTGGCTTACAATATTTGAATGAAACTGAGCCATTGTTAATGTTATTAACACCTGCATGTTTTCCCCAAAGCCTGACGGAGCTGAATATTTGCAGATTAATTTTGCTAGCCTTGGATCTCTTTTAAATCACAGGTGTAAGAAGCAAACCTCAGATTAATATATGTATACTGTAGGGTAAATTATTGAATAAATTAAATCAAAGCAGCAATTCCAGATAAATTATTTTGTATATGCCCCATTATTAATTTTCTTTTCTTCATAATTAATATCAACACACCTCAATCTATTCCCAAGACGTTTTGGATTGAACATGTTTTGCTATAAAACCTTGAGTTTACAGTCCAATCTACATGATCTGCCCTGCAGTTGACAATACTGCTTTCTGACAGCCTTGCCTGTATTGCCTATAGCATATACATGCCGGAAGGCTCCCTGAGTAACCAACCAAGCGCTAATGAGCCCATCTCCTGTTAATTTAATTTAGAGCGTGGGCTCGACCGTGGAGCCACAGCTCCGTCTGCCTGGGTTTGCCGCTGCTCCCAGCTGCAGGGTGTTTAACCCGTGTGCGGCTCTACGGTATGCCATAATAGTGTTACACCTTTGATTCATGCGTGCACATTCATATATTCTGCACCGACGCTCTCTCCAATCTCACACTTTACACCCTCGTGTTTCCTCGTAAACACGGGAACATTGATTTGCGCACTCGGATACTCATCTACAAGCTCCTCACAGCAAACAGATGGTAATATCAACAGTGCAAGAGCAACAAAAATAAATAAATAAATCAAATGAATTAGTGTAATCTGGTGATCTGAGCAGACGTACAGAGAGGAAAAATGTTGAGGGAGGTGTTTTAGTTTCATTCGTTTCATGGTCTTTATTTACTGATCATATCCCCCCTTATCGCCTCCATTGAGCCTTTGTCTGTGGATTTAATCGTTGCTGAATCAGCAGTGGAGAATTCAACATGGGTCACCTTGAAAAATGACAGCTGAGCGGAATGACAAATGGAAGGTCAAGCGTGCAATAATCTCATTTTGAGATGTGATGATAAAAATGTGCAGTTTGGTTAATATTCTCGGTGATAAACTCGCCTCTTTTTTCCCCGAGCTGTGATCTCTGATATTGTCCATCTGGAGCTGAAGAATGAAGCAAAATGTCACTGAATACTTGGAGAAGAAAAAAAAAACATCCAACTGGGAATTTTCATCACTCCACACGTCATTCCTGAAAGAACAGTAACACATCACAGAAATGGAGATCTCTCTCGTTCCTGGCTGCAGGACTCTCTGGAGTGACTGTTTACCCATACAAATGAGGTTACTTGGTGAAACAGGAAAACGGGTGGGGGGAAACATGGAATTGCAAGAACTTCCCCTTTGCTGCTGATCAGCAGCAGATAAATGGAATTGTTTACCTCTGGAAAATCCCACTGCTTACTCAGAGGTGGCAAAATATGTCATGTTCGGCTGTGTTCTTGACCACAGTGCATCCATCACGGATTCATTTCCAGTTCTTTGGGAGACAAAGTGGTGACGGAGGCTAGATCCGTCCCTTTATACAGCAGAGAGGAAATGTGCTTTTGCCTAGAAATCCTGGAGGTATGAATCTCTCAGATAAGACCTCAATGAAATTTTGGGAGGATGAATTTACCCCTTCTTTAGCCTAACATGAGCTCAGATCAACTAAAGCTAAAATCGTGATCTTAAAATAGAACATTTCAGCACTGTAACTGTAAAAAAAACTTATCACTTTGCTTCTTTTCAGACAATTCACTTGAATATATGTGCAAACAGAAGAGGGGACTTATGGAAATTGTCCATGGCATCTGTCCTTGTGTCTTTCTTTTCTGATCTCCCCCTGGGGGATGAACTGTTAACAAAGCCAGAGCGAATGCCTCTGAAGTGCAGAGAGGATGTTTATGCACCAAATCCTTTTTGTCTTCCCTCTCTGTCCATAATGCCGTTCAATTTGCCTAAACTTTTCCCAGAGAAATTGGATGATTTCCATTTTTGCTCTCGAGTGAAAAGCTTTGGGAACATGCCTGTGTTAATCTCCTCAGGATTCCCGCTGTTTAACCCGGCGCCAGAACGCACTGACGAGGCGATTTCTCCTTTCTCTCGTGTCTGAAATAAATAACCTCACCTGACATAAATGGAATATACTGGAGATATGGAAAATCATTATTTATCCTTGTACTCATTTATTACCACTAAAGCAATCCTGTTTTCAGGGCCTGTGAATTTATCCGTCCTCATCCATGACAGTCAAAAGGATTTATTCGAAGTAAAATAAAAGCACTTTATGCTGAACCTCAACAGCTGGCTTTATATGTGCTGTATGTGGGGACGGGTTGATGAGCTATGTCATGTGACTGGATGTGACTTGGAGCTAACAATGGTCAGAGGTGACATGTGTGGTCGTTTCTGTGATGGGCTTGACGCTATTCACCAATGACTGCACCAACAATCCGAGCTAGGATATGTCCCCTAAAGGCTCCAGTAGTAGATGGTCGAAAAGGGATGGGTGAGGGGGGGGATGATTATGTCTGAGGAAGGCCCTGTAGGCTCGGAATAAAAAGAGATAGATAAAAAGAGAAAGAGAGAGAGAGAATCCCACCCGTGACGAAAACCACAGCTCGGGGCGCACATCGCTCACACGTCCAGTAGAGAATGAAAGCGCACCCGCCTGATTTGTGCCTAATAAAGTTGTCACATCCTATCAGGACTCACATCTACTACTGAAAGCACAGGCCCCCAGTCACAGCTAGTCAGGGGTGATCAGGGGCAGCCGGCATTGGACAACACCTCCGAGTGATGGATGATGGGATGGAGCTCTGCCTGATGGGAGTGAGGTCCAGATGATGGAAGGTGATACGGGTGAACAATGGACATCCACGGTTTCTGCTCGATTTATTAAGGGCTGTAAGCATCTGTGAATTACAGTGATGATCCTGGTCTCCTGGTAGCAACTTCATTGCAGAGTCCGCAAAAAAAAAAAAAAACACACAAGTGAATTTTTAGAGATCCGTCCACTTCCTTGGAGCGACAGAGAACATTTCTTGGACTGCAATGTCTTCACACCACAGCGCCTCAAAACCCACGCTCACGGTGACTGTTAGGGAGGCATGAATGTGGTTCAAATCAGTGCGGCTCTTCTTGAAGACAGGTCCTGTCCTGTGCCTTGCTTATTTCCTCTTGCCCACGCTCCCATTATGGAAGGCAGTATCCATGGCCTGACCTCTAGAGGGAGGCAGCGAGTGGAGTCAGAGGAAGCACCACACTGAGTCTGCCCACTGAGGCCACATAGACTCTCTTTAACAAAGGCGAGTCAGCCACAGATAGATCAGAACACTAGTCTGACGAACAGGATATATAATAGTGAATTGCCTGTTAGTGGTGTCCATTTGTTGGAGATAAGACCCAGAGGGCTTTGGGTCGTTCCAACCCTCGGGTCCTCTCTTGGAACATTCAATCACAGCTTGTGTGTTTATTTCCTGTTTCAGAAAATCGTTCAGCGCGTGTGAGAGTGTTGCCTTTCGACGTCAACTTTAATGTGCAGATGTTTCCACCGCTCTTTAACAACACAACCTACAATAGCTGTTATCGTCTACCTTCCATGACTATCTATTGCCTCGTGATGTAATATTCCTTTATCTCTGCATTGCAGGCATCGACAGAGATTTAATTTCTCTTGAGATTACACTTCATAGCTTATGGGTCTATTGGATGGAAAATTATTTACTCCTAATGTTTCCTCTGCCCTCAAAACACAACGCTTCTGCGCTTACTAGTTTTTATTACTTTTCCAAACTGCATTTTTTATTCCTGCTCTTTGAATTCATCAAAAAGAGTTGTTCGTTGCACTCCCTTTATCAAAAGTTTTCAAATAGTGAAACTGAAAGACCAGATGATGCTCGCCCTCTCTATCATAACACATTCCCTGTTTAGAAACCAAATTTGCTGCATGTGCAATATCTTAGCGCAACAGGCCAGCTGTGATTGAGGTTCAAGGTCTAAATCAATCACAGGTGGCGCGTTACTTGAAGTTAAGGAAATTGCTTTCATTCCCAACTTGGTGACGGTGCTCGTGCGTTAAACCTTTGACGCAACACAGATCTTGGCAACGGGTTCCTTGCGAGGAAACAAGGAGTCGTGTTGGTTGCATAACCTTTGTCATCTTTGTTCAAATTTGATTTGTTTTCGAGCAACTGTCGTTTTTCATATTTCACTTTCCTGTTGCTGGCACGAAATCATTCATCTGCCTCTCCGGTGCTTTTGTCTTTTCGTTTTCACCTTGTGCCTGACAGACAACTCTTGACTTTGTTGGTATTCAGTCCCACATCCTCATCTTACTCCACAGGTGGCACACAACACCAGACCACTATCATCAGTGTTGCTGAACACACACAACCGCAGAATGAAGAGCAGACTGAAAGAGGAATCTGCAGAAAATTCACCTATATGAACCTGCAGACGTGTCAACATATGAAACCAAAGCAATGGCTGCCTATAACTAAGACTGTAAGAATTACAAAAAGTACTCCTCAGAACGAGAAATCCAACTATTTTTTTCCACCCAGTATGAGCATTTTCTATGGTAAAGAAAGTATGATGATAGATGTTGGAGTTTTTGCACAGTTCCAAAATATTACAGCAAGAATTTCAAGAGTGGCTTCACCATGCTCCCAAATCCTGACAATCTTGGTGAAGTAGGTGGCTTAGTACTTGCAGACCTGACATTTAAGCGACTCTCAGTACATTTCCAGGATTGTGCTGAGGCTGTTGAGTCAGGATACCTCGGGTGTTGGCAACAGTCACAGCAGGCCTCACTAATCACGTTACATTCAGCCGTGACAAAGACAAGGCCGTGTACAACTGAGATAGATGGATTAAACACATTTAGTAAGTATGGATTACCCTTCAGCACACTAATCAACTTGATGAGGATGGTGTCGAGGAATACTGTAGAGGGGGAGAATGGGCAGATCACAGGAGGTGGAGATCATTTTGATTTGCAAACACAGACAGGCTTTCGGGTTTTTCCTGGATAATAGAAGAATTTTAAAGACAGTTCACTTCTCAGTGTAAAAAAAGCACAAGAATTTAATGTTACAATGTCGGCAGGTGGGCGCTTGCAGAACACCAATAACAGTCTGAGAAATATGACACTGATTTTGTGAGTGTGGTAATAGTTTAGAGATGGCAGAGCTTGAAACAGTACCTTACTGAAGTAAAAGTTACAACATTAAATAGTAACCAACCAAGAATTATTACTCCTCTTCACATTTTAGTGTCTTTCAGCTAATATTTTGGTTTATCCAACTTCCAAGTTTTGGTCTGAGTTGGGAGATGGTTACAAGAGCTCAAGTATCAAGGAAAATGGAGCAGATGGACCAGCAGATTGGTGCAGCATCAGTGGTAATGTGGATGTTGACCTTTGTGGGGAAGAGGGAGCTGAGCCGTGGGGTGGCTTGGCTCAGCCTTAGAGAGGGTTGCATCAGGAGGGAGCTTGGAGTCAAGCCGCCGCTCCTTCCAATCGAACGGATCCAGCAGAGGCGGTTTGGGCATCTGATTAGGATGCCTTCTGGGCACCTTCAGTTGGAGGTGTTCTGGGCACACGTCCAAGTGGCAGGAGACCTCCATGCAGACCAGAACTGGCTGGAGTGGTGATATAGCCCATTTGGTCTTGGAACACCTCAGGATCCCCCAGAAGGAGCTGGAGCGTTGCTGGGGAGAGGAACATCTGGAACAGTGTGCTAAACCTGCTGCCATTGCAACCTGACCCTGGATGGATGGATGGATGGATGGATGGATGGATGGATGGATGGATGGACAGATATCATAAAAATGAATGTAAGAATATTGAATATAAGATTAAGAAATTTGTAGTGTAAAATGAGACTTTTACATCTTGCCTTGGTCCTCTTCTATGGAGTCTGCCATGTTGAACTGCCATGTTTCTACAGTAGCCCAGAAGAGACTAAACTAAACTTTGGCAGGGCGTTTTGCATTTTGCGTATGTTTCGCAGCTATCGTAGCGTCCCCTTCACGCTAGGAAGAAGAGGGCCAATCCTACACACATCTTTTAAAGCGTCAGTTATGAGCTCTCGTTGAGGAGAATAGACTCAGTCCTCATAAAAAGGGCTGTATTTGATCTATGAAAAAAAAAATCTAATTGGCTTTCTGCAGAGATTATGCTTGTTAATTACATCAGTTCTTTTATATCCATAGCACTGAATGTTCTCGTAGTTATGAGGAGGTAAGTCTGAACTGTCAATTGAGTATTGTCCTTGAGAATGTTTTGAATAGCCGAGGAGGAGAGAGTGTGTTTTATTTGAGCTCCGTCTGGACTTTTTAATGGACACATGCGTGCATTGTATAGCGTGCTTCTGCTGCCCGTGAGCGCTGCTAATAGACTGAAAAATGGAGGTGCCATGCTGTCGTGCCTATGGATGAAATTACTTTTCTGTCAGGCGGAAAACTTTTACTCTGGCGTCCATATATTAGAAAAAAAAATGCTGTTCACTCATATAACGGTGTTTATTTATTTTGCCACAGTAACATCAGTTAACAAGAGTTATTTAGACTGCAAAGGTGTAATTTTTTGACTACAAATAATAAAATACAGCATGTACAAGTATTCATTTTCTGGTCAAAAGAGGTTTGAGACAATGTAAAAGAGCATCAGTGTGCAGACTGTGTTATTACAGACATGACTAGTTGGGCCACAGTTGATTTAAGCCACATATGAACTTATGATTATCCACTCTGGGAGTCATTTCACTCATATATGTCACATTAGCATAACAAGCAGGAGAATCCTGAATACCAATCATCTGCGTCTTTACTATGATTTGGGTGTAAAATCTGTTTATTACCGTCACATAAAACAGTTTTAATACCTGTGTTTCAGCTGCTCGGTCTGTGGACCATAAAGTGTATGTGTGTATGTGTGTGTCGGAGAAAGAAGAGCTGTGTGGGGGTGGATGGTTGTTGTAAAGAGGAGCTATACCTGGAGGAGCAAGCTGGAAGAATGGCTGTATCATTAACAGCATTTTTATTCTGATCATACTGCCGTATTGAATTTTCTCGAAATGGTGTCTTTTATTGTCCTCTTCATCCTCTGGATAGATTGGTTTTTCCAAGAGGCTGCTGATTACATGCGATGATAGTGCAACAACACTTTTGTCATCATGCCTTATATTTCACAAGGAAAGGCTGGAGAGTGGATGTATACAGTGAATGAGGTTAGCGGGCAGGCGATGGAGGCAGAGGGCAGACGCGGCGACGCCATGGCAAAAAGACAGTTGTACGGCTTTGAATTTGTTGCTCTGCCCTTGATCCTTTACAGATCAAGGTGAAGTAATGATTGTTTCTTCCTCCCCCTCTTGCCTTGTTGTCTACCTGCAGCTGATTCTCTATTCATCGGGGACTGATTGAGCAGTTCTTCAAATGGCGGATGACAATGGGGAGGGTCGTGAAAGTGTAGATTGCTTCCAACAGGTGCTGCACTGAATGCTTCAGTTCCCGGAGTGCCTTGAAAATAATGACAGGCAAAGCCGCACTCGACTAAAATATCATCAGTCATAAGGACCACTGACTCTTTGACGGCGGCTACCACTCTCTCATACTGCAGGTACTTTATTGATCTCTGTAAGGAGGTCAGAGTTCAACTTCAGGAGCTGAGGGACATTCAGTGTCTTGTTGTTTCACAGAAATTAAACCTGACTGATGAACAGATTTGATGTGAGCTGTCCTGCAAGAATTCTCTCAGTTGTTTTGCTCATTCACTTGTGTGGTTTTCTATTTAAATTACAGCAATACATCTTAAAATGAGCCCTATTAGAATACATTTGAATTTAAAATACACCTGTGCAAAGATACAAATAGAAAACTACATAAAAAGTGAAAAATAGAAATTATTATTTAAATAAGAAATAGAAATACAGATAAAATAGATACTTTATACAACTAGACTGTAGACTAAGCACAGCAGGAAATGCTCCTGAACACTGTAAATCCAAAGCACGGCACATCAGACACTGTTTGGCTGGAAGATTTGGCTTTTTTTGTCTGACATACTGAAGCATCTGAATGTGCTAAATGTTAACCTCTGTGGACACAACTGCTGGTGTTATGTGCCTGCACATATGACAGAAAAATATTACTTTTATGAATGATTTTGTTAAAGAGCAAGAGTGAAACTTTTGAAACTTAAACGTTAACAGACTTTGCATTATTCATAATAACTCACGTACAGAATGAACATGCAAGTTTTCCACACAATATATTCTTTGTTATCTGACCGATCCTTGTTATTTAGATTTGTTCAAGCCTGGTTGGCTTAGACAATGCTTGACAATGAAAATAAAGTTTTTATAAAATTCTTATTGGCCCCTGGGCATCCTCACATTGTCATACCTCTTTATAAGAAGTTTGGACAACCCTGCTGTAAATAATAGAAAAATAGAAAAGACAGAACTGGAGAACAAAAAAAGATGATGCTTTGGCCATAAAACCAAATAAAAATACTCCAGTTTTAACATCGAAGCTGCCTGCGGTCCGCTGTCATGTTTCAC
The DNA here is from genome assembly GCA_014281875.1 of Nibea albiflora. Taxonomy (NCBI): domain Eukaryota; kingdom Metazoa; phylum Chordata; class Actinopteri; family Sciaenidae; genus Nibea; species Nibea albiflora. Next base: position 5,277,429 of record CM024810.1, read on the forward strand.
GGTGCAGATAACAATAACAATCTCTGTGGTACCTGAACGCAACTCCGAGCTCTCGCCTTAAAAGTTAACTTCCGGGTGACGACATCGGAAACAGTCGTGGCCTGCAGAAAGGCGGATCCCTCTCTGCTACTTTGCCTTTCCAGAACTTCTTTTTGAGCCGATTTTTTCACCCGTCATTCACCGACGGGTCCCGCTCACACGTCCAAATCCAACCGGAACTGTCGTCTCGAGTACCGAAACGACGTCGGACATCCAGCCGAGCTCTGCGACCGAGCTGCACTCCGAGCGGCAGGAAAGAGTTTTACCAGCTTCTGGGCCAGCAGCTAACTTTTAGCATTCAACTTGACAACAGGGAAGGAGCAGCAGCACCCCACAGGAAGATGGAAGATAAGGATTTGATGTGGGCATTGAAGAACGGGGACTTGGAGGAAGTCAAAGGCAAAATCACGGTGAGATAATCGCGATTTGACTTGTGTTTTTTCGGCCGTGTGTGACTTTTTTTTCTCCTCCTTTTTTTTTTTTTTAAACCAACGGCTGCGTTAGCTCAGTGTAACTGACGCCAGTTAGCTGGCTAACTAGCGAGCTAACGGTAGCCGGAGTTGGGTAACGTTAAGTAATATAACTTGTGAGCTTGTGTCGTTATTTGCAGTGTGTGGTGCTGACGTGAATCCCCTTTGGTGACAGTTTAAGGCCGGTGTTAGCACATTTTAATGTGGACTCAACACACAAGCCTGAACGCTGAAGTTAGCATAGTTAGCGGCGCACAGTGGCACTCTTTCATGAAGAATGAGCAACGGCTCGGTGTTTTGCTGGCTGTCTGCGCCCCTCCGGGTGTAAAATGAGGGTTTAATTTGGCTTTCGTTTATTTGGGCCGTCGTTACCACTCTCCGTACAAAGCAACCTGTTGGTAGGCTAACCAACAGCAGCTGGTACGTGGTGCACATTGGTGACTGACAGCTAGCAGCTGCCTTCACGTCCATTGTTCTGCCAGCTGCAGCAGCGATAGTTGTTGTTTGCAATGCTCGCAAAGCTTCGTTGGACATTGTGTTTTGTTGCCTCTTACAATGTGTTCCTGTGAGCTAATTGCTAGCGAACTAACCAGCACACAGGCCCGGGCTCCAGTAGTGTCTAGCTAACGCTGGTGGGCGGGGGTCTCAGCTGGAAGAAAGGAAGACGGAGGCCCGGCTACAGCACATGTGACAGCAGCCTCCACACCAGGCTGCATCCTAGTTTATGGAAGAGTCTTCATTTTCTGACTTCACTACAGAGCTGTGTCCTTGCCTCTGCTGGAGGAGGCCATTTTTACTCTCACAAACATGTTCAATTATTGATTAGGTAACTATAATTTTACTTTAACTCAGCCGTGCTCCATGAATCATCCGCCCGTTCTCCTTCACTTCTTCGGGGGTCGGGTCAGGTGGCAGCAGGGTTTAGACGTCCCCTCTCCCCTGCAGCACATTCCAGCTCCTCCTGGGAGATCCTGAAGGGTTCCCAGACTGGACGGGCTGCGTAGTCCCTCCAGCAGGTTCCGCCTCCCAGTTGGACGTCTCCAAAGGAAGGCGAGCCACCTCCGCTGGTTCCTTTAGACACGAAAATAAATGTACTGTAGATGTAGGCTTGCACTTTTTTAACTTTTAATTTTAACCCTTTGAACTGCTACTAAAATCTCTCTACTCTCCGCCTTCATGCTCACTTCCAGCCGCTCATATTTTAATGACCTGAAAGCTAGAAACTGCTCAGAAAGATGTAAATGGAGCTGAAATGATCATCCTTGCTTATTAAACAGCTTTACTTCCAGCCGTGGAAGTGTTGAGTCTCATCTGGCTTATAAATTGATGACGGTGAACTTAACGTCCTGGATTTTGACGAATTAGGCTGTTGCGTTTCCCATTTCTGACAGTCCTATTGTAAGTCATAGCCATTTCATTATCTATACACCGCGTCTGGGTGTAAACAACTTGAGCGCTTTGTCCCCTTTCTATAGTGGAAATGAAACAATTTCAATGTTATCAGCCGTTGGCGCTGCAGCCATCGAAGGCAACATTTAAACGCTATTAGAAGAGGTCGAGCCTCGATATCCATCATTGCTAATGGATTCAGCGGGACTGAGTGTAAAATGAAGAATTGTCTTCCACGTGTTGTAGTTGACCTTCAGCGGAGTTTGTGATAAAGGTGACTGAGCGAGCGGCAGTTGGAGGCAGCTGCCATGGTTTATATATATCTTTTCTGAAGTGTGTTGTTTTTTTTACATTATTTTTAAAGTACAGATGAAGACAGACTAGAAAAAAGGGAATGGATGACTGGCACACGTGTTCATAGTGGTCACAGCCCTGAGCAGGCTCGTGTGCAATCGGTCATCGCGTTCACAGAAATGAGAAACGACGTGAAGATACAACAAACAGTTTTGTGATTGAACAGTGAATTCATTAAAATAATACAAGAATAAAAAGGAACTCCATTCGGATCAGGTCCGAATGGAGTTCCGAAAGGACCGTATTGAACGTGTATCATCACATTATGATAAGCAGAATTACAGTGAAGTGTTTATCCTATTGTGCCATAGTTCCCTCCTGTGATTTGCATCTCAGCGTTATTAGATTTGGTCTTAGGGAAACAAGATAACCGAGGTAGCGCTGTCAACCCCAGATCAGGTGTTTTCATATGTGTAACAGGATATACTTCCACATTCCAGGGCCTTTCAGCAAATTCTATGCTTATATTCTGACGGGCCCCTTTTCTGAATTGGTGAATGCTTCTTTTTGTCCCACTTTCCGCCGCCTTTCTCCAGTCAATCACTTAATCATACACAGTTTTTAAGAGAAGTCCGATCTGATAGCGCCAGCTGTTATTGATATGTCTTCCATTAGGCGCTGTCACCTGATGCTGCATGTGTGGTTAGTGTGGTGGTAAGGGGAGGGTGGTGGGTGAGCTGCGAGCCTGACAGCGTGAGGTGTGATGGCGGGGAGGATGCACTTGGCTGTTTACCGCTGAATTTTGTGCGAGCGTTCATCACCAGGGTCTATTTCTGGATCGACCGTTTCCGTTTCAACCAAAGGCAAACTATTGTTTGGTGACGACTTTGTTTTAATGTGTCGTCTTGTTGTCTCTCCCTTTCTAGGCTGAAGATGTAAACCGGACCCTGGAGGGTGGGAGGAAGCCCCTGCACTACGCTGCAGACTGTGGTCATACAGATTTGGTGGAGTTCCTCATTTCTAAGGGCGCAGATGTCAATGTAAGAACAACCACCACCCTCTCACAGTTCATCTGTATTAATGAGCATACTGTCCGAGTTGCAGTGACCAGAGCAAACAACTGCTTCTGCTGTCTGCTTCCCTTCATCATCTAAGCCTATTGTTAAACCACTTGATCTGACGTGAGGGTTATCAGTTTGTTTGAACTAAAACAGTCCGGCTGTTAAAGCCAGTTTATCGCATGTTATTTCAGCCACTCTCTCACTCAACAATTGTCTCGGCTTGCCAGACCTCACATTTAGCCTGATTGGCCCCCCGAGCCTCGATAGTCTCTTCTGGCGTTATGTAGTAGAACGATACGTGTCCTCTAAAAGGGCACTCACTCATCCAGCAGTATTGATATCTGTAATTTGGAGCCTGATTTCAGCTTTTGTTTTGTTTTTTTTCTTCCTTTCTAAAGGTCTCACACGCCCGTGCAGTAACCAGTAGAATTGCAGCACAGCATGAATCTTTAAACTCCAGTACACTTCAAAAGCTTTGTGATTTAAGTGTGGAACCAGCACATGGCGGAACAATTTACAACACCGAGATGGTTTTCTGTTATTCGTAGTGCAGCAGTGTTCCACAAAGAGTTTCTGTGCTGCTTTGTGACGCTCAAGGCAAGCTACATTAGCGAGGTGCGTCTCAGCGCTTGCCTGAGATCAGGCGGCATGCAGCAACTCTTCCGGTCTTCACAGACACGTGAAGTTTTACCAACATACAGCCTCACATTGGAGATAAATACAGTGCTGAAGCGCAGTGTGCTTTATAATTGCAGGACTTGGTAAGGGAGAAGTAAAACCTCGCTCACACAAGCTCTTTGTCTATTTTCAGTTTAAGGAAAGATGTGCACGTTTGCAGCTGTGCCTTTGATCTCTCATGCCTTTCTTCCCCGCTCCCCCTACAGGCTGCAGACAAACACAACCTCACTCCACTGTTGACTGCCTGTTTTGAGGATCACCTCTCCTGTGTCAAGGTCCTGCTAGAAAAGGTTGGTGCTTTGCTTAACTAATGCGTCCACATTTGCACACCGAGGTGCCATCGCGGCGTCCTTCACCCCTTTAGTGCATGTCGATGTGTCAGAGGCTCCGTGTGAGCTATGATTGCTGATGAGGTCATTCATTGCACAAAAGGCCCTTTAACGTTGTCGCACGGAGGCCGTTCTGGAATGTTCATAGAACATGACACAGGATCGCTGCTCCTCTTTTGTGTCGTTCGCGGGTGCAAAGGCCATCGCTCCGTCATTTCAGCGCCCCGTCCTTCCACCTTGTTCAGCTCTGGAACTATCTTAATGCTACCTCAGTCAAACGGATGCACACGCAGCCACAGCTGTGAGAAGAGAAACAATACTGAGTCAGGCCCAGCTGGCACACAGGCCGTAGCGATGCTACTGAATAGCACACAGACCATAATGAATGTCCAATCCAGCCAGCGTCACCCAGCAGAAGGAAACATACTTGCGCAGCACCGTCTCAGTCAAATACAAAGCCTCATTTGTAGTCGGAGGAGCCTTCTTTCAGAAAAGTCGATGCCTCTTCTTGCACGTCTTACCTGAATATTTGACTCAGACGTACACATATGAATGACTGATATAGGCTGGAGTTCTGTTTCACCTCAGCCCAAATGAGCCAGACTGCAGCAGAATTGATGCCACTGTGGACAATTAATTTCAAGCAAACGAGGGCAACGATAGCTACTTCAGTGCCTCTGTCACTTCTATATCTCTGGAGCTCCTCCGTCATTTGGCACTCATGTTTAATTAGAATAATATCAGATATGATGTCAACAATTTGAGGTTTCAAAAACCGACACCCAGTTTTACTCAGCGCGCTATGAGAGAGAAGCGACTGTGACTTATAGGGCTGCATGATGTCATGCAGATGACTCCCACGCTTTGCAGTCAGAGTCTGCTGTGAACTGGTATGTCTATACGGGGAGAGATACATATTCGGGGACTGAGTGAGCAGCTGTCTGCTCCCAGACAGGCTAAATGAGGCAGAGTAAATGAAAGCTCACCGTGGCTTCTTCTTGGCTCAATGAAAGTAAAGGGAAGTTGGGGGAGGGAGGACCGAGTCGCACCACCGATTTTTGGAAAGTCATTTTTCACACTCTGTACAATCACATGTGCACCATTCAGGCCGGATTTTCAATCAATCATTTGACAGTTTCAGCTGAACCTTGAGGACGTTTGAGGAAAAGCGTGACACATGTATGGGAAACGCTGGTGTTCGGTTAGTGTGACACTTTCACAGCACGCCACTGCTTTCTTATTCCTGTTGCCGTCGTCTTTGTCAGTACCCCCGTTTTCATCAACACAGCCGCATGCCCTGGCCCTGACATCAACAAGCCAGCAGAGTCTTGCGAGCATTCGGCCAGCAGCCGGCTGGCAGCTGGCTGCTGCTGTCAGCTGGCCGTCAGTGCTGCTGGCACAAAGATAAACCAAAAAGAAGCAACCAAAGCCAACAGGAAGAAAATGGCAGTTTACTACTCAGTAAGTTCTTTCCTATAGCAGGTGTTAGCGTAGCATCGATGGGTACATCGTTCAGCTGCTTGGCACAGTTCTCTCCATCATGGCCTCACTGAGTTTCAACATCATTGCAACGTCAAGACGGTAGAATGATTTCTTGGGTGACTTTGAGGATGGCTCGGCCTAAACTTGGAGGTGGGTCTACAAAAAATACGGACGCTGTAGTTCAAGATCAGATTGTAGCTGTTTCCTAGTTAATGAGCTTTTCATAATGTCACTTCCACATAACGGTGATCAGATTCAAGTGTAAATCCAGCAGACCATCCCTTGTAAAGTACAGTACATCCCCCTGAAAGACAAAGGCTCTTCGGCATGTGCAACAGGCAGCTATGGACGTAAACCAGCCCTGCTCTCCTGGGTGGACCATTTATAAAAAAAAAAAAAATCTTTTGTCTGTGTTATCATAAAAGACGAGCCAGGCAGCTATAGCTCATCTGAACAGGGATTATGGTGGAAGGCGAAGATAGGAGCGAACCCACGGGTCTGCCCCTCTCATGGCTCCGCACTCATCTCCGCTAAGCACCAACAAGGATTAACACCCAGATGCAGCCAAAAGGTCATCAGTCACCGCGGGGGCCCGGATCTCAATACGTCCACCCCTCGCAGCTCTGAAAACTCGCCATGTGTCTTAACACGAGATGAATAGATTGTCCCTCAGCCACGCCATTGACTGTGCTGCCACATGCCCACACTGTCTGCCAGCACCTGTAGCACAACAGCCACACCACAATGCAGTGGATGAAAGGAGTCCGCCGAGGATACTGAATTGTGACTGTCGGACATTCTTATGTTTGCAGGCAAAATGGCTCGGTTCCCCCGGCGCTTCCTGGGAGCTGACCCCTGCCCCCCCTGACAGCGTGCTGTGCTGTTGTCGGCAATGAATTATGAAAGGCCGCTTTAAACCCAATAGGTGACCCAGCTGTAAGGTCCTGGACGAGAGTGCTGACTACAGCCTGCAGAGGCTGGCCAGTTAATTTTAAGTCAAAAATGAAAGGGCACAGAGAGGCATGCATGAATTCTATGTTGTCTAATGTTATTCTACGAGGAACACGACCATTGGCTAGAAAAACAGTTTTATTTAGTTCCCATGGTTGCCATGTCCGTTTAAAGGTACAGTGTGTAATATTTAGAGGCCAGATCACAGATTGAAATCAACTGAACCATCCCCCACTTCCTCCCCCATACCAAATCTGTAAGAGACACTACGGTGGCCTTCATGCGCCAAAAAAGGTCATCGTTGCGAACACACCGAAAAGCTTGTTGAGGCAATTGAATTAGACAAACTTCCCCCCAAATATAAACTACCCCGAGCACGGTGTCAGGTTTTAATAACTAAATAAAATTGTGATCCGTAACAGTTTCCAGTCTTTTGGCAGTCTCATTCGGATCTCATGATAACTGTCACTCAGTCCACTCAGCCCGAAGTGGACTGAGTGACCCAAATTCCAACACCTACCTTTGTTTCAACCACAGCTCAGCTGACAGAGCTTGTTCCAATACAGATATCGAGCTTCCACTTTTCTTTCCCTTTTGGCTCGATTATCATAAAATTTGCCCTCTTACAAATTCGTACAGATCAGTGATGTTTGACTGCTGCCAGCGGGTCAATAATCTGATGTAAGCAGTGCATTTTAAATCAGTTTTGAGCGATCCTCTGGCCCAGTATTTGAAGACTTATGCATGGGAGACCTTTTCAATTCCATGCACTGTTGGCATAATGAAAACTTAATGGACACTTTGGCAGGTCCGTGGCATTACGTTACTGACCCAGCGCTGCTTTGCGTGGCTCCATAATCCAGGATGATGATGCATCTAAGTTTGACTGGAGACACCCTGGGAGTCTATTCTTATTCATTAGGCTACGTCTCAGTTGGCCACTAGCTGCTCTCTGAGTGGATAATGTTTGGACTGTGTGTGACAGGTGTTCACGAGGGGGTCATTATTCAAGTTGGGGAAAGCTCATTAATGTAAGTGGTGTCAGAAGTAAGCCACTGAGCTGGGTGGTCACCGGGGGTGGCACAAAGTTATTTTAAAAAAAACAGATCTACAATAGACGCCAGCCGCGACTCCTGTGCGGTCTGCTGACAATAACACAGGTGTGAGCGACGTCATTAACAACAACCTCCTCAACACACAGCTCACCTGCTGCTGTGAACCGCGTGTGAAAATATAAAATACGAGTTTTGTTTTTTGGCGACTTTATAAATACTGCTTTTCCTGAGACATCGAGGCAGGCGGGGGCAAGTCGACGTGTCTCCAGTAAGAGACAGGAGATGTAGGTGTGCGTGGGGTGAAGGCAAAGCGAGCACATGGTTAGGGGACGTGGTTTGTACCGTTTGTGCCAGTCATCTTCAGCAGGGATTTCCAGTCGGCTTGGCGCCAACAGCTGTTCTAGAGTGTACACAAGAGAGCCGTGGCTTTTTGTGAATGGGTCACCCTACGTATCATCAAGTAGTCCATATAACAGCGTGCAAAGTAACTGGCTGCTAACCACCCGGCACCATGGCAACCACGGCAATTATTTATTAAAAAAAAGAATAATACAATGTAGCCTACCATCTTTTGTGTGCTGCGGCATCAAGAGGCATTCAGTCTACTTTCTAATACTGGAGTTTAAAAATGGTGTTGTGGAAGTCTGCGGCAGACCCTTTAGAATACTGTCTAGGGTATTATGTGTGGTGCTCATTATGAGATTGTTCACCTGAAATATGGGTACACACAAGGCCTTCCCAGGCAAGAGCAGTATTGATGGAGAAAGAGCTCGGGTCAAGGTGTAATGCTGTTTCTTGCCATCAAAATGAGGCCTGTGGAGTCTGTTACTAGATATGGTCTTGAACCGGCTACTAATGACTTCCCCAGAGCTGGAGCAATGAGTAAGGGGCTGGAGAAAGCTTCTTCCTGTCCTTCCCATCACCCACTGAACCCAGTAGAGGGGAGCGCACAGTGATTGGTTATCAGGCACCTGATATGAATAAGTCAGAAGGCTATTGGAAAAGTTTAAGTAACACTCCGAATACTTTACCACTATTTATACTTTGTCTGTTTTTCACAGAGTCAAACAGACCGTTCATATCAGAAAAATATTAGATAGATTATTAAATAAAAAATATTAGATTATCAGTAGAAGAGTAGAAGGATTCAGGTTTCCCCTCAGGAATCTGTCCTGTCTTGTATTTGACAAGATGAACTACACTGAAAGAACCCTCTGTGTACTGAAATATGACGACCTGGACACCAAGGCCCTCATAAGTGAACCTTTATTTCACACCGTGTGCAGGTTTTCTGCTACACCGCATCATTTCGAGCTCTGGTTTGAATGCAGGTAATATACAAACTGAATTGTGACTCCAGGAAGTCACAGGTCTGGACAAAGAAATTCACAGGCACATACAGTTACACTTAGTTCTTTGTGTGGTTATAAAGATGTAATATGTTAGAGGATTTTTAGAGGTTCTGGTAGGTGGATTCGGTCACCATTACACAGAGCCAGGCTGGTAATTTTCACTTCAGTATCACCAAACTGACACTGCTAATTAAAAGAATGGGCAAAGATGTGGATCACGGGTGGAGGTAAACATATGTGCCTTGTTTGTGGAGCTAATGTGTACTATGATGTGCTAATGTCCCCCCCACCACCTCAGATTCATGGGTTGTTAAAATTGGGTCAGCCTTGCATAAAAGGGCTCTGCCATAAGCTGAGTCCACTTACCAGAAGCATTTTATGTATTTACAGAACCCATTCATACTTTGTCTCTTTACCAATTAGAGATGCAGATCTGACAGGTTTCCCACTCAGTGCCAGTAAATCTCTCTAGTTCAGCGCGCTCCGTTGCTCCTGTGCCATGGAATTTGCCCCCAGACAGCCATCCCCACACTGCCGGGCACTTGAACTGGGCAACATTGTTTTTGACGGCTTGCTTCTCCACGCAACAATAGACTCTCTCTGCCTTGGCTCCGTAAGCCCTTTGCTAAGAGGCTAAAGTTGGCAGGCCAAACAAAGGGACGTCTCTCCACTACATGCCCCTCCACTCCTCTGTTGCCCATTAAATCTGTTGTCACTACACGCACATTCAGAACGTTGCCCGTTGCCTCATTCCTTCTTCTTTTACGTGTTGTTTGTTCTTAGTAATCCAAATGATTGGATCCGCTCCCGCGTCTTCCTCATTTATTCTGTTATCCCTCAGAGCTCAAATGGATTTGTGCCTCGGCATCAGTGAGTTTGTTTTACATGAAGAGAAGCTGACAAGTTATTAGTGACAGAGTCAGAGGAAAATAAAAGCGACCGAAGTTTTGTCATTAGTTTTTTTTTTTTTTTGTAACTTACTAAGGTAACTGTTTAATAAGGCCCTGTGGGTCTAGGCAAGATTTGTAGGAGGCATTATAGGCTATAAGGGTGACCAAGCTATATACCACAGAGACCCAAAATCTGTACCCTTACAATGCAGGCACTCTCTGCATTGTTGGCTCTCCATGGCTCATTAATGGCCACCTAGATTTACCCCCTTTCCTCCCGAGAAACTTTGACAGACTCAGGAACGATTAAATTTACATGTGCAACAAAGCGCTAACCCTAACCAACTAACCCAGCGCTAACCTCTCTCTCTAATGTCTGTTCAAAGTCCCTGCTGTTCATTTCAGTTCAACCCAATAGAACTACACACATGGAATAGAGTAAGATGAGAATGAGATGTGGGTTAACCTTCCAGCTCAACAACGATCCAAAACATACTGCAAAAGGAGACTCTGCTGCTTCCAGAGGAGGAAAATTTTGAAAGATTTTGGTTTGGCTCAGTCAATCACCAGACTTGAATCCAACTGAATATCTGAAGGTCAAAGATTCACCAGCGGACTCCCCCTGAATCTCCAAGATTTAAAGATCAGGTTAATTTCTTTGTACAGGAAGCATCTGGAAGCCGTCATTGCAAACAAAGGCATTAAATACATTTCACTTAGGTAGCACTGAAGTTTTATTGAGTCGTTACCAATGCTTTGGAAACATGCTGACGAATTGTATATTTAGTTTCCCACACCGTATGCACGCACATCCAAACCAAAAGTTGCTGAGTCATTGTACAATGTCCACTCTCTTCAGTGGGGAGTGTCCTGTAATGTTTGTTGGCACTGAAAACCGTGCGTGCCAACAGCCAAATAAAACTTTGCAGTTGGTCGCCACCTTGGGGACAGGCGCGCTGGAGTTTCTGGATCTATTTATTTGCATATGAAAACTATAGATCCAGTGCTCTGCTCCTCACCTTAACCCTTGACTCGCAGCAGAATTGGCATCACACTGCAAGGACGACTTAATGCATCTGCTAAGCATATTTAATATTAATGTCGTCTCTCCCCCACAGGGAGCTGACAAAGGGCGAAAAGGACCGGACGGCTTGACCGCCCTCGAAGCAGCCCAGAGCGATGCCATGAAGGCTCTGCTCAAGTGAGGCACCACGGTGTGGGAGATGGCTGGACAGGTGGGTGAACGGACAGACAGATGGATGCAGTGGACCCCAGACAGAAGATGGACTCGCCCCTTTTAACCCGATCAACCTCTGTCTTAGCACTGCTTTTGTCTGTTTGTCAGAGGGTTGTTTTGTCTGTCTGGTGATTTTCCCTTTTCCTTTTCCTTTTTTTGTTTTTGGGGTAGGATTTTCTCTTCTTTTTGGCCTCTGTTTGTAGCCATTTAACAGAAGAACTCGTCAGTCGTGTCTCCCTTCGGGTCCAAAAAACTTGGGGAGCGCTCTCACACCTGGATCCTAGAACACTGCTCAGACTAGAAATCACTATCATGTAAACGCAAAGCTTAGCACTTAAACACACATCCCTCTCTCTCATTTGCTCTGTAAAACTGTAAGGAAATCAAACGGTAATGGATCAATAATCTGTTAACACTTTTAACTTCAGTATAAGTATTTCAAGGCGAGGGCTTAATCTCATGAACAGTAATTGCACTGTACTATACTAGAAAGGTTGTAAAGTTTCATTCTAGTAACGTTTCATTGTGTGTGGCCTCTTCCTCTACCTTGATTTGTTTTTTTAAATAAACCAAACTGTCCCTCCAATCTTAAAATTTTGGAAAAACGTCAGTTGAGAGGTCCAGAGGCTGTTTTTTTTTTTTTTTCTACTTGGCTTATCACTTACATATCAGATGGTGTTTTTCGACAAATTTTACGTTGGTAATGCTTAAAAAGATATCGTGTGTTCTCTGACCAATCACCATGCTGGCTACTAGAAAGACTTGAATGTTGCAATTTAAAAAAAAAAAAAAAGATGATCTGTGACAGATTCCCTTTTTTGAAGCTTTGTTAACAGCACATAATAGAATAAGGAATTTTAGAAACGTGTTCATTTTTGTCATCCCTGACGTGAGATTTCAGAGCGAGAATTCCCGTTTTGTTGCAGCTTCTCTGTGTATTTTGTAATTGATGGGCTCTGGATGTTGGCTTAATTGGGGGTTAGAGTTGAAACGGGGTAGAAGGGGGGGCTCTTAGTATTCCCCTTGCGTTGGATTTGGTTAGAAGCCCTGCCTGTTTTGCTGCATGTCAACATTGCCTCTGCTTTTACGCTACGAAATGGTTGCTGGTCCTCTCTTGGTTGCTTTAAAATGAATTACTACAATGTAATGGACAAAAAAAAATGCTCTTGCTGACTTTGTTGTGACAAAAAGTCTGTAAAAACAGAAATAAAAATATCAATAAAAAAAAAAAAAATCGTCATCTGACTTTCATTTGTGTGAAATCACCCGTGATGTTGCCTCGGTGTTGGTAATACATCCTGACAACACAACAAAAGAGCCTTCATTTACGCAGAATATGCCACCTTGTATTAATGTTACTTTCATAAGCATTCCTCTGTTTTTTTAGTAACACAATCAGATGAATAATGGGGGTAATTTTCTAGTACAAGGGACACCATGCCACTTGACAAATTTTGCCCTTGGTATTCTCGCAGCCTGGGGCGATTCAATCAGTATTTGTGAACATAAGCAACTCTATCCCCAACGTAAAAAACTAACCACAGACTCTAATCTTTGTTGTCATACCAATCTATCGCCTCGAGCTGTTCAATTATGAATCGCAGACTGATTGAACTCCCACGAGATTTGTCTGAATGTCTGGATTCAAATGATCTCTACATGGTAATGCGACAGTCAGTTTTAATACAGAAAACTCGAGCAATCACACCGAGCATTGCCCTAGTCATGTTGATCAGTTAATTTTGTGTGACCGCCGCATTGTGAACTCGAATCGTGCAGAAGTCTCCAGATGCTCTCTGAAAAATTCCATAAACAAAATCACAAGCTACTGAGTTTCTATTTGGCACCTGCCGCCTGCCGCATTGTTCAGCCCACAACAATCAAGATTTTTGGTAGCAATGCCAGGTCAGCAACAACTGGGCCTAATGTCCAAGAAGAACAACAGCGTTACTGTGCAGAGCTCTATACTCTTCAGTATATTGTGGTCATTGTAATGTGGCCTTGTAGTTCACCAGATGGACCATCGGGTAACCAGAGGAAAAGAAGTCAGGCATACAAACAATTCTTCGCAGTCATACCAATTCCTACACCGGAGCCTCTGACCACCCTGGCAGAGAGTCAAGGGAAAGTAGAAATTCTTCTCTGCCGGTGTTCCCGTTCTTCGGTTTATGTTAATAAATATTTTAGATTTAAACTTCACACTACTCTCATTTTAAACAGGTTGAGGGTTGACAACAGAAAACAAATATGAAGATGTGACGCAACAGCAGGCAAACAGAAATCGGCCGCTGTTTTTTTTTTCCTGTGCAACTATTATATGAAATTCACCACCCTGGAGAGAGACTACTGATGAAAACGCGGTTGTGATGGCAGTGGGTTAGTCTGGATGAAAAGACGTCGGCTTGGATTAAAAATTGCAACAGCGGTTCTCAACTTTTTTGTGTCTAACGTACTTACAACGTCCCGTCAGACGAGATGCACGACTCCTTTGTATCGCTCCGACAAATGTATGACAACGCCAAAACTCTCCATTGCTGCTGCAGCCGATTGGGAACTCCTACCTCTGTGCACAATCTACCGTGGGTCTGCGCGCATTGTACCGTGACTGAATGGCTCTAATACATGAAGCTGTTACAACCTGACCCTCCATCATAAAACTTGCCGTTGAAGTTTTACCGTACAGGTAAACCAGGTTGGTATGGTAGGACCTCCTACTTGTACCCCTGGCAGATGGCACCCACATTAGCAATGTCCAAGATCTTTCTTTGACACTACATTGATGCTATATTACAGTTTCATTGAGTCAAAACTTTAAATCCTGAGTAAAAAATAGTAAAATTTTGTGGCTAAGCCAACTGCGTCATAGTGAAAAACGTCTAGATGTCTTCATTTCAGCCTGACACATCTGGAATCTTTGGAAAGCCTGGGCTCTCGGCTGGAATTTAAAGCAAAGTCATGACGGTTTCAACACTGCTTTTCCACATGATGTGAGTTAATGATGAACCTGCCAAAGAGTCCATGGGGTAGAAGCAAGTTGGAGGAGTCAACACAGGCATGTCACTGAGTTGTAGCATGTGGTGAAGTTGCATCAGGTCCTGTCAAATGAGAACATCCCGGAGAGAAAGGGAAGACTGAGATGTGAAGTGCTCGGCGGAGTGCAGTGCACAGTGCTCCGTTAATCAGACAGACGCATGCCTCTGTGGGCCCCTTGCCACGTTTGTAGACTCACACCTGAGAACAAAGACAAATCAATTACTGCAATGTGGGCAAACATCAAGATAAAAATGACTTGGCCACCATCTTATTTCTGCTCAGTTAAATTACTCAGTGAGCGGCCGCTCTCGGTTGACAGTGACATTCTTGGAATAGTTTGTCTTTGCCTGCAAATAATCTTGATGTCTGCAGAAGCAAATCTGAAATGGATCAATATTTTTCCATTTAGTCCTTGTATTGCTCTATTTGAATTATTCCTGGGCTTTCCCAAAGGCACAAATCCTGCTTTGGACCATTAGTTTACTTTCACTGGTTCCAAACCTCTTTTTCACTCCCCCAAAAACAACCAGAAATGTTAATGAATCTTCCATAAGTCACAAAAATATGAGCACCAGTCGTCAGAAGTCAAACACAACTTCACTTGAACTCTGCTCCCACCTGCTGTTTTCCAAAGAAAACTGCGTGGAGTTATCTGCCAAATCTGAGGACTTTTTCCCCACCGAAGGAAGAACACGACCGCGGTTTTTACTGAAACAGAACATTACACCTAAGAAATAATTAAAGACACTGATGATGATTTGTGAGTCCATTAAAACTCAGACGGTTCTATCCCCTCGAACAGCGTTAGGGATATAACCTAATTGATTGCTGAGGATCTCTACAGTAATTACCAGATGCAGTAATTAGCACGTATGAACACATGCAAGCATGCACAGAGATGTATGCACGCACCTCAAACACACACGTCTGTGTGTTTTTTTTTTTCTCCCCACACTGTTGCCACTGAGACTTCATGCGGAGCTACCCTTGTGTTCAACCAGCTCAAAATGGTGGTTAATGAAGTAGCAAATCCAAATCATTAGCATAATTAACATGGACTCCAGATTGCCTTTTGGGTACCTCTCCCTCTCCCTCTCTCTCTAATCTATTATTGACTCCTTGTGTCGTGCATTAATTGAGCTTATGACTAATTTTCAACAGATCTAAAACTTATTTCCCCAGTTGTAGTTCAGCCGTGATGCGACCTGAAGGTAGGGCGACCGTGAAATCGTCCAACTAATTGAAAATCCGCTGAACATATTTTGATTGAGTGATTGCCGTTTAGTTCTAAGTAGACCTGCTCACGTCCCTTCCATGTATATGAAAGATGGAAATCAAAGCTCATTTGTTTTCACTCAATATTCAGTGTTACCGTGACTCCAGACCTCACGTGATGATCACTGCATTCTGGTCCATGTTGATTAACGGTCAAACGGTAGTTGCATGTTTTTTTCCCCCCGCTTGTCTTGAAGGAACCGAGCCTCTTGTTGATTTGCCGCTTGAGTGCGTCGCTGCGATGCAACCAGGCTACCACCGTGTTGTTGGCCCTCGACCGTGATGCATCCGTGATGTCACCCACAGGTTTCCGAAGACCTGCATGTGAACCTCAGAGTAGAGGTCTGCGCGGCACAGAATTTTCAGTCCCGCTCCCACCCGCAAATCCCACAAGATGCATCTCAGGCATCTCAAAATGTGCTCCCGCAATGAGCTTTCAAAATTTCTCCAGCACCGCACTACTTTGCATCGGGCCCCGCGGGACTCCCTCTACCTCAGACTGTGGTGGCTCAAGTTCAAGTTCAGTTGTCATAAACAGTGAAATTAGCGATAGAGACCATACCAGGCTTATGGAGCCTGTCTCGTTTTGTAGCCCGACTCAAATAGCCGTTTGAGGAACTGCAGTTTTTGGGACTTCCACATTCACACTTCACAACCACAGAGGTTGCGTTAGCACCTGAGCGTGCGTCATCTGGCGCTGGTTCCTGTGTTCAACGACAGTAAAATGCAGAGAAGTTATTTGCATATTGTTGTTTTTACACTAGAAAGAAAGTCTCCTGGCCAGCAGCCACCGCAGACACTATAACACTGGAAATCCGCCAAATCATTTAAGGGGCTTTGGTCTGTGCACACAGGAAAAAAAATCTGATTAGGCATTTTGTTGCTCGTTGTATTTATTACATCAGGTGACGGCACCTCCTGAGCACATCTCCCCTCAAAGTTATTCATTGCAGAGCCACCATATGTTGTTTATGATAAACCCCCCCGACCACATTTAACCAATCACAACACTGTGGAGCACGCTGTGTAGATAAATATTTTAAGGGGAGATCTTCTGCAGCTCGTGCATGCCACCCACTTTAAGTTAGCACAACGTGGCTGTAAACCTGCACAGCTAGAGGAGCCAGCTGTTTTTCTTTACGCTTAATAAAATGATGGATTGGCAGAGGCGGTGCATTGATATCTTTACAGTATTGTGAAGTATTAACTGCTCATCTCATGAGTCACGGTGGAGAGTTCGGCGCTGGAGTAAAGTCGAGCATGCGGTGATGTGTGCTACGTATACTAGATGATTGTGTCTTGTATCAGCAGCAGGCAGCTGGGCTGGAAAGTTTGCTCAGAAATGTGTTGACTCAGTCAAAGCGCCGGTTAATAATCTGCAAGTGTATTGTCAGTGTATGTATTTTATTCTCATGTCCGTGTACAGGTACAAGTGCAACTGCACTCTATGCTGTTTGCATGAACCCAATGATTTTAAAATGGAGGCTGAGGAGAGATGCTGTATACAAATAAAGGAGTAATCGCTTCAGCATTTTGAATATCCACTGCCAGACGCAACAACTGTCAAGTACAGGAAGTGATATTTCCCTCTGTCGCTCAGAAAAACAGAAGTTGGAGGGCGGACGCTGGGTTGCAGATTTGCACCATCATCGGTGTTTCCTGGTCGTCCACTGAGCCGATGTAGAAGGCAGACGCAAACGTTCAAAAATCAGCCCGCCGTCGCGCTTCGCACGCACATGCACAGGCGTTAATCTCTTACGGGCTATTTGCTTATCAGTCCCTCTTTGTTTGTACTCGGAGCTAGTGTGCGATGAGCCCGATCCAAATCCCTCTACATGCCTCGGTGCAAATGTTCTCAGCTGAACAGAAATCGATGCAACCGCGACGCTATTAAGAACATTTTAATTGGATGTAAAAGCCGATTCATTATTTCTGTTGTGACGGCTGAGAACGTCGAACGTAGCATGGCTGCCAGCTACGCTGGTGCCAGAGACAGCGAATAACAACGCTCCTGTGCTGCAAGCCGACGAACAAACAGAAATCTTCTCAAACTTCTCTGCGGAGCCAGATGGAGATTTGAACAAACAGGTGTCGTTTTTGGCGCCACGCGCGTCCCATGTGACGTAATAAACACTTACATAGAAGGAGAAGATTTATTTTATTATTATTTTATTTTATTTATTTTTTTCATGTTGGATGTGCTGCTTCTTCCAGCCGTTCATCTAAATATTGGCAAAGACATGGATCATCATGACGCGAAGCAGTCCCAACGACACCCGGGTGCTCGAGCAAGCCATCTGTAACGGCACTTACCTGTCAATCAAGCGGCAACGCTGTTAATTATGTATAACTTAAAGGCTTAATCATCTTCACAGGTGAGTTAAGAGAAAATAGCTACAGGTGCCCAAATCGTCGTCTGCACCAGGCTGTAAACGTGTTCATTCCTGCTGTGAAGTTGGACATTTTCAAGCTGTCGCTCCAGGAATTACAGTTTTTAGCACTTCCGCACTTCGCCGCCTTCCTACAGGCTGAGCTACCGACGCCTCGAAAAACAGTCCCTAAAGATAAAAGTCGAGTTCTTCCACAGTTCATAGAAATCTAATTAAAGATGAACGCGTGCTAGAATATACCGAAAGATACATAATGAGATAAACAGTTGATCAAAAATAAATCATCCAGCCTTTTTACTCTGCTAATCCATACTCATTAATACTGATTTCAAATTCAGCTCATGCCCTCCACTCATAAAGAATGTGTTGCAGGCAATCATCAGTCCAATGAACCTCTGAAGCCTTTGTGCAACCCTCTTAGATCCTGTAATCAATTCATGAGAGCGGGGCAATGTGTACATGGAGCAGGTTAATATTCCAATCAATAGGTCGAGGCGACGTGCAATTATGTTTTGTTTGCTTATTTGATTTTTACTGAGGTGAAAGTTTCAGCCCTCATTAACAAACAGGAGCGTATGGATTTCTAAACGTTCTGTTGCTCTGTCTCGATCCATCACTGCATTTGTGTGACTGCTCCACGAGTCTGTGCCTCACTTCCCGACAGAGACATAATGCTGAATTGCTGTTCAGCTACACGAAAGACTGGGCAGAGCATGTGATGAGAGCGCGATGACGGGGGACAGCTGAAGAAACAATCTTGTGCGGAGAGGCATCTCGGAAAATCAAGCGTCTGTGACAGACCTGTCCTGAAGTTACACTTCTGTCAGGTAAAAGAGATCAGGATCAAGCTAAAGTGGCCGAGTTACAGTCCTGTCAGCACAATTGGATATTTGAGGAGTGGGTGAAAGTGCTGCCTGGTTCAGATATTGGTTTCTGTTGTGACGCGCTGATGGCAGGGGGAGAGAGTTTGGTGTAAACAGCACAAATTTATCGTTTCTCTTCACACACGTTAGATTCTGCTGTCCGTTCACGCCACCGGAAACTCTTGTTTTGACAATGTGCTCTTCGTGACCACAGGCGACGCTTATGTGTTATTTCTGAAGGAAACCAAGTCACCAACGTGTTTCTAAGAAAAAGGGAGGGTGTGAATCTGCCTCTGACCAAAATAGAAGAAAAGCAGAATTTGGTGAGAACTTGTATTTTGTCATACATTAACTGTGTGTACTTCTGGGTCACACCTATGAGCTCTTTTAGCTCATTATTTTGGTTTTATGGCACGAGTCTTACCTGCCTAGTTAGCCAGCACAAAATGGTGGACAGCTAGCTAACTGTTTAGATATCTCTCCCTTCCTCCGGCTGAAAATCAGCTACTGCACCTTTAAAAAGTGGCCCGAAAGTTGTGAATTTCCTGGCCAACTTGCTGCACAACATCCTTCCCCAAAGACTTAAGAAGGACTTCTATCAGCCATTTCTCTTAGTCAGAGTGAATGAGGGCGCCGTGCTCAGATGGAGTGCGAGTAGCTCTGTAGCCCGTGGTGCTGGGAAATCTTTGAGAGATCTTCTTTGTTTTTCCGATTGATTCATTTGTTTTCTCAAGGCGCTGTTTGTCTGTCCGTGGCAGAGTGATCGAGGGAACTGAGTGACTAATCGTACAGGTAGCACTTGAGGCAAAGACCAAGTCCATTACGACGGGGCTGATGTCTCCACTTGTGTCGTCCCCTTTGACTGATGCCAGCGTCTGCCATGCGGCCATGCGTTATGATCATCTCTCTTCGTGGCATGTCCGCGGCGGCACGTCTCCGTCCTCTCCTCTGTCTCAGTGGGAGCCGGCGAGGTATCGAATGAGGGTGGCAAACTTTATCCACACAGTATTTCACGGGAGCGTCTGACGATTGTGGTGAGAAAGAAACAAAGCGCTTGCCGTGGAGCGGGGAGAACTGAGAGAGAGCAACATGCCAGAGAGAACTTTGAAGAGCTTAATCATCGAGGACCGTCGTGGCCTCAGTGGCAGAGTGCTGCCTCATTAAGACCAACACATGAATGTCCTCCAGACGCTGACACACTCCTTTACAGCGGTTCAGTAGCAGTCTGCACTGTGAAAAACACACAGACAACACAAAAGAGAGTCATCGCACTAAGATCCTTAAAGCTTTAGAAAGAAAACAGCTCGGTCGGCGCTCACGTAGAAGCAGAAGCGCGTGGATTTTTTTATTCGCTCTATGCAGACGACCAAAGCAGCTAGCGTCCTCCTGGCAGCCTGAGACAGGCAGTATGTCACGGCATTGATCGGGTCATTAAATGGTCAGCGAAGTGCTGTTTATCATGGTTGTTCTGATAATAAAGTGTGCCATTTTTACTGTGTGGCTAAGCCTGGGTGTCCTGTTACTCCGCCCGGGAGCTGCCGGAGGTGGAGGCCGAGTAAAGCATGGTGGAGGAAGAGCGCTTCGTCATCTGCTGAGCGGTGGACGCTCTGCTGTCGTGTTACGGGACACCCGTCTGCCCGTTTATCTGATCACGTTCGGCTTCAGTGACTCCTCCTCATGGAAGACGTCCACTTCTGCACTCATTGATTTATAGTTTTCCAACTGCAGTTGTTAAAGTAGCGCTTCCAAGAGGTTTATTGGATGTTCATGTGGATGATATTCCCCCCCAATGAAAACTGGCAGCACGTAAAAGACTCTCGGGAATTGCTTGCCTGCAGTCACTCCAGAGACAACTCCACGGCGAGAGTATATCTAAGGCAAAACTTTTGCCTTTAGACATGGTTGGACTACAAAAAGGGAAGTCAGAACTATTTTCCGGGGCGCTGTAAATATTGAGGCATGAACAGGATTGGACTGCAAAGAGAAGGTACACTGACTCGCAGCCAACAACACAACGGCTACAATCCACAGCATCCCAACGGGATTTATAGTGCAGAAACTCTGAACGGCAGCAGCACGATAAATTCACTTATATCTAAACGAAACAGGATTTAAAGGGCAGATTCACACTACAATTATAGTCAGCAGCACAATAACTAAAAACACCGACCTCAACTACAAACGAGGTACAAAATCGAGTACTATCAAATTCCAATGTACCCGTCGGTTTGCTCTAAATTGAAAAGTGGCTTGAGAACACACAAATATACACAACCTCATGTCTGTGGTAACAGCAACAGTTTGTCTTTATGAAACTTTAATGATTCTCGTAACTGAACAGTCACAGTTGTGTCCAAAGAAGTGTTAGCACTCCCTGCACATGCCTTACGGTATCTAGGTACCCTGTTGATACTTTTGGGACAGGCTGTTTTAACATCAAGTGGGCCACAGTTTGGTTTGGTACAAACACCCCCAGCATGCCTACTTCAATCATCACGTCTGTATGACCTAGTTCATTTGAAGCACACTGAAACCTTCAGGCAACGTGATTGTGGTTAGGGACAGATTGCTGATACGGTTGCTTGTAGTATGTGAAGTGACAAATTGTCCGGACTCGGGCATGAGGGTCGCGTGCGCTACATGCAAATGCATCTTGTGGCTGTAGTTGGACATAAATCCTGCACTGAAGACTCTGGAACTGCTACAGGTCCGGGGAGGTGCCAGATCTTGGGAACAACTGGAGTTGTCACCATTTCGTTCAACATACAGGTAGAAGGCGCCTACGAGCTGGTTGTAACCAGAAACTCACCACGGTGCGTGCGTCTAAAAGCCTCAGTCCAGGTCCTGTATCTGTTGAGAAGGCAGAGCCACAGCTGGATTTCCCAGCGGCACCAACACGCTCCACTGTTTCTCAACTTTTCTCAGATCACTATCCAAGTACACGCTATCTCTTAAGTTTAAAAGGACTTCAGAGTTAAACAACTTCCCGCAATGACCATTATATTTCTGAAATAAACCCCGTATTGCCGGCAGAAGGTGGTGAGGTTTCAGGCTCAAATCAGGGAGATTCATCGATACGGAGGCCCCCGGGGACTTCCACTCAAAGCCGTCAGACAGATCGCGGCCAATTATAGGGCTTTTTTCAAATTATCTCTGAGTCCTAAACATCCCCATGCTCTGTCAGAGCTGGCACTAGCTGCAGTGGCTAATGGCTGCTGGCAGCCAGGGCACTTGTTTAACCCATCAGAAAAAGCTTCTCAGGGGGGCTGATTATGCTTGTTTGCATCTGTCTCCTTTTCCCTTTACTTGCCGGGTGGAATTAGAGGGAACCACAATGCAGACGTATCATAGGTGCCGTGGCGGGCGACCGAATCGTGGGCTGAAATTACAACGTCAAGCCGAACTGACGGCAGAGGCTCGGTGTGGAGAAATTAAAAGGAGGAAGTAAAGTATTTACTCGCTCCAGTGGTTCTTGTGCAAAGTGACAGCGGTGCAAATACCTGCACACCTTCATTTTCCCTTTTGTTCTCTTACTGATAGTTGAGCTTTTCCTCCAGGCTTGGAGGGCGATTCAACCGCAATCTTTTGAAAAAGAATAATTATGTGCACTCTATTAACCTTTTCAGTGCCTTAGTCTTTTACTGTACACTTTTTGAATACCAACCCTGAATCCCAGCCCCGTGTTTTCTGCTGTGATGGATGTTGGAGGACAATAGAAAAATGACTGCGGTTTGATTCGCGAAAGGTTCTTTTGTTTGACGGAAGGAGTTCGACCGCGGGGTTAGGAATTAAATGTTTTGCTTGGCAACCAAAGTCAAGTCAGCTGTTTCGCAGCATATCCGATCCCCGGCAGAGTCTCAGGTTTGGTGCGATGCCAACGTTGCTGGATGGAAATATTCCAATGTTGCTTCAGTTCAACACCGCCGTGCGCGCCGCTGTTTCATTTAAAAGGAATTGCCATTTTTAATCACGTCTGCTTTGTAGTGTTTTGCTCTTGTTATCGTCGCTGAGGAGTGAGCGTTATTAGTGAAGGGCTGCTGGCTTACAGAAGCGCTAAACACTTTTTAATGGGCGATATGCAAATTGGAAATGGATTTATGAGAATTTGTTTGTTCACTCCTCTGCTTCTCCTCCGACTGTACCGATGCACCTACACTGTCAGCAAAATCGCTCAGACTAGACCGGAAAGATGAAGTTAATGTCGTCTAACGTTCCCTTTTTAACATTTTGACTGAAAAATGCAATCAGACGACGCACTCAAGGCAAACAAGAGCGTCCCAGATTCAGACTGACTGCATGCAGCGTGAAATGTCATACTTGATGTCTTACTTTCTTGCAGTTAGTACACAAGAAAACAATGCTCACAGGTTTTCCAAAGATTTATTGGCATAACATGTTTGATCTCCAAGATATTTGTGGCATCAAGGCTCCAACATTTGTCACGTTTCTCAGCGGTGAGTGGCTTCTGTGATTTCTTTCGTGAATTGCTCAAATAAACGCAATTTAACCCGCTGAAGGCCGTCTCAGAATCTGTATGTGCGGTGTAATTGGGTCGCAGCTGTTTGTTCCAGTGATTGCCTCAATTGAGGCCACCTGACGCGGTGGTCACATGGGCTGATAAAGGTTCATACATCACCTGTGTCACCTCAGTCTGTTTCTTTAAAACAACTGAAGAGGCGTGCGAGTCAGTCTCACAGGACAGCCGTGACTGAGTCCCATCAGATCCGGCTAATAAAATAAGACAAAACAGCCAGAAATGATGTGTCAGTTTCCCATCTTTAATCAAGTCTTTGAGATTGATGATCAGAAGGTTTTCGACAGATTAAACATCTGAGAGCTGGCGACAGACGATCCTCACATTTCCTGCGCTGATATCTGCTGATGCACCACAGAAACTAATTGGGTGCGATAAAAGTTTTATGATTGTTCCAACTCATAGCAGCCCGAGCAGCGCTGTGGGTGACCTGTTATTTAAAGAACGCTCGTGAAGGACTCTCCGTCCTCTCGACGTGTCTCGTGCTTTTGTTAACTTCCGCTGAGATTGACACTGACAGAAGGGATGAGACACCGATTTCCCCGCCGTCCTCCTCCTTTTTTAAGATGATTAATTTCAAAAATATCTCCGCGTTAATTCCTCGCGGTCCTGCCATCTGGCTATTCTCTTTGCAAGCGGCGGGCGAAACTAAACAGCAGACATAGGTTTTTTTTTTTTTTTGAAGATGGGATTTGTCGTGTATTTTTAACACCCGGAATTATTCCCGGGGATCTCTGGGAAGAGATTGCTCATTTAAATGAGTGTTTTAAAGGTTAATTTAATGACAAATGCGCCCTTATTTATCCTGCTCACCTCCATTATGTAGCATAATTTGACATATGACATTGATGGGAGCGGCAAAGATTTCTGACCCCAGAGAAGCGGGTGTATTACCAGGTGTTATTATGTAAAATAAGCTGTTAAAGCTGATACGTGATCAGCCTTCCTTCCTATCTATAAGACTTACGACGTGCCGCGCGGACCTTTTTATAGCCGCCGCGCAGCCCTCCTCGCCCACACTCTGACTTACACGCGTCACATTCATCACTGCAACCAGCCCATTAAGCTCCACCATCACCTCTCCATCCTCTATTCCCCAGGATCATGCACAAACAAATTGCACTGAAGCCTCCATGAATCTCAGAGCGACTGGGACGGGGCGCGTATAGACGCAGGAGAGGAGGCGAGACTTGAGGAGAGGGTGGCGCAAAAAAAAAGAGAACTTTCACTTCCCTCTTCTCATTTCAGACACCAGTTGCTCTTTCGACGGAAACGTGGACTGCCTTTCATCTCTCAGTCTGATCGCCGCTCGGTGCTTTAAGATGAGGTAACATAAGGAAGTGAAGAAAAAGACAGCAGGAGGAGGACGAGGAGGCCTTATTGAAGACTTTGTACATGTCACAGACCTCTAATCAGTGTCCATCTAAGCTAGCAGTGAATCTTTGAGTCTGAATTTTACACAAACAAAGAGCGGCAGCAGTTTGTGACACCGCTGCACAGATGTTAGCAGCCTTCAAAAACAATCTGGCTCTTTGGCTGAGACTTCCAAAGGTCACAGCAAGTCGGGATAAAATGCTGACAGAGGAGCCACCAGCTCTGGAGAACCTGGAGAGGGAACAGGTGGCCGTCAGGTGACGAGTTAGACGGGGAAAAAGTGAAAGGAGGGGTGTAAATCTTGGAGCCGCCGTCATGTGCTTTTTAAGGTGTTGACGGATCAGCAGCTGTTAACGGCCAGACTGAAATATCCCAACAACTCTCAGATGGATTGCTATGAATTAAAGCTTAGACATTCGTGATCCACAGAGGATAAACCCGACTGACCTTGGTGACCGGCTGACTTTAGCTCTGGCGCCCCCTTTAGGCCAACACGTGTTTAAAACTGGAAGTGGCAACAACTCTTGTGGCTGTAAGGAGTTATTCATCGTCATCATACAATCACATAGTAACTTCATCAAACTTTCATTTTATTACTTGTATTTTCTTGTTGAAGTTGCATTGATAAGGCTCAATACAAGTGGAGCAACTCAGTAACCAGCAAGGTGTGAATGTAGCTGTACGAGTGTGATCGGTGCGTTCCTGCAGCAGAATAAATAAAGGTTAAAACAAAGGACTTGTTTATGATTTCTGGCAGTTACAATCGTGCATAAAAAGCCGTGAACTGAGAGCGTAGGTCATATTTAACATAAGCAATGCAGCCCTTTTTATCCCGTCATGTATTTGTCCCTGTTCCTACTTGACATTTCATCATTTTCAATTAATCCTTTGTATACTGCTCAGCTGACCACGCTCACCTCTCCGATGATTTCTATTAACTCCACGGAGCGGGTCATCGGTCGCGCTGCCAAACTTTTTTATTTATTTAGCTCAGCTAAGCTGCATCATCTTCCAGACTTGAACTGTTGCTCAGCCTGACTGCCGTGGGTCTTTGTGGTTTATCGCCTCGCTCGGGTCGCCCACTGGTTCTTAAAAAAAATAAGCATCTCTCACAGTCGATATTGCGGACGTCAGCGGGGACTTGAGTTTGGAAGGTCGGCTTTTTAAGTTGAGCACATCATCTGTGGCCTTGTTTATGAGACTTTGCAGCAAGTACTGAGGAAAACTATTATTTTTGTGCAGCATCCAACCGGCAGTTAACAGAAAGTTGCGACTGACTTGAGGATGATGAAGCACCGTGGCAGACTTGACAGACAAAACATTTCGGTTTTTCAATGCCTCACTGCCTTCTTTTTCATTCCTTGAGCTGTTTTACAACCCAAACTGCCACACACTGATTTTTCATAATTAAACAAATACCAAACAAATCAAAAAAAAAAAGAAACTGCTGATAAACCCACTAATGAAAATGCTATTACATCCCTGCCATGAGCCCGTGCTCAGGGGGTGAAATAATATAAATTATAATATTTCAGGGCTGATTATTTTGTGCATAATTGGTAGAAGTAAAGAATAGTTTTAATTACATGAAAACAGCACAGTTAATGATCTGATACAGGGGTTTAGGATGTCTTGCATATATTGCTTTTTAATTATCGATACGATCCTGTTGGCTGTGATGCGGCGTTCACAAACGATCGCACCGCTTGCTCTTTTGGTTTACGAGTTAAATCGTTCGTTAAGAGCAACCCTGTCGGCACAGAAGAGCTGATTAATCTGCGCCGTGGAACGATGCGAAGTTTGAACGAGTTGAAATCCCCCGCGCTCTCGGAGTGGAACGATTGTTGACAATTATTGATTACGCGTGATGGAGAGCTCGTTTGGAAAGGTTGGAGTCATGCTGCCCAACGGGAACTCCGAGTCATTCTGTTTGTCTAACAAGCTGTGCAGCCACAAGTTGGTAATTTTTCTTCATTAAAAAGGGAAAATTATATTTTTGATTTATGTCGAACGCACAGAAGGGTTGCACATATTAGCATAAAAATAGACGCAGACTGACAATTATTTAGACCCAACACACATCGCAGGTGACAGTTATTTCCCTCCGGCCATGCATTTATGCACTCAGGCTTATAGGCAGACCTGTGTGTGTGTGTGTGTGTGTCTTTATCTAAATAGCTCCTTGCCCAAGGGACGTTTCTATCAGCCGGTACCTGAGTCATCTGACCTGTAGAATTAATCTGACTCTCCTGCTGCTGTTTTATCCCGGACTGTTCTACAATGGAGTGCTTCCTCTGTGGCTGCATCACAGTTCAGCGTCTGGATGTTCCGCTGTGCGCATTTATAGTCTGAATACATCATGATGGGTGAACAAGGTCTGTCTCAAAAAGCTCCTCCAAATCTATCCGAGGAACGGCGCTTTGAATTCAGAAATAACTAGTGAATCTTTGTTTTTTTTTTGACATTATCACCTTGTTGCAGCAAACGCGTTAGCAAACAGCTACATGTTTACACATATTATACATCATTTTAGCTCTGTTTTGGGCTCCAAGCTCTAATATAAAAGTCAAACAATCCATCATGTTTGCCAGCAGATGAAGTTTGTTTATTGAAGCTTCATTTATTTTATTTTGTTGATTGAAGAACCAAAACAAGCTGAAAGACACTAAAACGCTCCGAAACAGATAGAAAAAGCTTTTGCCACGAGAATCTTTTTAAATTTTTCATTAAAGAATGTTTTCATCTGTGAAAAAAGAAACAATTATGTCAGGACAGGAAGTGTTTGACGCTGTAAAGCCAATTTTGGCCACAAGAGGAAGTGTACCGCTACCACTAAATATACCGCATGTGCTTTGTGTTGACCTGAAAGTAAACATGAATGCTTGTAATCCTGTTCAAAACATGACGTAACAAACTCAGTTTTTACGTGGTCTTAAGGACTTTCTCCTCTCGTGATCTGAAGTTCAGGATCAGGTTGAAATGTTTCTAACTTTCAGACGATTCTTACCGACTCAGAAAGTATCAGGTACCTTTTAAACGTCTTTACCACTGGTGTTTACATTTAATCAGCTGTTTGTGGGCACCGTGTCCTGAGGGGAAACTGTGGAAATGTTTACCTTCACAGGTTAATGAGGAGCTTCTGAGTGCATCATTAATTCTCTGGTTAATTCTCTGCGAGGCTTGACCATCTGGCTCAAGTCCTTCAGTCCGGCCTTCAGATCTTGTGGGCTAAGGAACGTGTACCAGAGGAGACGCACCTGAAATCCCAGACAGCCAAACTCGACTAACAATACTCCTTTCTCTGCTTTTATGAACACAAACGTCTCTCCACACACGCTAATGAAAAGACGTTGCTGGTATTTCGGGAGCATCTGGTTCATCGTGTCATTTTGTCCCACCGAGATGGCAAAACTTTACCCGACGCCCCCCCCCCCGTCCTCCGTACGCTCCTGTCAGCGGCGTCGAAACGCCGGGACAGCTCCTCTCTAAGAGCACCTTTTGTTGAGATCCTGTCTCATCCCCGCCGTGCTCGCTCTCCTCGAGCCCTCGCTGTCAGCAAGTCACCGGCTATTAATTGCACGGGGCCTCGGCTTTGGTAATTATGTTGTCAAGCGCAGAGGAGTACTGAGTGCAAATAATGTGAGCGGTACAGCGCCCGGTCTCTCTCTGCGAGGCTGCTTCATCTTGATCGCGGGGACACGTCGCTGTGAGGGGATAAAAAAGCAACCCAGGAAGCAATTGAGCATACAAAGAACATTGTCACCTCATTTGCAATCAGGAAATTGCGCAAAATAAAGAAACTGTATTTTTCTCTACGCCTGAAATAGAAGCACACAAAGAGATTGTCGCTCCCGTGTTGTTCTGTATTATAAAATAAAAGGTTTGTATCTTACAAACTCAGAGACTGGCTCTTAATTACGGAGCAGCTGCTTTTAATTATACAGAGATCTGTTTATCTGCAGCTCTCCTCCAATCTTTGGGAAAGTTTCGCAGAACTTTTTTAATGCTAATTCATCCTCATGGGCCGTGAGTGTTCTGTGTTTGGAGCTTCTGCCTTTTGTGCTCGGCGCAATTAAATATTTATGCGTCGGACAAAGCGCGGCGTCTTCAGGGAGGAGTTTGTCTACCTGTAAGTTGGGGAGGTTTGAATCAATGGCACCCCAGAGGAGGAGCTGCTGAGGTCAGCCATCGAAAAAGCAAAAGCGTCTCTCTCCGTGTGTGTTCTCCTGCAAAGCCCTTTTTTTAAAAACGGGGTTTCATCACAGGTTCATCGCAGGTTTAAAGTGTAAACCTTTTTAACCTCGAGGGTTTCCGCAGGGCAGAACATGATCCTCAGCGAGCCGGAGGAGAGCAAACAGAACTCATATAACTCCAGACGCATCATCTAACGTTATCGCGTTCATTGACTGGGAGAGATTTTTAAAATATATAAATAAATAAGCTTCCTAACTCTACTTCCAACCTAATATCTTTCCTCATCTATTGCAAGAATAAATTCTACTGGGAGGCTGCGTGTGCTGCACTCAGCGCTGATAATGCCTTCGGATTTAATAAATATTCTTTATGTGATTTATTTTATATGCTGTAGTAAAGTTTTATCAGTACAAAGCAAACCTCAGCGGGGTTCTGCAGGATTATGAGCCCAGCGCTGCCCCGGAGTCTGCCGCTGTAGCTCCGGAGATGCTGCGAGGGACGGCGGCGGCGGGGTGAGGCGAGACGGGAGGGGAGGAGGTGAGGACGTCTGCAGCGCGAGAGGTGATCAATGGGGTTCCCGGCTTTGCCAGGGTCAGTGTTCCCCCGAGCACTGAGGAGAAATCCATGCAAACACAAACACAGACATGCACGCATGCCGCGATTCATAAGAACTCTGTGCAAGGTCACAAATCCCTCGACGAGCGAGCGAGCGCACGCACACACGCGTGGACGATGAGGAGTGAGTATGCGCAGCTGCGGTGCGACGTCTGTGCCTGGTTGGCCGGGGTCAGAACAGTCATTGCCAGAGGGGGCCAGAACGCAAACCTCAGGGACGGACCAGGAGGCGTGACAGCAGAGGACAAACGATGATAAACAAACAAACCTGCGCATTCGAGCATCACGGCCAAAACAACACAGTGACCCCGCGTGACCCCCCCCCCCCAGAATCCGCATCTGCACGGTGTTCTGCTGCGCTCAAGGCTGGGTCGCTGCCAGACCTGTTACATCTGCGAGGAGGTGTCTGTGATTAAAACTGGAAAACTGACCTTGACACCGCCAGCGAGAATCCAGCGCATCCTGCTAACGGCGAGAGGAAGAGAGGAAGGATTAAAAGTGAGGGAAAATGAGCGAGACAAAGGGAGTAAAAAAGGGGAAGGAGGGGCTCGGGGAGTTGCAGGGAGAAGGAAATGGAGAGACATAATGGAATAAGTTATGAGTAGGCAAGATGGACAGATAGAGAGCAGGGCGAGATAAATAACAGAAATCCAGGGCAGTGTCTTCTTTTCGCAGTCTGGGTTGGTACGCAAAGTTAGGGCAGAGAAAGATTCAAATGAATCCAAAAGATTATCCTGGAAAAAAAGAAACAGTTTGAGGATCTTGATTGTATAAATTCCACATTTTTGCGTAAAGTCTCTTCCTTTATTGTGCTGCCAAGCCGCGGTATTGTAAGGGAAGCTAAATGAAATGCCGAGGGCGAAAAGCTTATGCTTCACAATTGCCTTTAAAATCAATTTGGATCATCAGAGAGAGAGAAGGGGGAAAACTCTAGGTGTCTGTGTTTTGAAGAGATATGAAGGGGAGATGTGGAGGCGGCAGACTCTCAGACTCTCAGTGCACATGAGGATCTCCACTTTATCCTCCCTTCCTATCACTTAGCCGATCTGGCAGAGAAGCCCCGAAAAAGCCAAAATATTAACTATGGTAGCCTTTGTGATTATACCCAAAGTACAAGGGCAGCAGACGCATTAAACCACATCTACTTAACTTGTATTGTCTGTTTCTGTCATGTGGAAGAGGGGCTGCATCAAGGACAAGGAGTTAGTTCAACATTTTTTAAACTCGCTTAGCTTAGCATAGCTTAGCTTAGCATAAAGACTGGAAACAGGTGGAAGCTGTTAGCCTAGCTCTGTCCAACCTCACGTTGACAACAGGACACTGTTGCACTGTTGCTGCTGGCCAAGAAACAGTCCAACATACAGAGACGGAGCCAAGCTGTTGCCGCATGCGTCTGCTATGCTAAGCTACGCTAACCGCCTCCTGGCTGGAGCTAATCTCAAGATGTTACACTTCCTTTTATAGAGGTAACCACGAGTAATGTGAATTAGAACATATTAAGACAAGGGTATTAGTTGCATTAAAAGGGCAGCAGGGGCCCTCGGAGACAGAATCGGAGGGTTTAGCGGCCGTTTAATTGGTTCTAAAGGAGCCGAAAACTCCTAACGAGCTTCACTTGGCTGCACTCGGTCGCTTTTTCCACAAGGGTACACAACAAATTTAGGATATCAGTAAGAGGCAGTGTCAGAACCAAGTGTGAGCCTGTGACAACGTGACATTTGTGGATTACTGTTGTGTTTGGCATTATCGCTGTCGCCATCTTGGACATGCATTGGTACACCTCTGTGGTACTGTGCGTTGTGTACTGTCAGTCTTCAAGCAGGAAGAGAGGTGACCCGGTCACACACTTTCTTACGTTACACTAGAATATGCTTCTGAAAACATTACAGGTGAGAACAGGTGACAAAATCTGGATTCATAATTGATCAGCGCTGCCTAGTTTGACAGTTTGATCTTAGTTTCATGAGCCCTGTGTGTTGCCGTGGACGGAATATCAGAGGACACGTCATGGTAGCAACGCTGTCAGTCGTTCCCTGCCTTATCATCGACTCTACTCAAACTTACACGAGCGCTCTTTGCACATAAAAGCCAGTCATGGCCTGTCGAGAGGGGAGTTCCCTTTAAAGCCTGCATCCTTTCTGACCCCCACACATCTGTCCTGATTCCAATATTTCAGAGATTGGCTGGGACGGGGTTTTCAAACAAAGAGCCAGTTCAGCTCAAAAGTCAGATCGCAGAGCCAGCGTGGTTTCCAACAGCAATGATTCATAGACAAAATCTGTGTGGCTAACGACTCGCTGTAACTGTTAGTTCATGACCTTTCCGACTTGATGCTGCTGCATCGGGTGTTATCGCTTCTCCCTTAACGTGAGAGAAGCAACATGAGAAAAGGGGAATCAGGACTTGGACACAACAACTGAGCTATTACTTTTTTAAAGGCGGCGCCGTAGTTGAGTGGAGAAGCAGATCCCAGGCGGCTATTTGCTGTCACTGACTGGTCCCTGAGGATGCGAGGGAACAAACAAAGCAACCAGAGCGAGTCCGCTCGGGAGGAAGAGCCTCGACGGAGGCCGGGAGCCGACTTCACGTCGGTGCGGCTAATGAGACGAGTGAAGAGGAGGCGAAGGGATCACATTCTCAGTAAATAACCTGGAAAGAGAACGCAGAGACAAGAGGGGGGATAACTCACGGCCACAAAACTATGACAAACTAATTACCACCGGTTTGAGTTCCTGTTTAGAGCGCACGCTCTTTCAAACGCGTCGCGTACTTTTAAATTTCTTTGCTCATTCTCGCAGATCTGAGCGCGCGTGTTGTCGCCCCTTGTTTGTGCTTTGATGAGGGCTTAAGCTTTGAAATGCAAAAAATGTAGATTCTAATTGTATAATCCAGACTTTGTGTGCCGGGGATGTTGCAGAAGAACCGGCGACAGATCTGATCTAACAAGGCACTTTGCTCTGGCGGTAGACAGCTTTGAGAGGATTGCGAGGAGAGAAGTGTGAGATTTTAACAAGGGAGAGATTTGGATTTGGTTGGCTTTGTGACTGCGTGACTGCTCGACAGTCACAAAGACGTGCGCACAATGAAGAGAGAAAGGCAGGTTCAAGCCGAGCCCCGCTCCCTCCCTCCCTCCAGATGTTGTTTTGAAAAGTCGACGCCTGAGGAGACGAAGCCGACGCGAGCCTCGAGGTGAAATGCGTTTTGAACGCTGCTCTTCATGCGCACACACCTCGCTCATTGTTTATGTTTTAATGACGACGTTAACATTGATCCGCTGCCTTGTTTGATGCGGTCATGTGATGAAATTGGATATCGAATAATGGCATGGATGTTTGTGGGATTTTATTCATTCTTCTCTGACAACAGCAGGATGTCTATACATATATCCCTGTGTGTGTGTGTGTGTGTGTGTGTGTGTCTTCCCATTTCCCTCTCACCTGCCAGATTGCCTCACCACCTGTTCCTCATTCACCAATCAAACGCTGCAGTTTAAAAGACCGGCTCTTCCTCGCAGACGCCTGGCACGTCCGGCTCGGTCACGTTTTCACTCCTGCACCTCGGAGATGTGCCGCAACTGGCCCTGCTGCTCCGGTCCAACCTCCTGTACTTTGGTCCATGCTGGACTTGAACCGACCACCCTCTGCTGTTGGTTCCCACGCTGTTTATTTTCTGTTACATATAGCTGTTTTTAAGCTTGTCATAATGTTGCTCAGTAGACAAAAGACAGAATTTTTCTTTTCTTCGCGACGGTACAGGCACTCTCAGTTTAAAGCAGTCCTCATGTCATCATCTGTTTCTCGCCTCTTTTCTTCCCCACTGATTACAAATCGCTGCACATCTCTGCTGCCCAACTATCAGCGTCTTTCTATCAAACAGTCCGCTCCGCTGTGCGCTCATTCACAACAAGACAAACAATATTTTTGCATAATTTCCTTCCCCTTCTCTCCTTGGTCACATCTATTTAGCGTCCTCCAGTGTTAGTCCGTCCCTCTACCTGCTTGGTACAGCGTGATCAGCAGAAGGCTGCAGTCTCATCCTGCTATTAGCCATCTGGGCTTCGGGCTGCAGAAGCTTTGATGTGTTCTCCATTTGAAGGCCAACAGCAAACACTTCAACCCACCTCCCCCAAACTCACCTCCCACCTCAGCCGCGCCGTCTCCTGCACAAATAATAACACACACACACACACACACGCTCACACCTCACAGCTTCCCAGACCCGGAGCTGACCTCATTTGCTGGGTTCAGCCCGAGTCTTCTGCTCTCCATCTTTCATTCATCCACATCATGTCTCTCACAGGGCAGCTTTGTTCCGCGAACCAGGTGCAGAGACTTCTGTATCCGCTGAGGTTGAAGAAGCTGCCACAAGAGGCACAGGTGTCAGAGAGTGAATGATGCAGATGTCTCCAGTCGTGTGCTTTTAAAGTTCACTGAAATAAGTTATTTTTCATGTCATGCACGCAGAGCCGCGGAGCCCCTAAGAGAACATGGAGGAAAATATAATACAGTATACTTCTCTTTTTATATAAAAGTCATAATCCCAAGGAAGCTTTGCTCCATTCTAAGAAATATTTTCCTCTTTTTCCGCCAGCAGAACAACAATCAAACTAAAAATCACTCGGTTTATGTCAAAATACTGCTGCGCTCGCTGTTTTGTGTGCGGCTATGTCATCGTGTCAGAGTCAGTTTAATTCATTGTCACTTTGTAATTCAGAGCAGAGTCGACCGCCACATTGTTTTTGTTTGTTTGCCTCAGCAGCTGAGACTCCACATTTCTCCTCGAATCAAACACATTTGGGATTAGTGTGAATTTCTTCTGTCCAAATTTTCATCCTGATTTTGCATCTTCTATGCCACAAAATGAGCTGAAATTACATTTTCATCCAAAGAAATTACTATATTTTCCTCAAATGTCTTAAATTGTTAGTGTGGAAAAACTTCACACACATTTGCATGTAATTTAACTTTTGTTGTAATTTTTACAGTGAATCTTATTAGTTTTAGAGGAATATGTACCTTTTATTTTCAAACTATTGAAACCTGATTTGCAGAAATTTACTCTAAATATATTACAGTCATAATCTGTAAAATAACAGTGCTCCTCTGTAAAATCTTGACTGAACCACCATGTTTCTACAGCAGCCCAGAAGGGACAAACCAAACACTGGACATAGGACCTTTTCATGTTTTTAATGAGCTCCAGTTACTGTAGTTTCTCCATCATGTTTGAAACCAGAGGGGGGCAGATGAGGGATATTCACTCGTCTGCAATCTTCAACTTCACCACTAGACGTCACTACATTCCACACACCTGGACCTTTAATCTGCTGCCAATCATTTGACACTTTTTTTTACAGTGCACACACGTATGACGCGTCCTCAGAAGGCCTGAGGTGCACGCTGGATGTTGTGGCTGCTGCAGCTCATTTTACTTCCTGTATGAAAGCACTCGGAGCGGTTTCTCAGATTGCCAGGTGACCTGAGTGTATATCTGAGCCAATAATGCTGTTATATTCCTGCCTCTTTGAAGATGTGGAGGAGCAGTCTGAATAAAGCATCAAAACTTTCAAACTCTCTGACTGACCAGATATAAAGTTTGGAATGTCACGAAACTGAATCAGGATAAAGGGAACATTGGTTTTGAATGAGTGCGATTCCCATTATATTTCTGATTGATTGATACCAAAGGTGAAGAGGTACAGCTTCTATCAGGACTATATGGATTGATAAAGTCTAAACCATCCGTCGTCTTTGGCAACGTCTTTGGAATAAAATTACACAAACACACTTGAGCCAAATCTTTTTCATTATCTAGTTGTACGTGCACAATTCTTGGCCTCTGGCTCACGTCGTGACTCCCTCTCTCCCTCCCCGGTGCGTGTGTGTGTGTGTGTGTTAATACGGAGGCGCTGATGATCGAACCCAGCAAACACATCCTCATTACTCACCACCAGCTGATGATGGTAACTGGAAATCGTGAGTCCAATTCACGCATCGGTCATGATCGCGGTGACAGATGTTATCGCTCTGCCCATGTGTTTGCCTCTCACCACGACTCCATAAGCACCTTTCATTAACGTGCAGACGCCCGCCGACGCACGCTCAAGCATGAGCGGAGCAGTGATTACACAGGAAATGAAGTATACATATCCGTCATTATTCTAGTTATTAGGCAGCTGGGTGACACGGGGAGCAGAGCAGCTTCCCTTTAGAGTCAGACCAAGACGCCGATGCTCCGTCGAAATTACCCGGCAAGACCCAGAATCCTCGCCAGGTCCGTCTGATCTCGAGATCAATGAAACTTCACATTAATATTGTGTAATTTTCACTGCAGTTGCTGGTTTCGCTCCAAGCGGTCTGAACTTTTTCAGTTTTGCTTCGCCCTCACCAGAGAACAGAATTCCCTAAGAGGCCTTAAGCTTTATATATTAACATGACTTGGCATTTAAAGCAACACTGTAACTTTTCTACCATAAAATAACACTTTTTAAATCGTGTTGAGGATACACTGACATGCAATAAGGCCAATCGTGACTCCGTTATTCCCACTCTGTGCAGCAAACTGCTTTGAACTGTAGCTGCCGTTAGCTCAGTCTGTTAGCCGGGCTTTGAGCGCAGAGCATCGCAAAGTGTTTGTACTTTTAGTCTTTTAGAGATTTAATTGATCGCGAGTTTGTATTTAGCTCTGCTGTGGTTAAAGCATCTCGAGTGTTACAACGCGGCATTTGACACAGCACTTTAAAAATGTATATAAATCACCTCTCTGACCGTTTTCGGCGGATAATTAAGCTAAAATTCTGCACAGTTCCACATTTTCTGTAATGTGAAACACCAACCAAACTTCACTTAAAGCTTAAAAAGCTAAAAAGCTGTGCAAAGCACATTATTGGCAGAGCCCCGGTAGGATCCCCGGGGCTAAAAATGAATTGTGGGCCCCACGTATGCTCCCCCAACCCCTTTTCTGTCCAGAGCCCCATAAATTAACTTGTTTTCTGGAATACTAACCTGATCTAGAAGTATAAACGTATTCAAACTCGGGAATCTGAATGCAATTAATCAAGTCGCCACAAATTCATTGCTGCACAGACAATGTGTGGGCCTCATGAGAGGTCTTTGGAGCCTCGGAGCAATTGCCAGCTTTGATTGTTTTTATCAAGAGCTGCCTCCGAGGTCAGTAACGAACAGTCAAGGTCAACGTTTCAACCGACATGGACGAGAATCCTCATGCTGCTCGCAATAACAGAGCGTTTCGACATCTACGTGACAAATGACCGAACTTCGCGTCCCGTTGGCGAGCACGTGACGGGGTTAAAGAGTGAGAATCTTCCAGATTCATGCAGCTAAGACAGGTTATTTATCTGTTTCGTAGCGCGGGCTCAGCCGCCGTAACGGTGGCTGCCATCTGGACCGTGAATAAGACCATTATGAATTAATTGGTCAAAAAGAGCAAGCAGGAAAACAAAAGAGGGAATTAGCGACGTGAACTTCACCAAGACGTCCTGTTAATTTCACAACAGTTGTGAAGCTGTATTTACTCTGATGGCTAATTACGATATTGTACGGTAATAAATAGAGGATGCCACGGTAATGAGACAGGTGGTGTACTTAGACTAGACTGCGGCAGGTAGCTGTCTCCTCTCCGCTGTGTTGTGCATATCAGGCAGACAAGTAGCTTCTTCTTTTTTGGGGGGGGGGTGGACCGGAGACA
This sequence comes from Nibea albiflora, assembly GCA_014281875.1. Classification (NCBI taxonomy): domain Eukaryota; kingdom Metazoa; phylum Chordata; class Actinopteri; family Sciaenidae; genus Nibea; species Nibea albiflora. Next base: position 5,314,641 of record CM024810.1, read on the forward strand.
CCCGGGCGCCCACCAGGGCCAACCATGATAATGCAAGCTGTCCAAGACATGCCAACTCCATTTAAAGCCTCAACACTGAGCTGTGGCTTCTATTCAGATGGGCCTTGATGAAATTGTTTGCAGAGGTGTGATGGACAGTCGAGGTAATTATTCTGCTTGAGGTATGATGATGAGGCATTGTGGCTGAACGCTCGTGCACGCAGTATTTTGTGGAGTTGTTTTGATGCGTGATGCACCTCCTGCCAGATCGGTAGAGATGTGCTCGACAGGCTATTCTCGCACACGGCCTCACTTGTCGTGACGGCTGCCGCGCTGCCAGTAACTGTGGTCAGTCAATAGATCTCAGGTTTGAAACTTTTAAAGAGTTCCTTCCCAACTCTTCTCAAACCTTTTTTTTATCTCGCCGTTCAGCTATCTGAGAGACAAAGAAGTTGTAATTACCCTCGTGATGCACGCTGTCCCTGCTTTCCCTCACTTTTCTGCACTTACTTGTTGATTTTAAGTGAATATGATCCTACAAAGAACATTTTATTCACCGCCTGTGTTTTATTTTTACCTTTTTTCAACCTTCACGATCAAGCAGGAACAAAGTCTCATTTACAGTGAAAGCCTGACGGAGGCTTTTCCAGCACAGCCTCGGTTGGGGATTAAAAATAATTAAAATTTTCCAGCTCCTAAACTCATAAAGGCTCCGGCTCGGCTTCTTTTTTATGCAGACTGTGCAGACCACAGAAGTGAACTGAAACATAGTGACAATGCACACACACTTTTCACCTCATAGCTGGAGGCTGTCCTCCAGGAAGCCGGCGTGTTTTACATCCACGACATGCCGTCTCCTGCTGTGGCCTCCAGGCGTCAGTTCCTGCAATCTGTCACGAGCAATATTTGATATATTATAACATGGCTTTAACTTTGAGCTATTACTCAAAACATTCCCCCATGAGTCACGATCCCTCAACTGGAAAGAAGTGGAGGGGCGGGAAAAAAAGGGAAAGAAACACCTTTACACGTCTCAGCGTTTTCTGTATTTGCACAAGCAGGTCAGGTTTACCTGTTATCCGGACTCACAGTTTTCCAAAAACTGCAGCTGCAGACTTTTTGTGTGATAGCAATTTGACTATTAAGCGAGCTTAGTACAAGTTCGGATGTACAGTGGCCTCACAGCAATTTGCATATTTGAGGCATTCCAGTGATTTACGGCGTAGAAGCAATTAAACTAAAGGACGTCTCGAGGGTCCCCACCTGGTTCGAACCCAAACAACCCTTTTGATCTGCGTTAAGTGGCTGCATTCATATTGTCAGACCTTATCTGAATGGATTCCAATTATTTCTGAATTCACGCGGCATCACCAGACGAGAGCCGAGCAGCAATCACTGCAGGATCTCGGGTAAGTCGAGAAGAGTGGCTCTCAGGACGTGTGCGTCGTAACACTGCCCCCTCGTGGTCGCAGCCGGGGCGAGCGTCTCGAGTGCACTCAGGTGGACGGTGTGTTCATAACCCCGCACATTCAGGGGTCAGTACCATTTTCCTTTCTGCACCTGCAGGCAAACACAGAAGACGTGAGGTTTTTGTTTTGGCCATCTGCCTTCACCTTTTCGTGCTCACACAGCAGACAAGAGTTTCAGCTCGTCCACCGAGGCGCTCCTCCACATGTAAATATGTTTTATGTCCTGCAGGCTTAGGAGGGTATCATGCCTTTTTGTTGCCCATCTGCTGCAGGCAAATATTCAGTCTAACATATGGCAGCGGCGGAAGAGCAGAATAAAATCATCCAGCGCTGTGTAGATTAATCAAACCTGTGAATGCCACTGGATTAACAAGACGTTTTATGTCTGCTAATCAAGCAGAGACGGCTCTTCCCGCCCAGGCACCTCATTTTATTTCCCAGCATTAAAGTGGAGCACATGAGTGCCGACTTGTTGACAACTTTGTCCCCCCCCCACACACACGCACAGACATCAACTCACTCGTATTCAGATAAACGTCGGGAGTTACGGCTCCCACGCGTCCACTCGATATTTTTATCGCCCCCCCTGAAATGAAATGGGAGCAACGCTCATCTCTCGCTGCCGTTTATGATTGCATTTTGTCACTTCATCTGCCGGTGGGAAGCTGGAAGAAAAAAAAAAGAAACTTTCCATTCAAAAAGCAGACGCGCAGATAGCAGAGTTCATTGTTTATTCCAACGGCGCAGCATCGATAAGGAATAGTGGGCTCTTATCAGGGTTACATTGTTGGAATAAACATTTTAGTTCATATCTGCAGCCTCCGTTTGAGTAATTAACTGTTGCTCTCTAATCTGCTGATTGGGCATGAGTGCCTTTCTTCTTTCTTGAAGAATATTCATTATTATTTTAGCAGACGCAGCATTGGAGGCTGAGACAAGAAAGCAAGGCGTCTGAAATCCAGAGCACCTACACAGTCCATTATACGCTCTGGCAGCAGAAGAAGGACTGCGTGTTTGTTTTATTGCACATTCTGTGACAACAAACGGCAAAAGAGGCTGCGGAGGAGACAGAATAAAGACGCGGAGAGAGTCTTGACAGCCTTGAATCAAGATGCTCTGAGTGGCCGTTTGTCTGCCTCCGTCTCAGTCTGGGTCTGGCTGCTGCAGTCAAACGGGCCTTTCAGAAGTCGGGACTTTGTTGCTTTGCGACGCAGCATTTCAGTTCATTTAGCTGGAATTCAAGTCCAGATGAAAAGAGGCTTGTGTACAGTGGGAGCTCGATGATTTCCATTTTTAATTAATGGATTAAAAAAATGAAAAATGACGGGAATGTTGTTCTGTTTTGTGTTTCCTGTTTTATTTTGTAATTCTCTCCTCGTATCTTTAACTTGACTTCCTGCCATTGTTGCGTTCCCCGTCGGTCTGTTCCACCCTGATTAGTTTCACCTGTTCCTGATTAGTTTCACTTGTGTACTCAGTCTGTGTGTTTGTGGGTTTTCATTGTCAGTCCGTCTTCATTCAGTGTTCCAGCCATTCCTTGTGTTTTCGTTCCTGGAGTCTGTTTTTTTCTTGGACTCTGGATTTAGCTTGCTCCTTTTATTTCTTGTTTGGACTGCCGTTCCCGATTTTGAACCCTACATGCCAATCTGTAAACTTTTACACAGTCACTTTTGCAATATTAAACCATCGTTCTGCCACTTTTCTGCCTTTGGAGTGGTTTAATTTTATTTATATAGCACCATATCAGTTCCTGGTTACTTTGCTTGAACTGTGCACGGCAATCCATCCAATAGTTACTGAGACATTTCACCTGAAACCACAGGCGTCTACTTCATAGTGCTGCTAGAGTAAAATGAAGGAATCCTCTGGGGACCATGAATGTGACGATCCATCCTGTAGTTGCTGGGATATTTTAGTCTGGACCGAATTAACCAAAGTTAGTCAAACTTTTATTGAACTCTTATTATTTATCACCCCGTTTGTAACTATCCATCACGCTTTACAGACTCCTTGTTTCACCCTCAAATATGTGAATCTGGCTCTTGGCGTGTTTACAGTCTGTCAAATTATCAGACTACTTGTTTCCTGTTCCCTCTGACTTCACTGTAGTGATATTTCCATGTTCCCTGAACTTATGTGGAGCTAATGTGTGCAATGTTATCAGAACTGACAGAAATTGTGGCCAAAAGCAATAAAAGACCCAAGTCGAAAGAAACCGGTGTTATCTATTAGGCCGATAAGGATGCTAAATCAAGCCGGAGCACCTTTCTAAGTAGACTATCCATCTCTTGTACTAGCACCGGTTGGTTCTGGCTCATGGGATGCCATTACGGCTCGGTCGATCAGTCGGAAAGTCAGTCAGCCCTCCGTCCAGTTAGTCAGTCAAGTAGTTATCCAGTCAGTCGGAGAGTCACTCTGTAACTGAACGAGTCCGCCAGTCAAGGCAGGCAAGAGGGCAGGCACTGCCCGAAACCTGATGAATTCCAGATGAGAGTCCAGACAGCTTGGCCTGAGCGGAGAACACACACACAGAAAAAAAAAATAAAGACAGAGAGGGAGAGAGGAGGGAGGGAGGGAGCGAGGGAAGGAGGGAGGAGGCATCACAAAAATGAATAGAGTGAATGAAAGCATGATCCTGCTTATAAAAGTAGTGCGCGTGAAATGCCAGAACTCAACCGTCAGAGCGTTTTCATCCGCCGCTGTGATGCTCGTTTTGCGCGTGAGGATGAGCAACATGACGCAGCGGTGGACTCCGCTCATCGTCGTTTACCTGTCCTTCTACCTGGCGGCCACTCAGCACCACAGGAAAGGTAGGTGGACCTGCTCTGCGCATGCATTACACCTGGATCACCTTTCATAGGTCACGACGTCAACATCTGGAAACAGGCTGATTTTAACGATCCCTTAAACACAACCTGCTTCTGATATGCACGCTTATTAAAGCATGGAAATGAACTTTCATGATAGTTTAGTTGCTTCTGTGTGTGCGTCTGTGGAGGAATGTGTTTATCCTCTGGAGTTGTTGGGACATCGGCAGATCATTTTCCGCTGAAGCGTATGGCCTGTTGTTACTGGAATCGCTCGCTGAGGAAATTCCTTTGTCAAGGACTCACATAACTTAAAATCTTTGGATGAAAACACTGACTGCTACAAAGGTTCTATTGTATTGGGCTTTAAAAGTCACTTCGAAACTTTATGTCCCCGAGATTTACTACGAACCGTCTACCGGGAAATCAAATTCTGGTGGGGGAAGTTGTTCAAGTTTTAAACCTGTTCTGCTGTTTGTTGAGCAGTTTTGAAATGAAACAAGCTGCAAACACATCAGTGATATGTTATCACCTGATACGCAACCTTTTTGAAATTAGCATGTTCTTTTCAACCAGATGTGTTCAAGGCTGAAGATGAGGGTCAGATTTCCTTTATGGGAAGATTCACTTGTCAGGGTGAGACACAAACTGACCTTTCACCGATCAACTTGAAGGTTTCCGATCACTTTGGATGCAGGAACAGTACACATGTATGCTAACTACCGTGTGTGTGTGTGTGTGTGTGTGAGGATCTCTGACCTTTTCAGATGAAGCTCTTGACCTTGATGTTCTCTCACAGTTGTGTGGACATATTTTCTTCTTGACCTCATTAACCGCCGAGTAACACGACGACAGCTGGATGCTAGCTTTTTATTTGGTGCTGGGCGGGGAGCGTGCAGTGGATTTATCGGACGATCTGTGCGCCCGCTGCAGCAAAGTTAACGGCAGCGAAACCAAAACAACGAGCTGAAAGATGCTAAAATGCTCAAGACACCCGAGTCATTGCTACAGGTGCCCCCTTACACATTAGAGCAAGTCTTAGATAGTCTGTGCACAATAATTATCCTTGTGTTAGACCAGTGTCCCCAGTTCTCTAACATCCAGTGTCAAATCTCTTTTTATTTGCACCACAGTTTCCTATAAATTGTCCGTATTGATGGGAAAGTGTCTGTTTACCCCGTAAATTGTATATTTTGCATCAAACTATGCAAATGTGCAGTGTGTTTGGGGTTTACATCATTTGGAGGTGAACTGAAAAGCTAAGCAGAGAATGGGCAAAGAGTTTTAATCTCTCCCGTGTCCTCTTCACCCTTCTTTACCGTAAACTGGAGGCGGTCCAGATCTCTCTCGCACATCGAGACATCTCTCCAGCCAGGAACACCATTTAGCGATGCTAATTAATGGAGCTTTGTTGTTCCCTCGTCTCTTTGCAAGCAGTTAGCGGGAGATTACAAGTTCCCTGCCTGTGCATAATGACACTGGGGGAAGCCGGCCCGTCCAAACACTGATTGTTTGGAGCAGTGGATGAACGAGGAGGGGGAGGGCAAGCATGACGGATGAACAGGTTTAGAACAAGCTGCAGGAAAATCTGCATTAGATATTCAACCTGAGAGAAAGAGACAAAATGAAATGAAACTATGAATCATTTTGTTTGTTCCCCTGCATAAAAAACGTTAATATCAACCAGTTTTAATGCTTATAAACGAACTAAAAGGACTTAAAGTTATTTCTAGCTTTGTACAAGCCCATTAAAACATGTTGGTCCACTCCTGGTTTGTGTGTCTGTGAAAGAATGTGTTTATCGTCTGCAAATATCAGAATTATGGGACATGCAGGAAATCAACAGATCATTTTCCATTGAAAAGTGACTGTTACTGGATTCACCCACGGAGGAAATTCCTTTCTTAAGACTTACATAATTTATAATCTTTAGATAAGTCGGACACGACGCTAAAACCAGCCACAGGACAGAGAAACACTGCGGTTCTTGTTTTGTTCTTTAAAATTCACTTTAATGTCCCAGAGAATTACAACCAACCTGTGAGCTGAGAGCTTTCTCCTTTATGCCAGGAATCGAAACTCCGTGCATCTATATTTATATTTCAACACTTATACTTATAACTTATATTCAGATGGTCTGAAGTCTTAAGAGCTAAGTTATTTCTCGCTTTGTGTACTTAGCTAATAGGAAGCCAGCAGGAGTGTGAATGCATCAGTGTCGCAGAAGTTTAGAGCTTCCCTTTAATTCCTTGTATTGATGCCTGCATGTTTTTTTCTATCTCCACTGCTGGAAACGTGCAAGAAAAAAGGGAGTCCAGTGTGGAAAGAAAGATGACAGCAGTGCTAGTTCTGTCTGTATGATGCTCATTTCAAGTAAAGGTGGAAGCACCAGCAATGTGCTGAAACATCTCCCTAACACATTCCAGCAATGCCGTGACACTCGACGCACGAGTGCCGCTGCTTCCCGACCATGCGGCCCGCCTGTTACGGAGGCTAAACATCCCGTTAACATAACAACGTTAGCAGCACGAAGGCAGGCTGAGCACATTCTTTCTTTGGCTGAGAAAACCTGCGTGAAAAGGAATGCTGTGCAAATATTCTCTCATTTCATCCCTTTCACATGATGATGGACAGACCGTTGCTACAGGCAACTCTCAGGCTGCAGCCAGCTCACCGCTCCCCCTTTTTTCTACTCCGTAGAGACGATGAAACGTCGGCATCGACGCTGATAACCTCGCGCGTCCGCTCCGCTTTTATCTAGACAGAACATTGCTCGGGAATCAAAGAATCGGACAGATTAGCATGATCGATAGAGGCACTGGTATCGAGAAAATCTTATCAATTCCCCTCCCTGTAAAAAAAACAAAAACAATGTCAAGTCCAAGTATCGAAGCTTATTAAACCAATATGTAATCAATATAGTGTGATACAGTCAATAGACAGCATTTTCAACCAGTGCCTTTAGATAAGCTGCTGTAGCATGCACAAATATTAAGTTTAACATACACCTCTTTGCAAAATGTTTGTATGATGGAGTGACTAATGGTAAAGCTACGTGCTAAACTACTGTAGTTATAGTAAAGTTTCTCACTGTTCTCTTTGGACTGCACCGTGGACTGTACGCCGTTTATTTCAATCTTATCTTTCGAGTCACTCAATCAGTCAATCGAGTCACTAACGGGACGGTAATTCCACACAGTTTACCTCGTTATAGTTTGCACCTCATCCCTCTGTGAACGAGCGTATTCTCCACTAAAGTAAGAGGATGGTGCGACATGGTTAATAACAGAGCATCCCTCCATTTATTTTTTTTTCCCTTTCCAGCACAATTGCCAAGTTTGCAGCAAATTCACCTGCCAGTGTTCACCAAAGTTGGAGCTGGAGTGAAAAATTCATGCAGATTTACTGTCAGAGCGAGCAGCCGCTAAAAGCTGAGTTTTTTTTTTTCGATTCTGTTTTCACTTCAGCGCCTTCCCTCCTTCCCTCCCTCCTTCCCTCCCTCCTTCCCTCCAAGCCTTTGCCCTTCAGATTTTCTCACTCCATGCCTTCACCTGACCTCCACACTCACCAGCACCTGTTGCCAATCCCCTCTTAAGCTCCTCGGTATATATCTGTAACCCTTTCCCTCAGTTTCCTGCCAGCTTGTCTGTTTGTTTCAACCCTCTCCTCCTGCCTGGCCGCCTATCTGTCTGCCTTTCTTATTATTATGCTTTGCCCGCTTTGCCCTTTTTCTTCTGCTTCTCGTCGGCCTGTTTTCGATCACTGTAAACTTTGGTTTAGCTTACCTGTGTGCCAACACGTCTTGTCTTTGAGTCCCCTGTTATAAATATTTAACATTGAATTTTTCCATGCAGGTTTTTTTTTTGTTTATAGCTTTTAAATGTTATAAGACACATGGCTCGTGCAGCTCCAAGCATGTGAGAATTATCCAGCTATAACATTTTTTATTCCAGACTGCTGTTTGCTGCTGCTGGAAACATAAAACACAAACGCTCCCGCATGCCAAAGAGCTATTGTGTTACAGCAAACAATGGCGCAGAGTTGTAGACAACTTTTATGTAAATCACAGGTTATTAATTTTAAATGTAAATCAGCAGTTGGGTCGGCTTCCAGGCTGTCATGTCCCTGCAGCTCCTCCATCCGTTAGTAACACAACCCTTGTTCTAATGAGCACGCTTTCCCCCGCGTGTTGTTCTGTTTACACTGATGCCCAACTGAAGCCGGAGCGTCTCTTCGGTATCTAACGCGGCCGCACAGGCGTTCCTCCTCCGCCGCTGATCGTGCATTCGGGAGTTACGCACTCGACGGGGAGTGTAAATCTTGCACTCGTAGCTACACATCAGCCAGCGTTGGGTGTAGGGAAATCATTTCAGCGCTGCTGCTGGTGTTTGGGGCGAACAACTTAAGGGAGGAATTTACATTCACTTAAGCAATTCATGGTCAGTCTTCTCAAACGAGACGGTACTTGTGCAGAGCTTCTTGAAATCAAGCCTTTAAATCATTTTCTGATTTGAGATTAAGTTTGCTGAAAATATTGTCACACTTATAAATAGTTTGAAGTTTTAGATGACACGTTTATACAGTCAATCTGAAGCTGGAGCGTTAGCGTAGCTTAGCATAAGGGCTGGAAGTGGCGAGAAACAGCTTGTGGCTGTCAGTTAAAAATCCTCAATTGACATACAAACATCGGTGGTTTCATTTTTTCAGTCTGTCTGTACAGTAAATACAAAGTTAAAGCCAGCAGCCTGTTAGCTTAGCATAAAGGCTGGAATCTGGGAGGAAGAGCTAGCCTGGCTCTCTCCAAAGGCAACAAAATACGCCTACAAGCCCATCCCGAGCTCACAAAGTAACAAGTCTGTCACATTTATTCACGCAATAAAACACAAATTAGTGAGTTTTGGATGTGCCGGTCGCCGCTCTTTATGCTAAGCTAAGCTAACTGGCTGCTGGCTCCAGTTCAGGGTAGCGGCATGAGAGTGGTGTTGATTTACTCATCTAACTCTTGGCAAGAAAGCAGATAAAGATACCAAACTAACATAGGTAATGTGGGGAAGACAGGACTGACAGACTATTTGAAAGCGTGGTGTGGTTGCACCGCTGGTGTTCGGACTCTTGACCTCCAGTATTTCTAAAATCCTGGCTGTTTGTTTGCGGCGGGTTTGAGAGGTGAAAGGTTCGAAATAATGTGTGGAGGATAACACAGTTGTACCAAATTGGTGGGTTGTATTTCTCTCCCAGTGTAACATAAAGCTACAGATTTTCTTTACATTCTGAATAGAGGCTGGATTGTGAAAACAAAGCTGGAGCTGCGACTGGCAGTCACCCAAGCAGGAAGCAGGTACACGGGGAGATCAGCCAGTGCATGTGGTTTTGGCTGGTCTGACAAATGCTATAAAGCTAAATGTATCTGGCTGGCGAGGCTGTGGGCAGCAGAGCTGATCATTACTGCAGAATTGGCGAGGCAGCACACCGTAGACGCCGCTTTAGGGTAGAAGGACGATTGGATCTGAATTCAGATGCAGCCCAGTGTTTATATACTGTATACCTCATTAAGATCCGTGTGTGTGATCTGTGTGCTGGCGTCTGCGCTAAGCCAAGAACTGGATGGCAGCAGTGTATGTGAAACAGTGGAAAAAGCGAGTGAGTGAGATCGTCTGGAGACGTTCAAAGAAGTAAAGTTAACTTACTTCTTTTCAGCTCTAATCAACGCTGCTTTTCACTTCGCTTTCCTGACGCAGGGTCACCAGCAGGCTGCAATATATTCATATTAAACACAGTATCTAAGGAGAAAAGTGGATGGGGTTACTCTGCATCCTTGTCTGACCCTTCTGTTTCCATTCTAGCTTTGTATATACAGTACAAGTGGGAATATCTGCTCTCTGTCACAGAGCGGCTGTCAAGCAAAAATGAGAACACAAATACAGGGTTGTAATATTCGAGTAGTTCATAAATCATTCCTTGGACACGGATATGTTCTGATTTCATTAAGAATTTAGAGAATTTAGCCTTTATCTCACTTTAAACAAGTGAACTAAACGACAGCTCTCAAAGAAATAGCAGGAATCTGTTAAATGGTGTCATAAAGAGTCAGTTCCTTTTGAGTAAGACGAGTATGAGATAACATGAATGTGATTCAAGAATTGTAGATGTATGCTTTTATCCTGAACTGTCTTCATTCAGATGCAGTGACAGCGTACAAGGACGTATTAAAGCTGCAGTAATCGCTAAAAGGTTCGAATGACTCACTCGTAGCGATGAATCCGTTCAGAAAGATCACCCAGATCTGCAGCTCTCCTCGCCTCTGTGGAGCATTTTAGCGTCTTTAAGCTCGTTGTTTTGGTTCGGCCTCACCTCGCCCACAGACGTCAGACAAACAAAGTAAGCTGGTGAACACGGGGGAGGAGTTAGCGGGTAAAGGGCCAAGATATTTGAGGTTAAAATAAACACTGGACTCCGATTCATTAAGTAGGCAACTGTTTGCAAACTCTCCTTCACTCTCTAATTAACTAGTGGCTGTGTTTACAGCTGGATATGCTGCCCCCAAGTGGCAATAAACCAAGGTCCAACGTGGTCTAGCCCATTTCCAGTGCTTTGTGCTAAGCTAGGCTGAGCTAATCGCCTGGTGGCTTCATATTCAACAGACAAATATGACCGTGGCATCAATCCTTTTAATTAAACTGAACTGTCCTTTAATTCTGCTTTAAAGCTAAATCCTGTAATTATAGTAACGCTACAGCTATTAGGTAAACGTAATACTTTCAGCGCTGAGGAATGAAAACAGCAACTGTGGTCAACAGTACCTCAAAAATAAGTAGATGTACTTAGTTACTTTCTCTATCTCTGCAGATGAGGTGTGTGATCATGGGGAATTGCCTCTGGTTATCACCTGCAGTGAAATATGGATTTCATGGTGTTTTTATCATAGAGGTGTAGCAGCAGCAGCATCTGGGGGGGAGTTCATCCCAGCCCTATCTGGACACCTCAGATTACGGGGTCCATGGTCTGCTACACACATGGACTGACACTTTGAAATCTGACTAAATTAGGTCAGCAACACCTGCCCCTCTGTGAGCACGGATATCTCACCTCTGGATGCACCAGCCCACTGCCACTTGTAAATATAGGAGCATCTGTGGCTCAGGTCGAAGACCAATTACCCTCTGCACATCTGGGGCCAGATTCTATCACACCTGCATAATATTTGAGCAGTAATGTATCTGTGTTTACTCAACCGCTGGCCCACCCACAGGCATGCCGCGTTGGATAGTAGTGCGGCGTCTAATTTCTTAAAAATCTGCTAATCCAATTTCCTGTCCTCGTGCCTTCCAGCTCTGTATCCATCTGCGTACCGGATAAAACGCGGGACGTATTCGCTGATCAACCCCACGTTCCAGCGTTCGATGGAGGATGTCAACCTTCTTTATGAGGTCAGTTTAGATCCTGCGGGTTTAGGAGTGTTCAGATAGCTCACAGCTCTGTGGTTCATTACTGGAAATCCATTTAAATATGTTGAAAATGTGCAGGAGATCAAATATGTCACATATTTGTGGCGCGTCCTCCACATGCTGTAAGCTCTTCACTTAAAAAATGAAGACACAGTGTTTTTTGGCAAGTTAAAATCTAGTATAAGTTGATAGTTCCTGAGTATTTTTTCTTGATGGACCCATGATCCCAGATCCTGCTGGCTGGAATGCAGATCCAAGGCGTGGAACACACGACGATCCCAGACGAGGAGCTGGCCTCCCTGAGGAGAGTGGAGAAGCTGGAGGTCATCTGTGACGACGTCCTTCCCAAGAGGCTCTCTGACATTCGCCGTCTCGCAGCGGAGCTCGCCCGGCGTCAGCAACCTCTGAGCTGGCAGGACTTTGAGCGGACTGTGCTGACCCTGGTGTACACCGCTCAGACGCTCGCTCAAGTCAGCAACCAGCAGCAGAGGGAGGCGTGGACGGACGCTGTGATGCAGCTGTTCAGAGCCGTTCAAAAGGACCTCAAACCCTGAGGTGACGTGTGTGTGTGTGAGCGTCCTTTAACATCCAGCATCATGTCCTTTTGTCGAAGATTGTGAAAATGAAGTACCCATGTCTCTTTTTTTTGTCATTTTGTTGTAAATTGTTTTATCGGACGATAACGAGGAGAGGCAGAACTGAATTGATGACGTTGCAGCCCTGATTTAGTTGCTCATACATGTTCAGCTCTTTTTCACTCTCTTCCTTTTGCATCATGTTTGAGTCTACTCATCTGAAAAGTGAATAAAACACGCAGTGCGTCTGTCTCCATGTTTGCGTGAGCCCACCAATGGGTGTCTCAGTGACCTCTAATAAACTTCCACATTCTCTTCTTGTGCACTCACTGTGGCATTAAATATCTGAATGCTCTCATATAATGTGGTCGTTACGAAGGACCCATCATTTGTGACTTTCCTAATTATTCTAACAGTATATTCATTCCATTTTATTCATAGAAAGAAGTTATCTCAGGACACTTTCCAGAGCAAGACTAGTCTGTGATCGTTATAATATTTACAGAGGCAATAAGTTCCACCATGAAATAAACAAGCATTTGTTGGCAGTGGCAAGGAAACACTTCTTTCTCCTCCTTGCAGAGGAGAGAGCAGAACCCGGCTCATGGTGGCTCAAGTCTCCCGCGACCGGCTGAGTTTAGAGAGCAGAAAGAGACAAATTTACACAGCAGCATTAATGTAATGATAACTACGGCTATAATTACAAAAGAGATATTACCATTAGAGATAATAATAAACAGTATTTGTGGTGTGCGTCATGCAGGACTACAACCACAGTCCTCCACGATCCACGAGCACCTACAAGAGGGGAAAGCAGCAAAACTAAGTTAGTGTGTGTGTTTATGGGACATGAATGTGCACAGATGGAAAGGGAGCTCAGTGCATCATGGGAAGTCCCTCGGCAGTCTGGGCCTATAGCAGCATAACTAAGGGCTGGTTCAGGGCTTAGCTGAGCACAGCCGTAACTCTAAGCTCTATCAAAAAGGAACATCTTAAGCCCGCTTTTCAACGTGGAGAGGCCGTCTGCCTCCAGAGCCCGAACTTATTAGTTTGAGAACTCGGTGCTGAATCGCCTCCGTCACCTCCCCTGGGCTGACTGTGGACATGTTTGATGTCATCATATTACTTCAGCGCTTTGCTACGTCGAGGAATGATTGCTCAGCTCATTTGATTTGTCAGCAAAAGTCCTTTGAAGGGAAAAACCACAGATTTGTACTTAAGAGTCTGTGTACATCAATAGCCCTGATTGCTCATTTGAGGGAACTGTAAAATGTTTGATGGATGTTTGCTTCAGAGCTATCCATTTTGGGAAATAGGTACTTGCCGTAATAGGCTTTCGTTTCGCGGTTCACTCATCTTGGAGTGGATAGAAAGTGTATATATCAGGTTGTGCTGTTTTCCCCTGCTTGACTCAATTGGTTTCACAGTTGCTTACGTTGGATCAATGCAAGCTTTTATCGAGTCTTGGAAATGTTGGTCGGCCGATGTGTGTCATTTCCTGCCACCTTGGATGTTCTCCAACAAGCCTTTCATTTCTGAAAATGTATATGATGAGAACAGGACTCTTTTTTTTTTTTTGCTCTCTTTCCCAGCATGTCCGCATTCATCTGATGCCCAAGCGACTGGCGCTGACTCTGGGAGGACTGATTGATGAGGAGGTAGTGATGGAGTTTCTTTCCAGCACAGAGGATCAGCCTTCGCTCTCCTCGCACCGCTCTAACGATGATGATGATGAGTTTTGGGATGCTTCTGGCCGCTCCTTGACAGAGCGCAGAGAAGACGGGATACTGGAGAAAACAGCTCGGCTCAGGATTTTGTTCCAAGTGTCGAGTATGACAGCAAGAGTTTCATTAAGACCTCTGTGCTCCATGTATTATACACGACAACTGACTCCGTCAGGAGTTTTGGGCGGTGTTCACTTTGGGTGAAGCACAAGAAATGTCCTCAAGTGTGCAAACATAAACATAAAAATTCAATAATTAGTGTTTGTGAAAATATCTTCTATCTTCACAGAACATACAAACTGTCACAGAGACATTTTGCTGATATTGAACTGTAGCAGCTTTTGCGTAATCAACACTTCTCCTCATGTTCATCTCCTCTGTGATCGTGAAACAGATCTAATAAGAAAAAATGAGGCTTCTTACCTGGCTTATTGACTTATCAGTGTACCTCCAAGAAAAATGAGCCTGTAATATTTCATCCATTTAGTCTATTCCCTAAATGTCATGCATAAGCCTCGGCAGCATCAAGCATGTTGAGAGAGCATCACCAAGTGGCTGCAGAAGGAACTGTAGACGTGGAGTTCTCTATCTGAAACTTAAGCTTGTAGAACTTTATCATCCGTCCATCTATTTGCCATAACCGCTTATCCTTATCAGGGTCACGGCGGGCTGGACCCCATCCCAGCTCAACCTGGGACATAAATATAAATACAAATGTCCTGGTAGCATTCCCAGATTCATAATCAGGAGTAAATCATCTCCATTTTAGGACGTCTTCATATCTTGTGGTGCAATATGACTGACCCAAACAATGAAGAGATTGAATGTCTGTAACCGTGATGACTCTCAGTGGAGAAATGTGTACATGCAACTGAATATAAAACGTATATAAAACGTTATTAATACAGAGTAGTACAAGTATTCAATAATGAGTCATTTGCCTGTATTAATCTGGGAATATTTGTATATGTATAGTACCAGCGTCAAAGAACATTTGTATCTATACTCGTCTGGTAATCAACTGTGTCGCCTCTCTAATCTCTACAAATGTCTCAGACGCTTTATAATCATCCAATCAGCAGAGATCATTAAAGCTGAATGTCACATCCACCCAATAAATTCTGCATAATGAGCAATACAACATAAAAAATGACTACAACTGCCTGCTTCTATTGAACCGGAGCATACGTGTGCACACAGCTGGTTCATTGTTTTTTCACTGCAGGTGGTTTTTCTGTGTTTTTTAATGACGCAATATATTTGTAACTTCATTTTAAACTTCTCCGTGCAAACATTACCAGCCCGACACGCTCACTAGGTGGCAGCATTACCAAATTTGATTCCCTCGCTCACGCTATCTATCATGATTTGTCAGTTGTTATTGATTTGTGCAGACCCAGCGACGGGAAATGGGTCCAAAGGGACGACCGGACTTCAATAATAATGTGATATTAACAGTATACTAATAGTAGTAATAATCTTTTATTCTCTGAGTCCACGTTGTGCACACATGCATGCGTGTAAGACTTCATTAAGAGCTCTTGAAGTCACTGCGGTGTTTTTGTTCTGCTGACATAAGATGTGGGCTGCTGACAAAAAATCAACAATGTGGCATCTCTAATTTTCTCTCTCTCTTTTCTTCGCTGGGCGTGTTTGTGGTGGCTTAATTAGAGCTGAATCTTGTCAAAACTGGAATGCGTCTCTCCTGGTAGAAATATTTTGTGATCACCTCCAGCTGAACACCCAGTTGTTTTAACTCAAGCTTATCAGCTGCATATGTTTCCACCCCCCCCACAGCTGTCAGACATATTTTCATGCTTCGAGTCTCACTCCGCTGGCAGAGAGGGGGACCAATGAGAATCACAATGTGTCACATACATACACACACTGTGTGTTTCTGCACCAAATTAAACAACTCAGTACCTTTGCCATGAGTCTAGAAATGAGCGCACGGCAACCTGCCACAATAAAAAACATAAAGGTTGCGTGATTCGCGGTATATCTTGGCGGATATTATGAGAAAATGTTTCGGGATCTCAATGCCGGGCATCAAACACTCACGCCACACCATTAAAAACATTTCTTTGGCAAAATATCAGGGCCGATTCTTTTCTTTGAAGACGCTTTGAGACAATATGCTTTAAAATTAAGCAAATAACTGTCATTCCGAGCAGGAAATAAAGTGCAACGAGAGCTGTGACTGAAGAACTCCAGATGTGAGAGCGCACGTTAAGAGGTGATTTATAAGCTGCAACTGCAAACATGCTGAAATCATCAATGTGCGCCTGTCAGCTAGTGTCACGCCAGTGTCTTTCTTGGATTGCTAATAACTGACACCACACCGCACGGTCTTGAACCTGACTTTAAAACCGGCTAAAAGGTGACATGACTGTGCAACCTTTAAGGATTTAGCATGATAGCAGTTCGTCAGCTGAAATCGCAGATAAGTAACGGTCATTGTGCGGCTAGTGTGGTGCGTATAATAGCAGCTGAGACTCGGTAGAAGAGACGAGGTGCCAGCAGGGGAAACTGCAGAGTTGGATGACTGCACAGATAGATGGATGGACAGAGGTGGGAGTGGGTTACCTCGCTGTGTCCAACAGCCAATTACACAGCATGAGCGAGAGCTGCTCAAAACAGCCTCCTGCTCTCTCCGGCTTCCAGGAATGAGCACAGTATATTTCACAAAAACACCACAACAGCTGGGAGACTGTCAGGGTGAATCACATAAGCATGAATAAAACAGGATAAACAGCGTTGCATGAATTATTATTATTGTCTGGATACATTTGGAGTCAGAACTGAGGTTTTTGTCGTTACTTTGTTCATTTGTCGTCCGGCACATGCTCTCACAACAATCCCACCGGTGGAGATACTTTCTCATCTTTCTCACAAAGTCGATCTGTCGGGCCTAGCTGTGTTTTTGATAAAGCGATGGGAGAAAGAAAGTTGGCAGAGAAACGGGGTAGCAGATAGGCTAATGCTCTTCTTTTCCTTCCCAGACTCTTATCGCACATTGCTATGAAGAGGTGCAGAATTCACATGGGGAGCTGTGGTATGCTGTTTTTCATCACACTCCGGGTCCCTAATTTGATTTGACGTGGCGAAGTCCAGCCACAGGTGGAGCGGTCTCATAGCGAAGCCTCAGTCGGCCCATTAAAGCAGGAGTGACTGATAACGTTGCTGTGTGCGTGTGGATGATGTTCGTGGTGATATTATACCGGTGTCTTATCTCACAGACTCTCTTAAGATCCTTTTCATTTGGGCGATGGAACTTAATCTTCCAGTCAGCCTCCAGAGAAGCCAATATAGACGAGAGCTACACAAAGATTGTCTTAAAGCTGCACCAATCAATACTTTTTTCAAATTAAAGGAATACTAAAACATTTGGGGGAAATACACTTATTTGCTTTCTTGCCGAGAAATAGATGTGAGGATCAATACCAATGTCATATGAAGCAGCAGCCTGGCTTACCATAGCTTAGCACAAAGAGTAGAAACAGATGGAAATAGCTAGCCTGTCCAGACCAGGATGTGAAACCACGACTTCTCTATTTTGTCTATTTTGTCTATTTCTGGTCTGTCTGCAACAGCGGACAGACCAGGTTAGTGGCTAGCCGGTGAACAGAGACGAGAATTAAGAAGCCGCAGTGACAAATATTTCCCTCGGTAGCCGGTGGAGACCAAACCAGAGCTAAAAAGAGAGTGGAAAGTGGTCTTATATTCTTTAGGTGGACTCCAAATGAAAGATAATGTCGCTACATGTCTGCTGGATGTGTAAACAGGCAACTGTTTGCTAACACATTGGCCACAACAACTTTATACGGTGATAATTTGTCAATGCTGTGTTCACTGCTTGATCTGCAGCCCCCGAGTGGGCAAAAAAGGCAATTAATGTTGGCTCAAATCAGACTAAAGCAGTATTCAAATCAGCCCTCTCTTTCAGTCTTGCAGTAAACAGCATTGTACATGCTTGGCAGGGGGCCAAGACAGCAGTAAATCCACATTTTAACTCCTCACCGTTGCTGGAGATGGTAGCTGTGACAAATGGCATATTCCATCTCATGTTCTCCACGCGGCTCTTTGCCTTCTCATTTACAGAAAGACATACAGGATTAACGGAAAGATTTATAAAGAAACTACAGAAGATCGTAATTGGATTTTGATGTGCTTCAGATGTGTTACAAGTATGTTGTCTTGAGCTGCCCTCATAATGAGGGTCTGCTGATTCAGTCAGATGCCCCTTGTCATGTTCAAATCCAGAGCTTTCTGATGACATGTTATGGTGTGGGGGGGGGGACCCCAAATAACTGTGGTTCAAAGCTTTTTGTGACCCCAACCACCCTGTAATTGAAAGCCTGAAGATCCTCAACACTGCATCACACAACCACAAAGCCATTTTTTTCCCCCCCTTATGTAATGAATCCTTGCATGTTAGCTTCGTATGGCATTAACAGGCATTCTTTTGATATGAACTTTCATATGAAGTTTCAAAGCAGTCTCACATGCACGATTGCGGGCTGCCGAAAAGCCAGGGCCAGAATTCCTCCTAATATAGCTCTGTAAAATTTGCAAACTTATCCTCGCAGAGATTTCTGAAGGAACTGTGGGCCAAAGATAGATCCTGGCGGGACTCCGTGGAACCAGATCCTGCCTGTATGAGCGATGAGTAAACATCCATCGTGTAAACACAGTGAAACATTTGATTTCCCCTTTAGAAAATTCATGTTTGTTGACGTTTAGTCTCGCTTCCGTTGAAGTCTATGATCAATGGTAAGTGATACAGCAACAGCAGGTGGCTGAGACTCCAAACACTTGACTGTAAATGAATTCAACTCAATGCAGTTCAGGCCATCTGGCGCATTTCTTTGTTTAGAGAAGAATTAATCATTAATTGACTCTGAGGCTGGGGAGTCTGCCAGCTTTGTTTTAAATGCGGCCATCTTAGTTTGGTTTTAATGGACGCTGTGCTTTCAGGAAACCAAGCGTCAGAATGGGGAATAGCAATGAAAGAAAGTGTGTTTGTCTGTGTGTGGGTGTGTGTGTTGAGTGGATTTCCACAGACCATCATCATCTGTAAACATACATGTCTCATTAATGCATGTTACTAACTAAGTTTCAGGAGTTTAGGAGACACAACTTATATTTGGTAGATAGATAACGACAGTAACGACAGCGTAGCGAGCCAGCCGTATTCACGCGAGATCACGGGAGAAACCTGAACAAGTCCCGGACGTGGGAGACGTTGTGTCATAAAATATTGTATGTTGTTCCACTTCAACAGTTAGTCTCTCGTCGCTCATGTTGAGACCCTTTGATCGATTGACTGCTGACCTGGGGCCACCGGTCATGACGTGACGTTGATGTGGAGCTGTGAAAGGCTACATGAACTGCGTATTGTGTTTTATTTTGAAAGGGGGCGAAAGTGTATTACATTGACTCTGCACCAGAAAATCCAGGAAATCCGACACAATCTGCTCTGTTGAATGGTTTCATTGATAAGAGTGTCAACTAGTAGTCCTCCTACAAATGTATTGCCAACCGGTTTCTCAATTAAAACCGAACCAAATCAATGCTTGCCATAAAATGTAACGATAACAATACTCCAGATACTTTTCAGTAAAAGGTGTTACCAAATAGCTGACGGCACCCTGGCTTTTTTTTTTTCTTCTTCTTCTCATGTTTGTCCCTTTCCCATCCCATTACCTGAAGCTCCCGTTATGCTCACATGTGTTTATACATGGTTATTAGTTAGGCATCGGGTTGGATGAATGTGGTCTGAGTCAAAAATATATTCTTTGTGTGTGTGTGTGTGTGTGTGTGTGTGTGTGATGACTCCTATCCAGGCCAAATCACCAGAGACCGTCTGCTTGCCCCATTATGTGTTTGGTGTCAAACTGAGTGTGAAGAAGTGTACAGGGCCCCTGGGAGTCGTATACCAACCGTTAACTCACACTTTGCTTACATACTCATTTCTCTAACTGATTTGTATATCATCTGTACACACTCTTCACGTATAATAATAAACCCTGCCGGCAAATGTCCTTGACCTCGCGCTTACCGTAAAGTGTTAAGATACAGTGTGTCACTGCTTCCATTCCCTGCGTCATCCCAGCTTTGTCTTCTTTCACGTGAAGGAAACATGTTTATGGGGAACAAATGACAGAAAACAAAGACAACAGAGATTCACCGGCCTCTCGTTGGATTTTACAGCAGTCCAATTTGAAGAAACACATGTGGATGTAATCACAAAGTGGCTCTGCAGATGCTTTCACTTTGGAAGTTGGACAACAACGCGCCAGTCACAACACAGCAGACAGACGCTCGTCCCTGTAATGTGGAGCTGAACGTTTTTCATTTGGTTTAAACCCATTAACCCTCTTTTTCCAAACTCTACTCGAACCCTTCAGTGTCGCAGTGCGTGAACAGGTGGGATCTTTTCATCCAGAAGAATCTATAATTGATGTATAATGAGCAGTGTCACGCATAGGTTGTGGCCATTTCTTTGAATATATGAGTGTATATGATCCTTCGCGGCTGTCGCCTGCCCTCACCGTCAAAACCGCCCAACTTTATTCAGGAAATCCTCGTCTGGCTGCAGAGCCCAAAGTCACAGTTTGCATTTAATTAAATACAAACAGCAAACTTAGAACTGCTTGTTGGCTTTCTGAATAATTAACACTCGTTTGACCTCATGAAGAATTAACCTTATTCATATTTTTTTCAATAAACTATGGGATTAGTATGCCAATCAATGATAATCTGCCAATAAAGCTACTGGTGTGCGTATGTAGATCGATCGTGCAGGTCTTGGCCTAAAAAGAAGTAAGCTCCCTAAATAATGCAATCCACTGAGTAAATCAATATTTCACAATATGATCATGAAAATTCATAAATAACCAGATTGGATAGTGATTCATCAATATATATATTCCAGTGCTTACTCTCACCGTATAACTGAATACTTTCTGGATTTAGGTAGACGTTTTTGCCGCTTCGCATTGGCTTCATTTCACAGCCACGGAGGTTGCCGCTTGACTGTTTTACAGTATGTTATATTGTCCCCACTCTCCACTCAAATGATTTTAATAATTTATAGAATAGATGTCGTTACCGTTAATAATTATGTAAACCATTCCAATAAATGTCCTGGCCCACAAAATAAATCTCCACAAAGACAAACCTCATCTTACTCTAATGGCACGGAGCAAAGCATGCGCTCCAGAGCTGCCACACTCACATGACGTACAGGCAATATAAGGCATTAATGGGCCGCATGTTTAAGCTTTAATGCTCCGCCATGCAGCTGCTTCGCTGCTCACTGTGTTGTAGCATGTGTTGCAATTACTGCTGTTCATGTAGCGTTTCATTAGCGAGCTCACCTGTGATCTCCCCGGCTTCAAGTCGCCTTTGTGGAAAGATAATTGTCTTCGCCCTGCACTGCCTGTTCTATGGTCGCGGCTTCGGACTGCTGCAGCTAATATGCATATCATGACTCTGTATATTAGCCCTATTGGTTTTTGTGTGCTCGGTAAATGTCAGTTAGCTACAATATGAGGCTGCAATCAGTTTTATTGCTCTACCACAGATGTCCTTGTGGGCAATTACATAAGAGTTACTATGAGTGACATCATGACCAAGTCCCTTTGAACAAAAATGACTGGTTCTCCTTTACAAAATTATATAATACCCATTAATAGTATTTTTTTACACTTACATTACAAATTGTAATAAAATTAAAAGCTGTATCATCAAAATCTAACCTCTAATAGCCTTATTTAATCATGTTTCAGTGCTTCTTCGCCTGCTTTCATGTAATTCTCAGGCAGAATATGAATGCGGGATTTGTATTTTTCCAACTAGTTCCTAGTAATCATTTTAGTTCTGCTCTGTATTCATATTGCAAATCTGTACCATATGAGGCTGCTGACTGACGTGCGTTAATACCGCAGCGCCTGTCGTTAGCCCCTGAATATGGAGGCTACAACAAAGCAGCCGCTTTCCTGCTAAAGGGATGGTCCCACTTGTGGCAGATGGACGTCCAACCCAATCTGGAATCGAGACAAAGATGTCTGCCCCACAGTCCCATGAGAAAATGAGTCCACAGGTTAGTGCTGGACTAATCAATGAGAGCCTTGCATGGAATTACCTGTGAGTATTCCTGATCTTCCACTCAGCTAATTAGCGCTATTCATCAACTTGGGGTGGGGACAGTCCCATGGCACTCACAGGGTCAAACTAATTAAACATTTTGGCTCTATATGGCCCCCTCGCTGCTACCCTCCTCCCCTTTTACTCAAAGTCTGAGTCGCTTCGTGGGGGGTTGGGCTGGGCATTTCTTTTGGTCTGCAGACGAGCACTGGGTTTGATTATTGATCTGGACCTGAAGTCCGTTGGGGGGTCAAGTAATCAAGAAAATGGGGAGTGGCAGGTCACCGTAATTGAATTGTTGTGTGGCAGACAAAACGCCAAACAACTCAACGTGATATAGAGAAAGGGGAGGCGCGGATCAGGATGAGGACTCGTGAGTGATTTCCATACCTTCATGATTTGTCTTCCATTGGCAAGCAACCAAATTAAAAAACTGACGGGTGATATATGGGCATATGGGCGTGTTTGTTTGTTCCAAATTTTTGAACATCCTCCAAGTTCCAACTGATAGCTTAATTATGCCTCTTGTTCCCATATGTTTATAATCCTCATGACGGCCTGATTGTTTGCAGTAATGAGCCTCTTCCTTATGACGAGGCAGCGCTAACCTTGGACGCAGCAGCAGCCCCCCCCCCCATATGAGGATGAAGTCATGGCTATATATTCTTCTATAATACAATCTTCTCTCCAGTTTCAAGCCTAGAAAGTATTACACTCAGCGGGGTGAGTGATTCCAAACTGAACTGATAAGAGAAGTGGAAAATTTGATTTCCAACGGTTATACTCGGCTGCTAAAAATGCTGCATTACCTTCACGCTGCAGTGCTGCGCTGTCAGAGGAAACAACTGAATCCTTTGGCTGTAAATGAGAAAGATGGCCTGAAGTCAAAATGATACTGCAGATGTTGTTGTTGGATTTCTAATTTTCTTGAAAGATTGCATGTGACTTCTTTAAAAGGTTCCACGAAACACTGCTAATAGGGAGCAAATAGTCTTGGAAATGGGATCAGCGCTCGAGTTAAGATGGTTAATTAAAAGCACCACCTTGCTCCAGCAAGCAAAGCAGTAATGGTAATTAAAGGTAGCAGTTATTCAGATGTCACTTACAACTAATCTTGAGCACATTGATTAAACTGCCTGAACCTCAATCAGTGTGTCACTCAGGGTTTGATTGGTTTGGTCTTTAGAGGCCCCCCCAGATTGAAATGTAAGCATGAAATAAATAACGGCTACAGGAGCTATACGCCATGTTAATAAAGCATGTCATCCACCTGCATGACTGCTTCCAGTGCAATCAGCACATCCTATAGTTTGTGGCTTCATTAAAAAGGAAATAGAGACATTTCTAGATTAACCAGGAGGCATCAGAGGCAGGATTGCCAGGATGTCGGGCAGCCGGAGCCACAACAACACGTCCATGTTTTATACTGTCCATGGCTAAACAATGTACAGCAAAGGCCAGTGATGTGAGCTGAATTTGTCAAAGTCTGCTCCCCTTTCACCTGCCTCTCAGTAATTTTCCATTCCCTCTCCACTCACCTGGCAGCCACGCCCTCCTCGTCAGACCTACTCCCCTCACCTGCTTCCCATCACCAATCAAGCTAGTATTTAAGCTCTCCCTGCTCACTCACTCTCTGCCAGATTGTTCTATATGCTCACGCAAGACTTTCCAGTACTCTTCTCCGGACTGATCTCCCGCTGCCGACTCTGCCTGCCTTGGACTAACCTGCTTGCTGTACTCCCGGTAACCGACCCTGCCTTCCGTCTTCGACCACGAGCTTCTGATCCCTCTGGATTCTGCCAGCTGGTGTCGGCCCAGCTACTGGTGGCTTGCTCCTGGTACGTCTGCCTCAACTCCTGCCTACCTGCTTGCTGGACTGGTGTTCCCAGCCTAAGCCCCCGGACTTTCCCTGTGCCCTGCGTGTGCTGCATTTGGGTTCTAATTACACCCGTTACAGAATTAGATGAAAATTCAGAGGATTGCCAAAGTTTTTACAGTTCAGAGGGAGCTTAAATGTCATGCAATGTCTAGTTCAATTCAGCTAGTAGATTTGGAGATATTCTAATGAATAAACTTTGAACTATCGGTACGTCTGGATGAAAAGTCAGGGGATCACCGAAGTTAGGTTAGAAAATTGGCGCAGTGTATGGACCAAAGAACATTGCCCGGGCTTAAAACACTCAGGTTGAAACTGCTTTAATACATTTTTTTTGGCCACCAAGGAAACAAGTTGATTAACATTAACACTGACAAGCTTTTATGGTGGACATGTTAGAGAACAATTGTACAATTTGCACTTCTTTAACCTTAATTAATTTGTGATGTAATTCAAGACAAGTGTTACATTTCAGCACTTTCAGCTAATGCAGTGTCTGCAGAGTGTATATGTAAGCTCACTGTTTAAAACATCATCCATCAAGATGAGTAAGAACAGGACCGATCGAGGCTCTTTCCAATGAATTAAAGCTAATCGAATTCTGGTATGCCGATGACAAAATGCTTTCAGACGTTGATTTATCTTGTGATTGGTCATGCTCGTCAGTTGAACCCTGACCTCAGGAAGCATATAAAACAGCAGGAAGTTTACACAAGCCCCAATTTATAAGTGATGGGTGACACAGGGCCAGTATATCGTCCTTGTTCCTGCTATGCGGGCACTCTAATCTGACAAATGGGCCTTTGTTTCACATGAATTTATACATTATGGGGACATAACCCTAACCCCTGTGTAATATTTAGACAACTCTGCAGAGTTTATAAATTTATTGAAATGGTTATAAGGTCACAAGATTAAATCATGATGTTATTAATCAGGCAAGTTCATAAAAAGTGAAACTAGAAACACATGCAAAGAAATAGTTGGAAGAAGCTTTAAGTGGTTGGGGATCCTGAAGGAGTCAGCTGGTGAGGAAAAACAAAATATTGTAATGAAATGGAAAAGAAGCCACAATTTTTTTTTTGGAAAGACGGTATCTTTGGCAAGGGCTTTTGTTTAGAGTGAAGCCTCGTTGTGTAAAAACAGCTGCATGAAATCAGCTTTTTCAGTAATGACACAGATAACACGTTGTTAAATTCAACATCTGCTCGGTACAAAGTTGCATTCATCCTTAAAGCTGTAGCAAACACTGTCAGCTGGGGTAGTTCTTCCATTTTACTGTGAAGAGAGGGTAACTGTTGATAGCCACAAAGTGGCGGGTCTGTGTAGTGTTCAGTAAATAATAAAAATAAAAAAAGAACTGCAGGAGTTACAAGGCCAGGATATAGTGATGCCATGACCTACAAGTTGAGACATAATTTGAACCTCTTCTTGTACTATGTGCTTCCTTCCACAGGTGAATGGCTTTGTTGGGTGTCTGGGGACTGGCTGGTAGAGGGGAATGACGGGTGAAGGTGAATGGAAGAGAGAGCAAGCAGCTCCTCTGGGACTAAATAATTTGAGGTGGGTATCTGGGAACCGAAGGTTCACGGTTCATGGTGAGTGGTTACCGGGATTGCGGCTCCGAGGGGGAAGTCTGATGTGTGTCAAAGGGTCTGCAGTCACCAACACATGGGAACTGACATCATGCATCTGTGGCTAATGCCAGGGTCGCGTAAGGGATACGACTTGACCCTTGGCCTTTGGTGAAATTTAGCCATTCGTCATGCGTTGCTGGATCAGGGGCTGCAGCTCCTGGCACATCTGTTCATAATGCAGGTAGCGTGTGGGGGCTGCTGCTTCCGTGAATCCGAACAATCTCCTGATGTATATAAATTGATGGCAGTTGAGCCGTGCGCTTCTAGAGAGAGCCCCGGCTCTCAGCTTAATGAGGTTGTATATCCTTCGAGTTTTAGCCAGCTCTGAGGCAGGCGGTACTCACCTCTGAACTTCCAACAGAATCTCGATAAGATGCATTGAGAGATAGCTTACTTTTGCCCGTTGATGCATAACGTATCAATCCATCTTTACACTTCAAACAACGCCACGATTGTTGCAAAGCGTCCCATTTAGCTGTCTGCGGGTGTTTAAAATGATCGTGAAAAGGAGCCTTTAGGGAACTTCAGGTGTTTACATTGTCCAAGATGGATGACGCTAGCTCACTTTGACTCAAAGACTGTGTGTACACTGGTACTCTTTGTTGGCTATCTTTAATGCCACACTTCCATATACTCTCATGGGGGTGGTGGTCATAGAACAGAAGAGTCCCCCAGGAACTCTTAAGCCTTTATCTAGCTGGACATATTGGTTAAAGCAGTGACTCACAGTTATTCCCACCATGATTAAGACCCCGTGCAGTCAAAATAAGTTGGTGCTTTAATCAATATGCCCCACTAAATATAGATTTTTAATATTTTAATGGACTGGGCGACATGTTTAGGTTGGACTTGTTATGGTATAGATGTCACTGTGTTGAAATATAGAACTATTTCAGTTAAAAGTTATAAAGCACTGTTTAATTGGAGTGGCTGAGATTTCCAGGGTGTAAGTGAACGTGTCAGAGGCGTGCCTTTTTATGTGGCCTGGCTGTGCCTCACCACACAGGGGGCATGCTGGCTGACATCTAAAGTAAGTAATACACCAACTATGGACAAGAACCTCATACAACCCCACCAAGTATCCCTTTAACAGTCACTGTGTTTTGACTTGTGGGACGGGGTTGCGGCGACAGCAGAAAATCTGCATCTTCTCCATTTCCCGACCCGGTCAGAGAGGTCAATCTGTGATTGACACCAGGACTCTGATAGACAGGTGACCTCCGACCTTAGATGAAGGCTCAATCGGACAATCATGACTGTTCACAACCGACACTGATGTGATCTCCTTAAAGCTGGGAACGCCCACAGAATATATATATTGCCATCAAGCGCATTGAACACAATGGCAACTATTGAGTGACCTTGTTGCTCTGAGCCGGCTGAGAAGAAAAATCCCTCTGGAGAATCCCCTCTCCACCTGATTGAAATTCCTGCAGAGGGGCTGCAAGAAGATCTGAAGTCACAGCAGTGATCCACAGTGACAGTCAAATTACAGGAACTCAGATGAAGAAGATAAAACAAATTTCAGTCCACCCCGGAGCTGACTTTTATCTCGGTCTCCATCCGTAACTATTCGCTGAAGTCATATAAATTATGATAAATGGTACCCGGGTGGAATGTGCGTGCTGCAACAGGCTTTTTCCTTTTCCTTTTGAGGATTGTCTCCAATTGATAATGTAGTATCTCATCAGTATCAATCACAGAGAGTGTTTACTGTCAAAGAAATCACTGTAGATCTTATCGAAGCGTTGGTATTCGCCGGGCCAAATCAGCCATGCTCTTTAACTGGAGGTTAAACAAACATGTTCCTGACACATGAGACGGGAAAATCAACTGATAGTAAAACAACTTTCCTATCAGTTGATCAAAGCTGTTTTTGGAGGGTCAAACAGTTAGGTACATATTAGTTGATGATAAGACTTAGAGCACTGTGTTGTTCTTTCGTTTTTTTTCCCCTACTTGTGAATTGTGCTTGATACTAAGACAGTTGTGGTGAGGGTGCATGTCTGGGAGTGTTTTCGCTCTAAAAAATAAAGGGTAGAAAGATGGACACAGTGACAGTTCGGGGAAATGAGGGATGGAATTCAATAAAACGCGGCAGAAGGCACAGTAACGAGATGGGAGCTGGCATGGCAAGTTAATGAGCTGTAGCTGACAGGCCAAAATGGATTTTCTTCCGTCGTGACGATGTTGAATCCGAATGTAGCAGGACGGGTGGAAGCGTTTTGTGTCTAGCATAATGTACCATCTTATACTGCTCAATCTCCAAGTCTTTCTTTGTCTCTCCGGCGTGCTCGTCATTAAAATAACTCATTTAGCTGATAGCATCTGCTGAGTGGCTATGTGTTCGCACCGTGAATGGCAGTCTTTCACTATAAGGAGCATGGAAGGAAAAGAGAATTAAATGACTTCATAGATTTGGAAATAACACCACCCCACAGAAACATTTCCCCCCAGAAACACATGTATAATCAATCTTTTTTAATCGGCTTGGATCACAAACATGAGCACACCCTGCCTGTTAAATACCTGAATCGTTCTGTAGTGGAACCCCTCGGTGCATTTTTGGAGATGTGCTGTTGTTGTAATGGAGTAAACAGAAGAGTGAGCTTCCCTGCAGGCTTACTTCCTCACTTGGGAGATAGGCAGGTAGGAGTTGCAAGCAAAATACTAACTTTATCACTCCAGACATTGATCATTTTATGTCATTTTTCAAACACGGCATGGTCATCACTCCTGTTTTGCAACACACACAAAAGTAGGAACAATCAGTAACTCCTGTAAAAGAGAAGATGATCCAAGTATCTCTCTTGATCCTGTTGAATATTGGCAAGTCTCACAATTTTTGCACGTCAATTCAGTCATGTTGAAGGTTGCATAACATGCATGGGGTGAGATCTATTTCGCAACCTGTTAGTATACCGAAATCAAAAGGAATGCAAATTAATTTGTGCTGCAATTTTATCTCAAAGCTCAATTTTCAGTACACACAACTCCTAATGTCAGTCTGCCTCATTTAACGGCAGCTGTTTCTTACTAAGCCAATCTTGAGGAAAACATTGCCAGACATGAATTCCAAAGAATTCCTTTAATTTGTCTCCTTGCCACCGGCCCAAAATACCAAAAATGTCTTCTCCTACATCAAAGACGACATCCCTTCAAACTTGACTTGACAATCTGGATGAACACATCACCGTGATTGTCATAGATGGACCAGGTGTTCAAAATTGGGGTAACTGACCTGAAGCTCCGCAGTATACCTGCCTCTTTTCTGCATGAACAAGCCTCTTTTCTAGCCACGTCACTATCCTTTGGTATGCTAGATTGTCTCATCTTCTTGCTTTCGAAAATCCCAAAGGCTGGTTCCACTCCCTGTGGTGTCTTCCCTGTTCTTGACATCACCTTAATCCCACCAATCTAGACTGTCTCTACCTTCCTCACCACCACTCAGCCCAAGCAGGCTGCCTTGTAATGCTTTTATGTTGAGACATCGACACGCCATTCCTCTCCAAAGGCTTGCTGCTTGCTGCGTCCTCCAGAACATATGCCGTCCCCATGATCTCCAGGCGTACTACAATCTTCTTCCAAGATTACCTGGCAGGAACAAGCTTCTTCGAGTGACAATCTGGACTACACTGTAGTTGTCTCAGCATGCCTACTCACCCTGTGTTTCATACTTGTCGTGCCAAATTTCCATTTTAATTGGCAGACAACTTTCTTTCAAAGCTTTCATTGAGGCAACGCTTTTGCCTTCTCCAATCTCTTGTCTCAAACCTCATCCTCAAGCCCACTCTTCACTTCAAAGACTGGCTCGGTATCTCATCGGATACTCAACCACCTGACTGGTATCCAACGCTATCATCCTTCCAAACACCCAATTTCTCTGGCCACCTAGACCTTCCAACATGGCATCCCCAACTGTACAGTCCAGCTTGGTGGCCAACAGATCTCTCCGAAAACCTCTCGTTTGAGCAACCTCTCCACCCTCCGGCAAGGCCATTATTCCAGGATCTGCTTCCAGGACTCTCCTCCCAGCAGCTGTCACTCGCCTGAATCCAAAAACTCGATCCAAGCTGAGAGTCTCTGGGGCCAGTTATCTCATCGTGTAATCCCAAAGCGATCAGCTTCATCTAGAGCCAAATATCTACATACACAGCATTAATCTTGTCATTACATGGTTTCTAAAAATCCCTGCTACCCGGGCCTGTTATTGTGTTTGAATATCGTCCAGGCGTTTGAAAAGCCATTTTGACAAAATTAAATCTCCAGTGTTTCATGTTTTTATTCATGTTGTCTCATTAAAATAAGGGGTTCAGTTTGGCAGCCTTCTCTTGTATTTTTACACTCTTCACACTATCACAATCAATATGTACCTCACACTGTTTTGGAAGACGAGGTTCCCCCCAGCCGAGGTCGCGGGAAATGCTGACACCGAGTGGAGCTGGTGTTATGCCAGAACCGGAGCTGGGCAATAGAAGATGCAATGTAATCATAATAAATACACATGTGAAGCTGCCTGTATTAATAACAATGCTGCACTCTGAAACTGTTTGTACCAAGCTCCCAAAGACTCTAATGAATGCCACAAATACGTCACAGTGAACTGCAGGGAAATACAAAGAAACCAAACTTTCCCCTTCATAAAAATATGTAAAAAGTCAGAAAGCCTTGAAACAAACAGATGTGTCGCTGTCATGTATACAGAATGAAAAAAACATTTCTTCCTAACTTGGATGCTACTGAAGGGGAAACCTAAATCAATCGATTCAAGAGGTTGGATGTAATCTTTTGGAAGTCATCTCGCAGATCCCTTAAGAGATCAGTATGATTTATGGAATTTTAACGTCGCTTTTGGGAAATCAGAAGCACGTATAAAGAAATGATCATCGCTGAGCACAGCTCTGCCCTCATACAAAGCTTATGTATATCTGGGAAAAGAGCTTATAAACTAGTAAACAACATATAAATCCAACACACAGCTTGTAAAGTTGCCTCCGAAAACCGCAACTACTGTAGCAGCGGTTTGTTTTATGTGTAAGTTCATTAAGTTTATTGGACAGACTAATAAACTTGTGGATTAAATCTATTAAGATCTCAACCCTACTGCGGCGCTCGGTATCACTCGAGGTACGGCAGCTACACGAGAAGCAGGATGTTGGGTAAATCATAACCAGATTCCATTAGCTCCCCCGTGGAAGTTAATGCCTCGAGTGAAGAAGTTTTAATTTGATTTATTGTGTCCCGCGCCCACTGAGATGGAAGTGTGCAGGACAGGAAATGATGTGCAGTGATGGGAGGGGAGACACACATGAGGAATCACCAGTATAATGTGTCAGGTAAAGTGGGGACAGATGGGCTCCACACCAGCCATCGTGGTCGAAAATAGCACAAAGAAATCATGCAAAGATGTGCTCTTTCATTAACTAAACACAGGCCGCGTCATGCTCCTTTTCTTTTATATTTAATTATAGTCAAATCAAATCAAGACCCCATTATCTCTAGCATATCAACCTGAAAACGGGACGTGTTCATTGATTGGATATTTTCTGTGAACACTGAGCAGTGCGGCACAGGGTGAAGGGACAAAATAAAGACGGCAGAGGCCGTATCTTCCCGTATCCCGACGATAAGGTCACTGGGAGTCGTTGGACCAAGCTCATGCACCTAACCTAGCAAGTCACTGGACCAGCTAATGGCTTGGCCAGTCATTAGCCTTTGAAGCTGGATACAAGCATGCCGAGGCCAGATAGATCAGCTCATATCTTAGCTGGTCAACCCGCAGTTGGTCAGGACTGTACCAAGTCGGACTGAGGGGGGAAGCTGTAACTCCATCCTGAATGTAATGTTGTCGAGTTACTATTTAAAGTTTAGGAGAAACTGATTTTGCAGGTGTAAGTGGTTTTGACCATCAGTGATTGAAAGCTGATGTTTGACTGAGCAAGAATTTCATTGTGGGGAGTTTCTTCTTCCTTTGTTTAATTGTGGCTTTGTACGATGTGTATTTAGCTCTGAACCACCACCACCACTGTTGTTGTTGTTGATGCTCCAAGCCACTCAGAAATGCGAGCTTACGTCCTCATCAACCGGGTTACAAACTGACAACATGTGGGACTGGTTGTGTTTCAGCGTGCGGAGATACAAGACTCATTAGAACATTAGTAATCGCCGTAATGACTTCACTAATCGTTTCCTTCCTGTAGCTCATCACCGGCTTGTCTCGTCTCCATTTTCACCTTTCCTCATCCCCTCCTCTCTGTCTGTGCTGCATCTGCAGAGCGAGACTGTGCGCCGCTGATGCCCTTCTGTTATGGAAATGACCCTCTCTGGCAAAGTCACACTCCAGCTCACTTTTCAGCCTCCAGTCGCTCCGTATTACAGAGCAGAGAGACAAGCTCAGCCGCGCTGACTCCGCCAATACGCCGCACTGTACTTTAACAGTAATATATGGATTCCAGCTGATGACTTCAGACGCTAAGAAAGAGGTGCTGCGAGATTTCCCTCGAGCTGTTTTGACACCGAGCGTGACTCTGGCAAAATTCCTCACCTCCTTTTGCAGGGGTGACTAAACCTCTCGATTAATCTCCGGGAGAATGAGCTGTTGAAAGTGAAGGACGCTGCCTATTTCTGTTTAGGATTTATCAGACCTGCCCTTTGGTGCCCGGCAGCTCATTAACAATCCCATTATTCACATCTCTACCTCCCTCTTTTTTTTGTCTTTCCTCACTCTCACCGGCTTACTGAAGTGTCGGCCGCGAGTATGCCCTGGCTGCACAGATGGAACGAGCATATGTAAAACCAGATCTGGTTTTTATTCCTGGAATAGCAACAGTTAGAGGTTTAATCAGGCAGCAAGCTGGAAAATGACACACTGTCTGTCTCCTTGATCGTTCAGTAATCGTTATCAAGCAATCAACATGCTAATTGGGATGTTTTGCTGTGAGACTGCTCGCTTTACATGTTTAATTGGTCATGGGTTAACTGGAAAATTTTCATTACTGTACAAGATAACCTCAGGAAATCTCGTGACAAACAGATTTCAGACTTTAAAATATTGGCTCATTCCTTGATTTTGGGGGTTTTCTTTTTGTGGAAAACTATCCGACAAAATCAAAGTGAGTATTTTTATTTAATAAAGCGTGTCTGCTCCTTAAAGCTCCTTAAATGGAAATATTTTTCTGCTCTGTGTCACAGACTTTGCGTTCTGGGGAAATTATGATGGGCATTTTTCACTATTAGGACAGAAATGAGGAGAAGATCATTCACTGGAATAAACATGCAGACCACATGAGAACACTCCGGTCTGTGATAGGAAATACGTGGATTTCCTGTGTTAAGTCACATTTCTCGCAGCCTTGAGCTCACAGGAAAGAGCAAAAACCATAAAAGCTCCGCGAGCGGTGAACCAAAATAAAACAATACAGCGGTGGTGACAGCGTATTAGTGCGCTGCTGTCGTGTCTGCGACCAGACAATATCTTACCGAGTGCGTACGTCATGAGGCAGCGTCGCAGGAGGGCTTCTCCACCGACCTTGGCCTGCGCTTGTAACGTCAGTGTGACAAATGAAAAACATCTGCAGTGCTAACAGGGGACAGGTTGTACGCAATGCAAGTCTTGCCACCTGTAAATGGTGTGACACTGCGGATAGGATGTTGCCAGGCTGGATTTACTGCAACATACTGCAAGTCGTGGCTTCCCATCAACACATCTCCTGTCCGACGTTTCACCTGCGCGGTGTTGTCACCCCTCTACGCCCCTCGTTAACTTAATTTACTGCTGGAGCTCTGTCGTGGGGACAGTAAAGGTTACGCCTCATCTCTATTTTGCTTTCACTCACCTCGTCCCATTCTTCTCCTTCTTCTTCTTCTTCTTCTTCATGCTTCTCCACCAATGATGAGCACGCCACCGAGGCCCAATGAAAACCCTGCATTGCTCTGGTGGGCCATCCTGACACTTTAATTGGAGAGGCGTAAATCAGGCTCCATTGTCAGAGAGAAGGGTAATTATTTCCTCCTGTCTCAGCCGCCAGCAATCCCTGCTGTCCTCCCCCATTTTACTCTCTCTGTCTGTCAGACGCATTCATCAGAGACCTGGTTAACACACTCTTTCTTTCTTTCTTTCTTTCTTTCCTTCCCGAGCTCTGATTTTAGCACTAAGCCCTAATTTAACCGCGCGCTGGCGTAAAGTCCTTCACATCCTGCCTCATACCTGCAGCGACGCGACATGCGATGCTCAGCTCGGGAGGAGCACAAACGCATCCATTCATGAAAATGCAAACAAAGCATAATTCATGTCTCTGGAGCTCACAGTGGAAGTGGTTAAATCAAATGCATAGTAGCTAACACATGATAACACATACTGTTGCATTCATCTATCCAGCCAAGTCTAGACTCCTGACTCCTCTGGTTTGGGCTCGTGTCGAAGCTACAAATATGTACTGGAATGAGCGTTTGTGTTTATGCAGGTTTGGCATGAGTTTTGACCCTCTACATAGCATTTTAGCTCCCCGTGCTGAGTAAGCTTTCCCCCAATGAGCCCATTCTGAGTGATCGCGTGTCTGTGGAAATGAGCCGAACATATCTTGTCTACAAGTTTGGTTTGCGTGCTCCCCCGGTTTGAAACGGAACATGCGTCTCCTGACCGCATCGGATGAAGACCGTCCTATGTTATTACTCTACTTCACTATCTATTCTGGTGATGAAGTGCCATCGCTTCTGTGGAAAGAATACCCAAAGGAGGAGGGCATGTATGTATGAGTTTTTAAGAGAGGAAGCAAAGTAAAAAAAATAATAAAAAAGGAATAAGTCAGCTGTTTTAGCCGCGCTAGCAGGATGGCTGATGGGATGGTAATTTTAGTCTGTTGACTGATCCACCACTTTGGTCCAAACTAAAATATCTTAACAACCAGGGGACAGATTGCCGTGAAATTTGGTACAGGCGTTCATGGTCCCCATAGGATGAAGCATGCTGAGTTGGTGGGTTTTTTTGTGTTTAGAAAAATGTGTTACCAAGAAGCAAACTCTGTGGCTGTGAAATGAAGTGCCAAAAACTGCAGTTCCTCAAACGTCCACTTGAGGCTGGCTACAAAACAAGTCCATAAGTCCCCATGTTAAAACGTCCAACTTCACAGCAGAAATAAACATGTTTACAGCCTGGTACAAAAAACAGGTTTGGGGGTTATTCCTCACAGTCTATGGAATTGGATCAAAATTTTGTCAAATATTCCTGGTTACTAAGCAATGTGTCCTCATAACTTTGGTGATTTCATGACTTTTCATAAGTAGTGGATGGATCGCCCTTAAATCCAGATCTTTTGCATCGTTTGATGGCCGAGTTTGATAAATTTGGTGATTCTGTGACTTTGTATACAGCATTATAAGGTCAAAATGTAAATTTGTCTAACATCTAACGTCACCCACAGCTTTCAGTACAGTTGTCATGAGCTATAGAGACCAAAACTGTTTTTTGTACCAAGCTGTAAACATATGAAGTTGGACATTTGAACATGGGGACTTATGGAGACTGACCAGCCGCAGAGGTTGCTGTTTGGAGTGAAGCAAACTCAAGCAGAAGTGAAGAACCAGAACTTTTTTTTCAGTGGTACTCCCCAACACTTTTAAACAGACTTCTATGTGTAAAATGGTGAACAATCTAAACGCTATACCTGCTCAACAACAGCATGTAAGCACGCTGACACTGGTACTTTGAGCTAAACGCTAACCACAGCCTCACTTAAACTCCACATCTGAGTTATAATTTCTTTCTCTGGCTGTTAAAATGGTTCCAGCACATTCTTACAAGCTGATTCATTATGATGGAACAACTGATGTGTGGATGAGAATAGAAATTAATGGAAACTGTTTTCATTCACATCGCTGAGGGCAAATTTAACATATATTTTTTTAATTTTTCAGCTTCAGTCCTAAATGTCGTGACCTTTTGCGGCTTCACCCGGTTGAGGTTCAAGTCCTCCACCTCTCAGATTTTTGGAGCACGTTGAAGTTTGCTGTCTTGTTAACAGAGGAAGGGAAGGGAGGTAGGGAGGGAGATCATGGGAGGGAGGGGGAGCGGGGAGGGGGAGGAGGAGGAGGACTTCAGTGGAGAGTGTGTAATAGGACACCAGCCCTCTCTGTCTTTTCGCTCTCCTCCCTCTCGCCTCTCCTCTCTCCCGTGCTCTCTCAGTCAAGCCTGCTCTGTGAGCACTTAGATGGAATAGCAGCATTTTTTACTCTATGGTGCCACTGAAGGAAACTGCAAACAAGGTGTTCTTTGAAGGGGGATTAAGAAGATCCAGATCTGCTTTTGGTACCTTTACTCAAGTGGGACCAGCCACTGGAGGGAAGCTCCTGAGAGGTGAGTCCTGGACCTAAAAAGGGGGGAGACTTATTTAGATCCTGTCTGTGTAGGTAGAGGGGGTCTACCTGCTGCACTGCACCGTACTGTGGTGGAGCAGCGGAGGCAGAGCGGAGGCTAACAGGTGCAGGAGTCCCACCATGGAGAATCGGCGCTAAACTCAATCTGACTCTTCAGAGTCGGACAAATTTGAACAAATATCACTTGCTGCTACTTTAAATACTTGTGTAATGTTACATCAGACGGCCGTGACTTGCTTTATTTGCCTCACATGCTTTGAGTAATACACTATAAATTTCCAGAATGTGAGTCATGACTTTGTAGCTGCTAAAAACTGAGATTTTGGGTTATAGAAATGCTTATTTTAGGTCGGCTTTGTGTAACTTTATCAGTCCAGAACAGGTTTCTGCTCCGGTCTTATGAAGTTAAACAAAAATAAAGCTTAAACCAGCACAGATTTATGCATTTGGTTGACATTTTCTCTACTTCTACACACCCTGAAGGAGGATTTTCCTGAATCACAAGCTCCAAATGCTGCAATCACAAGATTCACACGTTACTTAATGAGTAAACCTGAAGTACGAATGCTTGAAATAAACACAGTTTTAATGCTGTTCTTGGCTGCGCCGCGCCAGTCATGTGCGAGGGAATGTGTGGTTGTAACAGAGCCGCTGACAAGTGAATGACAGGGTGTGGTATGAACACACACTGTCCTGTTAAGAGCCGGGACACAGGGAGCAACTTGTAAGTTGTTTACTATTTTTCGATTCTTGTCCTGCGCTCCAGGCAAAATTAGATCCAAATACTAAATAATTAAATCTATAAAAACCTAAATCCAGATCAGAGAGCTTTCCGTTTCTAGATAAATCATATTCATGTGTCGTGTGTGGGAGCCAAACAATCACAGACTAAAAAAAAAGAGTATTTGCTTGTGCAGCTCTTTCTACTTTCATCAATATTAGTTTTTGAGCAGTGCCTCAGAAATAGTGAGATGGAAAATTCATTAGGCTGTCAGCCAAGGAATGCACAATAAACACAATTATCATTACACCCGACTGGAAATATAACTCTCCACTCACTCGGGCTGACCTCCTTTGTTGAGACATTTAATTGCCTGTCGCAGAGATTCCTGGCAGGCTGCAGCGCTGGAATTTCTGGACTTTGAAGAGCTCAACAAAAATCAATTGAAGTATTTATTATTTTTGTTCATGGCAAGCAAACATCGGTGCACATTTTTATAAGGAGACCCTTATAAAAGCGAGCGTCCCGGTGGTGCACAAGTGAGAGTTTAGGCTGGTGGTGGTGGTGAGCTCATTCATGTGTCATTTGTGTCGGTGAGAGACGGAAAGGAAGAGTCCAAACCTGACCTGGTGGGATGTTACGGGACGCTCAGAGGGAGACCAACTCCCCTGGCGATGAGTTTAGCAGCTGCGAGGCCAACATTTGCAGAGCAGAGCCTCTCCCAGGGAGCTCACCCATCTCTCTGAGCAATGCAGGGAGGAGTTAGGTGTGGACGCTAAACAGTTTAAAGGATCGATTCACTCAAAATAATAGAAAAAAAAAACACAACGGTGCAGACTCACTAAGTGGAAACTCGGTTCCTGACGCCAGACAAGAATGTCAATATTGGGCAATTCCGCAAAAACCTCAGATTACATTCAACGACAACATTCTCGTGTCCAACGTTTTTGTTTTTTAAAATTCTCGCTTGCATTATGGGAACTGCAGCGTGGTCTAGTTTAAGGAATGATTGTGGTCACGGCAGGAAACTCTGGGTGTAAGGTTAAGTTTAGACAACAAAAACGCTCGGTTAAAGTGAGGGGTAGCTGCGTGGTTAAGGACAATAAAAAAAGGCAATTGTTAATTGGTCCGGTGCTCCACACCCATCCACCTCCTCGAGCTCCACTCCTTTACTTTCTGCCTCACGCTACATTTTATCCAATTATTCAACGTGGGCGGGATTTTTAGGATGCTGTGCTGGGTGTTTAGTTATTTTTAGGTGTGTTTGCTCAAGTTTGGACGAAACCTTTTCTGACATTTCAGCTCCCACCAAAGCACAAACTGAATTTTGTTTGTGTTTTTCTTTTTAAATCAACAAAATGTGTCTTCTTACGCAGAAAGAACCTGAGCTCTCGAGGTCTGTATTACTGCGAATAATCCATTTTACATCTAAACTACTTTGCACCAAATACGTTCTCCCTATTCTCAAAGCTGTAGACCAAAAAACTTAAATCACAAAAAGGGAGGACTTCGTCTAGGCTGCTTTGAGACCTGAAAGTGAAAACCCAAAGTCTCAAGTTCTGACCCGGTTAAGTCCTGAAATAATAAACTATAAATAAGATAGTGACAGGAGGGTCTTGAGTGACCGCAAATGAAATTTCAACTATGTTTTAGAAGGACTTTGTTTCAGCTTTGTAAGGAAAAAATGTTGAATGTCGTGTCATTTGCATGGTCAACATTCAGAGACTTGGAAGTCTGGACTGTCAAATCTGATCAAGTAAAACCAAAACGACCTAAAAAGCCCTTAAAGGGAAGGAAAGGAGAGGAAATGTATACTGTGTACTTGGCTGACCCGACCCTGTAAGAAGTCACGACATGCGCTGAGCCTTCGGGACGGGGTCAGAGGCGTCCGCCTGTAGGATAAAGTTTTGGGAGACGCCTGAAGCCTGGAGCTGGCTCTTGGGGGCGGAGGAGGGAGGGTGGATGATGCAGCAGGAGAGGGGCTGCAGCAGAGCGGCCGGGGGGACGCCTGGATGAGCCCTCATGCTGTTTTATTCCTCTCAAGTGCAGCCAAAGAGATCTCATTCCTCCGCAGTTTTCCATCTGTTATCCATATGCACCTGAACTGTCGAATTCCACCTCAGCTGTATATCAGTCACGCTTCACTCCACCCCACACACACACACACACACACACACAGATTTCTGAACCTATTTGTACAAAACACTCCAACCTGAAATTTTCATAGCAATCATGCAGCGTTTCTATCTCCTCTGCATCAATTTTTCATTGCACATCTATAAGCCATGAGATCCACCCTCTTGTAAAAACAGTATCTTCCTCCTGCACGCTGAGCTGACATTGTCTTCTCTAGTGCGCCGCGTTTCGCGCACACAGGTAGTGCAGCGGCGACTTTGGGGTGGTTAAAGCAGCCTTTCTCCAGCCGTGGAGTTTTGCATTGCAGGAGTCAGAGCTCCGCAGGCAGTACAGTACCTGCCACTATCAATAATTGAGCTGCTCTTGTCTTGTTATGGAAAAGGAGGGGCGGGCAGGCTGAGGGGAGCGTTTCTCCGGCAGCTCTTTTGTGCAGATTTAACTCATCCATATTTAAGAGAGGCACATCACAGGGATGTAGCAAGTGATGGGATTTAACTGACATGTCCTGTTCTCGTCTGTTTCTCCGTTCAGTGTAGTTTGTGCTTTACTTTGTAAATCGCCGCTCCTGGTCCTGTCAGACTGAAGGTTTAACTCTGTCCGTCACGTGTGTGCTCTGATGTTATTTCTGTCCGCTTGCAAAATGCATTACCCTCTTCCAAAAAAAAGGGATGGTATTGTATTTGAATTAAATAAATATGACCATGTGAATATAATTCGTTTAGCATAAGCACTGATTTGATCAGTCGTAGATCAAAAGAAAACTTTTAACAAGATTATGGAATATTTTAAAATATCTTAATGGCAGCAGATCGCAGTTTTAAAAAAGTGTGTAGTCCAATTGTAACATTTATTTTTGGTATTACCACCAGGGGTCACCAATCCAAAATGTCACGTCTTAAGCTAATTTATTTATATTTAAATTAACAGTGGATCGGACGCGTAATGTGAACCGCGTTGCTTCTACCAGAAAAAGCAAAAAAAAAAAAGTTTATGGACCTTTTTAGTGTCTTTCAGCTTTTTTTTGTTGTTGTTTTCTTTTTGTTATTTTGTCGGCCGCAACTTAATAATTTCATTTCATTCAAATGTTGTTTCCAGACGCAGATATTAAACCCAATGTACGCTCTATAACATATAGCAGACCCGCAAAGTTGACAACTAGCGTGTGAACAAGAGGCGGATATTCCCACCAAGAAATAAGAGCTAACGCTAAGCTAAGGGTGTTAGCTGGATGTGTAAATGGCTCACTGTTTGCTAACACATTAGCCGTATCAACTTAAGTGTTAATGTCATAGTGAATGTGTTTACATTGTGTTTCTATTGGCTTTAAATGGCCGTATTCAACCTGCTGTGTGACCTCTGTTAAAGGCTGTTCAAACAATCTTACCCAGCTTATAATTTAGACATTTTTAGGGACATTTCTTTCAAGAAATCTCCTCAGAAATGGCACTTTATTGGGACTACACTGAAGAAGTGATTAGATAGCCACTAAGGTAGCTGAAGAGACAAAAATCTGAAGTACTAAATATCTCTTTCTCTTTCAAACACCTCCAACAGGACAGCGCTGACTGGTCGGGGTTCTTGAGCGGTGCAGTCATGGGCAGGCCGGAGGGGTTGGCCAGGCCACCTCTGGTGTCAGCTATGGCGCTCTCCCTCCTGGCTCTCTCTCTCCTCTCCAGCGAGGTCTCCAGCCTCCAACAACCCCTGCCGAGAGTCTTCCTTTCCTTTGAGGGTAAGAAGAAATAACAAGCATGCAAGCCCCCCCTCCTGAAACGAATGCAAACCATCAACTTGGCCTCCGTCCACTTGTTGTGTTTCCCCGCAGATGTAATGAGGTTTTTGCTGATGCCATGTGTTTGCTGAACAAATGCTTGATAATCAAGGTGAGCCTGCGGGGCTGCATCATTATGGAGTGGTATACAGCTTACCTATACTCTGAAGATCTCATGCAGCTTTGCTGTGTGTTATTTTTCTTGTTGTTGTTTTGCATCTGATTAATTTTGTCTGCACAGTTGGAAAAGTCTCACACACACACACACACACACACACACACACACACACACCCGAACCTCGTCCATCCCTTGTCCTGCTGTGTGTCAGTAAAAAGTCAGACCTCTGCAGGAGGCTCTAACCTGAATCTGTTCCTGGTTAAACTTTAATCACACCCCTGCAGGCCTGCGAGGATCGTCGCTGCTCCTCTTGTTTTGTTTAAATTTCTTTGACATAGATTATTTTATGCATGTCTGATGCTCCCTCTAAACGAGAGCGTAGCGTCACGGGGGGGTTTTAGGCGGGTTTAGCTCGCGTGAGTCAGTGTAGATGAGCTGGCTGATCACTCACGCTCCTGAGCTATGAGTGGTGCAGTAACCTTTTCGCAGCGGCTGGATAGTGTGTGCAAGGGTCGAAGGAGACGTTTGATCACCTTTCATTACCTCCTCGCTGTGGAACAGGCGAGCACGGAGCAGCTGAGGCTGTCCGTCAGCGAAGGCTTACAGCGGGAGGCTAAAGCAGGTGTTCTCCCCTTCCTCTGACCACAATTTCCTCACGTCTTTTCCCCCAATTTGGTCTCGTTCTTTCTTTCCCCTCGCGTTTCATTCCAAACATCTGAACGAGCCTGTTTCTGCTCTCATACTGTAAGTCGATAAATATGCTTGAAAATCAGCCAAAACTAATGAGTGAACACATTCAACAAATCACTCAAATCATATCTTTTGGTCTTGACACTCTCCTCGCTCCTCCGGTGTTTCCAAACAAGCGTCTTAAAAGGTCAAAGGTTTCCACGCTGAAAATGAGCCAATCCCTGTAATCCTGGAACGCTCGATTCCCTCTCATCAAAGCGCCGGTTAAGATTGGTGTCGGTCGCTGTACAGTAGTTGCCTTTCGCCTTTCAAGGGAGGACCATAAAAGGAGAGTTTGACTTTGGTGTCTGCAATGGCAGGCTCTGTACTTTATTTTTAATGAGTGTTTATCCATATGATGAGCTAAATGTGAGCCGTTAATTACCTGGGCGTACTTTTAGGTGGATTTATGAGGGAAGAGCGGCGCGAGGCAGAGCAGGAGGATGTTTGTTCAACGCCAAACAGACAAGGTCGGGTGCGAATTTACATTCCCGCTTTGATTTATGACCAAGATGCACCTTTTCATGTTTGAGAACAACGAGGGTTGTGACTCTTTCTTGGCTGCCTCAACATGGGCGAGCAACCAGATGTAGGGAGACTCTTAGGACAGAAAAGGTGGAGGCTCATTTCTCCCATAAACACTGGAAGTCCTCACCGAGACAAGAATTCGGGGAGTTTGGGCTCCATCCAAAGCAGCCAGAAAGACGGATGAAGAGTCGAAGAGGATTGTCCCAAAGGGGATGAAGGTGCAGGTGGTCTGGCACCTGCTGTGTGTGGCCGGAAGGTTAGCCCTGTAGTCTTCGGCTCTGAAACCTGTTAATTATTACAAGTTGGAACAAACTAGATCAAGAAAATAAACCGAGTGAGCGAGTGAGACATTGGGGTTGCAGATAGATCTGGATGCTGGAATATCCTCCCCCACCCTCCTCCCCCAGCCCCCTTTTCCTCTTCGTGTCACTGCTGAAATCCAATCCAGGGGTAAGGCAGGTTCACGGGACTCCCGGCGTAGCCTCGCGTCCTGCGGAGAAGTTGCTGCCTCTGACATTCCTCTCTCCCCTCGCTCTGCTTACTCTCGTGTTCTTCGGGCGAACGCAGCCAGACCACAATTAAAACCGCATAATAAACAGTGAAAAATGCAGCTAACCCAAATAATAAACTCTCAAGCGGTGCCTTTCTCTTCCGTGCCTCGGATAATAAACACAGCCCACCCCTCTCCTTCTATATATAGGGATAACCAGTGT
This sequence comes from Nibea albiflora, assembly GCA_014281875.1. NCBI lineage: Eukaryota > Metazoa > Chordata > Actinopteri > Sciaenidae > Nibea > Nibea albiflora. The sequence goes on from CM024810.1 coordinate 5,357,388, forward strand.
GATAAAAGATAATTACTCCTGTACATTGGCTTTAAATATCCGCTGTGTTCTCCGTGCTTATTTTGGCCTCTTTCAGTGGCATGTTTGATGTATTTGCTGTCAGAATGAGGCTGAATTGCTGCAGTATGCTGATTTGGAAGAGGCTGCAACTTTCTGATCGATGCCTGCAGCAGACCTTTGTGTCTGTTTTGTATTTGCTAGCCGCATCTGTGCACAAGTCTGGGCTGATATGATTGGATAATAGTTTTATAAAACTGAAATCCCATTTCTAAGAAGCCTGATTTGTTTTGTAAATGTCCTCTTTCATAACGTCCTGATTAGAGCCGGGGCTAAAGTTAAAGTGTCACCTAATCCTAAACTACAGTGCAGAGCTGACTTTGTTTCATGGTGCCTCTGCTGAGTAAAAAGGCAGTTTTATGCTTACAAAAAGCTTCAACACGTGACTTAATAATTTACTGATAGGCCAACAAAACATACAGTTGCCTTGCTCAAGGCCACCATGGCAGTGCCCATGGAGGTGCTCCCAGTCCGCACTTCATACTGGGGTCCGTGCTGGACTTGAACCGACCACTCTCCGGCTCCCTACAGAGCATCAAACATTAAGTACCATCTATTTTTGGACGGATGTGTCTGTCTTTAGTTAGATATTTAGTTCTTGATGACTTTCCTCAAATGTTTGGTATCAAAAAATGTATCTGTACCAAAACTCAGACATGGTATTGCCACTCGAAATTAAAAATTTCAACCTACATAACACTGATTGTAAGTTGCGTCCACCTTTGACAGCCTTTGTCAAACCTCTGTACCTCCCAGGAAACTTACACAGGCAAAACTACATCAAGGAAGTGAACGTACCTGCAAGCATCCACGTACAGTAGCACTCACGTCAGCTCTGCTGGGCTGTGAACTGGAAGAGGCGCAATACGGAGAGACACGGCACGTTTAATATGTTGCTTTGCTACTGTATCAGAGGTCGGCCTTACCGTTGCCAGAATGCCATTCCAGGAATGGTGGGATCAAAAATTCGGCCTCATTTATCCCTTCAGTTGGCAGTTGGGGGCAGCGGTCTGTGTTCAGGATCATTTAACCTCATCAGCGCTCTCACCCTGCTCTGGCAAAACTCCAGTATTCAATACAGTATTAACTTAGAAATATATACAGTATGCATGTCAAACCGTGGAAGATGTTTATTTGAAAGCGAGCGAGCCTACGCATGCTTTCGTGTGGATGATGTAGATTTTGCACACATGCTTGGCCGAGAGCCTGGCTGAGACATAGGAGAGACTGATTAAAATGATGTCTGTAGTTTAATGAGCGCTCCCTCGCACTGCTATGGGACACATGGGCTTCATTCACAGCCTGAACAGAACCAGGCGAGGGGACCAGGAACCAGGCTTCAAGAGAGCGGATACACCGGATCCCTCTTCTCTTTTATCATGCCTCATTACAGCCTCCACTCACCCCCCATTATTCATACACAGCAGTGATACTGTTCATGCACTGTACGTGGATGTCAGTCTCTTAGGGATGTTTACTTGGCGGTGAGGGTTTGCTGGAGAAAGTGAGTGTTTGCCCGTGGTAAGACCCTGAATTTGCATTCCTCAGACTTGCTTGCATTTCGGTGGAAGACGCGTTCTGCTGAATCATTGTTAAACTGCGTGGTTTTCCAGTTTTGTAGGTTATGAAACAAAATCTACAATCTACTTTTGCTAAGCGGATACCTCAAATACCTGAAGCCCCGAGGAGACCACAACTATTTTAAGACGTCGATCAATCTGAACAGGACTGTGTTTTCTGAATTCCTTCGAGTCCGTCTTACGCGGCTGATGTTACGTTAACCTCTTGTGAGGTCTCAGATTTAAATCAAATAAGAGTAGACGGAAGAATAATTTGCCTTCTTATGCCTGGAGTTTAACCGCTGCTGATAAATCATCTCACTTCAGAAACGGCTTCTTAAACGAACGAGACCAGACTTGGGTGGATAACTGCATGTGGAGACTTTTGGGGGGTCAGCAAAAGGTTAAAATGTCAAAGGATCAATGCTGACAAGTAGCCAGGAGCAGGCCAGGTTGTCTCTGTCTGAGCCTTAACGTTTGTTCTTTTCATTTCAGGGCGGCTTCCTGTCTCTGTTTTACATTAGACCTGCGCATTAGTATCTCCACTTTCCTGTGGTAAACATAATAAAGCCTGTGAAGTAAAATCAGTGATGCTCTGTGATTGTGGGGAATTCCTGGCAGGACAAAGCACCGTCTTGTCAAGCTGTCAGCAATGCAGAGACATGCTACAAATACCTATAGGTTAGATGCGTGTGTGTGTGTGTGTGTGTGTGTTCTCTGACCCTGAATACTGGTACACATGGCTTGAAGTGAAGTATTCCTTTGTGCCTATCCCGCACACTCATGTCCTAAGATGTCCATCTAATTGCCTGAGTTGCAGCATGGACATTTTCTGCAGGAGGGTTAGCGAATGCGGTGAGCTCCGGCTTGCACCGCCTTGGGGGGGCTGACAGTGTGTGAGATGTTTGACAGCTCCTCTGTTAGCCTGCCTGTCTCTCTCTGTGTTTAGCCATTCCTGTGTCTGACCTTGCCAGCCCTGTTGAATGTTTTATTATTCCTTCTCCGCAACATGTTGAAAGGTAATCAATAGCCATCAATACAAACAAAGACGGCATCTCTTCGAGGATGGACAAGGTCAAACTGGAAGATCCTTGGCATTGTCATAAATCAATGACGTGTTCTTATGAAACTATTCATGCTAGTTTGTATTTTGTGAGCTTAGGTTATTGAATTCTTCCATAGCTACACTCATATTTGAGTTTTTCCATCTGTTAGCAATGCTTAACATTGCTGGCGTAAAAAAAGGCATTCAGTATCTCTGGATTAAGGCTTGAGACAGATTTATTTTCCATTGCTGGAAAGCACTGAATGGGTTTTCTTTAAGCACCTGGATAAAAAGCGTATGTAAACAACTTTTTCCCGGAGTCCTCGGCCAACTGCAAAGAATTCGACAGGTGCACCGGTCATTCAAATCTTTACCTTCAGTCAACACCACGAAAACAACGACTGAACCTCAGCACCTGAGAAAATATGGCTTTCTTTAACCTGGGAGAGTTTCAGCCTTGGTGGCAGAGAAGAGTCCCACCTGGTTGAGCTTTTTCCTTCCTCCATGACTAGTAAATTCATCAGCTCTGAGGATCCTCTGACCCATATCTCCTGCAAGCCTCTGAGAGTCTCTGCCAGAGTCTCCCTGTCAGTAAAATCACAGATTTACTGTCTTCTGGAGGTGAGCAGTAACTAAAGGTTCCCGGTGTGGTCAGGTGAGAGGTCATGGCTAAGAGATGGGGTGACTGGTGGTACAAGTTGGTTCTGTGCTAAGGGCCGGCTGCCGGTGACATGTGAAGGAGAGGCCAGGTGCTAATTGGAGCACTGAGAACGCAAACTGGCTGCCTGGCGGCGCTTCGTGATGGACAGGTTGTCATCTCAAGTTTCGGCTCCTACAGGGAATATTAGCCAACACCTTAGCAGGTCAGCCGTGCAATGAAACCAGCAGTTGACATTGGTGCTGGATACCGTCACACACACACACACAGCCAAGGGAGAAAATATAGTCCAGCTCACATGTCATATTTAGATGCGGCGTCTGCTCTGGGAAGTCAGTGTGAGAGAAGGCATACATAAGACCTCAGGCATTCTGTCCAGCCACATGACTCCCATTACAAACGTCTGGTTATAGATAATTGTCGACAGACAACAATCAGAAAATGAACGAGTCGTAATAGATATTAAGTCTTCCCTCTCTGAGCCAACGCTGGCTTCTGTCCACTGACAAGTAGTCACAGTACAGTAAGGTTGTGCATGCTGTTTGCATTTCAAGCGCTGAACACAGCCAGCCTGGGAATGCGCGGTATGTCTCTTGGACAGACAATCGGACGACTCTGTCAGCCAACGCAGGACGTCCTGGGTGGTCTTTACGCACTGGAACGACACCTTAACTTCCTCTTTGACATGTATATGCCACCAGTCATTACTGCGTACCATCAGGCTAGTCCCCAAGGAGAGTGGATGGCCGTCTTCGTTCGGGGGCAACAGTCATTTTTTATCTCTATTGGGTCCTGTCAGTTGCCAGGATAAAGTCTTTTACTGCCGCAGTATGTGCAAGTGGGCCAACGCCGTGTTAGGTAAGTGCAGTCATCCAGAACTGAACCCGAAGAGCTTTTAAGCACTGTCCCGACAAAGAGCAATGGTATTTGGCACCAGGTTTGAAGTCAGGCCTCCATGATGAAACCCACTCCATCTTGTGAGGAGAGATGAATTGCAAGGGGGCGGTATAAGCCCCTGCTTCAATATTTATCAAGACGGGTGATTGGGGTCCTCCCACCGGCTGCCCCTGACAACCACAGAACAGGTTCTCCTTGAGCTGAATGGAAAGCGAGCCTCATTAGCATGGAGTTAATTTATTCATGCTGGCCTTTCAGGTACAAAGCCAATTGATGAGGGCTGATTTGCATCGGAGACACCAAGGTTGGTTTGTAATTGGCGCTCTGTCCGATGCTGAAGTGTTAATTAGTTGCAGGGACCTTTTGGCTTGTGTTCAGTCACTGGTGTTAATCAAAAAACCCAACACTCCAGAATCCAGTGAGTGTGGTTAAAGCTGTTCACCCCTGCTCCACAAAGACTGAGCTAATGTTCTGACAAAATAATCCCATATTGTTGGCCCCATGCTGATTTTATCACCTTTTCATGTAGACGGAAAAGTCTGTGCAGATGGATGACTCCCTCATTTGGCAAACAGCAGGAGGATCTTATAAACTACAGCTGTGTTTTTCAGTCTCAGCCACTTTTCTCTCACCGGGTTTCTCTTCGCAGTAAGTCACACTGTGTCCTTTCATGTTCTCACACCTCTCGCTATCGCCCATCAAACTAGAAGAAGAGGCCGCTGAAGTGACACCAGCTCAATCAGTTGGCACCGGCTCCCAAAACCTCAGTCGAAGGCGGTCCAAAACTACAGTTGCCCCTCTCATAAAGATCCCACATACTTTCCAGCCACTGTGAATCTCTAATTTTTTATGATGCTGCATTACAACAAGCCTCTCCTTGTATGGACATAGCAAACCCAGAACCATGAAAGTGTTGTTTACTGCTGGAGGCATTTCTGTAAGACTCGGTTATTTGATCAGTTAAACAATTCTGGAGGCCAAGTTTCTCAGAACATCTGATGGGTTGAAGACCTGAGTGAATCTTCCTTGCGGTTGTTGCCCTCGCTCTCCTGACTATATAATCACAACAGAGAAGCAGTTAAGCGAGCACTGTGATCTCCTTTGTACGTAAATTGCTGCCACACAACAGGTCTCTTTCTGTTGCCCACATTTTTGCCGATTGCTACTTGGCATCTCACCACAATGACATGCTGCTTCACTCTGGAGCCTGTGCCCGTGGACAATCAATTCTATTATGGTTTGCAGGAGGATACCCACCACAGTGATCACAGTGTGTAGCTTCTTCAGAAATCCATTTTTCAAAGCTGTACTGACAGCACGAACAAAAATCTGCTGTCAAGAACCAACAGGATGTATTCAGGTCTAATTCTGTCTCAGACGACAATCAATTGACTCGACCTAGATGTTTGAAGATTAACACCACAACAACAAAGACACCACCTCTGTAAATCTGACTTTGATTTAGGGCTGCACCTATTGATTGTTTTCATCATTGATCCACTGACAAAATAATCCTGAAAAGTGATCATAGCATTTGTTTTTGTCCAAAACCAAACTGGATTTAATATCTAATCTTTTTTAAGCTAACATGAAGAATGGTTATTTAAACCAAGGGTTCGATTATTTCTTCACAAATCTCTGACACCCAGGCAAACTCCAGCAGATGAAGGTCATGTGAAATGACTGATTGCGGCCTTAGTAGCTAATCTGGAGCTTTCAGACAGGATCCAGCACTGCGGAAAAAACTTTGTTTAGAGGTGTCCACCAAAAAATGCAACGACCTGCAGCAGAGAAGTTGGGACAAGGTCCAACTTGTGGAAAAAACAGAGCCCAGTGTCATTGTGACCGGCAATCAGTTTAATTTGGTTTGTGTCCGTTGGTTTGAGAGGAAGAGCAGTGGTTGAGAGACATAGACAGTGAATGAGAGTGAGGGAGCGCCGGCATTGATTAAGCTGATTAATTTTGATTTGCTGCAGCGCCTGATCCCGTGTGATTGTGGAATAATAAACCTTGTGGTGACATTGTTCTTTTCAATTTAAGATATTTTGTAAATCTGTCTGTCACAAGTTCCCAGACTTTGCAACACCGGATTTCCAGCACAGTACCCCTTTAAATAATTAATCAATTATTGAAAGATTCTTTCAATAAAACTTTCATCTACTAGCTCTTTTTTATTCCGTTGCCTTAGAGCCCTTCCTCCAACGTGTGAGGAGTGTTTTCTGCGAATCCGATCTCTTCTGCGGAAAAAAAAAAGGCAACCTGCTGTTTAATATTGAATGACCAGCGCTTCAACAAAAGGCTTTTGTACTGTTTCCGCTTGACCACTTCACACACAAAAACACATCAAAGAGAAGAGAGAAAGTCTCAGCTCTCGAGCCACCACCTTGGCCTTTCCGCTAACCCCCACTGTCCGGCGCATGGATCAGGCTGGATTGTGTCACCATTGGTCTGCCATCCAAACCAATGGGGCCACTATGGGTCAAAGCCCAAAGTCAAAGGCAGGACACAGGGGAGTGCTGTGAGGTCTGCGGGGAAGTGTCAAGCCCACCTGCCCTCATCCATAATAGAAAACCCACCAACTGTCAGTGCTCAAACTCAGCTTCCTCTTTCTGCTTTTTCAGTTTCCTCCCTCTACCTACAAGATAAGACATTTCACCTCTACTCAGCAGTTCCCAGTCAAATGTGCCGACCCTACCTTTGTATCTCCTGTATGAAATATCAGCCCTAAAACCACAGACAGGTTTATTACAATATTATCCACCGTTCTGTCCGTCAGCATCCTCAAATTTCTTAAATCAGCATCCTCCAAACACTACCCCCGCCATAACGAGCTGCTCGACAATGCCTGAGTAATGACGTCCACAAACACTTTGGACACTCTTCTCTCTGGGGAAGTTTTTGTGATCTCAACAATGAGGAATGCATATAAACTCACTGACTAAAAGAACCACATGTGGGTCTAGGAGATTTCTTCATCGCAGACAAGAAAAAAAGAAAACAGAAGACAGTTGCGCTCCAAGTTTTTGTTTTCTGTTTTGATAAATTGTCATTCCTGATGTTTCATTTCGATGATTTGTGAAAGCTGTGAGGTCGCGGGCGCCACAGAGGGAGTTGATTTGGACTCAACACGGGTAGCTGCCTCAGTCTGCCAAGACCTCATACGAAGGTTATGAGCTGGCATTGACTCTGTAAACACTTGGACCCAGTGCGTATATATTGAATGACTCTGAAAAACCTTGACAATTGTTTAGCGCAGCCCCCCTCTTCCTGATAGAGCAGGTGCACCATCTGGCATTGTGAACTTTTGATGTTGGTCTACAGAGCTGCAGCAGTGCAGGCATGACTCATGTGTTTGTACAAGACTGAAAGCAGAGCAGCGAGAAGATACTGGATCCAATGGTATGTGGACTCCAGAGGGTTTGTCTCTCAGCGAATAAGCTGGACCCATCTGACACACCCTACACTTGCACCCCATCACAACACCGGGCTTAACTGGTCTTCCACCTTCTTGAAGGTGAATGTAAAGTCTCCCGTTTCCCCCCCTCTGAGACAACAATGCAAAGTTCACCATAATATTAAACAGTTATTTCACCCCACACCACACCCCTCTGAACAATTTGTTCCCCTTGTGGAATGTTCTGGAGGGATGCAACAAGAAGAAGGAGTGAACCGTAATGTCGCAAATATTTTATTTTTTTTAGAGCATAAATTAAATAAAAGTGAAGAGAGAGAGAGAGAATAAAAAACAAAGCTAAGATTTACTTCTTGGAAAAGATGGGGAAACCTCGCCAGAGCCTGATGAATTGCTATTTAGTTAATGACTTCATATTCAACAACAACAAACCTAAATCTTTGTAATATGTCACTGCCTGGTGAAATCAAATTTGTGATCACTGTTCATTTGTATTTGAAATTTTAGATACATTTGTAAATCAGCCTGATAATTGTAGTCTATTGATGAGGAAATAGTAATTTGATAACCAAAAATTGAACTAAACTAGTCTAGATAGCCAGCTAACTATCTAAAATAGCTGCGGCAAAGCTAGCGTCATTTCTCTACTTATAAAAGCCTCAATAATCAGTTCCAGTGATAAACCTGTTAATGAAACTGTGAGCTGGTTAAAAGAGCTCCAGAAAAAAGCTTGTAAGTGGACTTTGAGTCAATATTTTTCATGATATTGTGAAAAATGAATGCAGCTAAAGCTATACGACGTTAGCCAAGCTGTTAGTTATGGCTTTAGCTAACTTAAACCCCAAACAGACAGAATATTACTCATATTGTTAACTATATAACCCAATCAACATTTAGTCCTCCTCCTAATGATAGCTTTTGATCCTAATAAACTGGTTGCTGTGTTATTTTCACATAGCAACTGAGGCTTGGATTAGCTAACTTTAGCTAGAAACCATGTATAGCAGCTTCGTTAGCTAGTCCTCTGTCCTTTTCACCACAATCTTACATAATTTTTAAAAAGCTGTGGCTCTTTGGCTTCTACCCACTGAGGTTTAACTAAACCACTGAGATTATTTCTGCCTGCACGGGCTATAACGTACGACCGTAAAACTTAAACTCCTGCCCGGGCCGTACGTAGTAAAACAGCTGTATGTTTAAACGAAAGCTGCCACCTTTAAGCTCCAGAAAATCATTTAAAGGGAATGTTTAAGTTAAGATTTACCTCCAAGTGTAAAAACGAGGTACAGTATCATGGTTTAAAAGGTTTTCCTGAACCACCTCCAAGAACTTATTTCGGGAAGATGAATAAAATTGATTATTTTTGGCAGAATTTTGAGCCCTGCATGTTTTTAATTAGCTGTTAGTGAGTCTTTCGCCCTTGGTGGCTCGCACTCTGGCAGTGCAAAGCATGTAACATCTTAAGCCTCTTCGGCGTTAGGAAAATATTGCCTCTGCGCTGAGCTCTCTGTGAAGTTTTCAGCGATGCTATCTCTTCGTCTTTGCAGCTGGAGGTCGATGCGATCTTAGACATTTTTCTTTATTAAACACACGTCTGCTTGGCAGGACGCGCTTACATTTAATTTGGTTTCTTCGCTAGTCAGGTGAAAACAGAGTCGTCCTGTGTGTGTTCTTCATTAGCAACCAGACGATGCCTTTGTCTCGGTTGATACAATGTGCTTCAAGACATGAACCATATAAGGCTTATTACCTAAACACTGTCGTGAAGAGTCGTGGGAAACTCACTCGTGACTCAAGTGGTTAACTTGCCTTTATTTAAAGTTAAACACTCCAGCCTTTACACGGAGAACGTGCCAAACAACAGCCTGTGATCAGAGTGAGCGGTGCCATGGAAAAGCCACTTTCCTTCGAGATAAAAGGCCCCAGCCTTAAAAGCGTATGTCACACAATAATGAAAATGTGACTTTAGCCCGAGGCGTGGAAGCAAAAGCACAGGCCAACCTGTTTGTTGATTAGAGGAGGGAATAGAAAAAGAGCTCAGAGAGGGTCAGCGGAGGGGGAGGAAATGGAGGGTGTAGGTCTACGTTGCCCCTCACATCCTTTGCTCTCAGCGCAGATTGAAAAAGTGATAAATATGCATGAGTTTGGCTTCGACAGTGAAGGTCTTTGATATGGCTGAGAGTTCTTTATCTCTGCAGCAAATAGGCTGAAAATAACTGTCTGAGGATGTTTACTTCATGTGTGTGAACAATGTGCGCCTTTTTAATGAGCAGAAGAAGAAGAAGAAGAACACTTCTTCTTCACCCGGTGTACACTGTATCTCCTCCCGAACACGTACTCGTGTAGTCGCAGCTTCTCTTTAATTGACCGGATGAAAGTTAAGTGAAATGTGAAGCCGCTTTAACCACAAGTGATCGATTTCACGGCCAATTTATTAAGTGTCATTAATTCTGATAGGTTGTCTTCCTATTTCTTGAGATCACTTATATTTGACACAATGAGGATTTCACACAGGAAAAGTACTCTGGACACATATTTCACCTTAAATGTATCCAAAATTACATCTATAGATGTATATTTCTGGTTTTTGGACATGTTATTCTTAAGCCTTTATCTAAGCCATTATCTCAAATTAGCTGTTTCCTCTTATTATTTATATTTATTCGAGATCAGCAGTCTCATGCCAGCATGCACAGATGCCGTCTTGACATCTGTAGCAGCTGAATTAGTCTAAAAATGTCCGATCAGGGAGTATTCGTTATTGATTGAAAGACTGAAAGAGGTAACGTTCAGCTGCTGAGATCGTTTTCTCGTGATTAATTACCTCGTTATCCCGTTAAGTCTGCCTATTTTTATCTCGAGGTAACGAGATAAAATACCTCGATAATTAAATAATTTGCAATAACTTGTGATCCGGTGATGACGGTGTTAAAAAATTCCTGGCTTCCGTAGATTTGGTACCAATAGAAATACGTTTAATGAATCCTAATCCTCTAATCAAAAACAAACATTTCTTAAATAAAATCTAACCAGAAATTCAAAGTTCTCTCTTTCAGTTTAGTCTCAGTAACATCCCGCAGCAGTGGGGCTACTTTGCGAGAACTAGCTCATGATTAAAGATCATCCAAATCCTATAAATTAGTCTGAGTCTTGAGTTTTCTTTTGAGATCCCTCTTAAAACTCACAGATCTCTTCTGCTGCTCAGAGATTAATGTGGTCTCTCTCTCTCTCATCAGGCTTATTTGTATGTTTTCCTGAGCTTGTTTTTGTCTGCGTCTCTCAGACCTGCAGGCCTCCCAGTCCTTTGAGCACTACAGCATATCAGACAAAGCGATGGACTACAGGATCCTGCAGATGGACGAAGACCAGGACAGGATGTATGTGGGCTGCAAAGACCACGTCCTCTCTATGGACATCAACAACATCACACATGGCACGCTTAAGGTCAGAGGATGCTTATTATTAGAGCCTGTGATGAACCGACGCCGGCGTCTGCGTTCTCATTGTTCATGAAATTTAACAGCACACACGTGGCGTGCTCGTCCCTCCGCGGCGGTGGTGTTATTCATATCTGCAAATTACCATACATTTGCCGCGATCAGGACAATTTTAGGGTTATTCAAAAGAGGCCGATAAATGCTGGAGCTCTCTGATAACTGATTCGGCATGCAGTGAAGGAGTTATCTTCAGTGTAATTGACAGGCATGAAGTGCATAAACAGATGGGAAAGCATTTAGGCTCCCCCGGGGAGTGCTGCACCGCATCCATTTTTTCCAAGTAAATTGCTTGATATATTCATCTAGCCAGACCTTTAAGCACCTCTCCCGGGTTTGAAAGCTCACAGTATTTTCCACAGACGGTAGCTGGCTGCAGCTACTGACACTGACACTTCTATCGAAACTGAAATTTTTAGAACATTTGTTTTGTTCATTTTCCACTAATTTTCCCCTTGATTTGTGTTTTCTGTACCTCAACGTGGGCATAATCATCAATCTGTTGTTGCCGTCTGGGCTCACTTCCATGCTTGTCACTTATTTATATGCTGTTTCTTGTTTTTTCCCACCAGGTGTTTTGGCCTGCGTCTATAAGCAAGATCGAGGAATGCCAAATGGCGGGAAAGGATCCTACGGTAAGAGTCCTGAAAGTAGAGATATGATACTCATAAACTGGGATGCAACAATTCAGTTTTGAGGAAAAATATCTTATTTATTACATGTGTTTCATCTCTAAGACCACATGTTGGCTAAATACGTACAGCAAACACATCTACCGCAGATCTTTTACATTTTCTTCATCGTGTGTAACAGGTCTTCTTGAAAAACTATGTCCTAACACATCTCCCTTCTGATTAAATTAAAAAGTTGAATGGTTTAGCTTCTATAGCCTTACTTGGTCTGGTATGACCAATGACAGCCTAAAAAATGGACAGTGGATGAGCGACGTTTGACGCTTAAAGTATGCGGCTCTGCCCGCTGTACCGCCTCTTCCGCCTCCCGGCTAATCTAAATATCGGCAAATATATGGATCATCGGCGGACTGATTGACGCCGGAGTGTTCAAACAAGCCATCTGTAACTGATCTTTGCTGGCTTTTGAATTGCTACATTTTGAGATTGTTCCATATTGTTCCATGTTTGAAACCAATTATGCGAAACATGCGACATGAAATCTGGCAGTAAGGACGTTGATGAAAGACAAAACTGAACCCTGGCATTTGTGTCGAATTAGAATCAAATCTTCTAGTAATTAAACAAATATCCAGCCAACATCTGTCGAAATCATCACCAAGCTAAAACTGTCCCAACTGTACGAAACCACCTGTGCCTGCCGTGACTTGGACTATTCCACATTATTAATAGAAGTAATGGACTGAACCGTTTTGCACCTGGTCTGTATGGTTTGGATTCGTCCAGCTGGACTCACACATTAAACTGTAATATTGCACAAAGTCCTGCTAACCGAGGATTGAATATGTAGTGGTAGCACAGCAGGGATGGTGTTTGTCTCTCATACCAGTACAGTTTTGGGCCCCATAAATAGTAGCTAATACTGAGGTATTCAACAGGTATGTCCCACTACCCCTTCAAGCTGTTGGGATCTAGACTAAAGGTTTTGTCAGCTGTTCTCAGATCCGTTCCTCCGAGTGAGCGTCCAGCGTGTCACCTCCTGGGATTTCCCCAATTTGTGAGTCGGCGTCACGTCCCAGCACACATGTGTAAGCAGGCACCAGATGTCTGGAGGGTCAACCAACTGGCCCGGAGTCCTCCTGGCATCGGCACAGTTTGTCAGGATGAGAGCGAGGCACGGAGCGCCGTAAAAAAATAAGCCACTGCTCAAAGCTCGCAAATGGGACGCGGCTCAAAGACGGAGAGGTTTCATAACCCGGCCTGATTCTGAGAAACACTTGTTAGCTGATTTAATGAAGACATAGAGTACGGCTCAGAAGACTGATCCCTCCTCCACCTCTGTTCTCCCCTAATTGGGTTGTTCACAGTTGCCTATAGACACTTCAAGGGAATACAGAGAGAAGTTTTTAAAGAAGACGCAACTTTTTACATAAATTGAAACCCCACTTTTCAAAGCAACAGCACGAGTTACCATAAAAAGCACCGCGCTACGTCCGGCGACGCCTGTTTGCCCTACATTCTCCACTATCTCTCCATCCCCTGACAGCAGCAGCTCGGATAATAGTGCCAGGGTTTTGTACAACATGCTGTAGCAGAAATAGAGAGGAAGCTGTTTCCAGTTCCTCTGAATGATTTGTGCCGCTCGTGAGTCACGGACAAGCTCCCACAAATATTTGGGTGAGCCATTTCTGTGTGGAGAGATGGTCTTCCTTCTGTCATCCCTTTTTCTTTTTTTTTTCTTTACTCGCAGCTCTGCCAGTTTCTCCTCTACGAAATTTCAGTTTCTCTTTCTGTCTGACTGTTTTTTTGGTCACTTTTTCCCAGCTCTCGGTTTCTTCTTCACCGCAGTATGTGTCATTTTCTCTCTTCCATAATGCTGCTCCTCTTTTTCTCATGGGTTCCTTCATATGAAGCAGAGCCCCCGTCCGTCTGCTGTAGTTACCCTCCCCATCTGTATATATTAAGTTCCTCTCCTCCGATAGAATCCGCGGTGAAGCGGGCCTCCAGAAAGCGACCGCACATTGTTTGCGGCGGAGTGTGACATCAAAGTAGAAAATATATAGACCAACCAGGTTGATTAAGTCTGTTTGGGCTTAGCTCAAAAGCTCCCACTTTACACTCTGTGTGATCACCACTTGAACTTGAGGCCATGAGGTCGGGTGCTGTTTATCTGGCACAGTCACGAAGTCTGCATGTGTGCGGAGGACAGGATATATATGCGGCTCAGATAGGGTCGCAGAGCCGGTTGAAGGAGCCTCACGATGCCACGGAGAGAGAGAGATAAAGAGGAGGAAGATGAATAACAGAGATGGGCGTGCGGCGGTTAAAAAAATTCAGTTGTTTTTCGTCGATAGCTCTCAGCGGAGCCGTGCACCGACCGTGAGCTGCAGCAGCTGCCATTCCTGCAGCCATGGCCAAGTTCCTGACGGCTCCCTGGATACGTCTTCCTCTCCTCCCCACTTCTTTTCCTCTCCCTCTTCCTCTCTCCACTCGTTTTCTGCAAGCTCAGGCTTAATTAGCCACAAAGTCCAGCACTCCTGCTGCTGCCGTTCGGGTTTTTTGCGAAGTGAAAGCAGAGATGGAGGGTTAGATCAGTAATCTGCCTTACCTAGATATATCACATATACAACTGACGCTCTTTTTCCACCGGCCTTAATACCAGACCACTGAGCTCTGGGATTGTTTGATCGCGCACCATGTGATTGTATAACCGTCATAGCGAGTGAGATAAGTTTGAATTACTCCCTCATATGGAATAGGATACTTCACGAGAGATAAACAAGGTCTGTTCACTTGGCTGTGCATCAGGAAACAGAACTTATACCGTGTTAGGTCTGTTGTTGAGTTGTTGAGATTGAAAAAATATGAAAACAATAATTTTGTAATAGATTGGGGGAGTGTTGCCAATCTAAACTAACAACTTTAAAGGTCCAGTGTGTGAATTTTTGGGTGAACATGGAACATAACACGCATAACGATGTTTTAAGTGATATATTATCACCTTAAATAACAATAAGCGGGTCCTCTTACATCTCCACCTTACCTCCATCTTGCGCCGCCATGTTTTGTTTTGCAGAAGAAGGTTGCTAACGGCTAACTGTTTTGTGCTTTGTTAGAAGTTAAATGTCGACAAATGGACGATCAAACTTAATTATTTAGCACATGAAAAGCCATTCAGAGGAGTAGAAAGCGTGAAGAAGCAATGGATTATCTTTTTATCCTCACGTCGCCGCTAATCTTAGCTTTTATTAGCATGCAGAACAGCTAAGCTAAAGTCAACAAACAACAGTGCTAAATACTGCTATATCTGAATGCATGGACCATTAGTTATAATGCTAAACTATTGTCAAAAGAAGTAGCCATAAAGTCATAAAGTTAGAGTTTTAAAACAATATTAAAGTTAGCTAACATTAGCCATCGTAAGCTCACAGGTAACACCAGACCAAGTGAGGCTGTAGCAGCAAAACTCCTGAGTTTATTTAATTGATCAACGGTATCTGAGTGAATCTGAGTGATGTTATTATTGTCTGTTTCCTCCTGAACTTCACTCACGCGTCTCTTTGTTTAACTGTTTTTTTCCAGCACGGCTGTGGGAACTTCATCCGGGTGGTGCAGCCTTACAACAGAACTCATCTGTTCATGTGTGGCAGCGGAGCTTACAGTCCCGTCTGTGTGTACATCAACAGGGGCCGCAGACCAGAGGTGGGGGAACACGATGACGGACACTCACTTCACTAAATATACAAACTTATGACAGTTTAAACAATGTTTGGGCAACGATTGGGCTGGTGGTCAGCGAGTTACTGTAACTGCTGAGAAGCTATAGACCAAAACCTGTCTTGTGTTTAGTAGATTATTCGCTCTGAATATCCATTAAACACTCGTCTGAGTGATACTACACCTCTAACGTGACCTCAAATAATAAGAACATCTTGTACTTCTAATCCTAAATAGTACAGAAGTCTTATTATAACTAAATTATGTGAAGGGAGTTTGTTGAAGGGACGTAATGAGCAAAGGAACAATGCTCAGTAGTTCTCCTGTGGTTGTTTAAAAAGTAAACCTAATTACATTAACTGAACTGGGTTAATGTGATTAATGTTCTCATTGCTCACCTGGGACGGTAATCCAACTCTCTTCCTCTTTGTTCCTCCCTAAAAAAACACTGCTGAATGTTAATGTCACCCCGGAGTGCAACAGAAACAGAAAGCAGTGGGAATACTGCCACCCAGAGCTAGTAAACAAAAATCTTTTTCCTTCTTGGAGAGAGATTAAAGGTCCAGTTTGGGGCTGTGTTTACAGAATATTAAATATAATATGCAGAACTGTGTTTTTTATCATCTGAAAATAAGAATCCATATGTTTTTGTTACTTAAGAAGGAGACTTTTATATCCAAACACCGGTTCTAGATAGGCTGCTCATGTTTTTTGCAGACTCTGTAGTTTCTCTTTGGCACATTGGACAGGAGGGTGAGTGGAGGGGGTTGCAATCTGCGTCCACACTCCTCTAATCTTCATCCTTTAATTAAGGGATGATTAGATGTTCAAAACTGTAGCTGTAATAATGTGAAACATTTCTAATATTCAGAGTCACTGGAAAGGTATGAAGTGACAAGCAGCGCGTACGTAACGGCATCGGTTACGAATTTGAAACAACAAAAAAAAAAAAGTTGTTGAGACCGCTCATGACTCTATATGGACAAAAGTTTTCATGTAGTCGGTTTGATGCCACATGAGAGGAGATTCTGAGGATAAGAGGGAGAAAATGGAGCTCTAGCGTCGGAGTTGATTTTCTGGGCGCTGCGCTCTCATGTCCGGCCACGCAGCTCTGTAAGCGAGAGCAGGGAAGCCCTCCAGGAGAAAAGTGCTCACTGAGCGAACAACATTTAGCCACAGACTGCCGACTGCTGCCAGACACTAATAAGCAGAGAGAGAGAGGGAGAGACAGAGAGAGAGAGAGTGAGCTCCCGACCAGGCTCTTTCCGCACTGCGGTGTCTCTTTGTCATTTTGGGGTTTTTGTTTGAAAGGCAGACTGCTCTGTTTGCAACTTCTGAGCTCAAACATGTCAGTGTCTCAAGAAAAGGGATCTGTTAAGTATAACAAGCTGCTGCAGTGGGAAGTTGACAGCAAGCTCAGCGTGGACCTTTGCCCTTGAGAACGTCCCCCGGACTATTATGTTGTTTTATAGTTTGATAGGAAGGCTGCAGCAGACGCGTTACTTGCACGTCAGTGTTTTTAATATCTTATTTTTCAAACGTGCTCCTCAGTTACGTGGTGATTTATACACGGCAATAAACGTCCATCACGCCGAGTCATTTATTCTTTTATTCAGTCCTAAAATCTTTTACAGTGTGTGATAATTCCCCTCATTTATTTATCACAGCAAACAGTCGCCACTTGTTGAGAGAAACATTTTAAAGACCCCCTCATGTTTCATGTGTGATTTGGAAACAATGGATGTGCAACAACTATGGTTGCTCGCCAACGTTTAACTGCCTGATGCAAGACGTCTCCTACTTCACTTCACTTTTAAATGTTTGCCTGTGTGCTGGGAGTTTCCACATCGCACTTACAAGTTGTATATTTCACTGCGATTGGCTTACAGACGATGTGTGATGTCACGGCGTACACATCTGTATCTGAGAGTTAAGGTGAGCACGGAGAACCTCCCGCAGCAGATTTATGTGAACTGTACGGAGGCACGAAGCCGCCGTGACAGAGATTTGAGATCTCGAATTAATTATGTTGCTATCTCTGGAAAAACAAAGTCTCGTTAACTCAAGATCTCGAGAAAATGACCCCGTTATCTCGGGATAATTTGTGATTTTGAGCTAAATAACTTCGAGATCTCGAGAAAACTAATTAAACGAACCTCGTTATCGCGATAAAACGGAGGAAATAAGACGTATGAACGTATGACAGCTTCGGGCTTCCGTAGAAAAAGGAAAGGATCACTCCCCACTCCTGAAAACGGATCCTACTAGCATCCACGCTAACCTCTTTAGCAGCTGCAATAGTTTTTTTTCACGGAAACAATCACTTCTCACCCGCGTCGTCACACATCTACGTCTCACAGCGTGGCTAACGGTAGTTCCTCACGGGACACCGATTGGCTTGAAGCCTGGCAAGATTGGTTTCTCACGTCATCTTGTGACGTTGCCAGTCCAGCTGCCTCGCAAGATTATGTCAGACATGCGAGTGAAGTACCAATAAACAAGAAATGTTTGAGTGGATGGGGTTTTAATGACCGATTGCAGCAACAGCAGAAAGTTCAAATGAATACTTGACTTGCAGTGTGGAGGTTAATGACAGAACTACCAGATGGATTCAGTCCACGTCCAGAACTTCTCAGCATTTTCCTGGAAAAATCCTCCTCAGCTGACGTCACTCATCCCAGTCGAGGAAGTTGCATCTCCGCCGTGGTTCGGACCTAAGTAAGATGGGACAGGAAGCTCTATAATTTATCCAGGTTACTGCAAGAGCTTCTTGGACCTTCCAGACCGCCACCAGGAGGGGCTTGAAACTTTGGCAGCCTCTCCACCTGAGTTGGAGAGATTGCTATCCAACACATTAGCGGGGGGAAATTCCTCCTTTCCTCCCCGATGGAACGTTCTTTTTTACCGTCCCACATGGGCCAGTTAAGGTAGACCAGGCCAGGAACCGTTCTGCGCCTCCCTAAAACCAAAAGGGAGGGAAACGTGAGCAGGGCTACCTTGTGGGACATTTTCTTTGCTCATACGTGCAGTTTTATTGTGGAAGAGACTCACTAGACTGATTAATGTATCATATAAAACTGTCTCCAAGTTCTCTGACTTCCTCTTTTATCTGTGACAGGAACAAGTTTTTCACATTGACTCGAGGACCGAATCTGGAAAAGGGAGGTGCTCCTTCAACCCTCAAGTGAATACAGTGTCCGTCATGCTCAGTAGGTGCCTCCGCCTTAATGATTTATGCCTCTTCAAATAAAATAAAAATTGTAATCGCCAAACAGAAGAAAGTTTCTACAGCAACAGAGTTTTTCTGAGTGACAGTGTTGGTGCTGTACTTCGATTTTTGCAGCGTCTGTGCGGCCAAGCGCTACAAATAGTCCGCTTCAGACACAGACAGTTCACCAGCTGGTTCGGTGGTTGCTGTGTTGACGTCATATGGGATGGATGATAGAGGCGGGAATGATTGGCATGTTAAGTGAGCGTTCAAACTTCAGAGCTGTAAAGGTTAAAAAAAAAAAAAAAGGTTCATTCATTAATTAATGACGTTAACATTATCTAAAAGTCATAAATTTGTGATTAAAATAAGAAACCAACATGGACTTAGTCCCATCTGTTACTTAAGCGCTCCCTACTTTATTACGTTGGTAATTGGACACATGGAAAAGAGAGTTTACGCAATAATGACGTGATGTATCATTAGTTGCGGCCTGAAACTAATGTAATTTAGTAAATAACCAGTGTTTAATTAAATTCTCTTTAAAATACATTAAACGCAGGACGACAGAGGTTAGCGCTGTACCTCCTTCAGGTCAGGCCGAGCCCTCTCCCCTATATATTCGCCCTCTTTTGATCCCTGATTGGACGAGGGGTGTTGGGTTGCTGTTGACAAGCCTAAAGGCGACGCATTGCACCCTCAGCTCTGCTTTCTGACACCTGAGCACGGCCATGTCAGCAGCAGCCTCGCCGGCTAGTAAGCGCCTTCAGGGATGCACAGCAGGGAGCCTGAGAAGCGCGGCGGATTAATCCGAAGGTGCGCGGCCAAATTGTCGAGGTCAAAGACAATCAGAGACGGTATCTGTGCTTGATCCAGTCTGCACTTCATGTTTTGGACTCGCCGTGGCCCGTCTGAGCGCTGTCGGCACTAACTCCTTGGAAAACCAGCTTGGAATGCGGGCCACATACCCCTAATCCTCCCCTAACTTGCACCACATCCTCTGAAACACATGGTCTGGAACTGATGGATGATGAAGTGAGAGTAAAGGAATGATAAAAAGCATGAACCGCCTACGGAGAGCACAAAGCCTCTTATTAGCAGCGGGACACACACAGACTGTAAATCCATTCACAGAACAATCTTAACGTGATTTACCAGTCGTGGGATACAATATCGGTGTATTTTATCCTTATTATCTTAATTTTCTGAGGCTGTCTCAGCATTTCGGGTTAGATGTACCGTGAAATGTTGCCTTTTTAACAAAATATGTGAGCTTATTGTTGATCTGGTGTGTGTGTGTGTGTGTGTGTGTGTGTGTCCTCCAGACCAGGAGCTGTTCTCAGGCATGTACATTGACTTCATGGGGACAGATGCTGCCATCTTCAGGAGCCTGACCAAGAGAAATGCAGTGCGGACAGACCAGCACAACTCTAAGTGGCTGAGCGGTGAGCACGCAAACATTCACTGGATTTTAAATGTTTAGCATTTTGATTTATTATTAAGTCTCTTTGTCTGTATTTCATTCAGAGCCAATCTTCATTGACGCCCACCTGATACCGGACGGGACCGACCCCAACGACTCCAAACTGTACTTTTTCTTCCGCGAGAGGCTCACGGATAACAGTGGAAACACTAAAAACATCCACACCATGGTGGCAAGAGTGTGTCCTGTGAGTTTGTGGCTAAATGCAGTCATAAATAAGGAGTGTGTGTCGTGTGTGTGTGTGTGATTTCGAGTCGCTATGTGTGGCTTTGGTCCGCAGAATGACATCGGAGGACAGCGCAGTCTGGTGAACAAGTGGACCACCTTCCTCAAAGCCAGGATGGTGTGCTCGGTTCTGGAGGAAGATGGCACGGAAACTCACTTTGACGAGCTGGGTAGGTGAAACGAAGGTTACTCCTACATGTTATGTATTTCCTTTTATTTGTTTGAGCGTCTGTTTTATTTCCACGCTCCGTGAAAGGAGTTTAAAACAAACTTTGTGTTTTAGAAAATACGCAGCCAGAGATCCAGAGATCATAATTCTCGGGCGCTCGCTATTTTCGTTCCAAGGTTTCCAATCATTGCTTTCTCCATAAACAAATCCACGGAACTTCCTTTGTTTGGTCTGGATTAGCTGCAGCCCTTTATCAATTTCCATAACAACTCTTCTGTTGTTTCTGGTTACCTCGTGTTCATATATGAGCATATTATTCCAGTTCTTCTTAACCTCAGCTTTGAAAAGTATAAGCATCAGCCCACAGCGTCTTAGCCCTGTTTTTCTATTTAATCACTGGACGGGTCCATCTGTCGACATGTGCAGTTATTAATTCATGCGTTCATCACTTTTTGGCAATCTCACCTGCAGGATGAGATGATCTGGGATGTGGGGAATTTGTTAAAGGTATTACGCGTGTGCACATATGTGTTTTCTCTTTCAGAAAGTATGTTTTTGCTGGAAACCGATCAGCCCAAGGGCCTGTTGGTGTTTGGCGTCTTCACATCCACAAGGTAAGACGCCGCCGCGGCGAAGCCAACTGTAACATTCCTGCAGGCCTCGGCGGTTATGTTAATCACCGACTGGATATCAGCGGGATGTGCTTGTCAAAGAGCCTGATACATAGAGACGTCATGTGTCATGTCGCAGAACAGCTTAGTCAGAGGGCGAGCTATCAATTACAGCTTCCTGGTGGCTTCACCATATGGCTTTCGTTTTGATGTTCTTTCCCTACGATGGCGAGCAGCAGTGTATTATTTATAGTACACAGTGATACGGAATATGTATTACATGATATGCATTGTTGGACGTCTTCCACAAAAATGGAGTAATAGTACACACAGCAGGAATTTTGAGTGCAGAGAGGGTTTCATTATTGCATTTTTCAGATGGAATCTGATTCCTGTCGGTCCGGTTTCAGAGAAAATGGGGAAAATATACTCAGTTTTTCTGTCTTCACTGTATCTCATGACGCAAATGAGGAATGATTTAATGAATACAGACAGATAAGCAGTATATGTGTATGTACGCTGTATAGAAACATTTACTAAAGTGGTCCCTTTTGAGCAAATATAGATGGGAGAAAGAGAAAGACAAAAGGCTGGTACACGGGCCTCCTTCAGTAGTAGGTGGGGGAATCTATAAAATATATATACCGTTGCCCATAAAGTTGGAATTATTTTTTATTCCTATTTATATGTGTAGAAGAGACTAATCAATATCTATTCAGAATAAATCACACTGTAACATTTCATGAGAAGAGGTAAAAATATTTTATTCCAACTTCATTAAGTTTATTTTAAAATGAAATAATTAATTTAGAAACATTTAAACTATAACACAACGATGAGATCTCAGGAATGTAATTTGGCATTTCCTGTAATACTTTGTGTGCCGGTATCACGTTCGTGCAGATACATATTTCCATGATTAGTGAGCTAAAATGTGACGTGGAGATAGTTTTCACATTACATTAAATACTATTATATGTATCAAAACATAAAGTTTTCATGAGCTAAAAAAAACACCTTTTCACCTTTTTGATATTATGTATTTGAGGACTTATTTTAAGTTTAAATTTAGTTTCAAATGTCAGAACGCGTAATCCTTTAGTTTGTCTCAAAAATTCAAAATCAACAAATCCGGATAAACATGCAACACATGATGTAATATAACAAGTCTATTGGATTATACATAAAAAGTAAACACAAGGCAGAATGGTTATTAAAAACGATGCTGAACATCATTTAAACGTCACGATTTTCGACGTCTGTGGTAATTTATGGAAACCACACTGCGTAAACTCTCATCCTGCTGAAAGTCAGCACGGTTGCATTGCAAATTTGAGGGTTTAAGGAAATGGTCACTTGATCCGACTGTTCTGATCTCTAATTGGGTTCGTCTGGTTAACCCAGGGTGACGCTGCCACAGGCCCTCAATCCACTTGTTACCTCAGGATCTTAGGAAAGGCTACAGCAGTGTATCCCCGGCTCAGAGAACACAGCCAAGACAAACAGTGAGGTCTCTTAGCTCAATATTATTCCTATCTCCACACTGAGTTTCTCCCTCCGTGTCCACTTCGCACAATATGCTTCTGTTCTCCTTTTCAACAAAGCCTCTTTTATGTGCTAAGCAGTGTGATTTTAAACTGACGGAGCCAGACCACATCAGATCAATGAGGGCGGGAAATATGCGAGCTGTGTCCCCTCTGACAGCGGCTCCACCCAGACTGCATGACTGGCACAACCTTTAAAAAAAAAACACACAAGAGCAGAATATTTTAAATGGGTGTGTTTCATAAAAGTATGCATCTCATTTCCTCCAGCTCCGTGTTTAAAGGATCAGCAGTGTGTGTGTACAACATGGCCGACATCCTCACCGTCTTCAACGGGCCCTTCGCTCACAGAGAGGGTCCCAACTTCCAGTGGGTGGCCTTCCAAGGACGCATCCCTTATCCGAGGCCGGGAACTGTGAGTTAATTTCTGCAATTTCTGTTATGTTCATATAAAATATACATCCTAATCTTACGTAATGATAATATTATATTATTTTTATATAACCTGTAAGACAACCAAGAAGAAGTTCAAAGCTAGAAAGAAAAAAAACATAAACATGTAATGGCCCCAGTATCGAACCCTGTGGTACTCCATATTTACCCTCATACATTCAGATCAGTTATTAGCATACATACTGTACATATTGTTGTCTGTTCATTAGTCTTAATTACTTCCATCTTTACTCCCACCTATATACCACATAAATATGTGTATTGTCTATTGGAATAGATTTCAGTATAACTTACAGTAATTTACAGGCATGAGAATGATGCTGATTGCTTAATACACAATACACTCATTTCCACTTTTTCTTTTTCCAGTGTCCCGGTGGAGCATTCACACCTGACATCCAGACAACAAAAGAGTTCCCAGACGACGTGGTGACCTTCGTACGGAACCATCCAGTCATGTTCAACCCCATCTACCCAGTGGGAAGGAGACCTCTAGTGGTCCGGACCAACGCTGACTACAAATACACATCAGTGGCAGTGGACCAGGTCATGGCTGCCGACGGGAACTACCAGGTGCTCTTCCTGGGCACAGGTACGAATGTAAAGATTTGAACACAGCCATCTTCTTATGACCACAACAACAGCTATATTGTGTTTTGTATATTCAAGTTTTATGTATATCCTCCTGCACTGTAAGTAGTTTGGTTAGCTATCTCTTATTTATTAAAGGGGTTTGATTTTTTGAGGCCACAGCCTGCATGACCATTGGAGCCCAACTGATACTGGATTTTTGGGGCTGATGCTGATATTAATACATAAAAGTGTAAAGAATCTGATAGCTAATATATATTCATAGAGTAGAGTGAATGCCATAATAGCATGACGCAGCAAAGTATCATTATCATCATCATCGATGCCATAATTAGATCATGTCGTGTAAGGCAGGACTTTGACCTTTAATTTTACTGAGTCAGGTGAAAGAACACGCAGGTGTGTCGAGATCAGCTCACTCGTCTGGGCCGTATTTGTTTTAATCTAAGACCCGCCTACGTCTGCTGTTTCCGTGCACATAACATGTCAGCGAAACAGAATAATATGCATGTCCGCGTAAATAATTATGCATGCATTCATGTCCACTTGTGCACATGTTTGCTCTCAGCAAGCCGCTCTCTCGCAGCTGCTTGTGTTTATCAGCCAGCCTCTCCTCCACTCTGCCTGGTTTTTCTTGAAGGAAAGCCCAGTGCTGTCTCACCATATGTGGGGCCCCCGCAAAAAAGAATTGCCGCTTTGTCTGAATAATGAGGGAGACGCTCTCTTATCAGGCATTTCCAGGAGCCGTTACTGTAACTCCTTCTTCCGGCTCTGATGCTCTCCCAACTCCCAGGACAAAACAGCCATACTGATGATGATAGTGCTGCATTTTATCCTTTTCGTGGCCCTCGTCCTCCCTTTCGCAGGCTTAAGAGCTTCCATTCTCACTAATGCCACAGTTGATTTTGCTATGGAAACAGGCCATAGCCATCATGCTTAATTTAAAAGCAAACATGGGCAAAGAAAAACAGGCTTGGGGTTTATTTTTTGGGCATAGCCACATTTATGGTTTAGAAACGTGTGTGTTTGGTTACAGCTCATGACGTGTCTGCTTTCTGCTCCCAGACAAAGGTACGGTTCAGAAGGTGATTGCGCTTCCAAGTAACCATTCCCTGCATGAAGATCTGATCCTGGAGGAGCTGGAAGTGTTTAAGGTCAGCTGTCTGTTTTTCTCCCCTCTCTTTTATTATTCCACTCTTACTTTCATCCCTTTTTACTCCCCTAAAATCAAAGGCAGGGAGGAGGAGGGCGAGCTTGGCCACCACACAAAGGCCAGGGGGCAGACAGACAAAAGAAGGGTGGCATTCGGGAGATGGATGTTCTGCAGTGTAGTGCAGCGTGTGATGGGAAACATACTTACCTGCTGCAAGAGTCTGGCGGTTGCTCCGCGCGAACCTTCGCACATGCTGTTTCATCTTATCGCTATAAGTGTGATCAACCTGTGATCAGACGTAAAGGCCGCGGCTCCTTTGATCTTCCACTGCGCTGACCAGATTTATTCTCGAGAGACGGGCCGTATTTGTTCTAGAAAGTTAAAGACATCTGGCGAGAAGCTGATCCGTGATGGCTACGCTCTCTGCTATGATTATTTTAGTCTTTAAAGAACACTCTAATGAGCTGTTTTCTACAATAATAACGGACATTTTCAAAGGAGCATTTTGGGAAATGGTTGCTTTCTTGTCAAGAGTTAGGAGAGAAGGTCGATACCAGCGTCATATCTGTACGGTGGATATGAAGCTATCAAGGGCAGCCAGTTAAAATACAACCTTTAACTAATCATCAAACGCTCAATGAGAGAATTGGCATATTTCATCCAACTATTCCTCTAAAATGTTATGAAAACGACTGTGAACAATGGCTACAAGCTCTGAATTTGGTTCCCGTATGTGCTATTTTTCAGAATCAAGCTCCTGTTACGAACCTGAGAATATCCTCCAAAAAAGTAAGTGTCCGTCTAACTTTGCGTGCTCACATATTAAGTGCAGTTTTATTGTTTTAACATGTTATTCACTGTGCGTGGCTACTATGTAATGGACGAAACAAAAATCCCCTGTGCGTATTAAGTCTCCCAAAGGCAAAGGAAATAATAAGCCATAATTGTTCCTGCGCTCTGCCTTATTTTCCTGTCAGCCGGCCACTTATTAAGACAAACAGGGCGGCTGACATTTGAACTGTTTACTTTGCAGCAACAGCTGTATGTCAGCTCCGAGTTCGGGGTCTCTCAGGTCTCCCTGCACCGTTGTCACGCTTACGGCTCGGCTTGCGCCGACTGCTGCCTCGCCAGAGACCCCTACTGCGCATGGGACGGACTCAGCTGCTCCCGCTTCTATCCCACCGGCAAAAGGTACACAAACGTTCACAGTTTCAAGGCTCATAACTGCGGTTATGTGTCACAAATTTCAGGCAGTAAAGTATTTAGTGTCCACCAAGGGTTCTTCTCTCCACGGTGTAGAAAAAACAAGCTTTAAGGCCGCAGAACAAAAAAAAATCAGTGTTAATAAGTGCTGACAGGTGTTGATTAGAGTGCCTGTTCATGGAGGGAGCTACTCCAAACTTTCACAAATGCTAAATAAACATTAGCACTGGGTAGATTTTTGATTAACATGCAGGATTTCTGTTCACTTTTGCCCAGTTTGCCATGAAAACCTGCTTCCAAAAGTCGTACTCATCAGCTGTAAAACAAATGTGAAATCACTGCACCACGCCCGGCCCTACTGAGCGTGCAGCAATATGTCAAACATGAATATGCTCACAACTTGTGAGGCCCAAAAGATCACATGAAATCCTTCAATGATTCTGCTTTTGTTGGTTCCCTCCCACCGTCTAGACATAACACAGACAAAGAGGTATGAGTTCGACACCTCGCCTCTGAACTGATACCTCTCTCTCTCTCTGGACTCTTTAAGGACCCAGCTGCCTGTCTCTTGACATTCCAGTCAGACGCAGGTCAAGTTTAGCTTGGTCGCAGAACAAAAAAGCGCGGCGCCTGTTTTTCCTGCGGAGAAAAAAAAGTGTCTGAAAAGTGTCTGAAATGTGTCAGCTGTTTACATGCTCTTTTCCTCAAGCTGTTATATGTGACTGTGCACCACTGAGTGGAATAACAGTCAGATTTTCCTCATATTGTTTTGGCACTGGCCGCTCTCTTCCACAGTTTTTTATTTATACTCACTGCTTTTTCGTCTTTATTTTAGGAGAAGCAGACGGCAGGACGTTATGCATGGGAATCCACTCACTCAGTGCAGGGGATTCAACTTGAAAGGTGATTTAAAGCTGCACTTTTTATTTTCTAGTAAGAAATGACTGTGCAGAGTGTGAAAATCATTTCCTTTGCAGCTTAGCCTCTTTTAGCTAATTGTTTCGATTTCACGGCCCACAAACTGCGTCATAAACCTCACAACAGCAGGCAGTTGTTTTCAACAGAAACCCCATTGAAAGCTAGGGGCAACAAAATGCCCTGTAGCTAAGCTCCTTTTAGTCAATAGTTTAGATTTTACGGCCTACAAATGACCCTGTGAGCAACCACACACCAGCAGGCAGTTGTTTTCAGCAAGAAAATCCCATTCTAAGCTAGCAAAAAGAGAAGCACCTAGCAGCTATAAAGCTAGACAATCAAAACAAAAGTAAAAACTTGATTTACATTCATCAGGTGACCAGAAGCTAACGTTGCTGTGCTTCAGCAGAATGTGTAAATAAGCTACTGTTGACTAATGTGTTTATTGTAGTTTCTCCTTCATGCTACAAATGCGAGCACGAGGCCGCTAGGTGCCACTCCTACACACTGTTCCTTTAAATATTCACCCAAGATATGGATTTCTAATGGGATATTTGTCATTTCACTGACACATTCAATGTAAAAATAGTTCCACATTTGATGCCAAAACTGTCATCAACAGACGATGAGATCATAGTTGTTTTTGCCAGAGCTGTATCTATGACGGCTGTGTATCTTTATGTGCCTATGTGCCTGTCCAGGGGTTGTTTGCGTTCATCCTGTGAGTCTGGGCGCTGCACAGCATCATGCAAATTCACACATTCGACTGGCAGGGTGCAGTCTAATGAAAGGAGAGGATTTGCTCCCCAGAGAGTTTCATTTCCGTGAACAGTTTACGTCTCTAAATGAACACGAGCTTGGGGAATCAACCATATGGTCATTACCACTAATTATTCAGAACCCTGTCATACATCCAGCTGAGTGATGGACCATTTAGCTGCAAAGAAACACGCCACGGTAAATGAGATGAAACGGAGTCAGTCCGACGCAGTGGAGGTTGTTTTGTTTGTCTGTAGAAGATGATGAAGTCTGGGTGGAGTTCGGTTTATGCTGCAGGTGTCAGACTAAGCTTTGTGTCAACATTGCTGTCTCACTGCTGGGACTTGAGACAGATTTGGGGCCATCTGTGGGGTTCGTGTCCGTCAGCAAATGACGTCTGTGATGTGATCGACTCTGTGTGTGTGTGTGTGTGTGTGTAGCCTATAGAAATGCGGTGGAGATGACGCAGTATGGCGTGAAAAACAACACCACCTTCCTGGAGTGCCTTCCAAAGTCTCCACAGGCTTCTATCCGCTGGCTTATTCAGAGGGACAATGACAGGAGGAAGGAGGTCAGTCTGACATTTTTAAAGAGGTTATAAGGGGACATCACACTCCACGCTCACCGATCAGTACCACATTAAACATGTCAAGCGATCAAATGAGCTCACACTCTTGATAAGGACTTGTATCACGCGAGGAATGACCCGGTGGCGTTTATTGCCAGCATCCTAATGAACAGTTCAAACATGAAATAGACCTTGACTAATAACTGGACTCTCAGCAGGGAAACATTTTCAGCCTTTCAAAAGGCCGTTTAAAGTTTAAATAAAGCTGGTCAAGAGAGCCCCTGCTTGATAAAAACACATCTTTTATGGATTTAGCTCTCGCCTCTGTGGAGTAAAGACTCACAGTAATGACCGCTTTATAGCCGTTTCCTCACGAGAGTACAAGTTGGCCTGAAAATAAATCACTTTAGTTTTATGGTGTGTAATCAGAGGAGTCTTATCCAAACGGCCTGGCTGATTTTTTTTAAAGCGGTCAATGCAAAGGGAATAAAAAATGTTGCATTTAGGCTGCCAGTGTCAGTTTACTGACATGACTTTGACTCCCATTTTAATCTCTTTTAGCAATTTTACTTTGGCGACCCTTCTTAGACAACTTCTTTGAGCTATTTTAGGTGTTTTGAAGCAAAGACATCTTCATAAAATGTATTTCTAGTCAAACATATGTAGTGTAACCTACAAGAGAAACCAAAATAATAAGTAATAAAATAGTCCATCTGGCCTTTTTTTTCAAGCAATTGGCAAACAAATTACAAAACCTCTCCAATGTTTCTGAGATTTCATGAAAAACAGTCATTCTTGAGTCATCGCAGTATGTACAGTACAGTCTCTTAACTTTTTATGAATCTCATTTGCATATCTATTTTTAAATGTCAGTATAATTGCAACCAATGACTCACAATTTTATTTCATTAGTATGGACATAAGTCATAAGTATTGATGTATAGTGTAATAAAATGCTACAAAAAATGGCACTAGAGCAGATAAGATACGCTCTATAGTAGGTCATTATGGGTTAATTGTGAAACCAGAGATAATGTGTGATATAAAATCTGCATCAACACCATTCTTCCATGAGATATTCCCTCATTTGGTGTTTGAGGATCAAAATAGTTGTTAAAATGTTAAATATTAAAGTTTGTTTTGGATTTGTCGATAGACATGTAGATTTAGATCTTCCCATTCTCTCTGCACACCATATGGTTGGGGTTATGACACAACCCGATTGTGCCAATCACAGGTGAAGCTGAGCGACCGCGTCCTCTCCACGGAGCACGGCCTCCTCATCCGCTCCGTCCAGCTGTCCGATCAGGGCCTTTACTACTGCCTGACCACCGAGAACAGCTTCAAGCGCACCGTCGCCAAGATCCGCCTGCGAGTGCTGAGCGAGGCCATGGTGAGCGTGCTGACAGACAAACAGCAGTCGCCGTGGGCGTGGGCCAGCTCGTTGCACCCTAAGGTCCTATTGGCAGCGTTCAGTCCAGCAGAGAGCCTGGCAGTACAACAGTACTGCAAAGAAAGGAAGGAGCTCCAAAACCTCCAGCAGAGGCAGCAGCAACCACAACCGCCTGGACCTCTAAGGGGGGACCTGGCCAAACTGAAGCCCCTGCTGGACCGGAGGAAGAGCCGCAACCGCCGCAATCACGTCCCTGAGGTCTGACGCAGGAGGCAGACACTGACACGCCTTCACGCGCCTTCCTCTGTTTCCACATTTTCCAAGTCTCATCTCAAACCGCAGAGCTGCACCGTGGACGCGCAGTAAAACGAGGAGGTGGGTGCGGGGAGTTGTTTATTCGGCAGTATCTCTATTTCTTGCATGAGGCACTGTGACCAGATGGCTGTGACATACACTAACGCACACTCACAGGCACCCACAAGCCGTTCATCACAAACTGAAGTGGCCCTGATACGAGTGCCCACGAAACAAAACAGCGGCCTGAGTTGATATTGCTTATGATAATGCAGCTATCATCTTATCGTACGTTAGATATCAGAGGGGCAACGGTTGGATTTTTAGCACACAAAAAAATCATGAAATTACATGAAGGAGACAAAAGGGAGACAGATGCATGTTTGACAGCGGGCGCCCTCTCAAAGTGTTATACTAGTGTCTTAGTAGATTCCTACTCACATTTATATGTTTACTTTAAACTAACAAAAACGTCTCCACACTTTTCTCGTCACGGGTTGACAGCCTCGCATGCTGTCCGTAATAACTCATACAAAGCGCAGATGGTAAGATTCCCCCATAAAAAGTGTTAGATTCCAGCGCTGTAAGTTACAAACGTGTTAGTTCAAAGGCCAAAACAAGCAGAAATAGTAGTAAAGTACTGAGTAGAATAAAGTCTGTGTGAGCTGTTGCGAATCTCTCTCCTCATATTTATTCCCATTAGTCAGACGTAC
The DNA here is from genome assembly GCA_014281875.1 of Nibea albiflora. Lineage (NCBI taxonomy): Eukaryota > Metazoa > Chordata > Actinopteri > Sciaenidae > Nibea > Nibea albiflora. Next base: position 5,388,141 of record CM024810.1, read on the forward strand.
ATGCAAGGTGACGCGCCTCACTGCAAACTCGGCTGTGTCACACGTCTGTCGTTTCTAGCACAGAAGCATGTTCGTAGATATTCATAACTAACGTAGAGATCTCTTAATGGTTGGGTTAGATTTGAGTAACCAGACTAGCAGATGCGCACATTTTAGTTTGTGTAAAGCAATTAAAAAATATGGAGTTTACATCAGGAGATGCTGAAACAATGACAGTGTCCTTCTCTGGATCCACGTTTTCCACGTCGTCTACAGCGGAAGTGGACATATTTTAAAATCATTAATTATCTGTGAGATAGACCTTTTGACATTATGTGAATAGACTTTCTTTTGCAGCAGCAGCAGCGTAGTTAATGTAGATAGAGATTATTTGTTGTTTGTGTACAGAGTTTTTTTTTTTTTTTTGGTCTGTTTCATCCTTTTTAATTTAATGTTGTGCCGAGTTTTGTGAAAAAAACGTGTTTTTTTTCATTGTGTATATAATTTCAACATATTTCACCACCTATGACTGTATCTGCAAATTGCGGAGACGTACGGGATTATTTTTATTTTTGAGAAAAAAAACAAAAAAAGACTTTCTAGCTGTACTTCTTCCCTCATCTGCTCCACGTTTAATAAAACTGTGTGACCGGCATCATGTCAGCTTCATGTCACTCGGTGTAATATCAGTGTTATGAAACGTGTATTTCTATTTATTAATGTCATGATAGCCCGAATAAATCTGTTCAGATGAATCTCAGTTTTACAGGAAGGTCATGCATTTTATTGTCAAACATTTTTCTCAAAATGTGAAGGTGTGAACGCGTCATCCCTCTGTCCACGATGGGCCGTGTCATGCTACTGTATGAAGTCTTGTTATATTGGAACATTCACACTGTTGGCACTATGTGATTTGGGGAAATAACCTCATCTGCTTACTTGCTGAGATTTCGATGAGAAGATTGATACCACTCTCATGTCTGTACGATAAATATGAAGCTAAAGCCGACAGCTGGTTAGCATAGCTTAGCGCGGAGACTGGGAAAAACAGCACGCTCTGTCTGACAAAGCAACATTTGCGTAATTAAAACTCACTCACTTATAATATCTCAATAGTACATTCAGTACGAAAGACATAATGCAAAAACAAGAGGTCAGTTCTATCAAACTTTATGTGCGGGATTTGTTACGTAGCCAGGCTTTTGCTACGAGAAGCTAACAGCCATTAGCCATGAAGCTACAGCCTTTAGCAAAGGCTAAGGTGAAAAATGTTGTTTCTCAAATTCCCAAACTATCATTGACATGAATATGTTGACTACTACTTGGCGGCACAGTGGTTAGCATAGTTTTTAGCACAGTGGTTAGCATAGTTTTTAGCACAGTGGTTAGCATAGTTTTTAGCACAGTGGTTAGCATGGTCCCCTTACAGCAAGAAGGTTTGAACCCCTCAGTCAGCTGGGACCTTTCTGGGTAGGTTAATTGGTGTCTCTAAGTTGGCTAAAGTTAGCTCTGTGATGAACTAGCAACTTGTCTATAGGCTGTACTCCACCTCTTGCCCGATGTCAGCTAGGATCAGGTCCAACCAGCCGCAAACGGTTAAGGATAATTTATGGGTTTAATATTAAGTTGAAGCTCAAGAGGGTCCAGCTTTTCAGACAAAAACGTCTGTCCTAAATTTCAGTGGACGATCCCTCAAGGTTGCAAACTGCGCCGCCTCAAAGAAGAAATGTAAGGTCTGTTGTGATCTTAATGAAACACATATATGTGTGTAACATGTCAGATTCAGGCCGAACAGTAAAATCAACGACGCAAGGAGGCTGCAGAGGGTCATTTAAAACCCATAACATCCAAAAGAGGTCTCTCTGCTGGGCAGAAATTCTGCTTTCTCACCAAACAAACCCAACTACCACTCATAACCACAGTATAATCATCCCCCAGTCCATTTTTATACTCTTTTTGATTTATGGGCCACTCAAGGTAAAGAGGAAACCAAATACTTTGCTTCAGCGTGCACAATGTGGAGGTTTGTTTCAGCAGCGTGACGGGTCTCCACTGTATTTTGGATTGAGAGGGAGGGTAGACCAGATTGGAACCCAACATTAGGAATGGGACACCCAGTGAAAAACTCTTTTTCAGATTTTATTCATTTTTGAAGGTACTAGTTCAGCAAAGGACGTGAATATTGGTGTAAGGTTAGGTTCATGTCCGTTTTATTGTACAGGATGTCAAGCAAATTTCTCATTTTTCCTCTGTGCGGATTGATGACCTGACAGTTCAGAGGAGTCTCCCCTCCCTTTAGAAATCCCTGATCAAGCTAATGTTACAGTGTTTGCAATTAAAACAATACTTGGCAAAGGAATTCAGCTCTTTGAGTTTTACAAAATCACAGTATCTCTCCCTTTGTTATCAAAGGAGGTATGACATTATAAATAACACTGAAATTCCAAAAAAGTGCAGGTCTATATCAAAAGGTTTGATGTCCCATAGCAGCTTAGATGCACGGTGCTCACACAACAACAGATACTTGGATCACACAAACTTGGACTGGGTTCTGTCCCTTCCCCTCAACACGCAGTAGAAGAAAAAACACAGGACGAAGATGGCCAAACCAACTCCCAGCAGCCCCTGCTGTATCATCTCCAACATCTCAACGCGGGAGAAGAGCTCCGTCTTAAACATATCAGCCGTTTCGTCATCCAACGCAGCCGTCTGGTTACGTGGACGGAGACAGAGAAAGAGTCACTGATTATTACGCATCCCAGGCTAGCAAACTAAACACTCCACCGCTGCAGGGTTCCCATTATCTTACCTCATTCAGCCAAACAATGGGGAATATGGTGTAATCCTTGACTTTCTTAAGCACCCTGCAGAGAAAGATTTCATTAGTTGGCATTCAGTGCATGATATTATCTGAAACGCTCTTGTTTGTGTGACAGTAAAGATACAGCAAATACGGGTTTCTTTGAGGAATAGATTGACATTTTGGAAAACACACCTTTTCACTTTATTGCGTGAAGTTAGATAAGAAAACCATCTAACCACTTATGTGTATGCGAAATATGAAGCTACAGCCAACAGGTGGTTAGCTTAGCTTAGCACAAAGACTGGGAACAGCTACCTGTCTGAACAGATCAAATTTTTTGTCTAATATAAAGCCAAAAGAAATAATTCAACATGTGTTAATTAGTGAGTTTTGGAGGTTTTGGTTGGCAGGCTAGCTGTTACCCCCTGCTTTCAGTCTTTATGCTAAGCTAAGCTAACCAGCTGTTGGCTGACATGAGAGTGGCCTCAATTTTAGCATTGAAGTGTTGTCAAGAAAGCAAACCCCAAACTTTCCGTTCTCAAAAGGTAAAACACAACTTACGTGATGACCTTTGATGGTCCGTACATCATGTTCACTTGAATTCTCTTGGCAAACCTCAAGGTGAAGCCGGTTGTCTGTTGGGAAAATACCACAAAAAAGAAATAAGAATCAGAGTTGCTGCACCTAAAGGTAAAAAAAAAAAAGATACAAAGTTTATACGGTCTTACAGGTTCCACATCCAGGTAGGTGAAGTGGTGCTTCTCGCTGGGATTGAGGCCCAACACCGTCTCATGCAGTAAGGGACTGCCATAAAGGAAGTGAGGCAGAGAGATGTAGATAGGCTTTCCTGTTTAGATGGCAAGAAAACAAAGACAACTTAAAATGCAGAATGATAAAACAGAAGTAGAAGATGCAGGATGGATAGAAAAACTGACCATCCTGACAGGAACTGATGTCCAGTACTCCAGCCATGGTGCAATTCTTGGTGACCACTGGGTCTTTGCAGTAACACTGGTTGCCTGGGTTTACCGTAGGGGCAGCCAATGTGTCTGGCAGCAGGGCGTAGCGGTACACTTCAATTCCCAGCAGGTCCAGGTTCTCCATGAAACTTGCTGGCACAGATCTGAAGACAAAAACAACACATAGATGAGTTCAAAAGTCTTCCAACATCTGTCCTTCATGCACCTTTCAGTAATGATACCAGTACACTACCGTGTTGGTATTGGAAAGGCTCTGACCTCTAGTGGTTACCTTGAAGAAATTGCATGGTTACAGTTCTCAAATTAAGATGGTAAACCTCCCGTCAGTTACACTTACTGGCCTACTTATTGGCCCACTTAATGTTAGTCAGACTACATCAGATGAAATTGCATCCACAAAATGAAATGTTTCATCACCTGCAGATATCCGATGAGAAGAAATAGAGGGGGTTTTTCTTGTCCACGAAGGGAGGGAAAGACTGACGCGTCTGCGAAAGAGGGGAGGAGAAGGAATCAGGTCAGAAACGTGATCGTGGACGTTTAGAGCTGCAGAAGTGAGTCGACGTACGAGCCACACCTGTCCCGTTGATCATGTCACAGTACTGGTCGTTCCAGAAAGATAATTTTCTGTGAAACAAAATTAAATTTGTCAGACAAACTTGCATGATTTGATTTAATTAGTCTGGGTGAATATCTCCTGAACTTTATGTACATTCAGACTCACTTCTCTCCTCGCCACCTGTCAATTACTCCCACTTTAGAGATGTCATCCTTCCCATTAAAGACATTGTAGGGGCCATCAAATGTCTCGTTGTACTAGGGGGAAAAAAATTGTATTTCTGTGTTACTGCTAGTTCTTTCATGCATTATATGTATAAGTGTAAGTAATAATATCTGTTTACTCACATTTGGAAATAGAGCCACTTCTTCTTTCAGCATTGGGTCTGTGTAACCCCACAGGATTTCCTTGACTGTACGGCGTTGGAATAAGGAGGAGTTGCTTGCCTTTATCATTTTGTCCAGCACCATATGAAGCGGTTTTGGAACCAATGAATAAGCTCCCTGAAAAGAAAAATCAAATGCAAGCTTATAATTGCTTCATCTGTGATGGTGTCGATTATAAAAGGCAACAGTGTTGTTCTACAGCAGGGGTGTCAAACTGTTCCACAAAAGGGCCGGTGTGGCTGCAGGTTTTCTTTTCAACCAAGCAGCAGCACACCAGACTTGACTCATTTAATCAACTGATCTCAGTCTTCAGAGAGTTGATTGGTCAAACTGTGTGCTCTTGTTCGTTTGGAACAAAAACCTGCAGCCACACCGGCCCTTTAGTGGAACAGTTTCGACACCCCCGTTTCTACGTGCGAAACGTGCACAAAACTGATGTCATCGCCTGAGATAAGTCTGTAATTAACCCTCTTTTATGATTACAAGCAATTGCTTACTTATTATTTGAGCCTTATCAAAGTCTGAAGAGAAGGCTACGGATGGTGAATGCATAAATATAGCCTGTCATTGCAAAATTATGATTTACTGCTCATAATTTCCAGACTCCAACACGGCATCGTTTTTGTGTCAGCGTCACATCTGTCAAGTACCATTTCTTGCTCAGGTTCATGCTGTTTTTACTAGCTGACTTAAATGATGTAGCAAATTTTACAACTTCTGCAGGGTTCTTGCTTGGTGTTCATACAACAGTTACGATGAGGATACTGGAATACTGCTGTTAGCCTGCAAAGTTAGCCAAAAATTATATTTGATTATTCCTTTATTGAAGGGTAAACCACTACAATGAAAGACATCAATTGACCAGAATACGCAACTCTTGCTGACTTGCTTGTACGCTTTTTGGCTGCTATACAGCTCATCCCAGTTCATTTGTCATGTTTTCATTACAGCGGCTAATTACTTGCTAAAAATTTAAACTTACATTAGTTCTGCTCTCGTGTTTCTTTCTCGCTAATCAGATTTCTCCTCCTGCTAACACTTCTGCCACACTACTCTTCTTCTAATAACTGTGGCCATGACTGTGGGTCATGCTATCTTTGCAGGTATTGTACTTGAGATCCGAAAAACACTGACTCCTGCAAAATAACATCTCCCGAGGTAAGCAATATCAGCATCCGAGAGATTTTTTTAAACCAACTTCAGTTACATAAACAGTTCCCAATCTGAAGCTGAGTCCGGAAAAGAAAACACAGAAATTAGCTTATTGTTGCTAACATCTACGCTACTAGCAAATGAAGCTAGCTGTCATTAAAAACATTCTTAGAGTCGTTGAAGCAAAAATTGTCCCACTGTATTTGCTTGTGTTGATAACTTCTAAGCCACTCTCTGGAATTAGCCATTGGTGTTTAACTGCATGCTCCTTCCTTCCTTCCTTCCTTCCTTCCTTCCTTCCTTCCCAAGCTATTCATCTACACGCACTGTAACTCTTCATGATGTAGTACACTGTTTCCAAATCTGGGGGACCCTCTATGGGCTTAAAGGATAAATCTAAAGATGATTGACGGAACAAAAACATACTGTATTTCTGTTCTGCATAGCACGTCATTTGTCTTTTTGAGCCCTATAAATCACTGTGTTGAATTCAAAACTCACAAACAACCCGTCCAAAAGGGGCACCCGCCAAAAAGAGCTAGCGAACCAGTAAAATGAATGGCTTCAGACCAAAGCAACCCAGGGAAGAACAGCTTGATTTGGCTTCGGCTTGGCTTTAGAGGTACGGTGACTATTAACAGCAGAGCTGAGTCAAGACAGAAATCGCCGCCCAGCGGGGTGACGATCACTTACAGCCACAGCCAGGTTGAGGGAGGTGACTTTGTCTTCCTCTGGTCCTACTGACATCGACGGCTCAAAGATGGCACCGAACGGCAGCAAGTAGGAGACAGTGTTATTGGGGTTAAACGTGATGTTTTCTTTGGGAAGATATCTTGTCCTGCATGAGGAGAGAGGGTCTTGCTTTCATTAGAAGAGAGACAAATTTGTGTTTCAAAAAATGATATACAGGAGGTAAACAAATCAACTTTACCTGTATGTGTAAGGTCCTTTTTCCACTACTACTGGAATTGCGCCATACTCCAAAACCTCCAGGGGGTTTTTCAAGTCAAATAACCAGAACTGTCTGTACACCTTTCCCCCTACAGTCACCCAGTTGTCGTAAGCTGTCGTTCCAGTCTCAATGACAGCTTCCTAAACCCCGCAAACACACAGACAGAGTCTATTTTTAACATGCCTCAAGATTGCCAGCAGGCCAGCCACCCCACTGATACATAAAAGCGGTGCATGCTCTGTTATGAAAAAAAATGTCCAAGCGTTTTCAGTTATTCTCCACGGTGCCTAAAAAGATAACAGACGCTGATCTTTTGATGGATGACAGCAAGGCACACTTCCTGCACAGCTTCTTGTTTACCAGTTAAAGCAGCTCTCCAAAAAGCACGCCTCTCATTTCTCCTGATTCACCTTGATCTCTATGTACACACACACACACACGCACACACATTCACACCCTCTGTCACTCCTTATGCTCCAGCCCAAGGGTGAAACTGAGCACCTTACCTTCTCCACTGTCTTCTCAATGATGCTGTTACCCAGTGGGATAAGGACACCTCCCAGGATGGCTACCACCGCCCCAAACACAGCTCCGACTATCAGCCCGCACTCTCTGGTACAGCAGCCCATGGTGGTGGTGTACGTTTCCCTTCTGTCCGACTGTGCGTCTGTCTGTCTGCCTTGCTTGCCTGGCAGACTGTTCTCCTTCTGCCTGTGTGTTTGTGGTGTGTGCTAGTATGTGCGGCTCGTCTGCGTGTTTGTGTCCCAGAGGCAGCAGCAGCACGGGCAGGCTGTACCATCAGAGGAGCTGACGGAGCAGTTGAGGCCAGGTAAAGGTACAGACACCTCTGGGAGGTGCCCAGGGACATAATTGGTGTTATATAATAATAATAATAAAAGTTTAAAGTGCAGCTGACTCTCTCTGTGTCTATCTAGACACTATCAGTGCTATGTGATAACAGCTACTATAGTACATGTGAAATAGTCTGAGAAGTAAGGGGGGAGAAGGAGTAGTGCAGAAAATCCATTCAAAAAATTCACTTCTGAGCTCAGAGTCGCCATTTTTTTGATTTGTTTCATTGATTTTGTTATATTTTAATATCTCGTAACTGTGAGATGAAGCCAGCTGGACTTGACATAACTGATGATTTATCAGGATGTGAGATATCACTTCTAGATATGCGATGACCTGGCAGGTTTTTATTTCCAGTTTTCTTTCTTATCTATCTTTCTTTATCTGTTATTTCTCTTATCGCCTTGCTAAATTCTGCTCGTCTCAGCTGCAGTCCCACCAGAACACACAAAAGGACATTTATATAACTCATTTAAGTTGTGCAGAAGCAGTTATGTGTTTGTGAGTGTGTACTTTAATGGAAATAATTCAATGAATTCCTTTGTAAGGCATTTCCCCTGTGCTTATCTTGATTTACTATCGTGATATATCACATGGTGGCTGTTGGATACAACACCCTTGAATGTTACACAACACTTCAGTCCCCAGTGGTCAAACTCCAAAACACTACCCTCCCTGGTAAACGCGTGTGTCTTTCACTTTGTAATCCAAGTTTTCTTATTATAAATCTGAAGTCTCGAGTCCACGATAAACCCCGATGACATCACCATGACAGCAACATGAGCTATTTTCTCCAACTGCACAAAGCCCCTCTGAAGCTTTACTTCCAGGCTGTGCTGTCCCCCCTCTGTGACGAATGAACTCCTCCTTAAGTGTAAAATTAGAGGAGTGCAGCTGCCCCTTTAAAATGATGACATTTTAAAAGCCTTGCAGCAGCAAAGCCTTTTTTTCTTAAAGAACCCTTTTTTTCTACCATTGAGTAAAGAGATGACCCCTGACTCAGGGACACGTATTATTGATGCTGCGTATTACATTTAATGCGTAACGTTACAACCGCAGCACAGAACAGCTGACAAACCGTGATGTCTAACTCAAATAGTGAGCACAGCATCTGCACAAATGTGGGTTAAGTAAGTGATTCGGATTCACTCTGAGAAGGTTGTGTCCTGTAAATATTGCAACAGAGACATTTTTGAGATTTTTTTGGGGAACATTTTGTTCAATCATCTGCATGTAGTATGTTTTTTTAATTTTGTTTTCAACAATCGTACATAATTAGTAAACTTGTTCTATGACTAATCTGGTGTTATCTTCTCCCTGATGCATTTTTCTATCAGCTGTTTTAACATGCAGAGGGTGAAAGCTCTACTTATTTAGATTTTTGTCCTAAATCTTTAAAAAATCCCATTTTAACTTCTTAAGTAATAGTCTAAACATTTAAAATATGTTTTTTTTCTTCACATAAATGTATGTATATATGTGTTTTTAAAAGTTTCTGTACTGTTCTTGATATCAGGAAGCCTTTCAACCCTGTGTGAAGCTTTGGCGACCTCTTGTGGGGGTTGTGATCAGGTAGCGGACAAATGCCTTAAGGTGCAGCACTCCCAGCCCCATATATTTATATATATGTACACAGCAGTACCCTGAAGTTAGATATTATTACCACTGGAGGGCAGCACCATCATTCCCCTCACCCCTCGCTGCCTGCCACCTCTCTGCCAAACACCTGTCTCTCCATCTCTCCCTGTTTAAACAGAACAGTTTGAATTGGACAGTGAGTCTCACCTGACTGACTTTATTGTTGATCTAGTAAGTGCAGCTTCAATGTTCGGATCAGGTTAGCTATTTGTGGCTATCCAAACTTAGTTTGAGTTTGGATAGTCACACACTAAGCATATATATGTTGTGTTTGCCAAGAAGTAACTGTTATTATGTCATTTCTCTCTCATTTCTTAAAAACATACAAAGATGCTGTTGATAATCCATATTTGAGTCCAATAATGGACTGGAATGAAAAGGTCTGCGCCAGCGTCTCTGGAAACAGACTTTATCAAAATGTAATGATTCATTTGGGTTTAAATATCATTTTTAGTTCTGGTTTGAATTGGTCCTCTGCTCCTACGGAGGTCTGCTTTTTTCAAATCCGTGTACACAAAAGCCTGCATGCCATCTCCTCTCTGTCATGATTTATTTATTCACATGATTGAATGAATAAATGTAACTGTACAGCACAGCCATCCCCGCGTTACCTCTTGCATAATGTATACATTTGCACACATACAGCCTTACACAATGTACACTTTATAGATATCTGAAAGGTGTTTTATAACTCTATGGTCCATATTTGCATATATCTTTTATAAATAGGAACGCCGTCATTTTCAAAGAACACGTCTGTGGGTTTTCTTCTCTGTTAGATGAAATGACATAACCTGCTTTGCCTAAGGGATACACCCTCTGGCTCTTGTTATCTCAAACCTGGAGAGGGCCTGGATGACAGAGAGAGGGAAACCTCCAGCCAGCATAGGATTAGAATGGAAAGGTCAGCGCCACAAATTTGCATGTGTTCCCAAAAAGCCACATTTGAAATGAAAATTACATGGAAAGGATGTTTACACCGTGGGGATTTGTGTGGAAAGTTTTGAAGCTGCACGCTGCCAACCTTTAGACCGACTGCTGTCTTTGAAGACTCGCACTAGACTTTGTCCGACAGGCTAAATTATTTAAACCACAAACAATGGTCATGTACAGATACATGGGCAGACTGCAGGTTTAGTTCCCATGGGAACAACACATGCTAGAAATGTAGGTTACATTCGAGCTTAAACAGACAGTGTAGGTAATATGATCAGAGAAATGTGAATATGTGTGTATAATATTGGAAATATATCTATAATATAGTTTAATATATCTCTTAAAGAATCACTCCTGTTATTGATACTGACAAGGTAAATACTATCATCATAGCATGTCAAAATAAAAGTCACATGATATACCCTATAATGGGAAAATGATGAGCTTTAATATGGGTAGCAGTGAGTAAAGCCAAAGGGGTGCAGGTTTGAAATGCGATCCACTGTGAGGAAGATTCCGGTTTGGGCGTTTACCTTCAAAATAAAAGTGTCAGAATAATAAATGAGGTTTGATATTTAGTCAAAGCTTCACGCAGCTTCACGTTTGATTGAAGGAAAGTGATGGTATATTTTACTGCACATATAACAGACTGCAAAAAATCCAATGAAAGTGCCATACCAACTCGTCCTTGATTATAAATATATATAACAAAATGCATGCGTTGTGTAATATCCTCATTAAGGCCTATTATAGTAATAAAAGATTCAGCTATACTTTACAGGTGACACAAGACAAATGCATACAGTACACTGTTTCTTTATCTTACGTATCTTTAAAGGCCAAACACTGTCAAATTCCTTTATCTGACAGTGGACAGTACATAGGTGAGAAAAACTGAAGAGAAAGAGTCTTACAACACAAGATCCACCACCAGACTCAAAATGACTCAAACAAACTCAAAATTTCTTTGTTTGTTTTTAGATTCTTTCATCCGGATGGAAATTCAAGCATCCAATAGCATCTTTACAAACAGAGAACTATATAAACAGTAAAAACAGAAATACATTTCTTTATAGGAATAAGGATTAAAACTACAAATAGAGATTTAAAATATTTTATTTATTTATTTGTTTATTATTCATTCATTTGTTAGAGTCAGTTATTGCCACAGAAAATACAACAGAGGCGCCTTTATTTTGAAGAACCGTACCGGAAGTGTGTTTGTTGTTACTAACGGCGCACACCGCTCTGCTTCTCTCTCGCTCTCTCTCTCTCCACAGTCGGGGCTGTAACACACAATACTGGCAGTCGCCGCCGCAACGAATGGAGGCGAACGGGTGGAAGAGACATCACCGAGGAATTTGTCCGCTGTCCAGATAGCTTTTACTCGAACAGTCGGGGGATTTAAACCCGAGAGCACGTCGGCGAAGAGAAGAAACGATACAGCATATATATATTTTTAAAGAAAGTCGAGCCGCTTCCCTTTTTTCCGCTCCTCTCTGCTCAACACATCGATCGCCTGTCATTTAAAAAAAAAAGGGCGTGTGTGTGTGAAGCGGGGTGAAGGCAGTTTTTAACCGTTTCATGTAGGTGTACACGGTGTTTTAGATCTATATTTTTTTACACACACACACACACACACACACCATCTGGGGGTTTTGAAGGACACGGTCGAAGATGGGATGCACGCTGAGCACGGAGGACAAGGCGGCGGTGGAGCGCAGTAAAATGATCGACAGGAATCTGCGGGACGACGGGGAGAAGGCGGCCAGGGAGGTCAAGCTGCTGCTGCTGGGTAAGGAGCGGAGGAGATGTCGGTGGACTGACTGACTGACTGACTGACTGACTTCACCCACCTGCTCGGTTAACGTAACCGACCTACCCGCCTGTCTTTTTGTTTGGAGGCGGTTAACGGTTAATTTTGTGAAGTGTTAACGGCAGTTTCAATTCCGCATCGCTAGCATACTCCCCCTCCCTTGCTAGTTAGTAGCAACTGTCAACTCTGGTACTTGAATGCAACACGACTAGTCAAAAAATATATATATGACAAACAGAACCATAATTTGTGTATTTAAATTCAAAATACAGTACTCAGAATTACACACGTGGCAAGTTTCTTTCTTTTCCCACCCTCTTGTTGGCATTACATCCACTGAATAGACCGTTTGTGTTGAGTAAATCCTTTCAACAATGGCACATTTCCACCCCTCGTCCAACACCGTGCCATGCAGCGAAAACAGGCCTCATTAGGAGGGTGGGAGCTGGGGGGGGCACCCAGGCCTGACTTTTGTTTGAGAACTTTGTTGGGTCATTTCTGGGATGTTTTAAAGTCACCAAAGTTGAACCTGAAATGCTTTTTATTCTTGTGTTATCTACAGTTTTCCTGCGTTTTTCGAAGCGCCTCGTCTCAAGTCCGTGCAGAAATGTTTGGACATCTTGTGCAACAAACGCAGGAAATTACAATAATGAAGTCACAAAGTGCCTCATAAACATAGCAGACATTTAAACTGAATTGCCGTTGATTAACTTAAATAACTAAGCACTTGTTTGACATGGTATACCAGCGCAGAGATGGACCCTTTCATTACTCTCGGCCGACCTTTGTGCACCACAGTTATTTTCTCCTCAGGCTCTTATTTTGTTAAATTGAGAAATCTCCCTTAAAAATCAACCACAAGAATGTGTTATGTACGGCACAGTGCGTCCACTGACGTCATTTATAGCTCATCAGGTACCTAATTTTTCTATTCAGCTCGTGTTTTGTCACGTCATTGCTCCTGTTTGCACAATTATGCAAACTGCTTGCATTCAGAAGGAAGCCATGTGTAAATTAATGGCATTACTTACATGTCGGGAAACACTGTTATCCTTGTAAATAGAGACCGTAGGTGAAAAACTTTTCCATCAATCCCGCCCACCCCTCCTTTAGCTTTGGGAAATGTTGACATGCACACACATGGTATGTGGGTTACCAGGACACAAAGTCTAAAGCCAATACCAATACGAGGCAAACACCTGACAGAAGGCACACAATAAGAGCTGTTAGTGGCTTTTGTGGGCAGATTTGTGAGCCGGAGAAAGATAACAACATTTTGTCATGTCCTTTTCAATGAACTGCGACACTCTTTCTCCAGTTCGTCGCCGGAGCGCACACAAAAATGACACAGTCTTCACATTTCTCAACGTGTTGGTGTCTGAACAGGAGTATACATATTTCCTCGCCAAAGGTAGACCAGCATTCCTCAGGTGCTTGGAAGCTTGATGGGGCCTGCTGATTGAAAAGGCGAGCAAGTTAGGTCAAGTTTCTGCTATGTTGCCGCAGGCTGGAATATAAGTATTCATCTGCTGTTGCTCTCAAATCTTACGGCGCTAACCGCTCTATGTTTTTTTTGGTAGAATAGCTTGTTTTTGTCGGTCGGTCGCGTGGCTACTTTGGCATGCTTTGTGTTGGATCCGCTCGCTGTGATAGACTCCTCGGGTTACCGCCCCGAAGAAGTGGTACACAGACACACACAGGAGGCTGGAGAAAGGAAAAGAGGGGATGTAAGATGAGAGCACGGCTAACGGCCGAGGCATTAAAAATGAAAAAGCTCGGCTGCAGAGAAACAAGCAGATGGCAATGAGGTTGAGTCAAGAGTTTGTTTACCTCGTGGGTAAACAGTTGTTGGAAATATACCTCAAGTATACTCTTCTCTGAACGCATCGCGTGGCGTGGTAGTAAAAAAAGCTGACGGATGAGCGCGCAATCAGAAGGAAACGCGTACCACACGGACCTCTGGTGATCCGGTGGTCAGCTTCATGTGTTGACCACCTGGTTCTCCATCCAGCCCTGTCTTTGAATGTTAATCACAGGCTTTACGCGGCTCGCCGGCCCTCAGGCATGAAATCATTATCCCGACGTTAAAAAGAAAAAAAAAACCTCCATTTGCATGAAAAATGATTTGAATCTTTGTGCTGGCACAGAATCAGGTGTCCTTTTTTTGGTAGAAAAAGGAGAGCGAGAATGTGATCTTCCAACATATTTCTCATTTAGCACTCAGTCTTTATTTGGCTCTCATTTTATTTCCATCATCTCCAGGACCCAATTATCCTACTATTCATATCTACATGCTAAAATAGATTACAATCTCCTCAGCCTAATTACTCTTTCTATAGCTGTCGCGCAACTGTGGGAAGATTTTATTAATAATCCTTAGCCTTTGTCTAACTTTTGTCATTGTTCTCTCTTTTAATCTTTTCCATATTTCCCTTTTTTTTGTTACAGTTATGTAACCAGTATTGCCAAACATGCGGCGCAGCATGGTCGTGTCACTCATCTCGTGTCCCTTCCCCCTCTTCATAATAAACACAATCAACGCGGTTAAATCGTTCACATTCCTTTAGGGCTATAAGCATCATTGGACGTCTCCGTGATTGTGCCGGTGTCTGAGTGCGTGTGGGAAACAATCTTTCAGCCATCGATCTGCGCCTTGCCGGATCGATCCCTGTGGTCATTTCCCCCCGGTGGGGTAGCATTGCTCGGAGGCTCCTGGAATCTTTTATGAGTGACTCATACTTAAATCCCCCCAGAGAGAGGGTGAGAAAGAGGAAGTGGATAGCGAGTGAGAGGAACAATAAATCATATAGGGACAATGACTGTATGAGATGGAGATGGAGAGAATGCAAAGGAGGAAGAAGGATGTATATGATGGGATAAAAGTGGAAAACTGAGAGGGAGGGAGGGGGGTGTTGAGCTCATGGTGCTAATGTGGCATCACTAATGTGATTAGCACATTGTGCCATGGACGTCTCACCTAAAAGTGGACTTGAACCCACAGAAATGTCGAATCTCGGGTCGATTTGGGGGGGAAAAAGACGTCTTTGCTAACTTTGGCACGCAAGCGTGTATAGCAAAGATTATAAGCAGCGACATATGGTTAATCTATAAATGGAGGCACGGGTAGCCATTTCAATCGTTCATCTCCATGATGCCATTGTTATAGAACATTCCTCGTCCTCGCCGCCATCATACTCCAGTGGGAGATCGACCAGGCTGGGGGGCGGGGGTCCAAGAAGAAAGATGTGTTTGCGGTTGGGAGATAGAAACAGCTCTGTTCTCTGCGGTAGGA
Source organism: Nibea albiflora (assembly GCA_014281875.1). Taxonomy (NCBI): domain Eukaryota; kingdom Metazoa; phylum Chordata; class Actinopteri; family Sciaenidae; genus Nibea; species Nibea albiflora. The sequence continues at coordinate 5,403,486 of CM024810.1, forward strand.
GAAGAAGAAGAAGAAGAAAAAAAAACCCTTCCATTTTCACTGGAAGGGTTCGCTCGGATTTTCCTAAAATAGTTTGAACCGCTAGAAACAGAAACCAGCTGCTCCAGTGGTTTTTCGAGTCCGTGGCTGTATTTTTTTTGAGGTGGGCGTATCAAAGCTGTGGGTGCGTAACATGACTCTGCATGAGGAGCGATAGGTCAGGCCTGTGGTGCTGTGTAACCCTTAAAGGTCTATGTGTGTGTGTGTGTTTGTGAGTTAAAATCAGGACGCCCCTGTGTTTCGTATTGCACAGGCCGAGAGGCTTTGACAGGATCCACACCCTAATGATATCACTGGCGTTGAAAGGCCAGAGCCACGCCACTTCTATAAACACATAGCTTCACGTCTCATTGATCATAATGGCGGCTAAGAGGCTGAGTTCACGGTATCGGCCCAGTTTTAACCATTGAAACGCTTTGTGTCAGAGCGGTTCTGTTTCTGGATGAACTATCTTCCCGTGACGATCGACTGCTATCAGCAGTCGTGGCAGAAACGTTTCGATGACACATGTTTTTTTCGCAATTAGAGGTGATTCAGACATTTACAGTAATGTTAAATTCCCTGAATGATTCACCAAACGTCACTGTTTATTATGTCTCGGTGATCACATTCTAGTATTTCTCATCCAACACGATGCGCGTCATTCTGTTGGCACGCGTTTTGACAGCAAATTATCACTTCACGTCGTTCGAGCAGCTAAAATCAGCTGAACTCTGGGAATATTTTGACTTTTTTTGCTCGATGAAAGGCTGAAAAAAATAATAGCTATCAAATCCTGTCAATAAAGTACATTTATTGGCTGAAAAAATCCATAAAAAGCCATCGAAACCACTGAGAAATCATGTATTTTGTCTCGGTGATCACATCCTAGCATTTCTCATCTAATGTGATGCACGTCATCATCATCTGACAGCATATTATCACATTATCAGCAGCTAAAATCAGTGAATATTTAGACTATTTGCAAGATAAAAGGCTGGAAAAATGATCAGAATAGGTGCCATTTAATGATCTGTTGATTCACCAATCTTTGCGGCTCCATATGTGTGCCCTCTGCTCTTAAAACCATGTCTGTGAAGTTTATTTCTTGGCACAGAGAGTCACATTATTAGCTGGTTCACTTCATAAGAAGGCTGCTTTGAGCTTCATTGTGAGCTCACAGCTCGCCTGAAGTGCATTTCCATGCGCGCCACGCCGAGAGGCCGAAGCGTCGGTATGTGAAGTGTCTTTGGCGCGGTCGAAAGTGGCTCTCGGGCATAGCCGAGGGGCGCGACTGTGCCGGCTCACGGGGCTCAGCCGTGCCCAGCCGAGCAGCATATCTTGCCGTCTGTGTGCCATTCCCACGGGGATCCGCGCAGCCAGTGTTTGGCCCTCGGAGCACAGGGAGCTGCCACCGTACCATCACCCTGCTCCGGGGCGCTCCGGCACCCGAGTGGTGACACGTAATTAAAATAATGTAGCCTCAGGTGAATATCCTCCAATTATACTGAAGGTGAAGTGCCGTGGCTGTACTGTCGTCATGCAGTCATCGCTGAGGCTAGGCGGTGTGTAGGAATTCACACAGGTAGCGAGTACTTTACAGCAGGTTGCACGTATATTTATGCATTCGTCTGTATAAATAACACTCGGGGAGAGTTGTTACTGACAGCGTGAAGCGCGCTCAACTACAAGTGGCATGTGTCAAAAAACATCTTGAGTTTTTTTGCAATCTCCAGGAAAGTGGAACTAGATTTGCCGGATGATTTGTTACGTAAGACCGGTATCACAAGGTACACATCATGGTGCGATTCCACTTCCCCTTTTCGTTTGTAGAGCGGAGGCAGAAGCTGGGGGGGGCGGCGTTGACTCTGGGAATAACCTCCCAGTTGGTCGGAAAAATGCTTCCCAGGTGGCAGAGCAGCGTTACGTCACTGACAACCGGCCAATCGCGCAGCTGGAACCAAGCATCCGCTGCTGTAACATGAGTGCACATTAGCAGATCTAATGTAGTTTATGGTAATATTGGCCATTAGAGGACACAACGTGGTTTACCGGGACGTCAACACTTCGATCGATGAAAGCAAAAAAAAAAAAAAAACTTCTGAGTGGCCGGTTTATGGGGACGTGAAGTACAGTAAGAGAGCAGCATATGCATAATACATAAACAACACGTCACACACACACACACACACAGCAGAACCACAAAGCCTCCTCAGGTGACTGTGGCCTCACACTAAAGATGTCCTGGATACAACAAGAGCGGTTGCCATGGCGCCGTGACGTGACGGTCTGATTCCCTTTATCACACAAAGAGTATTTCACCGAGCGTCTTTTTAAAGTTTTAAACTCTGAATCATACACACCCCGGGTTTCACACACTCTTCTCAGTTCTCCTTTGCTTGATGTGGTTAAGCTCATTGTCATTGTTCGTCATGCCGTCTTGGCCACGTTAGGTCATTTGTATTAAAAAAAAAACACTGAGTCAAAGGAGGAAGTGAGCCGGTTGACGTAGGACATCAACTCCAATGAACGTGTTTCCTCTCTGTCTCTTCCAGGTGCTGGCGAATCGGGGAAGAGTACGATCGTGAAGCAGATGAAGTGAGTTCGTTTTGCTGCTGTTGCATCTTGTCCGACAATCCAAACAGAGTTTCTCCTCGTCCTCCATCGTCTCCGTCCTCTCTCATCAGAGAGAGAGTTTTCTTTTCTTTTTTTTTTCCACGATGCGAACTGTGCCGAGCGCGCTTTCACGCCGTCTCTCCGGCTGATATTCCGCTCTGCGAATCGCAGCGCATCATGAACACGACCCGGCAAGAATACATCAACGCAGCCGCCGCCCCGTACATCATCCGCACGCCGCGTGTGTCCTGCATATGAATGAGACTTTTAATAAACACTCATCAAACGGTAGACGTACAGAACACACGTCGGACGTGGCGTCAGCTGTTCAGCTATGATATTGCCTTTTCTCTTTACCCGTGAAGGGTGTAGAAATGTTATTCTACTGACAGTGAACATCCATAAATCCACTAGATTCATGCTCAGACATATGATGGCACAGTTCCTGTCTCCTATAACGACACTGTTTACCTTACAGATCTTCGGCTTCTCAGTTGTGAAGATTTGACATGGAAAACTTCATTTTTACGTGTTCGCAGAGACTTTTTTACCTGTTTTCTGACGTGTTATAATCCAAACAATTAGTTCATCAACTAAAAACGCGATAGACAGATTCACTGATAATAATAAAACAATTGTGACTTGCAGCCTGTAGCCTGATATAGCTCACCTCTCCACGCCTTGGGTCAAAAAACTAATAAAAACACATCACCGCGGCACACCGCTGCACTGGGTGACATGTCCCTTCATTATATTGAATACGGGCTCTTAAGATTTATTTTGAGTCAATCCCACATTCACCGGTCTGCTGCCACATATATAGCCCCGAGTGCACCAAATCCAGCGCTGGAAATAGTCCCCAGCTAATGTAGTATTTGCTCATTTTCAAGCGTTCTCGAGTGTGATCTGTAGGGATGTTTTCCGTTACAGATGAAACTTTTCTGCCGTTAACCGAGTCTCTGTTTGGATTTTTACGATGCTTTTATCCAGACCTGGATTTAAGCAGACAAAAATGAGGAGCGTGGAGAGATCAGGGGCCGTTGTGGTCTGCCGTGAGCGCGTAAGGTTACGGTTTCTAAAGAGATACCGAAGAAAAGCTGAGCAGGAAAATAAGCAAAGGAGAGAGTCGCAGTGAAAAGATGTTTTCGGCGGTGTTCGGAGCAATCCGGTCGCCGTTGTTTGTGTCTGTATCGGGGCTAAGTTGGACTGCTGACCTATCTCCTCTGCAGGATCATCCACGAAGCCGGCTACTCAGAAGAGGAATGTAAGCAGTACAAGGCTGTGGTCTACAGCAACACCATCCAGTCCATCATCGCCATCATCAGAGCCATGGGGCGCCTCAAGATCGACTTTGGCGATGCCGCAAGAGCTGTGAGTGACAGAGGGGAGTCTGGAGTAGAAACATGGATCGAGTTTGTGGTGTTGGAAAACAAGCGGGCACTAACATTCTGTAGTTTCCCAGCATTGACTCTTAAGAAAGTAGTTTTTACAGTTTTTGGTGAACTTTTCTGTGACTTTCTTTCCAACGCAGCAGCGCGTTAATCTTAACTACCATAAATGTTGATTTGATCTCTTCCAGGACGATGCGCGGCAGCTGTTTGTGCTGGCGGGCTCAGCAGAGGAAGGCTTCATGACGGGGGAGCTGGCCGGTGTCATTAAGCGGCTGTGGAAGGACGGAGGTGTTCAAGCTTGCTTCAGCCGCTCCCGCGAATATCAGCTCAACGACTCGGCAGCATAGTGAGTCACACACACGCAAACAAACAAGAGAGGGTAACAGTTGCAGGGTTTGCAAGAGTTGCACGGTTTGCCAAAACCGTTGAGTCAGCCGCTGAAAAAAGGACTTGCTGGTCCTCCGCGCACCCAATTTATGTCAACAACTTTTAATGACAAAGTCTTCCACGTCGGACGATCAGCCCATTCCGCAGCAAACGCGCAGTGGCAGTTGCCAAAAAGCTACAGTGCCCGTGCGTCTGTCTGGACTTTCGCACTGTCAATATTTGCCCTCCTCTACCAAAGCTCGAAGAGCCGCGGCTGGAAAGACTCTTTAATCTTTGACCTCACACCTCAGCACGGGAACATTTGCCACACGCTTAAAAAACAAACGCAGCGAGAAAAAAAAAGGAAAACCGTTTTTCCTCGAATCCTTTACATATTGTGCAACAGACCTTGGAGTGGAAACAGATGACATCATCACAACTGCAGCCCCTGTGTTTTGTGGGGAGGGAGGACAGGTCGCCTTGTTTTCGCTGCTGCAGAACAATCATCGGTTAGTTGGCGTCGCAGGCCGAGGGAGCCGCTGCAGTTGTTCGTTCTCAGCCCATTTTGGAATTGGTTCCTCTAATCCTGCTGTCCTGGAGCCCTCCATGAATAGGAAACACCGTACTCCACTTAATACCACAGAAGACAAACAAAAGGCTTGTTTGCGTGAAAGGGGGAGATTACTTGTGTTTGCCCACTGGCAACCGGAGGTCACTAATCTCTCTCCCTTGTAATTTATCAGCAGTAACCTTGAGTTATTAGCTCGGGTCATAATGCACCCAGAGGAGTGTAAAAATGCAGGTTTATGTGTGACACCAGATATTAAAGCTGTGAGCAGCAACAGGAAGGTCGGGCACATTTAGACAGGAAATGAGAAAAGATTCTATAAAAGTTCAGCAGCCGTCCGAGGTTGGAAGATAAAGTAACTAACATGCCGACACGGGCAGAATATTGACAGTTAAATAGGCAACAGCAGCCGACTCTTACGACATTTGTCAAAGTTTACGTGGTTGCATTACGATCGGAGGAATTGTGTTGGGTTTTTTTTTTTGGGCCCGGAAAGTCTTGAGAAATTCTCTGGGGTGTTACAAGAAGAGAAAGATTAAGCGCGCACAAAAATCCATCCAGCCTCCGTACCTCCATGATCGCGTTTACTCGTGTATTTCATGAGAACACTCGAGCCGATCCCGGCAGGTATTCCAACAAAATGTGGGACAGCACCCCGGACAGATGGCTGAATAAACACATTGTGTGTGTGTGTGTGTGTGCGTGCGGATGCAGGGATTTTCCAATTCAGCTGCAAATCTTTGGACCCAGAGAGGAACCCGAGGGGGGGGGGGATCCACCCAACACGGAGAAAACAGTGCACACACATCGCCAGAGCTCAGGTTAAAAAACCCAGGAGCTGCTGCAGCGCTAACCGCTAACCAGCCGTCATGTTTAACTTCACCACAGGCAAATGATGACGCTTATCTCGTAACTGGACAAATAAACCTTTGCGTGACGCTCCATTTTTTAAAATTTGAACTGAAAAAGTCAAATTTCATAATCAGGTGTGTCCTGATTGTTCAAAATAATCCGCTGAGCTCATTTCCCTTAAAGATGTCTGAAACACGGACTCCAACCTGCTTTGACAGAGGTCGCACTGTGAGCTGTGAGCTGTTCTGTTCAACACATTTGACCTTGATACTTCTGACACATTCTCTCCCACTTGTTTCCCTCCTCCTTCCCCTTTCTTTTCTCCTTCTTCCCCTCCTCCTCCTCCTCCTCAGCTACTTGAACGATTTGGACAGGATATCCCAGGCCACCTACATCCCGACTCAGCAGGATGTCCTGCGGACCCGAGTCAAGACCACAGGCATTGTGGAGACGCACTTCACATTCAAGGACCTGCACTTCAAGTGAGATTTTGTTCGCCTTGGCTCACGCTCAAAGTGTTTTACGCGATGGCTTAATTAGCTCTCCTTCCTGTTACTGACTCACTCGCTCCCATTAGAAATTCCCTTCTGTACAGCTGTGAAGTTGTGACACAGTCCGAGAAGGTGTTGTGAGCATCGTTGATGACCCAGTTGTGCCCGAGAAACAGGAAGTGGGGGCAGCAGGCCCGATGATATCATGACAGGCCCGGTGACATCGACGCTCATACCGCTGGCCAGAATAGAAACATTGTGTTATACGAGCCACACACACACAACTATAAAACCTATAAAATGTTTCTTTTGCTTCCTCTTTTTTTTCTCCTCACGCCGTTGTTGTCACTGTTGTATATTGCAACACATCACAGCTCTTACATAAGACAGTCATCGCCCTGTAATATAGGAATTACACAGAAGCGGTGAAGTGTTCATGTCCCAACAGTTTAATGACTAACTTTTTCAGCTGTGAGGGCAAACAGAATGAAAGGGGACTGACCTGCTGAGCCGGGATGTCGTCGTCACTCGTGTTTTGACAAGTCTTCTTTTTAAGCACTAATTAAATATCGATTGCTTTCTTTTGACGATCCCTCTCCTGCCTCGGAGTATTACCAGGCGCGGCTTTACTGGAGTTATTACAGGAGCTAATTTAGCCTTTGGCGCATTCTCTTGCATGTTTTTTATTTTTATTTTGAATTGTTCTTTCTTTATAGTTGGATTTGTTTGTCTAGAAATTGTTGAAGATATGACTTGCAACATTAAGCACATTAAAGTCCATCTAAAGTAAGAAATAAATCTGTGTTCCGAGTGTCAGACCAAAGAAAAAGTGTTATCGACCGCCCAGCCAAATTTGAAGATTAAAAATATCAACAATTTATCAAATTAGGTGTCAAAATCAGGTGAAATGAGCAGTACTCTCAGCTCCAGGACGGTGGGGGCGTGTCTGCTGAATGAGCTGAAGCCACGCCCACTCGCGGGAGCAGTCAAGCAGCCATTTTGAAGCGACTGAAACGTGTCAGATGAGTTCTAACTTTGAAACACGCTGAGCGAGATGAATTAACCTCCATCTCTCTGCTCAGGGCGGCCTCAGCGTGTCATCGAGCCGCCCTTTAAGCACCGCCCACAAAATCCTGGACTGTTTGAACCTCTGACTCCACTATTTTAACATATTTAAAGAAAGAAGTAAGCAACTAAACGCTCCCAGATTTGGACCGTTTCACGGAGCTACAGACTCTCGAGTATCTTATTCTGAAGTAACAATGGACAAAGAAAAGCTTTTATCACTCTGTGCCATCACTGAACACCGCAGCAAACTCTTCAGGACATTTTATTTTTAACACTGGTTTTCCTAAACACTGCTTGTATTATGCTTGTGTGTTTACTTCTTTCCTCCCTCCAGAATGTTCGATGTCGGTGGTCAGCGGTCTGAGAGGAAGAAGTGGATCCATTGCTTCGAGGGCGTGACCGCCATCATCTTCTGCGTGGCCCTCAGCGACTATGACCTGGTGCTGGCCGAGGACGAGGAGATGGTGAGTGCTCAACATCCGCTGACTCACGGAGGCGCATAATAGCAGGCACTCCGTGTCCGTACACAGCGGGAACACTGTCTCTGTTTTCCTGGAATCGTGACTCTGGCCGGAGAAGGAGAGATAAAAAGGATGGGTCAAGATCTCTGAGTGTTTACGGAGCGCGACGGTCGGCATCACCCCCCCCTCCCCCTTCTTGTTTTTGTCCTCCTCTAGAACCGAATGCACGAGAGTATGAAGCTGTTCGACAGCATCTGCAACAACAAGTGGTTCACGGACACCTCCATCATCCTCTTCCTCAACAAGAAGGATCTGTTTGAGGAGAAGATCAAGAAGAGTCCTCTCACCATCTGCTACCCAGAATACGCCGGTAAGACTGAAAAGGCGACAAGTACCAGGCATTTAGCTTAGCTTAGCGTAAAGACTTGAAACGGGGGGAAACTGCTAGCCAGGCTGTGTCTGAAGTTAACACATCCTGCCTTGAACGTAGTTTCTTGAAAGCACAAGTTGTGGTTTTTATGGAGGATTATATGGATGATTTCTTGGCCCAGGCGCAGCGTTTGTTATCACATTATGTTGGCAGGCAACCAGGGAGAGACTTGAGGAAGCCGGTGCTCCCAGCCAAGAAACAGTTTGGCTCATGACCCTCCATAAAACCACAACTTGTCGCTTCTACACTTCTTTTTTCCTCGAATTAAAGACACAAGATCCGTATTAATGAGTGAGCTTTTGTCCGCCCGTTAGCACATGATGAGAAGAAAGAAGCTCACAGTTGTTAACTCTAACAGCAAAAACAAGAAAGAGCAGCACGTCTGGTTGGCAGGATGAAGCCCAGCCGCGTCACTCAGTCCTCAAACAATACGAACGTCCCGTTTCAATGCCTTTTTTCCCGTGTTGTGACTTCTTTCAACTTCCTGCTCCGGCATCTTTTCCAGGCTCCAACACGTACGAGGAAGCAGCTGCCTACATCCAGTGTCAGTTCGAGGACCTGAACAAGAGGAAGGACACCAAGGAGATTTACACCCACTTCACCTGCGCCACGGACACCAAGAATGTGCAGTTTGTGTTCGACGCCGTCACCGACGTCATCATCAAGAACAACCTGAAAGACTGTGGTCTGTTCTGAGGGGAACGGCATGAAGACGACAAGCTTTTTTTCTTGGTAAGGAGCTCTTTGTCGCCTCCACGTGTGTGTGTGTGTGTGTGTGTGTGTGTGTGTGAGAGCCAGGAAAAATGGATGCAGGAAACATGGCAGCTGCTGTAGCTTTAAGCCTGTTCCCCGTGTTCTAGTTTTTCTCTTTGAACAAACTGGCTTCAAATGATTTGTTTGCATTCAGAATTACGGAGTAGTTGACCGCTAAGATGCGCCGTAATCCGTCATAATTAATCGCATAATTTCATCAATGAATCGCCGAAATCAGCGTCTCCGTTTTATCAAAAGGCTTAAATGCATTTTCTGCTCCATTTAGATGTTTGGGAACATGATGGAGCCGTCTGGAACGTCTCACTTCCTTCATGTGTCTTCTCTCTTGTGTCCTCAGGCAGTGGAGCCAGTTTTATTGTGCATCTTTGGTGGGGAAGATGAGAAGAGTCGGGAGGATCAGTCACGGACCAGTGCTGTACTATATGCCACTTTTAACAGCTTTATTTATGTTTTTGTCTTGGAACATTTTGAACTAGCGTTGCAGCGTTTGTGTAGGATGTTTGTATCATTGTAAAACACAGCAAAACCTTCCCGCACATTTCTTTTATTTTTTTTTTTAATTTCATTTTAAATTTACTTTCCTTTTCTTTTCTTTTTTTTTAATTTGCGAGGAGATCACGGTTTTTTGCTGTTCCTTCTGCCGCTGTCTCTGGAAAAGGAAACTTTGCTGTTGGTGGAAATGCTTCTTTTCTTCCTTCCCGACAACCAAAACAACAACAACAAAAAAACGACAAAAAAAAAATCCAGGGGAAGAAAAGGGGTGGTACAACTTTTGAGTCCAGTTTGTTGGTACTTGTGCCTTCGCATGCATTTTACTGCGGTCGTAGTCACGATGCTTGTTCTGTTGCCTGCTGAATTGTTCTAAACATAAAGAGGTAAACTGTTTTCATATGTTAGTGTCCCTGCTATCTTCTATGTGCACACCACTGAGCTATTGGGAGGAGGAGGATTTCCCTCTGGTCTAAAGGTACATGGGTCTCCATGGTGACCAACATGTAGCCTCCACAGTACCCTAACCCCACCCCTCCCCACCCGCCATGACAATGGAAGGCCTACTGGCCAATCATGCAGTACAATACTGAGATGTATATTGTTACATTTGCCCCAAAGATCTGGGGTTCTGGTTTTTAAACAGTGTACAAAATATCCATTCTTCCCAACCATTCAGAAAATGGTTAGTCAAGGCGCCGAGCTTATAATGCGCTCGAGTGTTCAAAGTACAAAGACCAGAGTAGGCACATTTTAATGTATATTTTAATGTATTTTAATGGAGGAGAGCTTTGGAGTTTGTTTTTTTTTGGTGTTAAGGAGCGAAACTGAACCACAGAATAAGACGTAAAGGATGAGGTCTGAAATGTTTTAGACTCGGTTCTTGGATTCAGTCTAGATGGTTGGTTTTACGAGGTCGAGGCGCCGCCTGAGGATCCGTGAAGCCTTTCATTCGGGTGATGGAAACTAAGACGGCCGAGTGAGCCTGGTCTGTGATTTTTAGATCAGTACTACTTTGCCAAGACGAGCGATACGGTCCTGGATCTGTTCATATAAAGAAACTGCCACAACTGTCAATGTATGTGTATGTTCTCCACGGACGGAGAATCTTTGTAGACTCATCTCCCTTATTTTGCTAATAAAAACCATTTACAAACCACGTGGAGTTGCTGTCTTTAGTCGTCTTTTACAAATCGGCGTCAAATTCAGCTCCCATCTCCAGTTTCCTGCCTCTTTCCTTAAAATGTCACGCTGCCGTCACGTATCGCGTGTCACAATCTGCAAATTCCACTTCACCAAAGACGCTTTGATGCTTCGTGCGTCGGTGTAGTCGCATCTTCGTGACTGTCGTGCATCCCGCGTTGTGGCCTTAAAGTCCGTGTTACCTGCGGTAGAACTCGATATATGAAATTTGATCAGGCTTGAATTTTTACCCCCGACAAAAAGGTTTAACGTGTCCTGACATACAAACCACCTTAATATTATTTTCCTATTTGCTGCTGACTGCAGTTTAAAGCACTCCAGACTGCCACTCTTCATCTTTGACACCCTGACACTGTTTGCATTGTAAATTTGCTTTGACGTGTGACCTGTGAATGGCTTCCCTTTCTAACAACATCTCTTCAGGGGAGAGATTAGTATCTCCGAGTATGTAAAACCAAAGGCACGGAGCTGCACAAAGATAGACTTATTATGATATGTCGGGATCAGTTTGCATTATCTGATTTTACAGTTGTAAACACGACACGGACATTACCTCATAAAGTCGATGCGGCAGACTTGTTTGCATGCATCAGCATTTTGCTTCCACCTACTCGCCGATTTTCTCCTCCGTAACACGAAAGTGTAAAAAACGCTCATCTGGAGCCGGTGTTTAGTTTGTCCCTCGGAGGCTACGGTAGAAACATGGCGGACTCCGTGGAAGACAACCCTAGATGTTGTCAATTTCTGCCCTTTTCTGTCCGTAGAGCACGTTAAATCTGACACACTGGACCTTTAAAAGACGTTCAAATATGGATTTTTTTTACCAATAAGCTAACCGCTAATGTCACGATCAGCTGATCGTTTATTGGCTATAATTTCATGATTGAAATAAGACAAATTCAAATAAACTCTCAGCATAAATTCAGCGCTCATGTCTGTGACCCTGTAATGAGTCGGCCTCATTTCATATTACCACCTGTGTATTTGTTCCACAGCCTGCACAGCTCTGTGGGTTAGCGGTCATGCGGCTGCGGTCGCGTGTTTATTGACTAGGTTACCTGGAGGTGGCGGCCAGGTCAGGTGGCTACATGCTTTTTGTCAGGTGTTGCTCTCAGGCGTGACGTAATACCAATGACAACACCATGCGTTTATCGAGTATCGAAGTACTTATACTTCATTTGAGCTTCTCTTTTCATGTTTTCGTACTTTTATCCTCCACCACAGAGGAGTGTCAGGGGGAAATATTGTGCTTTACGCTTCACTGCAAAGATTCTTGCAGGCAAAAACATGCAAAGAGTTCATAAAATATGAAGCCGTGTTATGAAATTGTGACGTCTCATTCTGAGGTCACAAAAACGCAAGACTTCTTATTTTCAGGTGAATGTCCACACATGAAAACACACAGAGTGTAACATGAGACGTGAACTAGTGTTTACCAACAGGTTGCTAACATTAACATGCTGGTTACATCAGACCAAGTGAGGCTGAAGCAGCGTGCGTTGAGCTGAGCAGCTGGCTTTGTTTTATTGCTCATGAGCTCAGCTTTTATTTGTGAGCGAGAGAGAGAGAATGTGTCGTTTGTTCTCTGCAAACAGTCAAAGGAAGTTTCGGTTCTTTGTTGGAGAGAAATAAAGGAGGCCGCCGCTTCAGACGCGAGGGATGCCCTTTTCTGTTTGGGCATCGTAAGCGATTCGGGCGCCGCAAACACTTTGCATGTGTGGGCTGTTTGCACACAAATGCACACTGCCGCATTTGCATGCTCGCCGGCACACGCTCGTGTGCAGCAGCAGCAGCAGTGTCAGCGTCAGCATCAGCGTCGAGCCCCCCCGGCATCCCCGTGTTTGAGTTTCAATTACAACTTGACAGAAAGGTGGAAAGATAAATGAGAGAAAAAGGAGTGTGACGCCGAGCTTTGAAGGGTGGCGATGGGGGCTGGAGTGAAGCTGAAGTGTGTGTGTGTGTGTGTGTGTGTGTGGGAGAGGGTGCATATGCTGTATTTATAGCACCTTCAAAAGATGAGAGGGAGAAGAAGAAGAAGAAGAAGAAGACGACAGAGTGAACAAGGGGGGCGGTCATGATGTACCAGTGTAAAAGCAACACGGGTGACACTGTTGAGGTTTCTGCTGGCAATAAACAGAGGGTGGGGAATGTTTGAAGTGTGTGTGTGTGTGTGTGTGTGTGTGTGTGTGTGTGTGTGTGTGTGTGTGAGGGGAAGGAGGAGGGCCTAAATAGATGGAACAATGGAGGCATTATTTCAGTGCTGTTCCACTGCTCTGTTTACTGTCTGCTCTCCTCTCAGTCACTTTCTCCGGGGGCTGCAGTTGGCAACGGAGATAAGACGGGCTTATCGGCTCCGCAGCCGTGTCGGACAGGACGCGCCGCAGCACCCAACTAGACACACTTTCACTTCGCCGCTGCACATTCTTCCACACAGTTGCAGCAGTCGTCATGTGTCGGCCAGTCTGTCTCCGGGGCCACCAGTGCGTGCAGATTATTTATAGTCCAGTCTTTTATCACATAACTCCTCTATCCTCCGAGCAATTTCTATTTCCTGCCGCTTTAGCCGCTCTTAAGTGGCCTGCCTCAGCCTCGCCGTATATTTATATATGTTACACACTTCTGCATGACGGACAGACAAAGCTAAAAGGAGACAATGGATGGCTGCCAAAGGCCGTCAGCGCGTCGACGATTAGCTCCGGTCGGCACCTCGCGTGGCGGCCAGTGCTGGCAGTGTGTGAATCTGTGCACGAACGGCTGAATGTGATGTGTAGTGTGAAAGTGCCTTGAGAAAGGCGGCATAAAAAACTCACTGACCGTGAATTCCCCTCAACCCAATTAGCCTGTCATCTAGAAGCATAATCCCCAGTAATTATATTAAAAGCTTTTGAGGGGGGGAAAAAATATAAACGTTGACCTATTTTCACGGGCAAGTGTGCGGAGCGCTGTCCCGTTCACCTTTTTAGTTTTTTCTCCCCAGGATGGCACGTTCCACTCCGCTCTGATATCGTCCAGTTCAAAGTATAGTAAAGCTTCGCGTCTTTGCCGATATTTAGATTAACCGGGCCACATATTTTCAGCTCCAACTCAGGCTCTGTCCATTCTTTATACTGTCATTAGTGCAGCTGCTGTTACAGAGCAGCGAAGAAGAGTTGATTCCTTTTAGTTAGCCAAAGCTAGAGGCGTTCGTTCGTGTTTTTAGAGGCGGTGTAACGAGGACCAGCCGTGCAGCAGTGATCAGTAATCATGCAGTGTTACTTGTGTTGGGTTGGCACTCAGTATCGGCCAATACGCAAAGTTTCCTTCCCCGTATTGGGAAGGAAAATTCGATATTGGAACACGTCGACTTTTTACACAGCAGCCATTTTAACAGGAAGCGGTTAGGTCAGGTTCCATTCAGGTTCAGTGGAAACTCCCTGCTGCACTAAATGGAACAGAACCTTAATTAGTTGTCATCACTGGCCTGTGCGATCCACAGACGCTCACTGTCATCACTCGCTGCGTTCATGGTGGAAAGTTTCAGTGTGTTCCGATCACAGGTAGCCAGGACGTCGTTACTAGAGATTCCTCTGCACGCCAGTAGAGGGAGTTTGCGTACCACGGCCAGAACTAATCAATCCGTGTGATTAACCTGACAGACCTTGAGTGTGTGTGTGTGTAATTATTAATCAGGATTCTGTCTGAGGTGTGTGTGTGTGTGTGGATGACATAACAGAGCAGCCATTTTGAAAAAGCAAGTTCTGTCATTATTAACCCAATTAGCATCCGTGTGTCTGCGTGTGACAGATCGTGTGTGTGTGTGTGTGTGTGTGTGTGGGCGGGTGGAAGGCCGTATGAGCTTGATGTGTTGTGTACGTGTGTGTGTGTGTGTGTGTGTGTGTGCACGCTCCAGCTGGACGCCTGCTGTCTGTGCTTCTGCTCGTCACCTGATATTTGCTGGCCATGTTCATTCAGTCTGCAGATTCCTGCTTTCATGTCCACACACACACACACACACACGCACACACGCTTCCCTCGTGATGTCACCGATTCAGAGCTCCATGGCAACAGTGAGCTAGGAAGCGAGAGGAGAGGGTGGGAGAGAAGAAGAATGGACAGATATTCCTTCATAGTGAGGCGATGAAGTTGTTATAAATAGCTCCTGATGTTTCTCGGTGTCCGACGGCGATGACGGGTGGGGCGGGCGGGTTCTCGGGCAGCGGGTGGCGTTTCACCGAGGGGGGGAACATTGTGTCTTTGTCAAGTGGCAATTTCATACCACTCAGGATGACGCCAGCGCGTTCATAGCCCGTAGGAGAAACTTCTGGTCAGAAATAGGCATGTTATTTCAGAGCTTTATCAATGCGGTAGGTGGAGCAGAGAGCAGAACGCGCCGCTGGTCCAATGAGCTAAAAGCGGCTCACACAGCTGGCGTGGGCCGTTCATTTTAATAACTTTCTTATCCTTGTCTGTCCTCAATCATTCCCCTTCTCTGTGCTCGTGCGATTAGTTTTAATTCCCCCGCGGCTCCCTTAATTTGTTCTGCCTCATCCCTGGTTTTCTCCGATTGCGCCGCTGCCCGTATCGAATCTGACGTGAGGTTTTTCTATCCACACTCCAGTCAGTTGATCGCTGACTAGAGCGTCTGTACCAGTTTTTTTTCTCTCCAGCCTTTGGGGACGGGGCCTCTCTGAGGGGGTCACGAGATAAATCTGAAGCCTTGTTAGACGATTGCCGAGATAAGAAAGACAAAGTTTGAGCCACTCTTTGCTTTCTGAAAGGAAAATCCTGCCCAGGTTTTTAGCGGAGCGCTCTAGAGCTCACTCCTGCTGGGTTTGGCTCTTTTTGGTTCAGCCGATATGACGCCATATTTCTTGCTTTCCGGAGCGAGATGATGACAGATAGGCGCCAATGAAAGGATCATTTGCAACAGTCCTTCGCAGCTCCAGTTTGTTAAACCCAGTTTGCAATTGCTGTGCAATGTAGTCCAACCAAACAGCTGTCATGTAGCATTTGCTGCATCGTTATTTATCCGACAGATGTGTTTCCGTCGCCCGCTTGTCGCATAAACTCTCTGTGGATCTCAGGCGAACATTTTAAGTGAATTGTGTCTCCTCCGTTCAGCTTCTCGAATCAGATGATTGAAGAATAAAAATGGCTGCGCGGCTTTGTGTTTGCACAGAAAGCCTCTGAAAGTCGTGAAACGTATTAGGCACACCTACGCAACAGTTTGAGAACAACCTATTGAAAACAGAGCTAATTATAGTGAAATGTGCAGCAGAGAGAGGTGAAACAGTGTTTCTGAGTGTACACACACACACACACACACACCGGGCTGCAAAGCACTTTGATGCTGAGCTGGACCGGACTAATAATCCTACATTTGACCACTAGGTCTCACAGCGCGTACAGCGGAGCGGACAAAGCTGTTTCTGCATGAAGTGACGCTCGTTTGCCAACAATCGCATCATTAACTACGACAATATTGCTGTTTACATGGCTAATAAAAATGAATATTGCCCTTTATTTGGTTGGCGTTCCAATATTTCCACCCATCCAAAGACTGGTTGACATCCAAATCTTTGTAACGTTTAAACGTTCGTCTTTGGTTCCAATACGTGGGCTTCTCTTTTGTGCGTGCATCTCTGCACAAGCCTTTGCTGGCTGGGTCGAGAGCTGATCAAGCACAAACAAGTAAACTCGGGTAAAAACCCCAACCCGAGTTCAAGACGCCCTTAAAAGCTGAGTAATATCGGCATTTCCCACACGTCTACGTCCCACATGAAGACGAGATCATCAGGGATCAAACAAGTAACCTGAAGTTACCAAACACAACAGCACTGTGGGCACATTTTGGTTTTAAGCCAAACGAAATAGGCAAACTCGGAGGAGGTGATTAGCTGAATTAGCAGCATAAAAAAGTGCTAATACTATAATGTCAAACTAAACGACAAAGTCAAAGTGGCAGATAAATGTTTAATTCGAGGTGCCATAAGATAAAAAGGTCGAGAAGCGCTCGGCTGTCCGCCTGTTTATACTCCACGTCCTGTCTTTTCGTGTGTATTTACATAAAACGAGGCCCGTTTGCACAAAATCCCTCATTAATAACGAGTAAAGGCCGCGCCGAGTGTTGAGCTCTCTCCCTCCCTTCGCAGTCCGAACAATGGCCCAGTGAGAGCGGTCCTCCGGGCTTTGATGGGGATGTTTGGGATTAAACGGTGCATTTCCACCCTCTTAACATTCCTGTGTGCCCACCACTGAGGAACAGTAAAGGCCCGGCGCAAGTCACATGAGCTTTTTTTTTCACACTTTGGACGACACCCGTCCGCGTCAACCAGTCCAGAAGTGTTACCACGAACGGCATGTGTGAGGCTGAATTTGAATGATTCAGAACTTATCGAGAGTTTCGGCCGTCTCTCTCTCTCTCTCTCTCTGTGTTTGTGTTTCTAGAGCGCTAGCGGCGCATCGATAGTCACGCGTATTGCCATGATTGCAAACTTATCTTTGCCTAATAGAGGATGACACGAACATTAGATAGCTGATTTCCCTGATTCGTGACAGGAAGCGATGCTGCGCCAAATTTGGATGAAAAATCAGTTATAAAAGCTGATTATCTCCACTCAGCACCTCCTTACTTCCTTGTTCTGGAGATCACAGCCACTTTTGGGAGCTTCTTCTCATGTGTGTTAAGCTTAAAAGTTAAATTCTTCCATTCTAAAAGCTGATTGGCTGATGATGACCTAAGGGATTGTACAAAAACTGTAAGGGGGTATTATAAGTTTTCCTTTTGTGGGAATTATGTTAATTATCGGACAATCAGACAGACTAATTGGTAGATTAGTAGATTTAACTGATGTTCATTTGAATCATTTCGAGGGCGGATGGGTAAAATATTACAGATCTTCCACTGAATGAAGATTTGAGAGCTCAGATGTGTCGGGACTTGGTCCACAGAGATGATGTAGTCAAATAAATGTTCTTGGCAGGCAGATCAAGACAGAGTTGTTCAGAATCCTGTGGTGAAACATTTCTATCCAGGATGACGCCGAGCGCCGCAGGGTCACTCAGTGTTTTGATGAGATGTTTATTCACAAATTGGAATATTCGATATATTTTGGAATATCTTATGTTAATGTTTGTTTAAATTGGGATCTCTTTGCACGCAAACGGTTGCTCCTGCTTGAGGTCATGAAAGAAGTTTCTCGTATTGTCCCTTTTCATTTGTCACTCTCATTTTCCTCTACCGCTCGGGTTGGAGCAATGTCACTTAAACTTTCAGCTATACTTTTTGTCGCTGGGCATCAACAATTCGTAAAAAAAACACGAGTCAATAACGAATCATTCTGTAGAGTCTCCAACTGTCCGAGCGGGGCCACAGAGGTGAGACCATACGTATGTTTTCAAATGCAGTATCAGTCTTTCATCTGAATCTCATCCCGGTTTCCTTTCCTACAGTTTAATTTAAGTATTTGCACTTTATTTAGTTTCTCTTCGTTTGTACTGAGTTGCGTCTTTAATTGAGTTAATTGAGCTGCAAGAAAAGATTAATATAATTTTTGTGCCACACGAGGTCAAGCGGTGATGCTTTGATGCTGCTCTTGTCATATTCCTTTGTGGTGAGTCTTGTGTCTGCTGAGCGGACCCCTCCTCCTCCAGCCTGTCCGTGGGCAGCGTCCTTCTGCTGCTCTCGCTGTGAATGAATCACTCCTTATTCACGAGATAATTGGCAAGAAATGACGGTTTTTGTCCAGTTTTGTTGGGTTGTTTTCTTTTTCTTCGTTTGCGTGCGTGTCACCTGAAGAGACGGAAGAGTGCTTTCAGATTCATCCACTCCAAAGCACAAGTGCTTCTACGTATAGTCAATATGCTAATGGGGGCTGCTCTGAGATGGATGTATGCTGTGATCTGTATTCTTCAGCTGATGATGAGAAACATGGAGACATATTGTTGTTAATGGAACGGGGGGAGTGTGGGGCTCGCAAGGTTCAGACCAGCACTCATCTATAGTTAATCCTGTAAATGGTCATTTAGTGGCACTTCCGGTGGAATCTGATGCCTAATTACAAAGGGGGGGGGGGGCAAAGCGCATAATCAATAGGAGCCGTAATTATCAGCCTCTCTCTCTCCGTCTGTGTGTCTGTTTGAAATCGTTTCTGTTCCCACATGTTTTACGCCAGAAAACTGACTTTAATTATTTATCACTCTGTGATTGCTCATCCGCACGTCCGCACACCCATCACCCCATAAAGACACACACTGCCTCATCTTTGTGTCCGGAAATTGCTGTCAGGGTGGTTGAGCCGAAGCTGTCTGTGATCTAACGGGCAGAAAGAGACGAGGAGGAGGAGGAGGAGGAGGAGGAGGAGGAGGAGCTGACTGTCAACAGTAAACAGTGTCAGAGAGGATACATCACGGCCAGCATCCACTTAATGGCTTTATGTGGTGTCACTGCGCATTAGCAGGCTGCTGCACTGCAGCATTATCCAATTTAACCAGTCATTTCATCGAACTCTGACTCCTCTAATCGCACTTTTCTTACGAGGGCAGAAGCGTGCCAGTATTGTTAATATATGCAAAACACTTTGCTTTTAAAACTTACTTGGGTCTGAAAGGGTTTTTTTGATACAAGCCTGGCTTGTTTTGACATCAAAACATGGAATCGTCTCACTTTTTTCACAAGCTTTGTCCTTAAATTGGACATTTTCCTAAGAGAATCACTTGTTTTTATTCTTCTGATGACAGTTTGATTGTTGATGCATCAAAATAGTTTGATTTTGGACTCCTTCCCTTCCCACATGCAGCACCATCAGCCCTGGCTTCCATACCCATAGCTCCCTCTAGAGATATTTCTGCAGCACTGCAGCTATGAGGACCACGGGCTCAACACTATGCTTCCCAATTAGTTCGAATTTCCTGAGCTATAATATCATCAGCTGTGGAGACGTTTAGATCCTATCGGATTAGACTCTCGGGCCACTTCCTACGTTTCCAGTTGCTGGAAGATGCAGCTGATGTCAAAACACCTTAACGTTGACACAGCTCTGATTAATGTTTCCCGCATGAGTCAGCCCCCGCCCACAACTCACTGATAATCTCATCTGTGACTAAGCACTGTAGAGAGATGATGTGTGGCCACGGGGGGTGTTTCTGTGTGTGTGTGTGTACGTGTGTGTTTGTGTGTGCCGAGTCTGTGCAGTGCAGCGGATGAAAGATGCTTCGTAACGTTAGTGGAAAAGAAAAGCAGGAGCAGTTTGGACACACCTTTTTCTTTATTTTTATTACTTTCTACATCCTGTATTAAGACTGAAGATGCTGCACTGCATTAATAACGTGTAGACAGAGCTAAATATATTTAGTGTTTGAGATTCTTCCACCTTTTGCTTCGATGACTCTTTCCACACGTTTCTCTCAATCAGCTTCAAGAGGTCGTCTCGTCTTGAAGGACTTCCTGTGAGCACATCATCGCTGCTTTTCCTTCACTCTGTGGTCCAACTCATCCCAAACCATCTCAAGTGATTGTGGAGGCCAGGTCATCGAATGTAGCACTCCATCACTCTCTTTCTCCGTCTAACACCCCCTACGTAGCCCAGATGGGTGTTTTGGGTGATCGTCCTAATGAAAAACAAATGATGGTCCCTACTAGGAGCAAACCATATGGGACGGCATGTCGCCGTAGGAGGCTATGTTGGACACGCTGGTGTTGATAGCCGACAGCGTCACCAGAAAAGCAGCTCCCCACCATCAAACGTCCTCCTTCAGGCTTCAGGGTGGGAACCACACATGCAGATACGATCCGTTCGCCTTCTCACGTTTCACAAGGACAGAGCAGTTCGAAGTTTGAGCTCAGATTTCCACTGCTCTGAATGTTTGTGTTTCTTAGCCCAAGAAATGCTCTTCTTACTTCTTCTTCTTGGTCTCCCTCTTCGTCATTTGCACGGCCTCCTTTGTCACGTCTCAGTTGACATTGAGATGTGTCTGCTACTCTGGGAAGCATTTATGTGGGCTCTAATCTGAGGTGCTGTTAATTGGTGATTTCTGAGGCTGGTAACTTAATGAACCTATCCTCCGCAGCAGAGGTTACTCTTGGCCTTCATCAGAGAGAGACAGCTTCATCGCAGCGTTTGATGGCTTTTACAAGTGCGCCTGAAGACACATTCAAAGTTGCTGAAACATTGTGACTGACCTTCATGTCTTAAAGTCGATTCACTTTACTCAGCAGTTCTTTTCATAATACAGATTATTACAGTGGTCGAGCAGGTCTATGTAGTGAATGACAACAACAGCTGATGATCTCAGACAGTTTAAAGAAGTCAAGAAGTTTCACTGCTTTTAGTTGAAAGGTACCTCAAGTAACTTTGACATAAACATGCGCACCTGTATAACTACTGTATGATTGGATAATATCAGTCAGCTGGTGGCCGGTCAGCTAGAAGAATGAGCCACTGATGGTGAAGCACTTCACATGTTGCTGCTTAGATCGTAAGTTGCCTCAAACACAGAGTCACTGTAGCCCGCAGCAGCTCTTGCACATGTTTTATATGCAGAAAAGAGAAAGTGTATAGACTTAACATTCAACTGTACGCGCCGAAGAGATACTCAGTAATCAAAACTGAGCCGGGTCAAAACAGAAAAGAAAAACAAGCTCAGCGATGAAAGGAAATGTGTCAAGTGTCATGGGTCTGAATACAGAAAACGTAATTTGAAGAATATCTAATCAAACTGCAAATGATGCCGGTATAAATAGTCTGAGTTGATGGCGCGTGTCCTTTTATTTGGCTGCTGGAGCTGAAAAAACTCATTAAGGCTCCGTGGTACCTTCACCTCGCCTCGAACACACTCTTTTTTTTTTTTTTGGTTTTTGTTTCATTGTATTTGAAGGGGAACCAAGTTATTCATAGAATGTTTTTAGCTCTCAGAATATACTCGAGCAAATGTCTGCGTAAGTACAAATTAACCCTCAAACAGCCACCCTGCAAGAAAAAGGCATAAATGATAACGGCGGCTAAAAGCTCTCCCCGTGTGCCCTACAACCGGCTGCAGCCGCGTCGCTTTGTCTCTGGGAAAACTCGCAATTAGGATGTATGACTCAGCGCTGCATGCAAATCAAAAGCTCTGCATCTTTCTTTGTAAATCTGTGACGCTGGCTGCATCCGTCGCCGGGTGTACAAATGGTCGAAGTTTTACTATTAATCAACGCGATTACAGACAATAATTCATTGTTCTAGAGAAAGGATCATTACTACACTCTTATCACCTTCACTGTGCTAATTAGGCCGCTAAACTCCACTACATCTCCATGTTTTTACAACGCTAATGACACAGCAAGATAAAGAAATGTGTGTGCACGTTTTGGGGGCATTTGTAGGCTTATTATCTTATGGCTAAAGAGAGTCTAGATAGTGTAATATCAGACTAACTATTGGATGGATTGCTGTGGCATTTTGTAGAGACATTTATGGTCCACAGAGGATGAGCCCTGTTGACTTTGGTGATCTTCTGACTCTTCTAGCTCTACCAACAAGTCAAAGATTCATCTTCAGGTTGACATTTGTGATATTAAGACATGAAACTTCCCAATGCTTTGATTCGTGACCAAATACCTGCGAAACAAATCCATCTGCTTTGTCACTGTGAGCATGTTAGCAAGCTGATGTTAGCCTCTAGTTCAACGCGCCATTGTGCCATTGAGCTGCTAGCATGGCGGTCAACTCTTTGTTTAATTAGCCTCCTGTAACTTTTAGTGTAGCTAAACCTCCAAACTTTGCTAGCTCCCGTCCCGCTAGCAGGAGGACCATCACTTTCAGGGCTCGTGGTTACTGCGATCAGATTATTAGCTATTAGATATTAGCTATGAGCATTTGCTGTCAGGCTATCTGTGTCCACGCTGGACACAAAGAGAGTCCGCTGGAGCTTTGACAGTCACTGAATTTGTAGAAGTTTCTGTGTGGCACCTTTGTTGTATTGTTAGCTTAGAGCTAGCAACTAGCGGCTGAGCTAATGCAATGGAGCTTTGATAAACTTAGCTTTGATGAACAAAGTTTCTCTGGTTAATGTGTTGTAACGTTGGCTAAGAAGGCTACATCTTTGGCATGTGACGGTCTGGGAGCGTCAGCATGGCTATAATCCGTAGCGTCAACCTGTCACATATCAGCCAATAGCAAAATACAATTGCAATAGCCAGGTTTCAACCAGTAGAGGGAGATATCTGTGCATATATAGTCCAATATGCTGTTTTTTTATCTGAAAAAAGTGGTTTGGGGGTTCTTTTTGTATGTTTCTGTGTGTATGGTCATGCTTCAGTTCTTATTTAGTGGTCTGCTGTTTATTCCATTTGTTGCATCTCGGTTCCATCTCTATAAATAACGATTATTATTGGCAGTGACCATACAGGCGATTTTAGAGTTCGTAGAAGTTGGCCTAATCGTGTGCTGTTGTGAACCGCCGATGGCTATTTAAAGAACTCCTGCACCGGCGTAACCCAGCTCCCCATGTGATGACGATAAAGACCCCGTGTTGCTGTGGAAACAGCACATCAACCAAGGACACGCGTGGTTGGCATCCATCAGACGGTGCGTCTCTGTGTGTCTGTGTTTCTGTGTGTGTGTGTGTGTTCTCCAGCCCACCCCACCTGCTTCAGCACAATATCATTTCATCACAGCAAAGAAACAAGCCCCGGCCAATCACGTTTGGTTTTTTTTAGGGTAGAGGCAGAGAAAATGAACAGATGTCCCCTTGAAGTACAATACTGTTGTTTGATGTTCCACCATTCAGCTCCCGTTTGCCACAGCCCCCCTCAGCGAGTCCACGGTTCGGATGAAGTTTAATGGAGGATTCCCCGTGTCTAAAAATAAGCAGTTTGGCTCCAGTCATGCAGTGTAATGCGCTGAAAAGTAGCGTTATCCCGTGAAAGTAAATCAGCAAGTGAGTATTCAGAAATCAATATGTCATCCGTGCCTTTCATCCCAGCATGCAGCAGTGTCTCCCTCCTACAAGAAGGGAAATGGATTTTGGTGAGAGACAGTGAAGCGACTGATTGAATGAGTGTAAAACAGAGTTTGTCCCGGCCCGACTTCCTCCTGTCCGTCTCCCTGTCTGTGTGTCACTGTGTGGATGTCAGATAAGCTGCAGCACAAGCCATCGATTTGTGCCGTGGGGTGTGTTTGTTTCACTCGCCTCCACTCTCTCTCTCTCTCTCCCTCTCTCTCTCTCTCTGTCTGCTGATGTGATCGTGCCTCGAAACAACACCCCGTTGTTTGCCCACAGAGGGGATCACGCCTGCCGCTGCATATCTATCCAAACTGCCTCCCAGTTCTCAACGATCGTCCTTGGCTTTTGTCAGACAGAGAAACTCATTGGAAGTCACGTCACGGGGCTGCCCACAGGCTGGGGAGGGGTTGTAGAGATGGTGCTGCTGGTGGTGTATTGCCTATATTATTAGTTTTTCTTAGTATGCCGGGCACATCTGAGAAAAACAGGAATTAAATTACGCCGCGTTCCATTTTCTGACACACTCCAGTAATTAGGAAAGCATAAGTGGATTAAGCTGTAGACAGCCCAGGGTCGTGTGATATGGCTGTGAAATTTATCTTCAATCAGCTCTCTGATAGGTCGATCACCGCCGCCGCTGCGTGAGCACAGGAGATCAATAACAGAAACTAACTAAGGCACGAATCGCCGGCAGAGGTGATGCGTAGCCTCTGGATCAATATGACAGTCACTCAGCCGCAGCTTCAGACCTCTGCTATGTGGATGACACACTCGGCGCGCACGGCAGTGTGTGTGTTCGGAAAATTTGTTGATACAGCAGACTGACGTGAGGTTTTTCCCAGATTGAACGAGGGGATTTACTCCTGCAGCTCTTCCTCACTTCTTCACGCCTGCGACCACACGAGTGTGTGTGTGTGTGTAGCTTTTGTTACCTGCTGAACATCTTCATGTGTACAAAAGCAAGTTTTCCTGGCACCTAAACTGGGCTGTTTTTTTTTTCCACCAGCAGATGGCAGCATGGCTGCTTCACTCCACCGGAGCTGCCAGAGACGTTTTTCTGCTGTATCAGAGAACACACTGAGTCACCTGTAATTTCCTCTCACGGATCTAAGCAGTCATGTTGAGGATTGTGTGTCTGTTTTGAGCTGTGACGATAATTTGTCTGTCTATCTACATGGGTTGAGATGTCAGGTGTAGATACTTCTTATGGTTGCAAAATTCCATGGGAATTAATGGGCCGTTAACAGGGAACTTAAATATAGGCGGGGGAAAATATATTTTAGCATAATTTTGACTACAACAACCAGATTTCCTGCAAGTACACTTGAATATCTCTGCCATTCCTCCACCACTGTTGAGGCCACGCCACGTACATGCGCTGTGCATTCATCCATCACATGAACAGATGATTTCTACAACCCTGGACCACAGTTTTGACTATCAGCGCTACAGATTTGAGCCTGTGGACGACATAAGTGGTAAATTTTGATGCAGCAAAAAGAAATTAGAGTTTTTAGCACCTCTGCGTTGGCTTAATTTCCCCAAATTTCCAGTTAATTCCAATGGAAAATTTCCAATTTAGACTATTTCCAAAATCCCCTAGCTTAACTTTGCATAGAAAGTTTTGGGAAATTTACCAGAAATTTGCAGCCTTAGTACTTCAGTCCCAGTATCGCAGATTATTCTCATTAACTGGTGCTCCAAGACATATTGTGGAGCTCTAATTTCCCCGCTTCAGCAGCCTGAATCTTATCATAAAGACGCGAGACGCGCACGTTTCCTCAGCTCAGAGTTTTTCCTCCAGCCCCTCAGAGGTCACATCTTAGGGAAGAGGAGGTTAAACTCGTTGTCTGACCAACGCTGTGTTGATTTGGCTGCCAGCCTGCTTGTCTGCAGTGTTTTTCATGCTTCAGCGGAGCGTGAGAAGAACACGCATTCTCCTCATTGGTGGAGCACAGCCTCTATCTCCCACACACACACACACACACACACACAAACACAGAGAGAAATAACAGAAGTCACTTCAGTGTCAAACCCACACCATTGCACTGTGAGACCAGTTTGTTACTCCTTGCCCTCAACACATACTTTGTTGTCTAGGCTTTCATTTTCTAAACCGCCTCAGGCTGTAATGACTTCATGATCAGCAGGAGTAACTTGTGTAAACAATATGGATTGCCCTGTGGAAGCAATTTAGACACCGCGATGCCTCTCTACCCCATCTGTGCCATCTGATGTGGTGGTTTGAATCCCAAGACTGAGTGATTAGGGATGAATAATCATCCTCTCCTATAGGTGGAGGTTTGTAACCTCTAAACTGCTCCGCTGGGCCCGCTGATCGCTGTGGAGGAGAGGCAGAGGCACGGTGTGAGGTAAAACAGACGGATCCACGCTGAAAACAAGAAGGAGTCAGCGATGTGTTGTAGTTTAGCTCGCTTATCGTCACAGTCAGCGGTTGCTGCAGCAGCAGCTGCGAGACACAGTTTATGGACTGGAGGCAACAACAGCCACCGAGTTTGTTCTCCTCAACCATGACTCGTGTCTGACTGCCATTAACAGTATGAAAAATGGAGGTCGTATCAACAGGTCGCGGACCTGAGGCAGGCTAAACGAAGCCCGGCCGCTCGAACGAAATGATCTGTAACTGCACTCACCTGTCAACCAAAGCTCAATGCTTTAATACTTTAATATAATTTGAACAGGTAAGTTAGCTTGTTTAAACATAAACATGTTTATTTCTGCTGTGGATAAGTTTTAACATGGGGACTTATGGAGACTGACTCGTTCTGTAGCCAGCCTCAAGTGGACGTTTGAGGAACTGCAGTTTTTAACACTTGCTGCTTTAGCACAGCTGATTCCTAAAAGTTCAAGTATAAACAGCAGTTAGTCTTGGATCAATCCCATCGGAATATCAGCTGAACGTATTATGTACTGACCCGTTCAGTCTAAACTCTAAACAGACTGCAGAGAGCCCAAAATATTTACATAATTATACAGTTTTTATCTGTAAAACTAGCCATGTATTTAGAGTTCTGTATCTGCATTCCTGTGCCCAAACCTGACACCTCTTTCTTCACCTCCTGCAACCTGCCATGAAACGAAAGGCTCCTCTAATCTTCTAGCGCAAGAATGAGCTCAGCGTGAACTCCAGTCTCCAGCAGCGAGACTGACGGGCGATCACAAGAAAGATCAGTAATGCTTTTTCGCGCAGGGATAAAGAGTTTCCAGAGGCGGAGGCGATCCGGTTGGAAGATTGAAGGAAATGAGTGCAGCAGCGTCACTGTGCCAACTTTCACCTCTCTTGGCGCGCCTGAGATGAGCATCAT
The DNA here is from genome assembly GCA_014281875.1 of Nibea albiflora. Lineage (NCBI taxonomy): Eukaryota > Metazoa > Chordata > Actinopteri > Sciaenidae > Nibea > Nibea albiflora. Next base: position 5,430,502 of record CM024810.1, read on the forward strand.
TTATCCATCCCTATTGGCTCAGGACCGCTCCCGAGTCAGATGGAGTCATGGCTCTGATATGACTCTTGGTAATCTCTGTGGATTATAGCGTCATGACTCACTAAGATAAGGGGCAGATACACAATACGAAAAATGAGTATTAGATGACGATATCTTCGACCTGTTGCATACTGCATACGGGATATTTCTATTTTAACTGCTAAACGTTCAACTATGGGCACCAGTTTGTAGCTAACTTCGACTGTATTGTGTTAGGGAGGGCTGAGCAGGTAATGTACAGAATCAGGACTTGTTAATACAAGCCAAACAACCAAAACAATTAGCTGAAAGACGCTAAAGTGCTCCTTAAAACTAAGAGGAACTCAGTGAAGTCAGTGAATCAAATGGACTTAAGGGAACAGATTGTTAGGGTGTGCTTCGTGTTCTCCCCAGTCTGTGCAGGATGGGCGTGGCTCACTCACTCGTTGAGCCTCACCTGCTCTGCTCTCACACCTGCGTCTCATCGGCACATCAAGCTACCGCAGTATTTAACTCTGGTTCACCCTCCCAGACCAGTTTGTCGTTGCTCCGCCACGCTCGCCCGTCCTCGTCGTCCTTGCGCTGTCTTGGCCTTCTAAAACAGCTCCTGTGTGTGTTCTACACACCGATACTGCTGCTCTGATTTTCCACAGACAAAATCCAATCAGACTCAAAACTCAAAAGATGCCCTAGAAACGATGTAGAAAACATTTTGAAGGAAACATAACGCTACTACGATTAAGATTTTTTTTTTTTTGTCAACGTAATGAGCGAGCGTTCACTGACATCTCCTTTCATTTGTGCGAGGCAGCGTTTACATTTACAATCACAGTGTAGCCGTGGAAACAGATTAGCAGGATCACAAACATCATTTCTGGGAGAGAGTCCATTCGGAGTGCGATTTCCTCCTTTTATTTGATGCACGACAGGAACGTTTGAGAAACGAGCGTCGAGGTACGAAATGACACCAATAGCAGCAACAAAAAAAAAAAGGTGACATTCAATTTATTCCTCAATATTCAAACAAAACAAGATTTTCACGAATGCGTTAAGTCAACCGGCGTGTGTCATGTTGTGCCGTGAATCTGGAGACCAACCCAGATAAACACACACTGACAGACGACTGCTGCTCACTGATACTGACCCAATTGGCTGCCAACTGGCTTGTTTCTTTTGCCCAATGTCTGAAACATTATCTTTTCCAAGTTCATCGGCGTTCCCCCCTTTTTCGAGAACGAGTAATTCCCTCTCTTCCACCTCCTAGATGAAGTCTAAAATAAGAATAAAACACCCCAAAATGTGACAACTTAGTGATTTGCATTGATCGCAATGGCAGAAATATGCATTCAGGTTAATTAAAGAAGACAAAATTTGAGCTCGAGGCACCAGACGACGGGAGTAGAGGGTTCAGTCCCAATAGATTTAGCAAATACTTGAGGTGTGATGGAAAGGTGTGTGTGTGTGTGGGGGGGGGGGCCACATCAAACAGTGTCAGGCGGTGGAAACAAGATTGGCCCCGAGCGATAATTCTCCCTTTCACAGCCGTTTATGACAAACTGGATGATGATGAGAAAACATTTAATTCGAGGCGATCTCGGAGGAGGTCCGTCCTTCAACTTAACTTTTAAAGGGTGAATTTGGACGCTCGGGTGACTTCAGCGGGTCGAGACAATAATCCACTTTGCAGAGCGAGAATCAATTCAGACGTCAAAACGTTGTTATCCTCCCGCGGATTTAAAGGTCGTCCGCGCTTTTATCTCTTCTTTAAACTACGCCGGCTCCTACGGCTTTCTGAGACGTTCTCGTATCTCCAGTTCATTAAGAATTCAGCAGGCGAGGGTTTTAATCGGTGCCATTTATCCCAAGTTTTATCATCTCTTAGAGTTTAGATTTTACAGATCATATTGGAAGGCTCAGGTAGAGTAGGAGCCCTATGTGGGGCCTTTATATGACTGTTCTTCTAAAGCTTTTAAAGAAGTTATTCAGGTTTTAGGCTCAAAATTAAGTCTATATTTCCTAAAAAACCTGTTGCAGAAGCCGTACCGCTGACACTGTGTCGTTGGAATAGATAAAGTCTATCAGCACATTTCCCCTGAAACCCAACCCGTTGATACGGAAGTTGAAATGTAATGTAGCGGCCCACAGAGACTGCCAGTCCTCTCCGTAATGGTCTGCTTTTGTCACGTTAATTAGAACGTGGAAGCAGAAGAGCTGCAGAGATGAAAACTCACTTCGAGACACCAGATACTGCCGAGGAACTTTTTTATTTTTTAGTTCCTCCAACATGACTTTCTCTCAAATGAGGTTTTAGCTTTGATCTTCATATTCAGGCATTCAAAAGCTTTTTAATGTATTTTTTTGGTTTGTTTGTATTTGTCTTCATTGCGGCGCTTCCTTGTCTGAATGTGCACGATTTCCTTTTTGCTGTAAGAAAGATCAACGTGACAGGCTGACAGGTGTCATTAGGCGAGGCAGAGGTGTAATTAAGACATTAATGATGCCTCAGTACCTTTTAAAAGTCTAAAATATGTAACATGTGCAATGCAATGTCGTTAAGGTTATTAATAACACCTGTAATTTTCCTGCTATGATAATAATGGCTTGTTTTCTGTGATCACAACAACTAACCGTGTTATTAAGAGTACTATTATTGTGCTCGGAGTGCAAAAACAAACAAGTTTCCTCATTTTTAAGTCTTATTTTTCTTGCAGCCGTGAGGTGAGATATTTTAGATATTCCCGGCTTTTTAACTGTAAGAAAAAAAGTAATCATGAAATCGCAAAATAAAATCTATTTGCATTGGAAACTAACTCGTATACCCGCAAGTTATTTAAATTGTTATGACAAATTTAAGTTCAGTGCTCAGTCATCAACTCAAAAAGGTGCTTTAAAGGTCCAGTGTGCAAGATTTGGATGGTTCTGTTTACAGAGTACGGCAGAAATGTTGTTTTAATTAGAGTATAATCACCTGAAAATAACAATTCTTCTGTTTTTGTCACCTCTGAATCATTTTTTATGATTAAATCCTCCACACTGCTCCTTTTAATACCGAGTTATTGATGCTAAAACACGACATGAAGCATCGTCTTGTCACTTTTTGTGCTCCTCCCAATGCCTCACGCCTCTATGCCTTTTTGTAAAGCACTTCAGTAACACTGAATGATTTATAATTACCGGCGTTATTAGGAGCCGTTTGCTGTTTTTAGCGGATGGTCAGTGTTGCGGGAAGAGGCCGACTCTATCTTTTCAATGGCACAATGCAGCTGAGTGTCCGCGGGACACCAGCGCCCCTCTGTCCTGCAGGCCGCGGGGGTTTGACTGTTATGGATGCACACGCCCGACGCTAAACGCATCAATGGGTAATTAATTAGCGAGCTCCCGTCGTTATCAACCCGCGCAGAAACCGGAAACGCTGACAGTCAAGGGGAGAGAAATCTGTCATTCGCTGCTCTCCTGTGTGGTCCGGGGAGATGCATAATCATCTGCGCAGACAAACACACACACATGCGCACACACACGTCTTTCTGCAGTTCTTTTAAGTTAGCCATATCTCATCTCCTCTTCACCTTGTCTGTACTTTCACCTCGAGTTCCCGCTGGAAAAAAAAAAACACTCGAGAAAGCCGAGCTGAGCTTTCGCCCTCTCTCCCTCTCTCTCTCTCGTCGTGTCTTACAAACAAAACCTCACCCAGCCTTTTATAGAGCCTCCAGACAACCTATCCACCTTTTTTGAAATATGGCAAGTTGGAGAAAGGAAGTCCCTGGATGCATTTCCTTTTGTTGTGTTCATTTATCCCCATGAGACGCGGGAAGAAGGAGAAAAATGACGACAGGAGCCGATAAGAGAAGCAGCGGGTACAGTGTGTCTTCTGCTTGTCCGTTGCTGCAAACACACACGCATATATACACACACACACAGATATTGCACTTATGCACTCATTCATATGCACTTTCACATTATTTCATGACTCATCTTTTATGCATTGGCCCCGTTGCCGCACTCGCCATCCCTCTCTCTGTTTTAGACAAGAGCGAGATGGCACTCAGAGAAGACGCCGCTCGCCGTGTTGGCACCCTGAAGAGGACTGAAGCGGAGGCCAGCGGTTTCAGGCGGGCGGTTTGCGCCCCGGCTGTGAGCCTGGCGCTTCATGACAGAACCTTTTACGATCAGCGCTCCGTTTGACCTTTGGCAGCCGGGTGACGGGGGGTGCTCGCGGGGTCCTCGTGATTTCTGACTGGCTGTGCTGTTGTTTCCCAGGCATTTTGTACGAGTGGAGCCAATTTAGCTGCAGCCAACATGGAGAAATACATCCCAGAATGGACAAATCCTGCGACCGGACTGATCTCTTTCTTTGTGTTCTTTTTGTTCTCTTGCAGGTGTTTGCGGTGGAGAGGATGTCACATGGCTCGGGTCCCACTTAGTGACCCCTGAAGTTGTTCAGTATCATCATCTGTCTGTCCTTGTAGTTCTCTTCCTGAAGTTTTCTTTGATTTTTCTCCAACAAAAAAGTTTTTATTGTGATTTTTGGGTTATAAAAATATTTGACTTGACTCTGACTTTTAGTGGTGACGTTGAATATGTCGTATACATGCAAATATTTGATATGATATGATATATTTCATATATAGCCAAAGTAGGACTACATGCAGCAGTGATCATTGGTACGTTTAACCAAATGATTTAGCACTTAAACACTTTATTTGAACACTAAATCAGGACGAGAAACATTAGTAAAAATCCACATTACACAACAAGTACAAAGCTGAACCAGTTGGTTTGGAAACTGATCGATATTACAGCTTACCCGGGGCTTTGTTTTGCTCCAGCAGCCTTCTTCTTAGTGACGTTTACATGTCCTCAGATTCTGTCATTAAACCCGGCCACGACCCAGTTGACATGATTGACAACACTACAAATATATACATGACGATAGTTGGAATAAACCTTCAAGTGTACTTATCGTACATCTTCATTTTTATGATTTCCTGTCTTCCAAATGGAATTTCAGATAGCGTATAGCTAAAATCTTCAGGAGCTCTGAATGTAGAAGTACCTCAGATATCTGACCACTTCAAATAAACCAGAGAAGCTCCTGTTGTCTGATCTTATATCGCTCAAGGAGACAAGGAGAGAAGAGTGTAAAATAAAATTGTTAAGCGGTGACAGGAAACAAGCGCTGCAGCAGGAGGTCAAGCAAGGCATGAAGGGAAGTAGGAGTGGTAGAAATACTGTGGGAGGCAATGTAGCTCCTGAAAGGACAACAAGGCCCTTCAACATTTCCTTGATAATGAAGTGCTGCTCACACTCGCTCATGCTGTTTCCCCTTTGCAGCCAGAGTGACACCCACTCAACACGCCGCGAGCCTGGAAGCGCCTCGTTCCCGACGCTCGACTGGAGAACAGCAAAGTGCATTTTGCTGCTTCCCGAATGCGAATTAATGACGGGCGTGATGAGTAACGCGCACGACAAGACGGGAAAACGACTGCGCCTTCAGCAGAGCAGGAACGCTCCTGTGGTGACAGGACACTGCCCCCTGGAAGAAAACAGGACACACTACAGTCCACTGATGGACTTTGGCAGGCACCATTTTAAAGTCCAGTAAATGAGCACTGAAATGTTTTCCGTTGGTTCTTTTCATGTAAGTTTGTGTTGAATGTTGAAAACACGCACTGGGACAACCCCAAAACTCTAGAAGTCCCCACTGGAGCACGATTTATCGGAAGAAATATATGCAATAATAAAACATGGTATAATTTTAAAGGTTTGCTGAAGTGGGGTTGTGTAAGGTCTTCATCCATAGCTCGTTTATCATCTGCAGCCAAAGGCAGGAGACACTGGAGACATCCACTCTCCCGAAGATGATTTTGAAAGTGCATTTTAAACAATTCTCTGACTTGTATATGAAAATTCACACATTTAGAAGTCAGTTTTGCGTCAGGACTAAATTGATTATTTGAATTCACATTTAAAGAAACGGTTTGTTATTTCACTGCATTCGAGTCCAATTTTGGTCTTTTGTTGATTTGTCTCAAAAGTTTTTGTCAAATGAGTCTGGTGGCTTTGAAGAGCGCGTAGATCAATAACACTTAAGTTTAAGTCGATGCTCCTGTCTGCTTCTCCAAACTGGGGGCGTACTGAACACCGTCTAATGTAGGTAATACACTGACTATGGATAAATACCTGATCCAAAGCCATTTAAAAACTCTAACTATCCCTTTTAAAAATGTAGAAGAACACGTGTTTTTAAAGCAAAAAACAGAGGAGATGACATAACTGGCACACCAAAATAAAATTAAAGTTGAGGTTCAAAAGTTGCTGGAAAGCCACACAACTGACCTTCCATCAAATCTTGCCTAAGACTGGTAACATCCAGTGTTGTTGCTGCTGTCAACAACGCTCATGAGAAGACCTAAACCAGCAGTTCAGGAGTCTGTGGCACTCGTACACGTAGTCTGTATAATCTTTAAACTTGGTAGGAATGTATACTTCAGTGGTTGAGGAAGGCTCTGCGATTTCCTAAAATGGCTTGGCACTTTAGTTTGCTCAGTGGCACCAGTTCAGTTGTTAGTTTTGGTCTTTTGATGGGATTTGTTGACAGGAGAACATTAAGAACATCACCAGCATTATTCTTTAAAGCAGCGATCTGTAAGAATCGGTTCTTGTTGAGGTTTGGCAGTTTCAAAGTGCCATGCCGTCGTAAATATCATGTTTATGATGAAAAAGTAACGACCCCTTTGCTAGCGGCCAAACATCAGGCAAGTGCAACGACACAAGACGTAGCAGCCAGCTAATGTTACTTAGTAGTCCAGCAGCAAGAAGCTCAGCTTGGCACGTGTCCTCAAATTTTTATTTCACCCAGCGCTCGCCAACAACTAAACGTCAGTCTGAGATCTGTTGTTCTCTCTCTTGTTGAGTTTCTCCGTTTCTATTCTTCGCCTCTGCCGTGTTCATGAAAGCTGTCCATCAGGAAACTGGTTGAGGCGAAGCAGCTGTAGGAGATCAGAGAGAAAAATAGGAAACCTTTTCTCCAATGATCCGATATCACCAAACTCTGAGCCTATAGTTACACAGAGGTATTGGACACATCAATGTAGCATAACAATGATCGTGAAAAGGTTATTTTAAGGTAGAAAAATTAGATAATGTCTGTCCAAAGTAACACTAAGTGCATAAAACAGGAAATGTTGTGTAATGCCTTAAATCAGGGGTCTCAAACTCAATTTACCTGGGGGCCGCTGGAGGCAGAGTCTGGGTGAGGCTGGGCCGCATCAGGTTTTCCACAAGAAAAAATCTTGCCAAATCTCTTTAAACACACACAAACACAAAATAAGTTGAAAAAATAAAGAAATAAAGAATCTATGAAAAAAGAAATTAAGAATCAATAAGAAAATCAATGATCATTGATCATCATCAATCACTGATAAATAAATAAAATAATATAAGAATCATGAAAACAATATTAATATTAGATTTCTCTAGTTAGTGACTATATGTGGTTTCTTCAAATATTGCATTTCCCACTTTTCATGAAATTGTCTGTGCTCATCACCAACCTTTCTCTTCACTGCAGGCTTTGACAAACACATGTTTGGGGCTGTGTAATATATAGAGCTCAACTTGTTTCAGTCAAGCCTTTAGCCGACGGACAGTGAACGGTCATTCCCGCTTCTTTTGTATTGTTTTGACTACTTTTACATCATATAGAAATATATGTAATGTTCATTGTGTGAGGCAATGCGAATACAATGCAAATACCGCGATGGAAATAAAAAACATAATGACCCATAAATAACGGGGCGACCTTATAATTGGTCCGGGTTACCGGGGACTGTAATTGCCGATGGACAGGTGTGACTGCAGACTACATCAGGCTGCATTGAGCTCCTTACTTTTCTTTTATCTTTAACTTAAGAAAACTTTTTTTTTTAAGTGTTGTGAACGCAGCGTGCTGGGGCCAGCCAGCCAGTCACGGAAGAAAGCTCCACGGTAACGGAAGAAAACTCCACGGTGACGCTGCTGTGTCTTTCATTGAGAAATGTTTCTCTGCTCACATCAAGCCCGGCCGATGTCCCGCCCCCGCGAGCCACACACCCCACCGTGATTGGCAGGTTCGTTCAGCTCCGCACACAACACTGTAAAACGCCATACATATTAAACTAACATTACACTTTCATATTAAGGCGGGGGGGCCACAAACTATCAACCTGCGGGCCGCAACTCTTACATAGAGTTAATGAATGCATGCACATGAGAGTTTTTTAATGAATATTTCATTAATTTTCTGATGCAATTTGCACTTGGCATCACATTTGCACAAATAAAGACGCTCTGATATAAAAGGAAGCGAGGCTCTGCTGAGATTTAGTCAAAAGTTCCAAGAATGAAACTCTGCCTCGATCTGAGCAGCAGTAATGCCCGTTTGACCGTTTTTAGATCCTAGTGCAACTTCACGGCGCATCATAATCATCTTTTTGATCTTAGCCTAATATATCCACTTAACCCCCTACCTACATTCAGAGTGAGGAATGCAAAGAGGCGTTCCTGCTCTGCAAACTTGTCTCTCTTAGCCTCAATACTTAATTCCAGCTTCTTATTACTGTGCTAAGCAGGGACATCACAGCCCATCTAGAAAGGAGGTTCTGAGAGCTTGCTTTGGCTGCCGTCCCAGTTATGAATTTCTCATTGGTATTCCTGCTCTACAGTCTGAAGTGAAAGTAAAAGCTATACCCACGGAGAGCCTGACTGTATCCCCAAAACACTCCCACCGAAAACCCTGCATTAGCTACCAAAACAATTTCTTCATTTAACTTTTATTCCATTTCACGCTGTAAAAAAATGTCTGCAGGTTTCATGGTGAAAAACTGCCAAACCATGATGGCAAAAAACTGTAAAATAATATAATATACAGAATAAAGCAGTATTTTATATTAGGGCTTATTTATTGTGAAGAAAAACACTGTAATATTTAATGGCATATTTTAAGTCTTTAACCGTCATGGTTTTGCAGTTTTTCATTATATATTTCAGTATGAAACACCAAATTTAAACGTGAAGTCAACAGTACTAATGTCCTATTACTGTAATGTTAGAAAAGGTTACACCGTATTTATCACCTGCCATTGTTTGACGGTTAAAAACTGTTTTTAATCACCTGTTTGAGCATGGGGTGTCCCTCAGGGCGCGATTGTTGGACCCCACCAATTTCCTGTCTGTGCCCTGCGTTTTCTACCACGACTGCCGATTTGTGTTTGCCTGAGCTCTTAATGTTGTCTGTTTTTAATCATGAGCCGTGTTTTTCCAGACCCGGTTCAATTATTAATAATGTTTGCTCAACAAGCTGCTGTGCCGCAGTGACAGCTCCTGATGCGAATTAAACTCACAGACAAGAACCGGTAGCCGTCATCTGTCTGGAGTTCGGTGTGGTTTAGGAGAGAGCGTCGTACTGTGTACTTTGTAATATCTCCCAGAGTTTCATCTGTCAACGACAGGAGCAGCGCAGTAAAAAAAAGAAAAACTTGATCAATATAGCAGATTTTAGAAGCTGGAGTTCACCCTCCGGGAAAAGAGGGAGACAGAGACAGACCAAAGGAAAGATAACGAGAATAGGTAAGAGGTTGCGGGGAGCAGCTGGAACAAAGTAAAAATACACACTGAAAATATATACAGTACGTGAGTCAATATACTGTATGCACCCTGAGAGATGAGAGAGGAGAATTTGATCTTGCTGCCTCTATCCCATCTCCCGTTTTCTCACGAGATGTCATTCATGCATTTTTCCGTCTCTTGACAGCTTTTTCTCTGCAACTAGGTCACTTCAAAAAAAAAAAAATGAGAGGAGTAATGAGAGGAGTGCAGCTTTATCGTAGCTCTCCACACTTCCTCCTCCCTAATTGACAAAATGACAAGAGGACACAGCCGCGCACGTGTCGCACGTTTGCGTATGCACACGCACGAGTCTGTTTTCAAGTTTAGCGATGCGTTACAACTCCCCGAGGGGTCTCGGCATCCATCATTCCTCACTCTCCCCGCATCCAATTTTTTATAATTCACACTGTACTATTTGATAGAAGATGCAATCCCGCACGGCGTGCAGACAAAGACATTTTCATAATGATATATTCAACTAATAATAAGCCCGCCAGGGTGAGGGAAGGGGTGTAGTGGGGCGCTAATGCTCATAATCCATCCAGAATCCCTCTCATCTGTTTCCTGCATTGAGTGCCATAGGGGAGAACACACACCCTGTACTTACTCGGCACTAAATTACTTTTCTGTACTCTGCGTAGCTACGCAATTAACTCTGTGGGCCCAATTATACATAATAATACAATTGAGGACAGATAATTTTTTTCTTTATTGTGCACACATTGTTAAAATAAACCCTCCTTGCATCACTGACCGCGACCTTTTTCCGCAGTGTTATTATTCGTCGTTTCAAATGAAAAAAAAAAAGGATCATCACACTTATTTTATTCTAAAGGTTGAGTGGATTAGTTGCACTTGAGGTGTATGTCAAAAGTGAAGCTTACACCGTGTGTGCATGTACAGAAAGTGAATGGATGAATGGACAGATGGACGCAATAACCACATCTTTCTAATTACGCTCAGTCAAAGTAATAATGACTGTGTTTAAGCTGCTCTTAGTAATTCTCATTCCACTGGGCAGTTCCTCTTTGTTTGACTCTCCTGGTGGAATAGTGGTTAACATGCATACTACATGTAGACTAGATGTGATTTTCCCAGCAGGGGAGCTTTCATGTCGTCCCCGTGTTATCCTCGCTGTCTCGCTCTTCTTATAAAAACAATGTATTTTGCCATTATCATAATGTATACATCTTTTAGCAGACCCGTGTAGCGTGTCTTTTTCTACTCTGAGTGTTGTTTAAAGGCAAATACGTCACAAGAGAAGCCTACAAACATAATATAATGTGAAATTATTTAGCAAGACTCTTCGAACCTTCCAGCCTGACTGAGTTTGCGTTGGTTCTCTCCGGGTGCTCTGACTTCTTCCTAGAGTCCAAAGACACGCACTTAACAGGTGAACTGGTGAGTTTAAATTCCCCGTAAGGTGTGAATGTAAGCGTGAATGATTGTTTGTCTCTATGTGCTCTGTATTGAACTGCTGGCCTGTCCAGGATGTACCCTAACCCTCGCCCAAAGTCCGCTGGGATAGGCTTCAACCATGACCCTGAATGGACGGATGATTCAGCAAGAAGGTTCCTGATTTGAATTGTTTGCGTGTTTATGTCTGAGTCGGTTCACTCCAGGTACTCCGTCTTTCCCCCAGCAGTCAAAACACACACAGGTAGTCACTGTGAATGTGTGAGTGAATGGTTCTGGTATCAGTAAAGAGGTTTTAGGCTTCTTCAGCTCTGAAACGCATCACCTGGTCCGATCATTAACCAGGTTTGTTAGTGATCCTTGTTGTCGTGTCGTCAGAGTGGTTAAAGTCACCTGAGGTCTGGTGTTAACAAGGCGTGTCAGCCCTGTGTTGAACTGGCGTACCCCGCCTCTTGCCCTCTGTCAGCTGGGATCGGCTCCAGCCCCTCGCGACCCTCATGAGGAGAAACGGTCACGGAAGACGGACGGACAGCGACTCAAACAAATCGGCAAACGTCAGCTACGAACCTAGTATGTCTTCACTTTAGTTACAATATCCAGCAACAGCAACACTTGGCAATGTAGAGGGTGTCTGATCATTCTGAAAGGTACTCACCTCGTGACGCTTAAGATTCATGCTGATGAGACAAGGCCTTCAAGTTGAAAGTTGTTCAGATTCCCGCCGCCATCAATTAAGTAAAAGTGAGAGCTGACAGTCGGATGACAGTGAAGCCGTTGGCTGTTCTTCTCTTCATATATTTTTGCACTCTGTAATAACGCGGCACGTTTAGCAGACTTCAAACTTTAGTAGGACACGTTACGTGTGATATGATACGTCGATATCCAACCAGACTCCTCTGCGCTGTGGTGTGTTCATCACATTCGATGCGCCTCTGTGCGTGTCACTGTTTGGCTTTTGTTGCCTTCCGCGCTGACAGGCGTCAATTTCAGCTCGACTGTCAGGCCACGAGGCTTTTCATGTCTTTTTTAGGCAGTTCAGCGGGCGTGGGGGGGGTTGTGACGTCTGACAGAATTAGCAATGGAGCTCTGAGGGACCATCGCTACTGATGCGGAAAGCAATCTGTCAGCGTGATATTGGTGGTGGTGGTGGTGGTGGGGGTTTCTTTTATGGAGACTGAGTCACTGCAAATAAGGGGGAGGCGAGAGAGACGCTGGAAGACTCACAGAGGGAGAGAGAGACTGTTTGTTATATCTCTGTGAAACAGATAGAAACACAAATAAAAGGAAGCGTCTTGCATATTTCACCAAAACAATGCCTGGATTAATATAATGAATTTCGGTTTCTGTTTAGATTTTCCTCTGAAATGAATTCTGACAGCACCAACATCTGTGTTTGCCGCCTGCCCAGCTGTGTTTCACCCTCAGCTGAGGTAAAACCTTCAGTGCCCTGCGTCTCTCCGATAAGAGCCACCGCTGTTCGCTGGATCGCCGCCATTTAGCCCGTCATTCTTTTCTTTATTCCGCCCGAACAATTCAGTCCTGTGTCACTAAACGGTCGGACCTCGCTCTGAGATAAGACACAAAGACCCCCTGAGGTGTCGTATCTGAGCTCCTGGAATTAGCCCGCTTGGTTATGAGCTGGATCGGAGCGTAATCAGCGCCGTGGCACCCGGCAGAGCCGGAGCCGAGGATATGAGCTGGCTGTCAGGCCAGCTCAGGTGAATTGAGCCTGAATGAATAGAAACAATTCTTCTTCTAATGTTCTAACACATTCAGACAAATTTCCCCTTTTAAGGTAGAACTGATTTTCACTTCAAACGTGAATCTCTGTTTCGTAAAGGCGTCATGCAGCCACTTAACACTGTGTTTTTGTATTAATGAGTGTATTGTAAGGAGAGATCATAGATGATGAGCCCACACTTACCTCCACACGGCTTTTCGTAATTATTTGCAGCATACACAAAAATCTGTTACCCAAACGCCAGCAAACAACCCAACAAAGTAAGCAAGTGTTAGCCGCTGTTAGCTGCTAGAAAGTCAAACATGAGGACCAAAACAGAGCTAACAGAGCTTGTCACCACGACGTAATCATGAAAACAATTTTGTAACATACACACGAAATTTCTAGGAGTCAGAGTTGTGGAGATTTAGATGAGAGAAGAAGAGCTGGAGCCAGCAGCTGCTTTAGCTTAGCTTAGCTTAGCTTAGCGTAAAGACTCAAAACATTGGGAAACAGCAAACAAAGCCCACCTACTAGCACCTCTAAAAGTCAGATAAAAACATGAAGCAGTGACTTCCCGACGTCTTGGATAGCTCAAACGCCGTCCGTTAAAATCACAACTTGTCTTTGCACTTTGGTCTTTAGCTGGCTAAGCTAACAGGCTGTTAGCTCCAGCTACATATTTAGTATTCGTATCCCAAAATGTCAAACTATTCCCTGAAGTGTTTCAACTGTCCTTTTAACAGCAGTAAACTAGATAAAATGTGTTCTTAATATTCAGTACTGTGTACGGAGATGTGTGTAAATGTGTCTCCATGCTTCATTTTAACAGCTCACATAATCAGATTTAACAACATCTGGACAAAATAAATAATAAAAAGAGCCGCTCGTCTGATCCTTTGTTGAGGGAGCATCGGTAACATACAGGAATAACAGCACCGGTGCCAAAGCTGCTCATGAAGCCACACTAACGAGACAGGTCCGGTACAACAGGAGCAGTCATTGTACGTAACAACTTTAAGTAGAACTTCTTGGTCCCGTCGCTCTTCTGCTCTCAATTCGTGGCAGTGAAACTGGAAAAAACAGACACAAACTGACAGGCGTGCGGTGTACATCACCCTTACCTGTCGTCCTGAATGACGCCTTCTCCTCTGAGAGCTCATTGGTAAACATAAAGTGTGTGTCGGTAGCCAGATGGAGAGCACGGGAGGCTATCTGCTCTCTCCCTCACTCACATATCAGCTTGACTGGATAAGAGAGGCACAGGAGCCCATTTTAAAAGGGCGATGGCGATGAGGGTCCTTGTAGGAATCTTATTGGCTCTATCCTCACTTCACCCATGTTTCTAACATCCAGAGTATCGGCCGTGATCCTTGATGCCATTTGCCACCCACAGGTGTCACAGAAAATCATCCAAAACCTGCATTGTTTACCTCTAACAGTTCCCCGGTGTACACATTTTTTAAGTTTTCCTTTCCCTTCCTACCTTTCTGGAAAAGTTTCACTTGTTACTTCATCCTCCAGCGCTGAGCAGAATTTTAATTTGGTTGACACTCAAGGCTCAGGCAAGACAAGGCAATAACTCATCCCGGCTGAATGCTGATGGCAGAGTTTAGCCTTGAATGAAAACAGCAGAGGTTCAGCTCTATCCAATGTTCAAATTATCCGCTAAGCTTTAACAACCTTCTGTCCCGGGTCATATGCAAATTTAATGATACTTTTAATGGACTTTGTAAAAGTCTGACATCTGTCTCACTCCATTTCCTGTCCGTGCCACTTCCGAAGCTCGTTTTACATCCTGTAATTGTTTAACGTACAGGCCGCGAGGTAGTAGTGATGGCTGAACTGTGAACTTTAGGAGGTTATCACCATACTGCACATACTTCAGTTCCTCTAAAATACTTTTAAATTACATGTACTGTAGGTTAAAAACTGACAAATTGTATGTCACATATTAAAAGAAAGGTGGATTCACATTTTTACAACGCTGCCTATTAGACATGTAAGCAAGCAGGTTTACCATTGGGATGGTGTGTTCAGGTACAGCTTAGAATCTCTGACATCAAATGGTACATTCACGTGCCACACTATCAGCAGCTTCTAGTCTCCGGTATGGGTCAAATTCAAGCGGCAACCTCCATTGATGTGAAGTGAAGCCAACGTGGAAGCCCCCAAAAACTTCAGTTCCTCAAACGTCCACACGAGGCTGGCTGCAGAAGTGAGTGAGTCTCCATAAGTCCCCATGTTAAAATGTCCAACTTCCCAGCAGAAATAAACGTGTTTACAGCCTGGTACAAAAACCAGTTTGGGTGGCCAGAGCCACGATACTGTGAGCTTCACAACAGCTAATCTAAACCCTTTGACTGCAGTGTCTGAACTTCCCCGTAGTGCCTTAAAAGCACCATGCCAATAGCTTCTTAGACAGTATTTTCTATCTCAAAGCAAATTTTTTTTTTGATGGTCCTTAAATCTTTATCTTACAAAGATTCTGGAGACTCCCCCACACCACTTGGAGTCACGGTTAAGCACTTTAAACACAGTTTGCTCCGTTTTTATCGGTGTGCCGTAGCCGTTCGAAAATCTTCTTCCGCTTTAGGGTTTTATTCTTAAATATATTGGAGCCTGCAGGAGTTAGTCAACCCGCCAACCCTTCCCTCCATCTGAAGCCACCTACAATCCCCTGATGTGTGTTTAAACCAACATCCTTATCACTTAACAAATTCATCGCTGAGCAAACAGCATAATGTTTTTTTGCATTTCCACGTCTCTGCGAGCGGTCGGCCTTGTGCTTTAGCAGCGAAGAAACCCTTTTGATCTTGTCATTCCTCGTGATGAATATTCATCAAGATGGTAATCTTGTCAGCTCCCGTGTTTATGGTTGATGGATCTCTTAGTTATTTTAATTGCCTTTCATGAATATCTTCCTCTGACACGTTGATTCATAAGTCGTAATAGTGGTTAGCAGCAGGAGAAGGATATGATATGTGGGTGATGTATACTTCCACTGGCAGCCTCCAGGCAGCTGCTCTATTCTGAGTGACTGACGGTTCAGGCTGAAGGTAAGAGGACTGCTAAATCTTCAGTGCTACTGCAGAAACAGTGATTACTCTTCTCTGCAATGGGGAAACATAAAGCATGCTGCTAGCACTGACAAGGCTGCGGCTGTATTGGTTTGGACTTTCAGACTCCAGAGGAACTGGCCCCTCCGGTATGACATGGACAGCTGCTTACAGCCCCCTCACTCCACCCTACAGGAAACCAGCAGTCCACCAACCTTGAACAAAGATTACACCTGTCACTCAGACAAATGGTCAAGGTGAGGATAAAGGCTGGATTACGTGTGCCGGATGAGCGGGTTTCGGGGCACGCTGCATTCCTGACATACTCATGAGGCGACCGCATTGACATGCACTATAAGAGAAGGAGAGGGGAGTCTTTACCGTGTTTCATTCTGATTATTTAACACACGAGTGTGCATTTTAAAACATAATTATGAATTTATTAATTAAATTAGCACTTCAATTATGCATGAATACATAAAACTTCCTGTTCCTGTTTCTGGTTTGTGGGTCAGACCTCATTAAATTTCTGTGTTTAAATAAAGAGGACGATTTCCACATTAAAGTGCTTAGAAATATATTTGAAGGAATAAATGTTAACGGAGGCAAATGGTGTAAAATACACATTAGTGAATCAGTAGTTATGAATTCCCACTGCGTTTTAAGGTGAAGATGACTTTTACATTCACTATTTACATCTCTGATTCATCCACATGAACGATGATGTAGTGTCTGTCATCTCGTGGTCCCTGATGAGAGGCAAAAAATGAACCTCAAGTTAAAATTATTATTATTTTTCAGACGCAATTGATCAATTATTTCATGAAAATAAACCACAAAGTTAAAGATAAACCTAAACTACCTTTCATGCAAACGTGCATCATAAAGTGCTTCACAGAGGAAGAAATAAAATTGTCTTTTTGCATGTGGGACTCCGTAGAGAAGGTGTAGTCTCTTCACATTCAGGAGAAGAAGCAGTTCATGCCTAACAAACTTCTCGGCACGGAGAAGAGGCCACTTTGACGACGCACCGACCTCCCCCCTCTGAACTGAAGCGTCTCTGTACCCCCCCGTCTGCCCCGAGGGGAGGAAAATCAGTCTGTACTCCACAGCAGGGGTCACTGTTGAACTGAAACATTCGTTTAAGTCGGCATCCATCTGCCTCACCCCTCTCTCTTTCTCCTTTCCCCTCACTGTCAGGGAAAATTTAGCATGACAGAGCTGGAACAATAACTTGATTTAATATCTGGGTCATGCAAAAATCTTCTAATCTTAGCAAAGAGAATATTTATTGACTGGGGGTGAGCGGCTTGCAGTGTAGGCTGCTGTTAACGGATAGATTGGGGATGAATAATTAAGTTGTGGGACGCAACAGCGTGACAGAGGAGGTGCGTATAGAGCTCGGCGCCACCTTGTCAGAAAGGCTTGAGGGAAAATGGGAGCAGAGTGATGAATAAAAATAAGGCATTTGATTAATGTGGCAGGTTTGGAGAGGATGTGGTTAGGAGTTTTGTAGGTCATGGTAGTTAGTCAAAAGGGGATGTGAGGGGGCTTAGTTGATATTAGAGGTGGAATTTGTGTTTTTTGTAGGGAGCGTAACCTTCAGGAGAGCTCATGAGGTGCTCGGATCGCATAATGACGCTCACGCTTTGGCATTTTGTGTCGGGCTAATTAATGCTACACAAAATATAGCAGCAATACGTTACAAGAGGAAAACACAGGTTTAAATAATGAAATGAAGCTCCCCCGGTGCAATGCATGCTGGCTTTCTCCAAGCCGTGACCATTCTTCCACCATGTCGTGTCAAAACGTGGGCTGCGAAAAGCCTCATTTAATGAGTTGATGTCTTTGTACAGAAGCTCTTAGAGGCAAGTGAGGAAAAAATATTACAATGGTCCATTTTCTAAGTGTGATTTAAATGGATTTCTCTCCTGACTAAATCTTTTGGGGGTCCTTTTACTTTTTCTCCATCTGTTTCACAGATGGTAACACTTTCTGTAAAGATAAACACACAATATATGAGCCTCGTGTTAGACGGCATGCAGAAACTAAACCTCACCTGTTGGAAAGCGACTAGAAACAAAAAAAACGGACAACTCTTTAGTCATACAAGGCATGAATTTATGCTCTGTTATGAGTAAGAACTTGGAACTAAGGTATGGAAATAGGAATTTCAAACATTATGAGGGAGGCATGCCTCCCCCGCCTCAGATGCACTCCTTATGATCCGTATTGAGTATCCTGAGCTCCCCCCCTTCGATGTCCAATCCCAAGCCGGTCTCAGACCGTACCAGCTCTGGATCGACTCATCGAGCTCCACTGGCTACCTGTAGCAGCCAAAGTCAAGTACAACAGAGCAAACTCCATCAGCTGAATTAACCAATGAGAAGAGCTTGAAAGTTTTAGCTGAATCTAATCTTTGTAACACAAATCATCCACTATTTTTTTTTTCACATGCACTTTAAATACAATATATAAAGACAATGATTTGTAAGATACAGAAAACACTGTAACTGTGACCCGGCCAGTCCCTCATAAATCAGATGACTGCTTATCTATTTCCTGTGACAGTGATGTAACAGTTACTCCCCACTAAACGAGAAGAGAGGATCTTAAGGAGCCGCTGATCAATGAGGGTCTTTAAACGGGGCTTTGTGAACAGAATACCGAGAAGGCCTCTGGGAAAAGCTCGCCCCGGGGTCGTCATTCAGCAGCAGGCTGAGGCTCAGAGAATCCCTTAGCAGGAAGAAGAGATCTGTCTTTAAACACAAACTCCTTCACTCTGGACAAACGGGGACTAGGGAGGGCAAGGGGGCACTAGCTCGTATAGTCACAAGGTCTGAATATTAATTAGAGGGACACCGAGGGCTCGGCTAACCTCTTCAACCCTGCTCTGTCTGTATTTTCTAAACATTCAGATCAACTCTGCTCTCTTAATCCTCTTGCCTTTCGCAGAGGTGCCAGCCGGTGTCGCCGATGCCACTAGCTGCAGGCGATACCTGACCTCCGAGCCCGCGGCTCGAACTCTGGATGCCCCCACTGTCTCAGCAGTTGTAAGGGTATTTTAAGTCCTAAATCGTGGCGCTCTGATGTTTGCGTGGTGGATTAGTGAACAGTGTTGATTGCCCGACTTAAATTTGGGATTATGGAAGGCTGCAATGAAACACCCACTTTCAAGTGTGTCAGTTAAAGCAGAGATGTACATATGTTGAAGTGTCTGAATCACGCTTAATGCCTTTTTATTTATAGCTTTTCATTATTCAGTCACAGGGTTGGAAAAAGTACTCAAATCTCATACTTAAGGAAACACAGCAAGAGTATTATGATACAAGTAAAAGTACAAAAGTATCAGCAACAAAACAAACTTAAAGTACTAATGGTAATGTACAGAACGGTCCATTTTATTTATATTTTGTATTAATTATCTGAAAAATAACAAGTAACCATCATCGTCAAATAAATGTAATGAAGTACAGAGCGTAATACTGGCTCCCAAAATTATGGTGGAGTAAAGGTATTAAAAACTCAAGTAAAGTACCTCAAAACTGTACTGAGATACAGTACTTGACTGAGTGTACTTACTGTGTTTGCCTTGGTATTGGTTGTTTCAGAGAAATACGGTTTATTTCATCACTTTGTTATAAACACTACAATATCCATGAGCCTCAGCTGCCATTGTGATGGAGGAGAACGATCCAGAGAGGCAGTGAAAGCACTGTGTTGTTGAGAAGATTGTGCCATAGTTGCCAAATAATCTAAAAGTGACTCAAAATCCAAAAGCATGTGCACTTAAGACAAATTAAAGCTCAGTGATTTGATGGTTCTTGCTGAAATGCACCTTGGGAATTGTATTTCATTTCTCACTCTCCAAGTTTTATGTACACGGACTAGTAATTTCTAATGCCGTTGTTATTCTCATGTCTTTGGGAGAACTGAATGAGGGTTTTACTTCCTGGAGCAAGGCGCCGGAGATAGCTTCTAGCATTAATCACACATTTCTGTTGTGTAAAACAGATTTTAACCTTAAAAATCCTTCTGCATGTTCACTCCTTCAGCTCAGAGCAGTCAGAATTTCTCTGCAGAGAGACATTGAAAAGGAAAAGTGCTTTTATTTCCTGCCTTAGAAGATAAAACCTGTAATATTAATAACCATATAGCCACCAAATGGTATTCTATCCAAGGTGACTGAGAGAATTACAGGAAGCTCTGGGTTGTTTATCTTCACAAATGATAAGCATGCCACAGACATATGAATTATTGCTCTAATCTTTGCCATTTATCACAATTCCACTCAGAACTTTTTAGATGGCTCTGAGGCTTTCGATCAAATCAATCATGACAGGGTTTTTCATGAAATGAGTGTGAGAGGAATGCTTAAATATCTAGCCAGGATCCAGAATGTAGATTAGGCAGAGAGGTGCTGAATCAGACTCTTGTGTTGTCAGTAAATGAGGTTTAGGTAGGAGGAACTCCTGGCTCGGATCAGGTTTGTGTTTGTTATTTCTCACGGAAATGTGCTTTTATTTCACAAACAGTGTGTTATGACTCTGTCTCCGTATCACGATAGCCATACATTTAAAACAATCATATGTTTGCATTCTTTTATTGTAAAAAAACAGATTAATGCTAACGTGAATGAGACATTTATTCTCGCTGAAATAAGTAAAGCATCACCCGCTCCAAAAGCTAAGATAAAACAGGGTAGTTGAAGAGATTTGCTGTAGCATTCAGGAAAATGTCTCTAAATCTATGAATATCTGACAGGACTTGCATGTGTTATATCTGAGTTTTTCAAACAGAATTAAGGATCGAGCTTCTACATCCTTGCGATGTGAATCTAATTTTTGTAGGAGAGGAAAAGGGGGATTTATTGGACTACCGTCGTACCTCCAGTGGTATTAAACCACTGAGCCAAAAGATTTTCTTTCAGGGTCTGATATCATAATTTTTGGTGGTACTATTCCAAATATAGCTGAAAAAAGATGTTAAATAACAGAGAAATGACCTGATATTTGAAAAGTTAACACATGAAGAAGAAAGTGTTACATGTAAACACTGACTGGAGATTTTATTTGACATGTTGAATTTACACAAAAGTCTGGCTGATCAGGATCTCCTGTATAAATGTTGCAGACATAAAGAGCAGTAATACTTACAGTCACTTATATTAATGCCATGAATATGTAATTGTGTGCTGCCAGGGTTTTGTAATGCGAGTCGTGTGTCTGACGGCATAAGTGCGCCCATATGTCAGGCAGTGATAAGGAATCGTGTATAAGTCTATATGCAGATAGGATAAGGTAGAGTCTAGAATAACTAATGCTCTGGAGCAGAATCTCCATGTTATAACTTCAAAGATATGAAGGAAATTTACATTTTGAGAAATTGTGTGATATCAAAGTGTGATAAAGCCCCCCCAAGTTTCAGAGTGTAAAATGTAAAAATTGTTATGATATTACTTAGAACAACTTTGCTAAAAGCCAAACATCGAACAAGGTCAACAACACAAGACACAGCAGCCAGCTAATGTTACCTACTAGTCCAGCAGCAGTCAGCCCAGCTCGGCATCTTTCAGCCTTTTAGCTCACCAAGCTCTCACCAACTAAAAGTCAGTCCCAGATTTATTCTTGTCTATTTTTCACTTCATAGATTCTTCTGT
Organism: Nibea albiflora; assembly: GCA_014281875.1. Taxonomy (NCBI): domain Eukaryota; kingdom Metazoa; phylum Chordata; class Actinopteri; family Sciaenidae; genus Nibea; species Nibea albiflora. The sequence goes on from CM024810.1 coordinate 5,452,019, forward strand.
CAAAGTCCCATTTGGTCTTTTCGCCTCTGTCATTACGTCTATAGATGCTCATGAGCCCAGTTACGTTACCCGCTTGCCCAGCTCCTGTTCTTGCACGACACTGACTCCGCTCCCTGCTAGCATCCGCCAGTGACCGCCTCTTCCTGGTAGTCCCAAACAACCGTGGTAGCGTCAGGAAACTCTGTAAATCACTGAGACTTTCATATAATATGATCCAGTTTGACCAAAATCAGTGAAATGCTTTTATATTTCAGGGTTACTATATTATTTTATAGTAAAGGAGTAACATAATGTTGCTTTAATGACTTTAGAAGACGAACAATGGTCTGAAATAAAGCACTCATTGTTGAACTCCCACTTGCTGATTGATTCATCTAAGATAAAGGCAGAAATCAACACGGGAGTATCTGCACAAACAATTGTTTCTTTGTGTGTGTGCATGCTTTTATGGAGCACTAAAAAAAACACCTTGAGCCATAAACAGATACAGCATATTCTAGCTTTTGAAGAACGTCCAATAAACATCACACAAACCTGCCATCTGTTTCATCCTCCCGTCCATCGGCCGGCCGCAGACGCAACACGCAGACAACAATCTGTTATTATTTAACAAATTTGCCAGTTTCCATGAGAAGATAAAGAAACTCGGCAATTCTATTTGAGAAAAATATTAGACCTAATCTCTAACACACTGAAAGCTGCTGTCTTCAAGTTTGATGACCTGTCTCTGCTGGTTTGTCAGATATGCTTTGTGACAGCACATGAGAGGTGGCTTGTGAAACTCTATCAAGCTGTCACTCTGTTGATTGCATGGCAATAGTGTCATTGCCCCCCCCCTTACTGATGGATGATGGACCCTGTGGTGGAGACAGACGACTGACTGTGATAGTGTGAATGTAACTTTTCCCCCCAGTGAGAGTGGCTGGTTTTGCAGGCGTGAGCGGTGGGACTCTTTCCAGGCTTCGGGGCAGTTAAAAGCCCTCTCCGTGGGAAAAGGTACTTATCTGTCTGAGCTGATAGGACGGGAGGGATGAGGGAGGATGGCTGAGATGGTGGGGAGGGTGTTGGATGTTAGCGGAGAGGCCGGGACTTTGGAAGTGGTTTCCTGAGAGCCGAGGCAGAGACTTCGGCTTAGAGAGGACATAAATTAAAAATCAGACAGTGGAGCGGAGAGGAGACAATTACAGCTGAAGGTAAAACATCATAATAATCATGCAGAAGGCAATCAGATCAAACCTGGTATACAGAAGCCCTGAATTTCACCCTGAGGTACTTTGATTTACTGGTAGTGTTATTAGGTGCGTACAGACTAATTCATCAGTGGGCCGAGAGCAGCAGGGGGCCCTGCAGCGGAGCTGCACAGGAGGACACAGCTCTTATTGTAACTCCACAGAGGACTTTGCACTTTAGGCAGTGCTGCAAAAAATATTACTTTTTTAGAGCATACGCATTAACACATCATTGTGATCTTACTATTACCAGGATACACAGTGTGTATGCCACTATCCTTTGTATGATGGGTGTACAGAACATTTTCTGGGACTCTTATTTTTGTAAAAGCAGCTAAAAAATACCAAAACTGTGCCAACAAAAGCCGGTTTCAATCTACGATTGTTGGAAAACAGGAAGCAAATGAGTTTATTGCACAGGTGGATTTGTTGACTTGTTTGTAGCCTATATGATTCAAATCAAACCTGTGTAACGTTGTGTAACTAGTGCAGCTAAAGAAGAGTCCAGAACCAGCAATAAAACTTTGCAAACTTTAGCCACCATAAGCTATTTCTCATATCAGACCAAGTAAGGGTGTAGCATCAAAACAGAGTTATTTTACGGCTTATAAATTCAACTGAGTGTGACATTTCTTCCTTTAAAAGATTAAAAGCTGAGTGTATTAAACAAGTCACAAGTTAATCTTAATTAATTTTTCTTTACTGAGATTATTATGGAGAAACAGATGTTCAGCGGCACGGACGTATCTCAGCGTTGTTCACAGAAGAGAAGCTCACAGAATATTAAAGGAAAATACATGGCCAAAAGTTTGTGGACGACTCACCGTTACACCCGTAACTAATGGTTAAACATCTCATTCCAAACCTATGAGCATGAATTAGCTTTTCAACAAGATTTTGGAGCCTGGCTGCAGGAACTTGAGCCCATTCAGCCACAGGAGCATTAGTGATGTCGGACACTGATTCTGGTGACAGTCTGGCAGACAGTCTGTGTTTCACTTCATCCCAACGGTCCCAGCGGACTCTGTGCTTCTTCCACAGCAAACTAGACAGAAAACTGCATCTTATGGACCTGAAACTAAAAGGGCTGGCAGTATATACAGTGTAGTAGCCAGCATGGGGCAGCAAAGAGGCCCCATTGTATCGAGTCTAAAGGAGAAATTACCCTACTTTTCAGTTGATTTATTACCTCGGTAAACAGTTTCCTCATGAGTTCACAGGCCCGGTTGCTAGTTTCAAGTCTTCTTCCATACAGCGTGATGTGATTCAGATGATGAAGCAGGTATGCCGTCGATCGTGGCAACAGGTCATTCTCAAATCAAACTGTCAAACTAGGCAGTGCTGATCAAATATGAATCACATTGCTGTTGCTGTATTCTCACCCCGGAAAGGTTTCAGTTGGTCTTTAGCTGTAATACAACAAAGTCTGTGACCAAACAACTCACAGCTCTCCTCCAGGTATGCACATAATGCCAGATTGGAGGCTTCAGAATGGTTGACCACAAACCAATGGGTGACGTCATGTTAGGTTTACACTTGCCGAGAACAAGCCGTGAAAAACAGCCCGACAGTAAAAGAATGGGTCATGAATGGACGGGCCCTTTGCCATGTGCTCACTTTTGCCTCCACACTTTCTCACATTGTACAGCCGACCTTCCTCTGCCTTTTCCAACAAAGCCAGAGATTTGCTTTTGGCAGTGTATCAGGTTCAGCTGCGCATCTCTTGGCACCTCTTCATCCTCGGGGGTCAAGCAAAGGGAGATACGGAGTGACAGACTGGACCCTTCGTCTTTCCCGGGCTGCAAGGTTGAGCAGATGGCAGCAAAAATAAACAGGTCAGATGCCTCTGATGGAACGGCCCAAATAAGACAAACCCACGACATTGTCAGCTTGGAGAGAGCAGAGCAGCTTCTGTTCAATCACTCAACCCTATATCAAGTGCGACATTGTAAAACATGGAGCCAAATGGCAAACAATGACTCCGTTGGAGCTGGAATGGCGACGCTCGCTCAAACAAAGTGGATAATAACTTCCTCTTTCATTGGCAGCTGCAGGCCATCATCAGGCAATTTCGCTTTATTCCTGACCAGCTTTAATTATCCCGCAATGAGGCCTGTCATAACCATTACATCATGTAGCAGAGCAGTGTAGTAATCCCAGGGGCAGCATCGCTGGCTGAGCCAATGAACTCCCATCTGGTCGTGTAGATGTGACTGATGGCTGAACGGAGTGATTTCCTGCAATATGAATCTGCAGAAAAGGAATTTTGAAGCTTCTGTGTGCCACTGCCGCGTCTCATCTCCAAGAAAAAGGAGAACTTGGAAGAAGGGATTGGGAAAATGTTGTTTTCTAAACATAGACATTATGTTTGATGGTCATATTCTCATCAACTCGCATTTTCTGGGCTTCACTGTGTCAGGCCTGAGCCCACCCAGCATATCTCGGAGAGTTTAATCCCACACTGTTTTTCCAGTCCTTTCATTCCCTGCACTGTTGATGTTCTCTTCTCCTCCCCGGCACTTATTCTGCCACGCGCAGAGCATTCCTCTCCTTGTTCAAACACTGCCTCCAGAGTTCCTGCCCTTGTTAAAATACTCCCCGTTTCTTTCGCTTTCTCTCTCTCTTTTTAATTTTCACTCCGAGCCTCCGTGCAGTGCTCCCACCTCTGGAATGCATTCTCCAAATCCTGCCGAGAAGAAAATGATGCATTGTCTGTCGCCGTTGTTGTCATCACGACTCAAGGACAGCAAAATTGTTTAAAGGGGAAACCGATTGCGACTCGGTGTTGAAGTTGAATTGATCGTCTCACAAACGAGGTTTGATGTCTGCTTTCTCTCTCCTTTGTTTTGGGAAGTTTAAAAGGCTCAAACAGTTACAGCTGTTCACAAGCACAGCCATAACTACAACTGGGGACACTGAAGGCATCGCTTCTGTATTTTTCCTGTGAATTTGTGGTTTACATTCTACATCTGGATACACACACACGGTGGTTATCTGGCTGATTCTAGTACTTTAGCACTGAGTATACTTTAAAAAGTAGACTGAGACTTTGACAAATGTGCTGAGCAGTTGATTAGCCTAGCTTAGCATAAATACAGGAAACAGAGGGCAGCAGTTAGCCTGGTTTTATGCAAAGGAAACAGGAAATAGTTTAATCCATAAACCACAAATTGCTGTTTTTACACTTTGGGTTTTGCACGCTAGCTGTTTCCCCCTGTTTCTCTCCTTTTTTTTTTAAAGATATTTTTTAGGCCTTCTTCAGAGCTTTATTTTTGACAGAGACAGCTGAAGAGTGACAGGAACGTGGGCAGTGAGAGATGGGGAATGACATGCAGCAAAGGGGCCGCTGCTGAGGCTTCGTACATGGGGCGGATGCTCGACCAACACCCCTGTTTCCAGCTTTTGTGCTAAGCTAAGCTAACAACCCCCTGGCTCACTCTTTCGTGTTTATCAAGTGGTATGAAACTTCTCATATACAACTCTCAGCAAGAAGTGCATTGAAACTATTTCCCAAAATATCAAATTATTCTTTTAAGTTTGACTTCTTTTGGGTCAACATAAACTAAATTAATAAGTGACTAGGGATATTAGTGCCTTACTTTAGGGAATGTAAAGATGTTTTACTGTTTTTTTCCAATAACAAAATATATCAAACTGCATTCGATGCCTGAATAATTTAAATAAGGAACTATCTGATCAAAGAATAAGTAAACAAGCCCAAGAATCTGATGAAACACTCGATATCAGCTTTCAGCTTTGGGTACTCTCTTCCAGTGGAAATCTTTTTGGCTTGTGGCCCCTTGAAATGAAGTAATGTCTACTTGTAACCCCTCATCACAGGTCAGATTGTTTCCTCTGAAGAAATCTAACCAGCTTGGAAGAGATGAGTGGAGTATTTCATGGGAAAAGAGCAAATCCCTGAGAGTCGAACGACGGGAGCAGAACTTGATGTCCACTTACTGGATCGGCCCTGAGCTTTTGAACTGTTTCAACTGTTAATACACTACAGACCACCTTTCAACAGACTCTCAGACACCGAAGCAAACTCTATTTGCTGATGAAGGCCATGAGATGTAGAAGATGCACTCAAAAAGTATTTTTTTGTAACAGAAATGGGTTTTTTTTTATTAATCTTGTGACTCTTCGGAGGGTCCAGACCTCATGTTGGGAACCAAGGATCTGAAACAGCATTTAGACCTCCATTGTGTGAAAAATCTTAATAATTTGGTGACAGTGTTCTACAGTCTACAGCACTGTTTACAATAGTTTCTGAATTTTCTATAAACATCTTTGAGGGCAGAGTAAATCCCTTTGTGTGGGAAACAGCTGCACTTAGCTCCTGACTGGATATTGTTGTGAGAGAAACATGATTTTAAGGCTAAAAAAAAAAGGATTCACTTGCTATGACAGATAACTCTGTGTTGCGCCTATTATGATTGTTTATCTATACAATTATGGCAGTTAAAGCAGCGAACTATCATTAGTGAGAACGAGCGCTGTAAATGAGAAAGAAGAAGATGTCAGAGGAGGTTTCGGAGATGTCAAACCCGTGAAGGAAAGTACCCACAACAAACATTTGTTTGAAGATGGATTATGCTCAGTCAGTTCTTCGTTAGCTTTACGTCTCTTTCCTCTGGTTTGAGATAAACACAAGGGGGATTTTCCTTTTCGGGCAATTTCTCCTGGCAAATAACAAAAAAACACTGCGGCGGCGGGTGTGTGTGTCATAAATGCTGCTAGGGGGAACAAAAATGTGCTCCTGAAATCTGAATATCATTAATGAGACGCTCGGGCTGCCCTTGAAAGTGTTTCGGAAAACACAAACGCTTCATTCAACAAAAAACCTTGAGGCTGTTCAAAGAAATCAAATATGCTGCTTTCAAGTTCACCTGAGGATACGTGTTTATAAAATAATGAAAATCCATTTTAAAGACTTCTCTAGCAACAAAGTGTTTGACTCGGGTGACCTTTACGGGTCCTTGTCCAGCCAGAAATAGACTGTTATTGATGTGGTCCCACTTTCAAGGGGAGAGGAATGACAATGTGTCTGGACAAAAAGGGTACCTGAGTCAACTTTGAAGTGTATACACGTTGTATGAAGTGTTAACGGGAGCTCTCGCTTCTTTTATCAGAAGTGTCTGTAAGCAAATGTCAAAAAAGAAGAGACATATTTGTGGTATGATTATTGCTGCTCTGCTGCCATGCCAGTGGAAATACCGCTAACTCTGCCTCACTCTCTCACTTCTTTTCCTTTTTTTTTTCCATGGAAAGCTGGATTTGGGAAAAGCCTTGCCTCTCTCCTCCTTCTCCACCTCCTCCTCCTCCTCCTCCAGCCTTCACATCCGGGTCAGTTGGGTTGGTTGGAGCTGGATGCTGCCTTCAGGTTCCCCTCGGAAACATGGAAACTTAGAAGTTTGGGACTTGTAAACACATCGCCTTGATGCATGTGGCAGTTAAGATCACGTTTTTGCGCTTTTATTTAGGAAAATAACGAATGCGTGGTGAAGTTAAAGCTATAAAATGAATTCTAATGCTAATATTTATTGATTAACTGAGATGCCTGCGTATTTAAATGAAGGACTTTAGATAGATAGATAGATAGATAGATGACTTTATTAATCCCCAAAGGGAAATTTGGTTGGTAGAGCTACAAAAACAAACTTATAAACGTAAATCTGATTTATTATCCGCAGGTGATGGCAGTTAATTTTATCCATATATACTAATTAGCTTGCTCGTTATACCAAAGTTGTTTTTATTACTCTTTATGTAGATTTATAGGTTTTAGCTCATTGTTATCATGCTTTGTGTTTAATGTTTTATTTAAAAGCACTTGGAAAGTGTAACTATTATTATAACTCCAATATTTATACTGGCACATAAGGCAAGGAAAAGTATATATGTTCCTCTAAATGTGTAGCAGTTAAGGAATAACTATAGTAATGTTTGTTGATCTTCCATGCTTCCTCTAACCTCCATAAATCTCTTGGTTTGTTTCTTCTCCAGGTCGTTTTTTGTTTTTGGTACGCCGAGCCTGTCGATTCCGACCTTCGAGCCAGCACCTGAAGGCGCCACAAGTTGAGCAGCTCTCAGTTAACGCAAAGGCGGACTGATGATCCAGCTGCTGTGCGTGTGAGTGTGTGTGTGTGTGAGTGTGTGCGCGCGCTGACATGGATACAACTGGCGTTTACTGCTGAAAAACTGGACACATTTCTTAACACTTCACCCCGCGGCCGCACTCATGTGATTTCCCCCCTTGTTTTGAGCCATGTCCAAGAGCCTGAAGAAGAGGAAGAACCACTGGACTAACAAAGTCCACGAGAGTGTCCTTTGCAGGAATGAGGAGGGGGAGCTGGGGCTGGAGTTGAAGGGCGGCGCGGAGAATGGACAGTTCCCGGTTATCGGCGAGCTTCTCCCGGGCAGAGCGGCGTGCCACAGCGGTAAACTCCACCAGGATGAACTCCTGCTGGAAGTCAATGATACCCCGGTGGCTGGGCTCACCACAAGGGACGTCCACGCCGTGGTTAAACACAGCAAAGACCCGGTCCGACTCAAGTGTGTCAAACAAGGTGAGTTTTCACGCCAACTTTCCCGCATTTCGGACGTTTTTTCCTTCCGGAAAACCGTTAGCTCTGACACGCTTTTGTGTTTTGACAGCCGCGCTTGTGCTCCTCTCATTTGCTCGGTCATTTAAACAAACCACGACAGGAAAATTAACTTTTTATCTGTTTTTAACGTTGTCATAAGTCTCCCTTACGTACACACCGCCCTACTTCCCGCAGTCGTTGCCGTTAAAAAGGTGTTTTACGCCGTGTTTTGGTTGTGTGTGTGTGTTGGCAGGGTCCTGTTGCTATGTGTAGCTTTTTAAGGGGGTGTGTTACATTTGGGGCAATCAGGAAAAAAAACACACACTCCACTACTGCTACTTCAAGTACAACAAGTATTATACTGATGCTGTATTCACTGTAATGTCACACAGCTGCCATAGGTCAACATTACAGCACAGTGTTACAAGCAAAACAATCAATATTTACACATTTTCCAATCACATGCATCGATTGAGTGGATAAACAGAAAGCTTGTTATCATTTTTTGGGGCGAACACTTCCTGTAGTAAACTGATATGTGTTACTATGCTACTATTAGTTACTATAGAGACACTAATTGACTATGAAATTAATTGTTAGTTGCATTCGCTGTAATATACCAGGTCAACGTTACAGGATACCCATTAGTGCCTTCTCCAAACCCAAGTCCAGCACAATATTACAAGCAAATAATCCAGTTTTACACGTTTTCCATTGTGTTAAGCTGAAGGAGTGAGTTATCGATAAGAGCTGGCATCGATTAGTCCATGAACAGAAAATGAACTTTGAGTTTTTGAAGCAACATTTCCTGATTTTCTTAGCCTTCTTTTATACTAAACTGACTCTTTTCTGACATTTCGCCGACCGAACGACGAACCGAGAGACTCTTTGACAATAAAATGAATTGTTAGCTGCAGCCCTTGATGTGTAAACGTCTGTGATACTTGTAGCTGTAACTTGAGGGAGAGAAAATAGCTTTTTAACCTTTTGAAACACATACACAGACATTTAAGTATGCGATATTTATTATCCAATTTGTGCTACATTGAGTTGACTAAATTGGATTTGGAAAGGATATTGTATAAATATTAGAGCAAATCCCCAAGTCCCCTATTTCAACATTACAGTGGTGTCATGAGAAATGAAAAATACCATAAAGTACGATAAGGTCACAGTCATTGAATGCCACAGACCCAGCACAAGTACCCTCAGGAATATTAGGGTTTTTTTGTTGTTGTCTGAGCTGGAAGTGCAGTGGATTGCTCAAGCCAGTGTTGTGGTTTCACATGGAGCCAAGACTGTACTGTCCAAAGTCTCCATAGCTGTCGGGAGACATTTTTGAATTGCAACACATGCAGCGGCAAGAACACCCGTGTTGACTCTCGCATTTCAAGTCATGTAAATGTACCTAACTCGACTCCAAACTCAGTTTAACGCTTGTCAACTTCCCCTCGCTGGATGTGCCGCTCTTATGTCACGGACGCACTCCTCTGGCCGTCTGTGTCTTTGATCCTCGCAGCTAATGGCGCTCGGTGTCTTGTATTGCGAGCTGAGAAGAGGATCTACACGGGCTCTCATTTCGGGGTGAAAAATCAGCAAAACCCTGTAAGAGGCTTTGGATCAAAGTCTTAGTGTGTTTGTATGTGTGTGACGGTGCGTGTGTGGGATTTATTCAAAAGGCAGCCAAGCTTATATCAAACTAATGTGCTACTTTTTTCTCTCCCCCCCCATGAAATATTTATATCCTCCAGTGATTGCTGAAGTGATTGATATTCTCTCTCTGCCCTGCTTGTGTTTGCTCTGCTCGTGGATTGTTTACAGTGTCAAGTTGTTTCCAATATAGTTGATATGTACGTTAAGTAAATATCATGGAAGGGAAACACTTTGCAGTGTCCTTGCAGCAGCGTGTTCAATAACATATATTTTTCACTTTAACTCCTCTAATCTGTTTCAGTATTATCACAGCGAGGCAGGCCTGACGGATGATACATGTCCGCGCGCTCTGCTGCCGTGTCTTTTGATTTTTCTTTAACAAAGTGAGTGTGTAATTAAAATCTTTCTTTGCAGGAAGTTGTTTGTATACGGTATACTTTGCATAGCATGGTAATATCATGTAGGAATAGACTCTATAAAACGTGGACATAGTATCCGTAACGACACCCACCTGTCGATCAAAGCAATAGGAAATAAGCTGCAGAGACCAAAACTGTTGTTTGTACCAGGCTGTAAACATGTTTATTTCTGCTGTGAAGTTTTTAACATGGGGACTTATGGAGACTGACTCACTTCTGGAGCCAGCCTCAAGTGGATGTTTGAGGAACTGCAGTTTTTTTGGCAGATTGCTGCTTCAATCAGCAGCTTAATCACTTTAAATCAAATTAAAATGAAATAAAATCTAGCTTTTCAATGCTGCTTTTTCTTTTTTTGAATCACGTGGTGATAAACTGGATGTCTGTCAGATAAAACATAAAATCTGCACTTGTAATGGACAATATTTACTATATAACCAGTTTCTAAATAAAATAATTCATCTGAATCACCTTTATTTATTTTATTTAAGTGTGCTTAAATGCATACGAGGCATACATAGAAGGACTCGTTGATCTCACATGGTTCAAGTAGAAATAGACATACAAACAGGACACCAGAGCTGAACAAAGAGTGATAAAAATAAACTATTATATAAGCCTGGAAAAAAAGAAACAATAGGTGTATGTATGCATGTGGTATGTGTGTGTGTGTGTATGTAAAGCGCTTCTGTGAATTGTAGCTAATACACATAGTCCAAAGGAATAGGTATACATACGGTTTAATTAACTACTTAATTGAGAACATAATCTGATTCATCTGAGCTGCAATGATTAATCTGATTTCATCTTGTCAAATGATCTATGATCATAAAGTGATTATATTTGGGTCGTCGACCAAGCAGGGCATTTGAGGACGCCACCTTAACATTCTCCACCGTTTTCTGACCTCTTATGGTCCAAACAACCAACAGATAAATCGAGAAAATTAAATTATAATTAAAATAATTGCTATTTGCAGCCCTGAATGACAAATATTGGTCCCCTCCAGACACAGGAAAAGGTATTTCTTACCTTGACTATGTGTGTGGAAGCTTGATATTTGCCTCATTCTGCAGGTTTAGTGTAAAATTGATGCGCAGACAAAAGTGTGCATCAAACAAACGTCCAAATGGAGATTTACACCAGCTCCTAACATCTTCTACATAAGCTCAAGACCCCCTGTGATACAATAAAAGCTTTCTACAGCACCACGAAGCATTTACTGTCAAAGGGATCCACAGAAAGTGTTTGAGTTAACAGTTAACAACATCTTTCTGTTCTGTGTGTTTTTACCAGAGCTTTTTCTCCATTGTGTTTGGACTTAATGTTGTTTTCCAGCTCGGCCTTTTAGATGGTCGACAAATCACTTAGGCGGACGTCCTTTAGATTTAGATAAATATTGGTTATTGGTAAAAGTACTCGAGCGCCCGGCTGTAAGCAGAAAAATGTAATTTTCTCTTGTGGTGTTGGGGGTACTTGAAAGATTGTTGCCTTTATGAGCACAAAGGATAAAATGCGGCGCTAACATGCAGCGATAATAATAGTGTAGGACTCTTTTTGAATTCTGAGCACAGTTCGTGAGTGTTTAGATGAAGGTTTTAGTAAAACTAAACCAAACCTTTGCTTCTTAGTATGAATTGATCCATTTGAAGATGTCATTGAATTCATGTTGTCCTTTTGCATAACTTATCCTTTGTTAACAGGCGCCTCTTCAAATAGACAGACTGCCAGCAATTAAACCTAACCCCTTCTCAGATATTGGGTTACAATGGACCAGCCACGTCCCAATAAAACAGCCGTAAATTGTGCTTTGTTTTCCCTCCTTTAGCCTCCAACCAATGAACGGGGTCACTGACCGGTTTGCACGCATGGTCGATCTCCAAAGGTTGCTGATGGCCTTTTTGAATAATACATCAAGTTCACTTTTGCAGCGGGCCGCCGCTTCACAATGTCACCACTGTATAAGTGCCGTCCCTTTCTCCTGGGAGATCTTGTCCGAATTGCCAACTTTCATTACGATCTTCTCCCGTAATTAAAGAAGTCAGGTAAAACTTTATGATCCCATCAGGGGAAAATTGGTCGCAGCCAGGCATAATGCAACCATCTCGACAGTTCACAGGGAACAACGGTACAAATCGAGATAAAACAGCTGAATGCTGAATACATAAAGTGCTTAGGTGCAGAGATCACATGTGCAAATTCAGGCTTTTTTGTCCTCTCAGCAGGAGCCCTGTATCTACAACCAGACTCCCCTCTATGTGTGGGATGATCGGGACAGTCCAACATTGACCTCTGCCTTCTTTAAAGCCTGCCTGTAGTAGAGGTCAGAAAGCTGCAGCTGACTCACCCTAAAGATTTTACTGGCCACTTTGACATGCCAAGCCAGGCCTATTCTTACTCCCAAATCGTGGCATTTGGTTGGAAGCTTAATTTGTTGTCAAACGTGACTTTCCACCATTGACCGTATAAAAAAAAATGGACGCCACATGTGTGACATCACCTGTAGGTCACCTGTAGCTAAAAATACGCGCCACCGCCATGTTGGTTGTCCTGCCTCTTTCGCCTCCCAGCTAATCTAAAAATGGCGTGGATTATCAGCTGGACCTGAGGCCTGGTTGCTCAAACAAGCCATCTGTAAGGGCACCCACCTGTCAATCAAAGCGTCCATGCTCTTAATCCTGCATAACTTTAAGCCTTAATATAATCTGAACAGGTGAGTTGTATATAAATTCACCCTCAGTACAGTTGTCATGAACGGGGAAATTAGCTACAGAGACCAAAACTGTTTTTTGTACCAGGCTGTTAACATGTTTATCATGGGGACTTATGGAGACTGACTCATTCTGCAGCCAGCCTCAAGTGGACGTTTGAGGTACTGCAGTTTTTGGCACTTCACGGTCTGCAGAGCTTGCTGCTTGGTTTCCACATGAATTTCCCTTCCCCTCGGTCTTGATTAACACTTTTTTTTTCTGTCATAGAGATCACATGAATCACATTTCTGCATTGTAGCACTTCTGTACTCAGCGTCTGACATCCTGGGGCTGTATCCCCTTCTACACTTAACAGGTATTAGGCCATTTATTAGTCTCTGAGGTGAGGATTAGATTAGATTGTCACTGGTAATCAGGCCTGCCCTGTAGTATTTAGGATGTAATGAGGATCTCCACAAAACACTGATGGGTTAGAAGAGAACACAGGGCTCAATTACAGTCCCAGGGACACGGTGGATTCTCATTAGAGGAAGACATTATGGATAATAATGTAGATTTGATGATGCAAAGGTCAGAGTTGAACATTTTAACCTTCGTGGAGCTCTGATGTACTTTATATCATATTCTTTATATATTTATACTTTGAATGTGCGTGCATGATCATTTCTGCTGGGATGCACGGGGTCGCTATCGGAGCGGTTAGTGACCTTTATAAGCAGATCAGGTAACGGGCCTATCAACATTAGATACAGTCCCTTTGTCAAAGTCATTGTGAAATTCACTGTTTCAGCAAACAGTTAGAGTTGTTACGTCATGGAGGACAGCAAAGCCTGGCCTCAGTGTTTGGAGAGAATAGGTCAGATGGGATCCTTCATATGCTGAAATACCTCATAGCTTATGCTTAAATTAATGTTATGTGGTTGGTAGATGAAGCTAAATCAATGATTGGTGGAGGTACTGTGCCGGGATGTGAAGGAAAGTCAACAATGACGGAGAGTTTCAGAGAAACCGATGAAACTTGTCACATCTGTTGCCGCCGTTTCTGGCTCGATTGTCATTTTTGTCAAGAGGAAACTGAAGAACAACATGAAATTAAACATCTTTTCGTCACTAACTTCATTGACAAATACAATATATTCCCTGCAGTTTATTCATAATAAAAGTCTACATGTTATTCACCAATAAAAAGCTTTTAACGTGAAACACTTAACCGGCAGATGTGATTATTTTACCGCTTGACAGAATCGAAAGCGATACTTTGCTGGCAGCCAGCGATGATTCAACCCTTATCTGCTGCTTAGTGGATATTTCTTTTTAATCCTCCAGGTACACACAAAGCACGCAGGCGAGTATCGTGCATCATATTTGCATTGCAAAATGGGTAAAAAAGGCGAGTGTATGAGGAGCTTTACAAATCCAAATCGCTCTTAACTCAGTCTTACCTTGGATAATCTGCATGAAGAGTGAAAATTCAAACTGTCGCCTTCTCTGTAATTCATAAATATCGCTGCCAAAGCGTCAAGATAAATTAGCTTTACATCATATTCCCTGCTCCTTCCCCTCCATCTCTCTCCCACACACACACACACACACTCCAGTTCAGTTTCCTAATTCAGCCCCAGTGAAGGATTAAATGTAGCCAGCTATGGAGGCTGTCACTGCATCCTTCACTGGCACTGCTGTGAGGAGCTCTTACTGTAGCTGTACATCACTGTGGCTGCGAACTGTGTGTGCTGAGTGCTGACTGTTGGGCGCAGGTAAGAGCAGACATTTCCAGGTCAGCCCAAGGCAATCAGCATGCTCGCCGGGATGCCCACTTAGTGCTGGATGGTGTTGGGGAAAGTCATTACAGCAGCCTGAGCACGGGGAACTTGAGCAAGGCAGAAATGGCAGCAGTCATGTCAGTACCTTTCTAGTCTTAAAAGGTTGTTTTTAGCTAACAGCGTGGCTCAAGGGACAGCCGTGTCGTCTGGTCTATTGCTCCACCGCTTTGGTGCGCAGTTTAAATCTTTTGGTCTTGGATAGATTGCCGTGAACTTGCCGGAGACGTTAATTGTTCCCAGAGGATGGAGCTTTAATGGCTTTGCTGATTTATCTATCATCCTGTGTTAACATTTTAAATGTTGCATGCAAAAGAAATGAATTTTAACATCCAGTCGTAATAAAGTTTGTTCCTGACCTCGGAAACGACTCGTTCACCACAAAAGGTCCATTTAGAAGCTGTTCTGGAGCTTTCGGTCATATAACATGGTCTTCATCAGCAGATTAAGGCGCTTTGCCCGCCAGACTTTTTAACTCGCTTTGCTTTATGTGCTCTTTAATATGTGAATATGCTACGTTGTCAAAGTGTTCCTCTTTCGCCTGTTTCTGGGGACGCTTCTGAAAAGGGCAACGGCGTTTGTGGCCGGGTTTTAGGAACTGTTGCCATGTAGTTGATTAAATGATTTCCTTCTTTATATATATTCTTTTTGAGCGGCTGATGAGTGGCAGGAAAGAGGAGGGATGACATGCAGCAAAGGGCCACAGGTCGGAGTTGAACCCTGGGCCGCTGCAGCATTTTCAAGATTAGATTGAAGCTCCAAAATGAAACTTATAAGATGGCTAATGAGCTCAAAATGATGTTGGAAGATTCTGTACTCTTTATGACCATTTTAATGCGTCTCTTCTTTTTTTAAATTCATAACTCTTCCTACATCCTGCCGTAGTTATTTCTTGGGTGTTGCTCTTTAGTTTTGCTGAGCGAGGATGGTTAGGTTCCAGCTTTATTGTTGGCATTTCAGCCAGAAGTCGCGCTTGCGCTTTAGGATTTGGCCAAAACGCGGCCGATAAATCTATAATCTAAATCTAAATCTAATAAAGGAGCCGTGATTCATTTTGCTCATAATCCTCGGATCTTTATGTCTTGTGCACAGAAGTGTCTCTGTGCCATTTCATTAAGATTTCCATGCGGCGACTAGACCGACACAATAATTTGATTTTGGAAAATAACGAGAAGCCTCAGAACTTTAATTAAAGGAGATCATGTCCTGCGTTGTAGCACTGCTTTTGATTAAAGGTTGTATTTATATATACAATATATCTCTCCCGGTATTACCCTCCGTGTTGTGCCGTCTCATTCAAAGGTCTCCACTTGCAGGAGTACCGTGCGTGACCCCAGCCTTTGCATAACGATGTGTCACGTCCTCTTCGAGCATCCTACACTCAGCGCTGCTCATGCGGTGGCTGAGTCACTGTCTTGTGAACCGCGTGCCGTGTGGCTGGAAGCTAGTGTGTTAGAGCAGATGTGTAGGATGAAGTCATTCAGATCAGCTGAGAGCGAAGGCGCAGAAGAAGGTTAAGGTCGTCCTTGTTGTGTCCAGGCAGGAATCCCAAGTGCACAACAACAGAAACAACTCAGTGAAACACCAGACACCAGCTGGCTCAAGGGAAAACCAGTATGTTATGACACTATCAAGTCAATAGCGCGTGCCCGTGTAATGGAATGACTGATGTGAGCGATAATGAGCGTGGACCGGTGACTGGCTGGTGATGTTGTGGTGTGTTCGGGCCGGGCGGGGTCTGAAAGATGGGACGGGGCAATCCCTGAGAAGTTGTGTCGAGTCAGACACACACTGTTGCGTGGGAGCGTGGTAATGATCCTCAGTGCAGTCAGACCCATCTGTCTTCTTGTCAGGGTCCCATTGAGAGTGTTAAGTTGCACCAGCAAGTGTAACACAGAAAGTGTGATGCACATACGCGCACATAAAGAGCTGCTATCCACCAGTATGCTGCGTGTCTGTATATATTTGTGTGTGTGTGTGTGTGTGTGTGTGTGTTTGTATCAGCGCGTCCCCAGGGCTTTTGCACCACTTACCACATGCTGTCCAATCATGCCTGACAGAGGTTTGGTGGAGAGATCCTGTTGTCGTTGCCTCTGTTACACTGTCTGACTGCCAGGCTCACCTCTGGGGACAGGTAATGATAAGGTGCACACACACACACACACACACACACACACAACACACACACACTCTTTCTCTCTCACTCTCACACACATATATAACTACCTTTCTCTCCTTGTCAACATCAGCCATCTGTTGTGGCAAGAGGAAGTATTCCAAGGACTGAGAGACGGGGAGGCTGCAAACTTTTGTGTGTGTGTGTGTGTGTGTGTGTGTGTGTGTGTGTGTGTGTGTGTGTGCCATTGAATGAACAACAACCGAATGTGTCAAAGAATCAGCTCTCTATTCAAAGTGCTGTTTTTTTTTCTCTATAAATATTAAAAGAGAGTTAAAAAAAACCTTTATGACCTTCTCTATTATCCAGGTTCAGTGAATGAACGGTGTGTGTAGTGTAAAGAGACTCAGGATGGAGAGGAGCTCTTTACCTTTTCAATAAGATGAATTATAGACGAATGAGAGACCGCGTGTACTCTTCTTCTCTTTCACAAAGCGGCTAATTCGAATCCTCGCCCGCGTCTGCGTCTACTTTACTTAAGTGCATGTAAAGTTTGTCATTCAGGTTGCTGCTCAGTGTGAGTGAAGTAAGAAGCTGTCAGTGTTTTTTGTTCCTCAGCCGCTTTGGTCCGTTTAAAAAAAAAAAAAAAAAAGAAGCTATCGCAGCGTTTCTGAATAAAGCTGTCATCTGCGAGCGCGCTTGATGTATGGCAGCACGCTGGAATTATTTAAAAATGATTATTTAAAATAACACAAAAGAAATGACATTAGGTCAAAGGTTACCATGATTTAAAAAAAGTGTTTAAGACAGATGTGGAACAGAAAAAGCAGCAAATCTTTCACATAACTGGACAGAAGTGGAAGCGATTTTGACAGTTTCAAAGATAGTACTTGTAGATCCGTGAAGAAACTTCTAAAACAAGTCCAGTTACCCCGATTTGACCCTTCTTGAAGAAAGATCTGGATGACTGGTGTTTTCAAGCAACAAGACTAAGAGTCTACGGCCTTGCTCCATCAAACATGCTAACGTGCTGCAAATAACAACGACAGTAAGAAAGACCGGACCAGCTTGGCAGCACTGAGCTTTTTCATGAATGAAATGACTGGAAAGCGGAGTTGCGCGTTTCCACAACATGTTCCTGCATTTTTTTCCACAATAAGAGCCTTGTCAAGAGGTGAAGGGTTTCTGTCTGCAGAGGGCTTTTAATTTGAAACAGATACAGGAAGTGTTGAGGAAAGTCAGCCTCAACGATGGGGTCGTTGTTTATTCATTTAATTTTACAAACTAGTCGCACTGTGCTAATGTCAGTGTGCTACAAGCAGAGCTGAGAACATGGGGATGTAATTAGTGTGACGTATTGGACTGATATTGGCATCACAAAGTCATTAGGGTTCATCCTCTGGGGACAATGAACACCTGTGCTACATTTCACGACACTCCATCCAGTAGATTTATTTCATTTGTGGTGGAACAACTGGCAGACCATCAGTGTCGTGACTGATAATTGTTAGGTGTAGCAGTGTTAAGTTTATTAGTTAGTTAGTTCACTGATTATTTCAGGAGTCTGTGATCATAAACAGGTGTAATATTTAGTTTTTCCAGATGGCCCGACATCTTTCACTCTAAATAAGTTTGAGCAAATGATTGTTGAACGAAGTAAGATTAAACTTCTCGTTCAATGCGCCCACGCTCTTTGAACGGCACCGATATCCACATGTTGGCCGCAGTTAAAGTGCGAGTAGCGAGGGTGTGTGTGTGTGTGTGTGTGTGTTTACCTGCGCGTAGCCTGATGATTGATGGACGATTCTGGCAATCCAACAATTAAAGCTGTTTTTGCCAGTCTGTGAATTTGAATGAATAAAAAGACAAAGCCGATGGAGGACTCATCTTTTCGCCGAGGAGCTTGATGTTTTTCCTCACTGCCGTGAACATTTCAGCTATCAGTGGCTCTGCATTGCATTTTAAACATCATACAATGAGTGATTTACTGAGTGACACCAGGCCTTTTCTTACAGGAGTGAACATTTGTCCTAAATTGACTCCCTGTTGTGTTTTAGTCAGTGACACCTCTTTTGTCCCAAAGATAAGGCGATTCTTCTGGTCGTTTGTGACAAATCACTGTTGTCATCTTTCGTTCAAGTCTGACTTTTTCTTGCGTGTAGAGCGGTCTTGTTTTCACCCTCCTTCAGGCCGCGTCTTCATCAAAAATCAATCAAAGTCACAAAGAAGAATACTGCAGACCCAGCAGCCCCCGTGGGCAGATGATGAAGCCAGAGTAAACATCAGAGTTGTGAAGCTGTGATGAATCACAAAGTGGCTCCGGATCGCTGTTGTGCAACTTGCAAAATTTGATAGGTGCACCCCCTCTGGATACCGTGTAAGATTCTCTTGTAGAGGGTGATGTTGTAAGATTTCATACATCACGTTGGGAAAAGTTAATATTCCTACACCCTCAAACTGCCAGTGGTATGAATATAAATGAGATCTAAA
The DNA here is from genome assembly GCA_014281875.1 of Nibea albiflora. NCBI lineage: Eukaryota > Metazoa > Chordata > Actinopteri > Sciaenidae > Nibea > Nibea albiflora. The sequence goes on from CM024810.1 coordinate 5,471,041, forward strand.
TGGGATATTTTGGAGTGAAGGCACTGGGGAGGGTGAAATTGGCTGACCTGCTCACGGAGAGAAGGGAATATTAAGCAAACTCCTCAGCCCACACTGGTTGTTGCTGATTCACCAAAAAAGGGAAGAATCGATACGGAGCGATTAAAGCCTTTCTGAGAGCCGCGGCGGTTGGTTTGTCCTTCTCTGCTCGTTTTTCGTTCTACATCGACGAGTCGGCGTGAAAGAAAGTGTTTCGCCTGTGTCCACTCCGGTATGTGTGTTTTTGAGTTTGGATCCAAGATGGATTTTGGACTTTAAGGATAATCAGATCCACAAAATAGTGACATAACATACCGCTTCCTTTGTTGGATGAACACCAAGTCTGTCAAGCTGCCCAGTCTAATCCAATATGAGTTGATTTACCACCTGATTAGTCGATTAATTGTTTAGTTTTAACAACTTTTTAAAATATAATTTTGAGTTCTTCTCTGTTTCCCGACAGTTCCTTTAAACCGTGAAATAAAACCAGTGACGAACACCTCAGGCATCAAACCCTCTGATCACAATCCTGCCGGGGTTAAGTACGTCTCATAGAAAATGCAGCGATATTGATCGATGACACGCGAGAGCTGCAGTCCAGAAGTGACGGAGCTGCAGTTTGTGACAAGATAAAGAGTCGGCAATAAGACTGTAAATAAGACATTGATTTACCGCCAGACGCTAAAGATCCTATGAGGAACAACATCGACGCATCACATCTGTCTGAGGATTCGTACGTCCTTGAGGCCCGCTTCTGTCTGTGGATGCTTTTTTAGGATTCCTGTCGAGCTTCCCTTTAGCAGCCGCCTCTCCACCCAGTTAGTTTTGCCTGCAGCGAGGTCACCTCCAGCTGCTTGAAGCCAGCTCACATCATCACTCCTGGGAGTTTTTTTTTTTTTTTTTACATATGCAGCACAGTCTCCCACCTTTTCTTTCCCCTCTTCTTTGTCTCCCTCTTTCCCATTCACGCACTCATTTCATCCCGTTCTCCACCGGGGAAAAGCGAGAGAGAGACGTGTTTAAATAGGTTCAGGAGATGAAGAGTCTGTCCCATGTGCTCGCCGACATTATTCATGCCTTACTAACTGTCAGCCAGCGAGCGAGGGGACCTTCTGAAAGACAGCCTGGCCATGAGAGAGAGAGAGAGAGAGAGAGAGAGAGTGACACACCTGATGCTCAGTAGATGCCTGAGAAAGCACAGAGAGGCGAGAGGCAGAGGAAGGAGAGCTGACAGACAGCGAGAGGAGAAAGGCTGGCACTCTGCTTTTCACACTATTCTGGTTCTAATTCGATTGACAACCACAGCAGCACTGTTTTCTGTGTTCTCTCCCGGCCCGTCAGATAAGAGGCACCGCTCTGGGCATCAGCTTGCTTCGTTTGCTCCTTGATCCTCCAACAGATTCGTTTTTTGTCTTTGTTTTAAGTCGGATGTGTTTTTAAAGTGGCAGTAGAGTCCGCTTCACTGACTCTGCTTATTTTATTCAAATAAGCTTCTTCTAAAACAACAAAAGACGCAGTTAGGAGATTATCTGTTTGACACACGAGGCATAGATTCATCCGCTGAAAAACAAACAAAAATGTTAGAATCAGATTAAGTTGACGCCCGGGTCGTGTTGTCTTTTAGAAATACACGTTTAGAAGCAGCCAAAGCAAAGACTTAATTAACTCATTAGACTTAATTTGGAGAAATACGACAGGAGTCTACTGCAATGAACAGCGGACTAACTGATTATCTGAATAATGGCCAATTATTCAGATAATCGATGAATTGTTAATGTAATTTCTCTTGCAAAAATGGTAGAAAATGCTGTTTTCAGGTACGAGGAGATGTCCTGTTTTCCCTGGTTTATATCATATTGAACTGAAACACGACAGTTAAAGCCATCACCTTGGACTTTAAGAAACTGGGATGAACAGTTTTTCAAGATTTTCTTCCATTTAAAGGTCCAGTGTGTAAACTTAAAGGGGCTCTGTTTACAGAATATGGAATATAATTACTCTTTAATCACCTGAAAATGAGAATATTTGTGTTAGTGACAGATGTCACGGAGGGAAAAGGTGACACTAGATTCCACTGAATCCTACACACTGGTCCTTTAATAGACCAAATAATTAATCTAGAAAATAATGGGCTGATGGAAGCAAATGCTAGCTGCAGCCTGTGCAATTAAACCCCATTGTGATGTCATTATTTTAAAGGGGGAGCGACGCCATGAGCTGTACAGGAAGGTCCCCCGTGACTGAGTCTGACGAGCGAGCGTGAAGAACTGAGCGTCGGTTTAATGAGCGCTTTGAAGCGCTTCATCTTTGAGTGAAACGAGTAGCTACAGCACGACGTATGAATATATCACAAGAGGAGGAAATGAAAACCGGGGCTTGCTTTAAGTTTCTCTTAAACGTCAGACTAACTGATTGTTAGAGGAATAAGTAAAGGATGAGCGGAGCTAATTATGCAGCTTAGAGGAGACAGACAACACGTTTAATTCCTCCATATGCCTTTTTGAGTTCATTGTTACACTGTTGTTTGAATTATAGATCTGGAGCTGTGTATTAAAATAGTCTGAAGTATAATATACAGAGACTGGTCCTCAAAACTGAGTGCTGAAATACGTCAGCCGTAACGTTACGGGCACTGACAGGTGACGTGAATAACACTGATTACCTCGTTATCATGGCACCTGTCAGTGGGGGGTTATATTGGGCAGCAAGTGAACATTTTGTCCTCAAAGTTCTGATGCTTCGTAAAGATTTGAGCGACTTTGACAAGAGCTAAACGACCGGGTCAGAACATCTCCTAAACTGTAGATGTTGTGCGGTGTGTTCCCGGTCTGCTGTGGTCCAAAAAAAGACAAGCGGCGACCAAGGCTTGAGGTACATTTACTCAAGTACAAGTTTGAGATACTTCTACTTTCTACTTGTTTCTCTACGTTTACTCTTTCTGTCCGGTGAACACTTGTTAAGTGATTTTTAATTAGAGTTTTTCTGATAAACTGAAGGATGAAGTGTTCCTTTTTATGGTTTGAGAAAAAGACGCTCCTCCTTCTTAAGCAAAACTTCAAAATCTTAAACTAAAGTAAATTTAAAAACCCTCCTGGATTTGCTGGAAAATGTATCGTCACACAGCTGAAAACGGCTCATTGAGCTCATGAAACTTCAGATGAGCTCATCTGCAGCAGTAAGTGCAACTTAAACATTCATGCAGCAATTGTGTTAATCCAAAAATGTCAGTTACTTACAGTTTATTTGTCCATTTTTCCAGTTTTCGATGAGAATGAGAGAGAGTGCTTTGAAACTTGGCACAGACTCGCTGAGATTGTCTTTTATTTTTTGGCAGCAGTTGGACGATTAATCTCTCAATCGTGTCACCCAGCAGTCAGACCTTTTAGTCTAAATCTTCATCTTTAACCGCTTCGCTGTGCGCTCTTGACGTTCGCGTCTGGGCCGAAGTGACACATTTACGACCACGAGGAGTGTTGCAGGTCGCTGGCGCGGCGGCGATGGCGATGCCAGGCATCATTAAACTGTGATTCACAGTCTGAGGTAAACGGAGGGAGGAGTCGGGTACGAAACGAAGAAGATGTCGCCGCTGACTCACCTTTGATTGTAATGACAGCATCCATGCGTGAGAGGCTGCACGATGGAAAACAGGTTAATTGCATGATCGATCGTTAGTAAATAAATCGAGGGTCGCAGTAAAAGGGGATGGAGCTCAACAATTTCAGGAATATTCTGCAGACTAATGAAGAGCACAAAACTCAGGGTGCTGTTTATTAAACCAAATACTGAATGATGGTCAAACCTTCACACACCTGTGTGGGGTCGAGTGAACACAGCAAACATTCAGCTGAGGGATAGTGGTACTGTGACACGATTCTCCCGTTCTTTTTATATAATTAAAAATTAAATTATCTTGGACTGTTCATCTTTTTAGAAAAGAAAATCTTTAGCTCGCCTTTTTTCTCCCATTATTTTTAATCAAATAATGGCAGAAGAAACATTTTACGTGAACAAATTAGTTAATTAAATTAGTTTTAAACTATGATCTTAAAAAAAAACAAAGGAAATCTGTCACAAACACCAAAGATGGACTCTGAGCAGTGAAGTTTGTATGAAATCAGTTGTGGGTTTTTTTTGCACTACAGTTGTATTTTTATTCACACTTTGCTTCGAATTAGGGCAAAGTTGGAGGTTAAATCGATCTTAGTTTGAAGCTCTTGGTTGTCTTGATGCCAGAGTAGTAAAATCAGGAAGAGTCTTTGGGCTGTCGGCCACACTTTGCTGTGTCCGTGCTCTGTTCTAAATAACCCAGAGCTCTTGGCTGTTATTTTCTCTCCTGCGCTTGGTTTCTTTAAACATTGATTTTATGCTTCAGGAGCTTCGCGCACGCTGAAAATATGCTGTCCAGAATATGCCCTGTTTGACTTTATCCCCCCAGCGCGGTTGAGTCAGACGTGCGCTCGGTGTTTGTAGTAGAAAGCGAACCTTCGGCTTCGACTGTTGATTGAAACGCTGATCCCGCTCCGGGCTGTTGCGAGATCAGCGACTGTCCAGAATTTTAAGAACTGATTTCTTTACATTTTATTGAAGATAAAAGTGCATTTACAACCAGTGATGAAGAGAGGGGTTAATGTAGAACACTCGCCTCCACCCCCAACACGTTCCCATCGCCCTCAGGCAGCAGGGCCACGCTGTGAAGGGGACCAGGCAGCCGTCTGGCGTCACATCGTCCTCGTCTCTTCCACGTGTCTCTGCAGAATTGCTGTTATTCACCACAAAGTATGCAGTAATTAGACTGAGGTCAAGGGAGTGTGTGGCCTCTCTCCCTCCTGTCCCGATGCAACATCATTTAAGAAAGTGGCACGGCAAGCGTTGCCTGACTTCCTCCAACAATTAACAAAGAAACGCCCCAATTCTTCACTCCCCTCACTCCCGCCCTGCTGTTTTCACTCTGTATTCATTAATATTCCCCTTTTTCCGACTCCCTCGCCCCGTTCTGCTTTTCCTTTTATTTTCTTCCAGTGGGGGGAAAACAGACTTTAATGAAATAAGGAGAATGAAAAGAAAATTGAAGGCACAATCATCGCCGTCGCTCTCTCTCCGAGTGAAAGCTCACTTCTCGGGATTTGTGCCTTTTTTAGTCTTTTCACTTGAACTACATTAAAAGGTCACTGTTTACAGCTCTCCTGTTACTCGTCTAGAATTAATCCTACCCGGCACACGCGTCCGTGCAGTTTAAAGTGACTGCGCTGACCACAAAAGTGGCTACAGTTGATGTGCTGAATCAGAATTTTTCTTCCATTATCGCCGCTTTTATGTAATGAGCCTTTTGTTCACTTTCTCTGATTCACTTGGGTCAAACTGATTTTTTTTTTTTTTCATACCATCTCAAAGGCATTCTTTGCCTATTTTATATGAAGTCTTCATTTTCTTGGGATAACTTTGCAACCTCATTGCATCAAAAAAGAGCCATGGTTTACCATTTACATGTTTTGAATAATGCAGTTTTAAATAAGTCTTGTTATTTATCTACACAGAGACGGGAACTTGTTGCCTTTTAGCAAAACTCTGAGGTAAGCCCCTTTTTATTATCTGCTGCTTTTAACCGAGATGCTTTGACCTCACCGACCGTTTCTTACGGGATGCGAGTGATTCGCTTCTCCGGGCTTTGTAGCCGACTACATATGATGTTTTCGATATGAAATAGTGTCTTTCACATCAGGTTCACTGATTTTCTCTCAGTAGTTTCCCAGATTGGTACATCTCAGCTGGACGATGACTACTTTTTGTTTGTGCGCTCATTCTGATGTGTGCTTTTGTCAAACGATCCCAAGTGCCACAATGTGGTAAGCGAAGTTTCACCGTCAGTCGTCCTTAAAGTCTGTGTGAAGGCAGTTCTTTTAAAATACATTAAATATGTTGGAAGATAGTTAGAGGTTAAAACAGTTTTTCACCAGTTTTCAGGGTCAGGATTTTGTGGGCGGTCCTTAAAGGGTGGCTCGATGACACGCTGAGGCCACCCTGCTGAGTGGGCGTGGCTTCAGCACATTCAGCGGACATGCCCCCACAGTCCTGTTCATTCAAATTTGGATGGATGGTTAATAACACTTTCTTCTTTGGTCTGACAAACTCGGAAGACATGTATTCTTACTTTACACTGACTTTACAGGAAAGGAAAGAAGAAGAAGAAAAGGGTGATCAAGCACTTGTGGCTACATCTAACAGCAGTTTCGAACTGTGACTTTTCCAGTAGATAAATCCAAGAAAGTCTTGCCTTACACTGTGCATTCTTTCTTACAGGCTTTGGGTCTTTTTCATCTTGGTAAATGAGTTCCTGGACCTCAGTCCAGACCTCATAAGACAGGCATCGAAGACAGTAACAGAATCCAGCATGTTGGAGCAGTCCTGTCTGACTTGTTTAATTTTGACAGAGCTCACACAGGTCTGCACCTTACTGTGTTTGTTTTCTCAGAAAGTCAAGTCTGACTGCTGTGGTGGAATTTAATGTGGCTGCCGTGTAGCCCTGGCTTTTCTAAGCTCGTTAAACTGTCCAGTCGCCTCTGGCTTCAGTCCAGTGGCCCAGACCAATGCCTTTATTAGCCGCTCCTTCAATCCACAGACTGACTGCTATATGAGCCTCTCCTGGTTCCTGTGGCGGACTGTATGGGTTTAGCCTGGATAGGCTATGCTTCTAGCCATTATGATGAGTGATAGGTCTCTATTATTCTAGCTTGAAAGCAGCCATTGTTATTCTGATTAGGTGTGTCAAATGAGGGCCGCATTGCTAAGCTTCCTTTCTATCTCTCTCCGCTCACTTTTTCTACTCTCCTACCTTCTCTCACATCGCTTCCCTCCTCTCTTCCTGTACCAGTGTGCATTGTGGGCGTTGTCATCCGGTCCCTGCAACACCCAGACTTCATGCAGAGAGGCGTTGTATGGTGTTTTTCCTGTATCTCGTGACTGAATGCTGCAGGAACCAGCCTTGGCGCCGAGTTGGTCCCAAATGGGAGCGCCGTGCCAGCCACAGCTTTCCCATCCCTGAAAAGATGCTCGGCTAAACGAGAACAAAACTACCCTAGTGTCTGGACATGGAGTGGAGTAGTTCTGCTTTTCTTCTGTGTGGGAAAGAAAGGGTTAACAGGTGTTTGCGTGTGTTTAAGTCCAAGTCACACATGTCTTAATACTTTAAAAACACATTAAATATGTTGGAAAATAGCTACGGAAATGTGGAGTTAGAACAGTTTTTCACCAGGAGCCTTTGGGCGGTCCTAAAGGGTGACTCGATGACACACTGAGGCCACCCTGAGCATAATCCCGCCCCCTAACACTATAATGGTATAACAACTTTCAGCGCGTCAGCATCTGTGGTTTCCATCTGCTATTTATTACACATGGCTACACACAGTTGCTGCAAACTTTGCTAGGAAGTTCTACCTTTGACATCCCGCGAATGCATCTTCCCTGGATGAACAGCTCGCTTACTGTATTTATTTTCCCCCAAACAAGAGCTGAAGATTAACGCCAACACTCGGCTCTTCAGTGACCGTCCAACACCGGCTAGTTTCACGGACTTTCACCAGAGACGGCTGGAATTCGCGGACAATCAGCTCCTTCAGTAACAGACTGCTACTCCCACCATAAGAAGGAGCTCTACCACAGGTCCTTCATTCCAGCAGCTGTCAGACTCTAGATTTCTTACCTATGAGTAATTTCTTATCCACCTTGTGTAGACGAGCTGCTGTGACAAGTCTATCTTATCTTAACTTGTCTTACAAACCCAATTTTTTTACTTCTATATAAATAGTATCTTGCTGGATGCTTTTGAAAGCCGCCTAACCCAAAACACAAAAAGCTTTTTAGCAGCAGGGCTGCAGCTCAGGCCTCCATGGGAGAGCTGTAGTGTAGTATAGTAATAGTAAGTATTTGTGAGGGCTGTATTAGACAGGCAGCAGCTCTGTAAATAGATCCACTCAGCGGCGCATTACCGATCTAACAGCCACACACCAGAATGCTAGCTGATGGCGATTGCATTGAGGATAATTTGCTGTTGTAATTGCTCGGCGCTCAGCATCACTTTACTATTAAACAACTCCCCTATTCAGCTCGGACACAACAGAGTTGTAGAGGCTTTTGATCTGGTTCCAGGTCCCTTTACAACCATTAACTCTTGGCCCTGGATGAATCCGCATCGTTAATGTCACTGTGACAGAGACATTCAGTAAATCTGCTGCGTCTAATCCATACGTATGAGCTACAGCCGGCAGTGTTTCTGGCCTACCAAGAAATCCACTTCCTCCGGATTGTCAGAACAAATTTGGCCTCCTCTGTCACACCTACCTGTATCTACCTGAGTGGTACACACTGAGTGTGCCCTCTTCAGTTAAGTCATACAGTGACGGCCTCTGCAGGAAGGCATTGAGACATTTCTAAATGCTCCGAAACAGAACTGCTCTCTTCTCTCCACTCAGGGCCTTTCATGAGCGCTGGAGGATGAATACGAGTCCTGGCCTCTTGTCATCGCGCATTACGGTCTTGCACTGTTTTTTTTTCTTTTTCTTTTTTTTTTTTTTACAGTTGCACACTGTTTTTGTGAGCGAGATCTGGTGTGTGTGCAGGTCTGCATGCACAATGAGCAGTGCACGGAAGAACTTCTGGTGTCTGCTTTTGGGATTTTTTATATTCCGGGAAATAAAGGGGAAAAAAAACATAGTCCCTAACATCATTTGCACACTGCCTGCATCTTGCTAACGCTGCACTGCTTTGCCTGAGAAAGTGACTCAGTCACAGTCATTCTTACATTTTTACAACATGTTATTAGTATGCCAAAGATGCGGTGTGTAGTGTGTGTGTGTGTTTTCGGCACTTACTTTCTCATTCTCCTGCTCAAACATCGAAAATCCGCTCATCTTACAACTCCGCTGCCCTTATCAACATGCCAACAGTGTAAGTTAATCCTTGTGCAAATAAACACAAACACTCCTTCTCCCTCCGTTCCCTCTTTTCCACATTCATTCTTGCGAACAAGCCTCCTTCCAGTGACGTGCGCGAAGTAGTTGGGAGAGTACAGACTTGGCACACGGACTCCTGCAGCCCTGGCCCGCGGTACTAATGAGGTCAAACAGATATACACAGTTCCCTAAACCGCTCCGTCCAAGACATTCCAGCACAGCCACTGTGCAGCCCGGAGGCATTTCTGCTTGTCGCGGAAAGCCAGTTTTACTGCGGTTCGGCAAATTATCACAGCAGCTCGGGCCTAAGGCGCATTGAGATTCATGTCCTAACACTGTTAAGGAAAGATGAGGATTTAGTGTCGTCTCGTAAGTTATCAGGGCCTCCTACTACTACACCCACAGGGCGGGGAAATGGCCACTTTATGCACATAAAACTCTTTACTCAAGAACCGTACTAAACTGTTTATAGCTAGCTGATGCTGACTGCCAAAGTCTACAGCTCACAGACATTCGCAGTGTCTGGTACGAGCTTGATATATCGACTCAAGCTTGCTGTTTAGCGTGTATAACTTTTAGATATCTGTGTTTCCAGGCCGTCGTTTTTTCATTTGAAGTCTTCTTTTATTTTGTTAAATTAAAAGTCAACACACTAACAATATCTTGGGAGTTTAGCACCGTGCAAACAGATCCTCTAATCTAGTAAAACATTGCTTATTCAGATTAGTTAAATTTCTTTGATTTCTGTCTTGCTGCTTAATTAGATGATTTTCTCTGGAGTTTAGATGTTAGCAGACTTCATTCCCCCAAAATAAACTGTGTCTGTTCATGACTGGAGTGAGACACATACAGACAATACCAATCCAAGTTTCTGTATTAAAAAGAAACACTCTACATCCTTGGAGTGCTCAACAATACGACCATCTCCGCAGTCACATGTGGCCTCTTAGTCTTTGCTACTACGCGGACCACCAGATAACTAAATCTTGCACATTTCATCATCACTTGCTCTTGGCTGTGTTGACTCTTCAAACGGATAAAGTACTCTGCATCCCTGCCGGATAGGGACGGGTGAGTTCTTGTCAGGTGTATTTTAAGTTTGCTTAGAACCGTCACTTAATTTGACAATTTTATATCACATAGCAGCCACTGAGAAAGACTGGATGATGGAAGAGGAAACTAAATGACACGTAGCTGTCGAGCTGCTGTCTTTTCTTAGTCTTGCTGCTGGCCTCAAGTACCCTCACTGTTGGGATACCGCTGGATGACGACGTAAATGGCTCAGATCCAGAGTTGCGTACGCTGTTAACGAATGCAGTGATGAAGGCCTTCACTGACCTTGATGTTGTGACATGAGGAAATGATTATTTTCATTTTAAGCTATAGTTTTTGTGGGTTACGGGCTTTAAGGCATTTTATTATGCCTGCAATGTCAGACTAATTCTTTTGTTGGCATCCCTGATGAAGCCAGAAGGCACACCGGATGCAGGGGTTGCAAGGTTGCACAGGGCTGGAGCAAATTTGATTGGACGAAATGTCAATCTGTCTCGACACTTACGGACAGCCAAGCAGCATTTAATTTAACCTGCATGTCACTGGACCGGCGAGGAAACCCACGCAAATGGGGGGGAGAACATGAATTACCCGTAGGTCAAAATGAGTATGTAGGGATGTTATTTGATGGCTCTTGACTGTAAAGAAAGATATTCAATCTTAGAGGTCCACTTACTTCCTTTCTGAGATGTCATCAGGGTCTCCATTCAACAAAGATGTTACATAAGAGTTGAACTTCAGTCCCATGTAAGGAGTAATCATAAGTCTAATCAAGGGTGGGAGTAAATGTGATCGACCTTCTTGATCTTTCACCAACTGTCTGCTGACGTCTGGTCGAGGACTCTGACCCCGGGTGATACTGTGACCGCTCATCTTGGTCAGCTGATATCAGACAGCTGTTGTGTTATTTGAGTCATGTGACGACATCTCGGCCAGCTCCAATTGCTGAATAAAGAGAGTCCAAAAGCTTGTAAGGAAACATCAGATGTTAGATTATTTGTTACATGTCGTGCTCCCAAAGGTCTGAAGTGCTGACGGAAATTCATGTTTCCTTCAGCCTGTCAGACTTGGTGTTTTTATGAATGTGATCTGGCGACCTCACACGTTCGCAAAGCGTCAGACAAGCAGACTTTGTCATAACTTCCCACCACACACTTTCCATAACGGGAGAAAGACCGCGAAGCACCTCTGGCGAGGGTCAAACCCATAACCGACAATTCTTGTAACAGTAAGGAAAGTTTCAAATGTCGCTAAATGACACCTTAGCGTGCGCTTTTGAAGCCAAGTTTGCAGAATCAGTCTGGAGGAGTGTCTCGTCCCCCTCCTCCCTCCTCTCCGGAGTCAAAGGGAGTCACAGCCACTGGAATGTAAAGAATGCAGCTGAAGCAAAAACAATGGAAAGTAAGTGCTTATGACAGATGTGCAACCTCATCTAAGAGTTAAAGCAAACCATTCAGGCAGTATATTGTTTCCCTTCTCCTTCTGAAGAGGAGGACTGAGGAGAATTTACATGACAGCAGCAGTGCCATAAGTGCCTGCAGGAAAGATATATCGAGGTTAAATGACAATTGCTCCATAACATATACAGAACTGAACCTCTGTACATGGCAATGAGTGAAAATCTCCTTTCTGCTTCTCATGCATTTTTTACATTTTCAGTGTCTTAAGTCTTCCAGTAATGAATCTCTAAAATCAGGTCTCTGAGGCATGAGTTAATGATGAGTCATTCTTAAACAGACTGTTGAGATTTAATGAGGCGTAACAGATTGCACACTGAAGCTTCTTTAAAAAAAACAAAAACTTTGTTGTGCCTTTCATACTAATACACAGGAACATTATCATGTGAAGGCTGCTGCTCAAATGTCATCTTATGAGTGACCTTCCTGTGCGATATATGCGATCTGTAACTCTACGCGCGGATCGGTCGAGTTGTTTTATTGTTGCATATCAACACAAACAGGTGTAAGACATCAACTCCCTCTTGTCGTGCCACTTGTAGCCGCTTTGCATCTTCGCTCCTCAGATGTTTATTGGCTCTTTGTAGCTGCATAATAAGACTGCCATGAAATCCACGAAAGCGGGGCCCATTTTCAGTGCTGCAATGCTGCTGTTCCCCAACTTTCTTTGGCCTGGGATCTCTTCAAACAAAGCCATGCTTGCTTGCTTGTCACAGGGTGCATCATGTAACCGTTCAACTGTGTTTTGAATTAAGATTATTAGAGATAAAATTGTCTCATCAATCATAAAAAGCTGAAGTGATGCAATAAGACTTTCAGACATCTTTCCTCCTTGTCAAAACATGGCTCAAACATTACAGTCAATGAAACTTGACCACCAACAGCTCAGTAATGAGGTTTGGGTGTACCTGCCATCGAGCAGGTCTAGTAAGCTTGCTTCTTTCTAACTCACACCAAAATATATAGTCTTCAAGCCCAACCGACGCATTCAGCAAAGATCAGAGTATCACTGGTGGACGGTTTGTCAATTGAATCCCCCATTTGTCACTTTGGAGGATCTGCATTGTTGCAAATAATCAAGTATCAGTCATGTTATGATGGAGCCATTTCCCCCCCTCGAGTCCCTGAACATTGTTCACAAGTCCCTGCAAACAAACAACAAGAAAGACGTTGGCATTCATCTCACATGGTGACAAAAGTTACTCTGATTCATGTTCAGATGCTGACGGGTAGATCAGGTGGCCACATGGGATCAAGCTCGCGGCTCGCCTTTGACTGATTAGCTCTCTTCTGGCCCAAATGGCCTCATCAGGGCCAACAAAGTGGCAAAAAGCCCTGGAACCCAACAATGATCCATTCCGTCTCCAGTCGCCCCCAGATGGGCAGATTAATCACCAGTCCGACAAGAGACGACTACAGGCTGCAAACTCATTAATAAGTGCTCAGCACCCGGGATAAACTGTGAGCCATAAAACAATCACCTTAATTGTTGTCAGCCCTCTTTTGTTGACTTATTTGTATATTTCTTTCAACTTCCTGCATTGTTGACTCTGTTCCCGGAGTCTTAGAGCCGTGACATTCAAGAACGATTGCATTGATTCAGGCTGAGCGATTGCCGTCGTGGGAGCGACTGTGTCAAAATAAAAATGTGCTCACTCAACTTATCTCTCCTCTCTCGTTCTCCGGGCTGTGACCTCCGCTATCTCCTGTTCTCACTCTGGAGAGAAACAATGAGACGGTCTCTGGGATTTAGCTACGAGGAAATCTGCGCGAGGCGGGAGGGTTTGTTTTGCTGTTTTGCCTGCGAAGCGGCACATAAGCCATTCATTCCCAGTCTTGCATTTTCTTATTGGCTTAAAGCAATTAAAATATCTTTTGCGGCAGGACCGGCTCACCCCGAGTGAAGTTTGAGAGAATAGAGACAAAGGATTAGGTCTTACTGCCTGGTGGTAAATGGGGATACTTACCTATGGAGTAAGGCAAACATTTTATAGGCCGTGCACTGAATGCAGGATAACGCTGCCGAGGGGAAGCGAAAATGTTCTTCACATCCCTTCAGAGTTGCTTAGTATTCAGCTTTCTATCAGTATACTGCTGCAAAACACCACATGAGCGACTATTTCAGTCCAAATGCACTTTAATGGATCTTCTAAGTATTTTGAAAAGGATACAGCACAATTTCTCTTCACAAAATGTCATCCTTGGTTGTGTTCTGTTGATGATTGAATGTGTTGTTGCTGCTCAATACGGTAGCCTCGGTGTATGGTTTCCATCACAGCATGTCATTATTTTTGTGCTCATTAAATCAGCCTGTGACACAAAGCATTATGCCCTTCGGATTGGACGTTTTAATCTCTGAACAGAAGAGACTGTTCCCGTCAGAATGAATATACTTCATTGTGAAATGAGGGGCAATCTGTCAGAATGTGTTTTAATAGGCGATTGCCATTCTTGCGGAGGGGCTGTACATGATGAAACCTGTGGATACAGTGGATAAAGAGCTTTGTTTATTGCTTCCAAATGATCTTTCAATACCTAGAAATCAAAAATCATGCTATAAAACAGTATATAGCACACTTATAAGTACATATTTTACCAGCCTGGACAGGTTTATGATGCTTTATATCCGATGACGGCAAAGCAATGACGGAGATAAGGGATTTAATATTGGCTAGTCCAGCTTTCTCTCCACAGAACAGTCCAGGAGATGGTTTGTTTTTCAAATTGTCATCGTTTTTATGTCCAGCTTCCTGCCGGCGTCCCCACCAGTCCCCAGGATTTCATTTAGGCATATAACATACCTGTCATCAGGCCTCTAGTTTCACCCGCGAGACTCCGTCTCAGCTGGCGGACGAGGCTGGGAAATTTAAAAAAAAAAAAAAAAAGGATTGGATTGTCACACAATCAAAGAAAATTAAAAGTGCGTGTTGTAATCCTAGTTCAGTGATAAAATGATGATTCACTGCAGAGTGCCTTGAGTTGCTGTTCACCTGACAGCACGGCGAGGAGAGGTAATTATCACACTGCCAAGACGTGGAGGAAACAGTGCTGCATTGTCTGCTCTGGTGCTGAATTTTTATGGCCGACCACCAAAGAGTTCTGTGTGAGTCTCGCTGCATTGAGCTCCAAATTTTTACGTTTGACATGAATTCAGGGTGTTGATTATCTTTTTTTTCCCAAAGACGAGGTCCCCTTTTCTGTTTTTTTAACCTTGAAGGTCGGGGAAGGAATCTTAAGTTATGCTGATTTCTGCAGATTTTCCTGCGGAAATCGCCCTTCTACCTACTTCCATTACAGTTAATATGACAGGTAGGCAAACAGGCAAATCTTTGGGGTCTCAATTAGGGAGGATGAGATGCTCTTCCCTTTTGCAGCCACTTTTTTTGTGTGTTTCAAGGCTGATGAGGCAGGTCTTTTTAAAATCCACAAAGAATTGTCTTAGCCAGGCTAGCAGTGTTGCTCTTGGGATGGCAGTGTCCATCTGTTCAGTCCTTCCACCACTTCAGTCCGGATGGAAAATACTGAACAACTTTTTTTTGTACATACATTCGTGCTCCCCAGAAGATGAATCCTACTGGCTTCAGTGATCCTCTGACTTTGCTCATTGTACCTCTATTTTTTGTGAATTTCCTTGACAACTTTAGCATGGATTGTTGACAGTACTTCACAGATGTTGATGATAGGGTTGGGGGACTGGTCAATTGCCGGTTGTTGTTTTTTGTCCAATTTTATTGGGGCAATTTCTGTCATTTCATTTTGCTAAATTAATGGTCTGTCCCTGAAGAACGAGTGAGGGACGCTGCTCAGTGACAGGCTTTCATTCAGTGGCACAGTACACAAACACTGTGGAGGGTTTATTTCCAACCAAACCAGGACTGTTGATTGTCGGTGGAAAGACTAACCAAGATGGTTGCGTTTTATTTTGTGTCTTCAATGATGACCGAGCAAGGAGTTAAGTTAATTTTAGTGTGGTAAAAGAGAGAAACTTGAATTCGGATTGTATATTTTTCATAAGAAAAATATGTGTGGCGGTACCACTGTCCCGGTTTCTGGTTTGAACCCTGGCTGGGGGTTGCGTTGGGAGTTTGTCCCATGTTTGTGTGGTTTCTCTCTGGGCCTCTTCCTCACAGTTAAAAGACATGCAACGGGTGTAAATGTGTGAATGGTGGTTTGTCTCCCCTGTGATGAACAGTTGAGGGTGTACCCCGTCAGCTAATATTGGTTCAAACCAAAACTTTTTGCTATGAGGCAACAGTGCTAACCACTGCACCAAATTGCCACCCATGGTTAGAGAAAATGTGTAAGAATATTCCCTTTCGTGACATTTTTTAAGTTTATTTTGTTCTTTTATTTAAACGCGAGGACATATCCCAGCTGAAATTCCCGGAAACATCCCACACGTAAATCATGGTTCCAGATGGTGCACCGTAAGGACATTACATTAGCATTACCTGCCAAACATGCACCTCTTGTGCACCGTGTGAGCCTCACAGAGCTGCTAGCATGGCTGTAGGCTGTCTTAGTCCAGTTTTTACATCGTTTTTTTTTTCCTGAGGAATGTCAAAAGAGCTTGCTGCCTTTTTCCCCATCAAACCTCCGTTTCACGCTCACACCTGGGAGCCGGCCAGTATGGCCGCACACTCTTCCCGTCGCTGTCATCTTTCTATCCGTGGCGCTGTTTTGTCGTTTTGGAACCGAAATTTGGGGTTGGATTCAATCAAGTCGAGGTGCTGCTCTCAGCAGATCCGATTTGGAGAAAGTAGTGCATTCCAAATTTCATGTGACACTCAGAGAGGCAGACAGGCAAGCCTGGGCTCTAAAAAGAAAAGTGAAAATGGAGGTAGACATTTCTCAGAAGCCTGCAGGAGAGAATATAGTTTTCTGAATAATGTCAAATTGCTGCCGGCTGTTATCTTTCCATGAATACTGCATTTCTGTAACCTTTGCTGTGGCTACTGTTGTGTCGGGTTGGAGGAAGGTCACACTCGAGAAAGTTGCCTTTTTTTGTTGAGTGTGTGTGGACAGCACTTGGTTTATTTCTGCACACACATACAACGCTGAGTTGTTCAACTCTTGCGCCTCTTTTTAAGTGGCCAGCACACACCCGAGACCACTGAGGTGCATTTGCGTATCTTTCTTGCAGTCCAATACCTCTTCCTTTTGAAAGATAACCATTTTTAACGGCGTCTCCGTGTGAGACGTGCGAATGACGCACAAGAGGACACATTTTTTGCAACTTTATTTCATGTTGAGTTTGTCGGTAGAGCCAAAGATTTGAAGGTTGAGGCTCTTTGACGTAACAGCTACTTTCAAAGGTCGGTCTGGTGCTTCACGGGGTTTCTTTGGGAGCGTATATGCAGTAGGAGTTAGATCACGCTGCAGCACAGAGGAAAGCGAGAGAATTTAGATGGCGATGTGTGGAAACATCTGTAGAAGGTTTCCTGAATCGCTGAGCAGCTGGCACTTTTACTCAGCTGCTTCTGGCCCGTGTCACAGCGTGGCAAATCGATCAAATATATATATATACACATATACAGATATATACACATATACAGATATATACATACAGATTATACAAGCTCACACATTGGCATTGACAACTCAGCTTTGACCTCTTTGAGCTCTTGACATTACTGGACACCAGCTCAGCATCAGAAGAACCTCCAGTCTGTTACCAGGTTTAAAAAAGAAAAAACCTTCACATATACGCCACAGGGATTATAGATCATACCCTCTGCTGCTTCCTGTAAGAAGATGAATCTCCCCTCTTGGCAAATTGAAAAGAATACATATGCTGGAAGTCACTTTTCTATGAGCCTTTCACTCATTCCTCCATCTGCTCTGATTAGCTCTGCTCCCGCTTCATGAAAAGCAACCATTTTTTTCCTCGTATGAGCTGCGAAGAAACCAATCAGAAGTCTCCACGCATCCAAGCTTTTAATCCAACTGAAATTTATTTTCTTAAAAATCCTGTTTTAAGCTCTTTGTCTCAGATATGAAAAAAAAAAACCCGCCAACAACATACAAGACAAGAAATAATGTAAAACCCTGCCCTCACAAACAATCTGTATTCAAATTTGGAGCCAAGCTGCTCAGAATTCATTTTACGTCCACACCCCCCAAAGCTCTGTCATCTGCTGTATTGCATGCCAGCACACACACACACACACACATCCACATATCTGTTAAATAACTGTGCTTTCAGTCGTAATGCTTTGTTGCTAACCAAACACTTCAATATTTGCTTTGCGCACCAACCGTAAGAGCTCCCTCGAGACCCCCAAAGGCATCTGAATCTAAATGTATAACATCTCACTCTCTGCTGCTGCCTCTTGCATACAGGCACGGTCAGCCATCTCCATTTATTTCCATAATCTTCAGGCTTTGCGTGTCAGCGTGCTTGTACGTATATATCACCACATCATCTGTTAGGGCTGTGGGGGTTAGAAGTGATGGGAGGCTCTCATCGCATCTCGACTCAGACATAAGTAGCTTCCCGCAGAGTCGGGATGAGACGCCACTCAACTATCTCCAACTGTGCGTGCGGCACGCGTGTTTGTTGCAGCGTGTTCGCATGCATCTGTTGGACGCCGGCGTGCTCCAGATGTTGACATTTGCATAGCTGCTAATGGACTTTTGTTTGGGCAACATGAGGCCTTCAGGCCACAGTGGTTTATGAAGTGACACAAGGATTTTATATTTGATTCCCAAACCCTGAACTATATTCTGTGTGAATTTTAGGAAGGTTTGGAGACACATTCATTTTATTTGCATGGATGCTGAGCCTTCATGTTGTTGTAAAATGTTACCACGGACCCCAGAACTAAAATATGCAACAAGCAATTGGAAGCATTTGAATAAAACATGCATCCTTGGCATCTGCCCAAAGGTTACCTGGTTATTGTTTACTATTTTTGGTGTCGCAGTAGATATTTGCGGGGACATGAAAGCCTGTTCCACTTTAAGTAAAAGTGAATTTTTCTTTTCTTTTTCTTTGTGATGAAGCACCTTGAGTTTGTCAGGTGTTTACTCCGACGGATTAAACCAAAAAACAACATTATTATCTTCTTATTATTTTCAGGGCTGTGACTCATGGTCTAATGTTTCCGTTAGTGATTAAACTTCCATCTGTTGTCCATAAGTTGTTTGTTTTATGTGTCTGAAATATTTTTACTGAGCCACAGAAGATTATACATACGCTATGTCAGCGGTTATTTCCTTATAAATATGTATGTACAGTCGTAGATATTAAACAGATGAAATAAAAGTTACAGGATTGTATGTAAGGATCAAATAGTACTAACACAAACAATAAAACATATACAGTATATTTAAATGTTGTCTGTCTTATAAAAAGTCCAAAAGTTGAGATGAATGCCAACATTTAACATGGCGTTTCCATATTTAAGCAATATTGCATGAGAGGGTGTGCTTTACCGTCGTTATTGGCACGGCGGTGCTTCAGTCCGTAATCGTCACTCAAGCAGTAACGACCTAGCAACGGAGACGATTTCTAGTCCCAGCCAACTAACGTTAAAGCTTTCTAGAGTTTCCCAAAACTGAATAAATATCACACATATGAACGCTGCCACGCTAGTTCAGGCTCGTAGTGACTGAGATATCTGCTGTAGAAAATCATTTAGATTTAACAGATTTAAGTCTGTGAACTTCTATTTTTAAACTACTAACACCACGTCAGCGACTCAGCGCACAGCCGATGGAGGATGTGATCCAAACATTTCCAATTACTCCAGTGTCGCGAAGCACCGTATTAGTCAACCTTTAGTCTTTAAAGACATTTTTTTCTCCGCTGTCATTAACATCTAAATGTCTAGAACAAAATTAAAATATCAATATTAATATTTATTAATAATTGTGAGACTGAAAAATAAGCTAAACAAGCTCTGAATCATTGGAGTGTGCGTTCTTGTTTTTGTGTCCATCCAACCTCTCCTCCTCCTTCTCATGAGTGCTTGCACCGCTCTCATCGCCATGGTTACTACCTGGGGAGGGGGAGGGAGTGTGTGTGTGTGTGGTGTGTGTGTGTGGGGGGGGGGGGGGTCCTCATCATCTTTGCGAGCAATTAATCACCCAGTAGGATGAATCCTGGTCATCTAATTACAGACAAATTAGATGGAAGTAATGCCTGAGAGGGATACGAAGGCTGTGACTGGCTAATATGATTTCTTGCAATCTCCAATCTCTCTCTCCTGCCTGTGTTTTTTCGGACACCGCGCGCTACAAGCCGGGCTAGCCTCGTGCAAATATTATTTTACACGCTTCAGTGTATCAAACTGGGAAGAAATCTCCTCTTTTGATGGAGAAATGACCCGATTAATAGAACCTGAAACACATTTTAAAGAATAATGATGGTGTGATTGCTCCGAGAAGCGGTTCAGTCTCATGGCAGAGCGGCTGAGCGGTGGCTCTGGGCAGTCTGAAATGTCGTCAGTTGAACCACAACATCCCGGAAAAGGTCAACGCCGCTGCCACTCGTGTATAAGGTGCTTGTTGTGGGCGTTTCAGGCCATTATTAAAGAGTGTTTATCTTCATGAAAGTATGAAATACAGCAAGCATTCCCGGAGAAAAGGGAAACAATAACAACTTTCCTCCCCGTCCTAATCAATTCTTAGACAACTTCTTTCCTCTGTTTGCCTCTTGAGGAAATGCATTTATTCACTCGAGCCTTTCTTTTTAGAAAATGGGGAGTAATTCATATTTTATTTTTATGTGACATTTCAGAAGTTAGGCCCTAAAATGTTCTTGACAGTTCGGTGGAAACGCAGCTGAAATAAGTGAAATAAGTTCAGCCTCAGCCTGCAGGTGCTGAGCTCACACACCATTCCTCTCCCTCACACACTCATAATCTATTCTCTTCTCATACTTTATGCGTGTTCCTTCAAGTAGCTGTTCATTTCATATCTGGTGTGTACGTCCTGCCACCCCTTTCTGCCAGTATGGAAGCTTTACTGGGAGTAAAAGGAGGGTATGCTTGCCTGTTGCCGGTGTTTAATAAGCAAGTTAGTGCTTCAAGGACCCTGTCAAAGGCTCCGCTGGTGTAGCAAAGGCACCAGCAATTACAGAGGATCCAGGGCCACGACTTCTCCTGCTGGAGAAACAGAAAAGATGCGTGCGTGTGTGTGTGTGTGTGTGAATTGATGCAATTTGCTGTGCTTTTGTTTGTAGATGTGTGTGTGTGTGTGTGTGCATTCACCATGCCAGACACTCTGCTGTGCTCATCCCACTATGAAAGCCCTGTAGAAACAGGGCAAGACGCCCACTCTCTCACTAAGAATAGTGTGCAGCTACAGCGATGTGCCATGTATTCAGTGTACAGTTGTTTCTCGGCGCACAGAGGAAATAAAACTTGTTGGCTGATGGTTTTGCATCTGGGTCCATTATGGAGGAGGATGTTGGTTTTTTTTATTGGCTGTGCTGCATTTTATTCTGTTGTGCGGTTCTGGCTGTTAGTATGTTAGCGGTGAGACGGGCAGGACACTCGAGTCTTTCCACACCAGGAAGACGACAGCATCAGACTTATGTTAAAACGATTAAAGCACCATAAAATAAGAGATTTGAAGTTTTAAAGTGACACGTCACCAACTGTTTCACTGATTTTGGTGAAACTGGATCATATTTTATGGAGAAAATGTTTTTCTGCTTTTCCCCTCTGATGTCCTCCGGCTGCTCTGCCTCAACCCTCTCTGTGATTTACAGAGCTTCCTGATGAACAGCGAAGTAAACTGCTGACAACTGTAGCTGCTAATGTTAGCACAGTTTGTTAGCAGGACTGTGAGATCAGAGCAGCAGCTGGTGTCATGCTAGAACCCGAGCTGGGTGAGCTAATGTCAGAGGCGAAAAGAGTGAAGGTGATGTTGACGGAGGAAGCTAAGAAGAAAAAAGGAGAGAGTTATCAAGATGCCCGCTGGACAAGAGTAAAGCTAGGACTGACTTTTAGCTTATATGCTAACTTGTTGAAGTTAGCTCAGGGCTAGCTAGTTAGCTAGTAAGCTAGCAATTAGTCCTGTTTAACCACAATCTGTTACCAAGTAGTTTTTTATGGGTCCTTTAAAAATCATTGTTTGTTTGTGAATGTAAATCAAGACCTAGAAAGTTAGTTAGTTAGTTAGTTAGTTAAATGTAACTGAACCTTTATCTTAGAGGTGGATGATCAGAAAGTGGTAGAATAAATAATTTTTGCAGTGATTTTGGATGCCGTCAGCGACAGATGAGTCACTTAGTTTTCCCCTCTTGATTAATTAAGTTCTCTATCATTTTTTTCTACCCTAAAATTGTTGTTTCCTGTTTCCAGTGGATGCCGATCACCAGTAAACAAACTGTTTGGGCGTCGAGCGTAGCTCAGAAAGTCTCAGGGTGATAAATTTAGAAGAGATGCCAGTACGAGCTGCTTTTAATTCACAGTGAGTCCCTTTTGAATAAGCTCAATAAAAGAAGTCAATAATGTGGTTGAAACTGTTTTTATTTTTATCTTGTTTTCACCCCCCTCTCTCTTTTTTTATTTATTTATTATTATTATTAAAAATAAACACAGCTGACTTTCTTGTTTTTCTTGTTTCTGGACCACACAGCAGCTGCATCCTCTCCTCCATCCCCCCACTAAAACTCATAAAGGCCCAAAGGTGAATGTAATCAGTTGCCGTTGCTGCTGCTGCTGCTGCTGCTGCTCACTGTCATAAACAGAGTAATAAAAATCTGCACACCCTTTCAGACTATGTAGCTTTCATCATCCTCGATACTTGAAATGAAAATACATTTGTATAAAATAACCAGAAAGATCAACTCAAATTTCTGACAGTTTGTTATTAATGAAAAGAGCTGCGTCAACTCTTGATGCTCACGTCTCTCTGTCACACACACACACACACACACATACGTATTTGATTAATTAAAAATATTTCTGAGCTCTTGTCTGCCATTCCTCTGGTGTAGTATATTGAACGGGGCTTCTTTTATCCAAATAGATAATTATTCTCACGCTATAGTGACTTCTCTGTCCTCAGCAAATCTAAATGAAAAATAGATGTCATTATGCCTCTAATGCTGAAATTGAAAACTGAGAATATGCAAAGCTGTGAAGACTGAAGCAGGCATATCAACGTCTCCCAATAGTCAGGTGAATATATTATTAGGATTTTTATTTTAGAGCGCTGTGATTGCCTCCAGCATCTATCTTAGTGGAAATGAAGCTGATTCCTTTCCCGGAAAATAAAAAAATAAAAAGCGCATGCTCACTTCTGAAGGAGCTCACTTTGTGTTTGACGAGGGCTCGGTATATGAAACACTGTCAAAGGGAATGTCAAGTGTCATTTGTCTCGAATGCACACACACACACACACACACACACACTTCCAACGGCAGCGGCGATAAACAACACAGCCATAACTCCTCCCAGACAATCAGAGAGAATCCACTCTGCTGCAATTCTCTCAGGTGGAGGGATTACGGGCCTCTGGGGCTTTGCGTCGCAGGCAGTCGGTCTGTGTGTGAATGAAGCCTTGAGGCGCTTCGCTTGCTGAAGGTGACCTGAGGAGCAGAGTTTGGAAAAACTACTGCTGAGCGAGGGGGGGGGTTCATATGTGTAGAAAGTGTTATGAACCACCCAGCCAAAGTTGAATGATTAAACACATAAACATATCGACAAATCAAGAAATAGCGAGATGAATTCATCTCTATCTCTCTGCTCGGGGTGGCCTCAGCGTTTCATCGAGCCACCCTTTAAGAACCGCCCACAAAATCCTGAAAACTGGTGAAAAACTGTTTTAACCTCTAACTCCACATTTCAGGAATATATATATCGTTCAGAGTCTTTTTAAAAAATAGTAGTTTGAGGATCAAAAGTGGACCATGGTGTGATGGAAGAAGGTCTGATGAATGATGCTTACCTAGGGAACACATGATGGCAGACTGGTAGAGACAGTTTGATGCTTTGGGCGACGTTCTGCTGGGAAAGGTCCTGTTGTTCATGCGGATGTTTTTTTGCCATGTATTACCTACCTAAGCACTGATGTGGACCATGTACACCCTTTGAGAGAAATGGTATTCCATGATGGTAGTAGCCTTTTTCAGCAGGATGATGCGCCCTGCCACAGAGCAAAGTTCTTTATTGTTTTTTTTTTACATTATAAAATGTCAGCAGTCATATACAGATGTATACAGAATACCTTGACTCTCATGTTTGCTGTCCTATCAAGACATTGTGTAAATTCTGTTCCCTCCATGAGCCCAACCTCATCAGGAATGGTTGTAATGTAGACACTTTGGACATTTCTTGATTTTCATGATGCCTCGTGATGTGGATGTGAAAGATTCTGCATCAGTATGGTGACAGAGCCTGATTGTGAGTTTGCAGCCGACAGAAAATTATAGCCTGCGAACACGATTGTTGATTTTCTGTGATTTGTTTCTTAAAATTCGGTTGTCCTGACGCTACGTTTGCAGGTTACCAATCAGCTGTATGTCATGAGCTTACATCCACACGTGACATGCAGTGTGTGGTTGACGAGGTGAGTGCTGAGCAGGCATCTCGTATCTTTCCCCTGCAGCCACGGGGACATGAGTAATCTCAGGGTTGCGAGGCTACAAATATGAGCTGCTCATTTGCGAGCTAATTGCGCCCCATTACCGCCTAAACCGAGCCCGGGAGCGCCGGGCGCTGACTGCTTATGAGCAATTAGGATACAGATGCAGCACGGGCGGCCGTAAACACTTTGCTTCAGGTAATTGAAGCCGACAAGTTTTGACAAAAGGAAATGGAGCCAGATTGAGACGCAGTGCCTGAAATAAAGCTCGGCGTTTTCCAGTGGACGGGCTTTAAATTGGATTTACCGTGCATGCTGCCCGTTGACTTTGAAAGAAGGACACCTGAGATGCGTCGCCTCGAGCTACAAGTGGGGAGTTGCCACCTTTTCCTCAGTCGAGTGTTTCTCGTGCACTTACCTGAGCCGAGGAAGTGCTAATAAAAAAATCAGCGGGTGGCTTGTGGAAATATCGGGGTCTTATATTTTTCATCAGGACTGATTATTCCACCATTAGAAATTCTTTTATTTCGCTCAGACATCGGGATAAAAACGTTTTTTCTCTCTCCTTCGGATAAGAAAAAGACATCAAAGTCTTTTTAGGGATGGAGAGGAGAGCTCTGCATTATCACGTCCTCTCTGTTTTACTCCATAAAGACTCCACTTTCAGAGCCTCTGAATAATTAAGGATATCTAAGAGTAGCTCCATGATAAAAGGCAGAAGTCTGCGTGAGTGGGAACGGCAGCACTCTCTCAACTTTCTCAACACTTTCCTCAACTTCCATCTCAGAGCTTAGCGGGGTCACACTAATGGACATGTTCAGCCTTTTGTTGACCGTCTTGCCGTCGATTCCAGCTCAGGTAGCGCCGGCCTTATTATAAAGCTCGAGTAGTAATCTGCGAGTAATGAGAATCGGACAGCAGCGCGGCTAAACAAAACGGCCTTCTCAACGACGCGCTCGCACAAATTCACTCATCAGGTCACGGCTATGATTCGCTGACTCGCGGATTCAGATGAAAACGAGCGTTCGGTTTTTCCGTGTAGTCCAGATTTTGGATGTTTCTTCTCTTTCGGTTTGTTTTCCCTCCCCGCTGTAAGACCTGTGACTTTGTGAATCTAGACTTTCATGTCTGCCTTTGAAGAATAAGCTGTTTATCCTTTTTTGCGCATGAGCGGCTTGTTGAACACAGGTAAAAAAACTTTTTGCCTGTGGTGACTTTAGATTTCCAGTCAAGTATTTTCCTTTGATTCGAGGTGTATTTAAAGCTGGTTTAATGCTTTAATACCTGCTCAAAGCTGCACATTCCATTACCTCTATCTACATTTTAACATCGGAGATTATAAAACATTTCCCGCACTCCAGGAAATGCCGGATAGGATCGTTGGGAGGAGAGGTGGAAGAGAAAACATCACGCTGGCCCGGAGGTGTGCAGGAAAAACAGGTCGACTTTTATTTTCAGTCTCTGAACAAAAAAAAAAAAACACGAGACAAAGAAAAATGGAGGGAATCCTTAACAGTTATTGTGCTGCTCTTCACACGGGATACAAATAACCCCCAAAACAGTCAACTCTGTCCTATTCCCATCACACATATACCACGAGAGCCGCCTCTCCGGCTCAAACTGGCCTATCGGGGTGGAACTTTGGAGAGTCGACACAATTTTCTCGCAACAAAGTCTCATAGGATTCTTCATGACCTTCACCAACTTGGTGGTGACATCCATGTTCACACGTACCGGCCTTCAAGGTGCGAGGCTTAAATATGATGCAATAAAATGATATGAACACAACGAGCTGGTCCCATCGAGGGGTAACATGACATCCGGAGTGTGTTCCTAACGTTCAGGCTACTCTGTGATGTGTGTTTGTCACTTCTGCGAGCTTGTGGGATTCATTTCTGGGGTCACATATCGCATGGCTGACACAGATGTCTAGAGGCACAGACGGATGTCATCTTTCAAAATAAAACATACCGGTCCTCGGCCCAATGGTGAGAGAGAGAGAGGCCATCTTTCTCAACAAAAATGAACTAGAAGACAACGAAGGAGTGAATTCTTCTGATTATTGCTGTCATTAATGAGTTATAGATCCTTAGCCGTGAATTACACTCCTCTGATTCATGACATTTTGCAGTGAATGGACAGGAAACTGTCCGCACCTTGCAGTTAGTCTGATAGTGTTTTATCTCCTTGCTGTATCTCCATCATCTGTCAGTCAGTCCCCATAGATGGCAGTCTCGAGCTGTAGTCAGACATGACCCATCCCCTCCTGCAACAGCAAGACACAGACATGATGTGTAGACTTTGAACAGACACACACACACACACACACACACTCTGTCTCTCATGCTTACACAGCCTTCTTTTTACACGAGCGCGCACCTGCATGCAAAAATAGCATTCACCTAAAAACGGAAGAGAAATGGGACGTGAAGCGTGAGGCAGAAGAATTGTTTTGCTGCTGCTGCTAACTCAGTGGCCAGAGTGCAAATCGGAGACGAGGCGAGGAGGTTCGAGGTCTTAAACAGACTCTCACATAAATGTTTAATCTTGCGTGCTAACAACTTGTGTTCGGATCTGATTGGTCACTATAAAAGGAAGGCTGCGGTGACAGGCATATCAATCCCTGCGAGAGAGAAGCGGGTCTGACCGTTTGACGCTTTACAGCGAATAAATGACGCCGGCTGTATGTTTTTTTTTTTATAAGATGGGGTTACATAAAAGATCACGACGCCGCTCTAATGACCCAGCAAACATCTGTGCCACGCTGACGCCTCCTTCAGTGTGACCCCGAAGTCCAAATACCGAATCATCGGTGCTGTTCTTATTCTTGAGCTGTGAAGCCAGGCAGGCAAAACAGAAAAGACAAATCTCTCCACCGAAGGATCGATAACGTGTTACAGAAGAAAAGTCTTTTGAATTATTTGAAACAATGGGGGTGAAAATGGTAAAAGTGGGTTTGGATAAAAAGGCAGAATCACATGAAATGTGAATGTACATTTTTAGAAAAAGCCGCTCTTATATGCGCTGACCTTTCCCTCAGTTTAAGGGTGTGACTCTGTAATTCACTTCTAACAGGGAACAAATGCTTCTTAATCACACGTTTCACACTCATGTTTGAATCTTGCACGTGTATTGGAGGTTGGCATGCAGCAAAAAAAAGGAATGGGAAAGAGCACTGAAAGCTGAGAGACAATCAAAGGAAATCACAAACCCACGAGACGTCTTTCAAACTGCATGAAATATGTTGTAAGACACGTGAAAACCGGTTTTCGGTCCAGGGTTTTGTGCGCGGTCCTGAAGGGTGGCTCGATGACACGCTGACTTTAATAATTAAAAGGGAGTGTAAGGCAATATAAACCCTGCTTCCTGTTTTTGTCTCAGAGAGTGACTAATGGGGACAAGCGTTTTTGAACTGGGTCCTGTACTCATTGAGAGCTCCTCTGTGAGCATAAGGTCACAGCATCCTCAGGAACACCACCACCACCACCACCACCACCACTTTAGAGCCTCGCAGCCTTGCGGCTTCACCCTCCTCTGCCTGTCGCCGCCTCTCTCTCTCTCTCTCTCTCCTGCTCTTCACTTTGTAGGAGCTCTTCATCCACACACTCAAACGAGAATGGGCGTCCATGATTGAAAATCTTTTTCATAACACGAAGCTGTTCTCCAACGCACCCGAACTATTCCTACGTTTAAACTCTGACATCCTGCGACACGTTACCTCCTGCGTTGTGCGACCTCACGGCGAGAAGTTTCTTGGTACAAGCTTTTATTGATTTAGGTATCTTATTTATTAACGTATCAAGTCATATTTTAAACGTCCCTGATAACCTTTAACCACCTTTTGTCAGCGCCGAAGCTCAATAAGACTCCGGCTTGTGAAATATTGTTTTCAGCCGTATAAATGCCAAGCAGCGTTTTCCTCGCTCTTAACTTTGAGTTGTCGACGCCGCAGCCACCCGGAGGGCGCTTGTATTCCCAGCGCGGTGGTATTGCAAACATGTGTCAATGGCATTGACTCTAATGTAATTTGATTGGTTCCTTCTAATGAGGTGAAATGAGATGACATTTCACGTGACGATCAATCACGAGCCAAATGCCCATTTGTAAGACTGCCTGGGAGTCCTCGTGTCGACGGCTAACAACAGACGGTTAGTTAATGACGTGGAGCCTGTCAATGACACGTTTAATGCCTTTTTAGATGGCCTGACACGTCAGCACGAATACTAGATGTTATTCTCATTACACTTGCTCATCTAATTACTTCCTAATTAGTTTTTTATTTGTAATTATCTC
The DNA here is from genome assembly GCA_014281875.1 of Nibea albiflora. Lineage (NCBI taxonomy): Eukaryota > Metazoa > Chordata > Actinopteri > Sciaenidae > Nibea > Nibea albiflora. The sequence continues at coordinate 5,499,347 of CM024810.1, forward strand.
CAGTTCTACGTCAGAAACATCGAATACCACACAAGCTTGGATTTCTAACACCTGTCTTCTGTGTTTGGCTCGTCGTCAACGAGCTAATGCCACATGAAACATGTTAAAAAACACTTTTTTGTCTTTACCCTTCCGCTCACCGCAGGGGCGTCTATTTACAGCAGCACTGTGCCGCGTTCATGTCTGATCTGAGTTTGGTAATTGCCAGTTTTAAACTTGCAAGTTCATGCCATCGTCCAAGTCATAATTACCGCTGAGCGATCCTGATCATCTTCTGAAAGCGCCGACATGTAATATGAAGCAGAGACAAACATGGAGTCTGTCTTTCAAGGTGATTAAAGCCTTGTGACATGACAACTCTGGGGGCATCTGAAGGTGGCGGCCTTCCTGATGTAGATTCACACGTCAGGTCGTGAATGTTTACGTCCCGCCGCCTCCGTCAACTTCGGCGCCTTTCACCTCGTGTCTGAGCAGTGGCGGGCTTTGACCGCGCCACTTTGTGCGCATACGTGCGAGCGTGTGAAGCGGAGTGTGTAGGGTTAAACGAGGCTGGGGTTGATCCTGTCTGCCCCGAGTTGGCCTGGCTCTCTACTCTTCTCTGCTCACTGAAGCTGAAAATAGGACTAGGGCTGCAGGCTCTCTCCCTCTGCACAGCTCACTGCTGGAGCACAGCACCGGACAACTTTGGATTCTCAACATAACAGCACACTTTCCACTAGATGCACATTGTCCCCTGATATCAAAATTATAGACCTGATACCAACACCGAGCACTTTATTTATCCGATCAGTTGATAAGAGTTTTAATCCGAGTGTCACTCACTTCATGCTGCTTAATATCTGCAAGTATCACTGAAAAAATGCATCTTTGATTAAATTTGACGACCCGGAGCTAAAATATAAATGCTAATAAAATAGGAATTGGGTTACATAATCTGGGAAAGAGAATATTCATAGCTTGGGCTGCAAGTAACAGTTTATTTCCTTATTGATTAAAGTGCAAATTCATTTTTACGTCTATAAAATACCAGAAGAAATGACAAAAGTTCTCAGAGCCGAGGCCAAACTTTTCATTTTATTCTGAGTAGAAGAAAACCCAAAAGATATTCGGTTAATTACAGAATAATGCGGTAGCGGGCTCGTGCGGGCGGCTGTGGCTCAGAGGGAGAGCAGTTCGGCAGTTCGATGCATGGACTATGTAGTTCCTCCAGCCAGTTCTCGGTCTCCAAAGGAAGGCATCTCAGCTGGCTTCTTCTGACGCGAAGGAGCAGCAGCTCTGCTCTGAGCTCCTGACCCGATGTCGTATATTTAATTCCACATAGTCTTCTTCTAGTTCTTCTTCGGGTGCGTTATGCCAGTAGTGGCTGACAAAGCCTCAAGCAGAGCTGAGGCAGAGTTGAGGAGTGGGCTACACAAGACTTCTACGCTTCAACGATTTCTTTCTCCACCACCCCCAAATTTCAAATTCTCAAACTTGTAGCTGTGACCAGCAACTTCTCACTCGAGGCAGTTTATCAGACTTCTCTCGTACGCCACAAGAGGCCGTAAGCAGTTTCTTCTCCCGTGCTGTAGTACTCCTCACGGCCCGTGGACAGACTGATCGACACAGTTCTTTTTTTTAAACGATTCGAGGTGGAAAAAAGCTACGAGTCCTCACACTAGAGAGGCTGGAAACTTCTAAAACAACGTGCCGACGGAGGATTTTTGACCACCGTTGGTGCTGCGGAGCAACGCTTTGATCGTAACCCTGTCTGCTATTCCACTGGCCAAGAAATGCAGCAGTGTGGCAGAAAGAAGTCGAGTTGTAGCTGATGTAAACAATGTAGGTTTTAATATAATATATATAAAAACATGTTTTATCTGGAAGGAAACATTTTTCAGGTGAGAAACTGAATGTAAGCGTGTCTGTGTTGGCTCTGCAGGGTACCTCTTTAAAACGATTCATTATTAAATTTGTTGCTGATTAATTTTCTGCCAGTCGACTGAATCATTTAAGCGCACGCACGGCTCCCCCGATGGATTGTCACGAAACGTCTCGTTCGGAGCAGGTTAAGAGATAAGCGGCATTGTGGCGGGTCACAGCTTATTAAAACAGGACGACGCTCAGCCCGCACGGCCGAGCATCCCGCGACTTTCACGCGTAGCGGCTTTTGAGCGTTTTCACGCGTCAGGAGACGTTGAAAAAGATTTGTACTGCGGCTGAGTGTGTGTGTGTGTGCAGCAACAATATTGTGACAGCTCAGAGGACTGATCCCAGCACAACACTCCCTCTCCCTGTGATTTTCTACAGCTCGTCTCTGTGGCACTCGAACGTACGTTAAACCTCTTAATACGAGACGAAACGAGAGCATAACGTGTTGTCCCCCATTTATCCTTATCATCCCGCACTCGAGATGTATTTACTGCAGCCATCGAGAGTCAAGCTAATTAACGTTTTTGTCTTAATTGTGTACTTGACAACATTCCTTCAGGTCCTTAAGCTAATGACGGTCACCTGCAGATCGCTGGTGATTTGATCACATGCCTGATGGCGAGCCGGTCCATTGGATAATTAGATGGTTAACTCAATTTGGGGTAGTTACCGACCGAAATGATCCGCTGAAATAAAGATTTGAACGTCTTTCTTCATTGTGATCATGACCAAGATCCAAGATCGGTCGATTATTCTTATTAGTAATTTATAAAGCAATAAGACTGAGAGTCCACAGCAGTTTAAAGAAGTGGATGCTTGAGGCTAAATGCTAACGTTGATATGCGCACAGCGACGGTGCTAACATGCTGATGTTTTGGGATAATGACCGTCGATCCCATCTCCTCATGTCGAAGGCTTCTCAAGGCAACATGGTTCCTGGTGGTTAAGCCGATACCTCGCATGTGAGGCGATTAAAGAGGTTTTGCATCAGAGTTTGGATCAGCCAATGGGTGCAGTTCATTTAACTGGCACTAACTAATGGGAAAAAAGTTTTGCAGGTCATAAATAAAGTATTTAGGAAGAATCTGACCTAATAATGAATTCGTCATCTTGGGAATGTGAGTTGTTTGGATGCAGTCTGTCCAGTATTTGTACTTTGGACCAGCGTTGTCGTCCACAGAGCCACGGCATTAGCATAATGTCAAACTTTCTTTGTTTCCAGCTTCTCACATATGAAAGATTTGCTGCTGCTCTTGTTTTCCATCACTTTAAATTAAACAGTTTGGGGATTTAGACTATTGGAGGAGCAATTTGAAGACGCCACCGTGAGTTCTGGGAGCTCGCGAGCCGCATATTTTAATGTCAACACAAACATCGTACAGTGATGAAAAAAAAAACTGTATTGTAAGCTGTTATTTGTGCATATGCTTCATCCATACAGGATGACGGGGCTCCGGGATACTTAATATAATATCTGTATTCTCCGCACACCCACTCATAAATGAATCATCTCAGGCAGTCTCCCTCCCTCATCTGTATGTCACTTCACTTCATTTGTTTGTTTTGTTCCAGGGGGCTGTGTAGCGCTGTCTGTCTGCTCACTTTAAGCGCCCGCTATGGCTTTGTTTTGTCTGCTGCAAGTCATTTCGCCGAGCAAGCCTCTTGCCAATAGTCATACCTAGCACGAGTGATACAAGAACGCTGGCATCAATTAGGCGAAACACGACGAGAGCATGGCAGCGCATCAATATTTATTTCATCTGCATATAAATGAGATTGGGTTTTAGGGAGCCATTTGCTGATGAACCTCTCCCTCTCCAGAGTTTGTCTGTCGACACCGCTCTTGTTATGACATGGAGGGGCGGGGGTGAGACAGCGGGAGAGCTACAGGAAGAGCAGCGCGTTCTAATAAGATTCAGAGATGTGGAAATTTCAAGGCTGAAGGTGTTTGTTCTCAACGAGGCAGCTCAATTTGTTATCTGGCAGCTTAGCCTCCTTTTTATTTGTAACTGAAACTGACGCGCCGCTCCATCTGCAAACATTTCTGAAGAAGACACTAAACCAGAGAGGTCAGAGGTCAATTCCTGGCAGCCCACTGGCCCAGACACTGGAAGTAATATCACGAGGGTGTTTGACATTGACGCTGATGACACTGTGGAGCACGGAGTCACGTCTGCGGGGGGCTCCGAGCCGAATACTCAATCGCATGTCATGCTGTGAGTTCCCACTTGGCCTCGGGGCGACTGGGACCGCAGCTGCACCCCCAGCCAGCAGGGGGTGTCTCCGCAAGACTGCATGGATTTGTATCTGTGCCCGAGTCTTCAAGAGGAGGGTGAAAAAAAAGTCTTTTTTTTCAGAGGGAGATGTCTGTAAACCAGTCGATGTCTGTGGAAGTTTGAGTCCTCGGCAGCCTTTAGCTACTATGTCTGCGTGAACCAGCATGCAACAGTGATGGGACATGACAGGTGGTATTTCCCCGAGTAGTGCCTTGAAAAGAACAGAAAAGCTCAACTTGGACTAGAAAAACTGGCTTTTTATTTGTCTGTACACACAAGCGCTGCGGCTGATTATTATTTTCATCATTCACTGATCTGGTGAATTGAAGCGACGTCTTCACAAAGATTATTCTCTCTGACCAACAGTCCAAATCCCAAAGATGTCAAATTTACAGATATAAAAGCTGCAAAAAAAAAAAAAAAACTAGATCAAACTGATCCCAAATCTTCTTGGTCGGGATAAAGATGCCAGTTTTGGTTGACATGCCGTAGGCGCGTGTATCCGGGTTTTCCTCAGCTTGCTGTTTGAAAGCAGATAAGTAGCTGTGCACGTTTCATTACTTAATATGGGAATAACAGGAGCACTGAATGATGTTTCAAATAAGATAAAATGCTGTTTGAGAGGTTAAATTATAAAGATCAAATTCAAAATCAACATAAGGCAGAAGGCTAAGCGGCATCCGGACAAACCAAGGTCAGCTTCAGACCATTAAAATCTTACTTTCAGCTGGGACAGCATGCCTTTCTTCAATACATCTAATATATGTAGTAATGTTTAAGCATTTTGACTGGAATTAGTTGTCCTAAATAGCAGCAGGACCAATAATCCATGATGAACCTGAACTTATTCTCCACGCCTGATGTAACCTGTAATATCGAGCATCTCGCCTGAAGTAAACACCGTTCCACAAACATCAGCAGAAATGACTTTATTTTTATTAAACGTTAAGCTTCAGGGATATCACACAAAGAACACATTTATAACCACAGCGCGATCGGTCATGATTCACCTCACTGTTGACTACGAATGATGCGTCACGCTGCGTGTTCGCCAAGCGGCGTCCTCTGTGTGAAGTGAATTCAACGTGGAAGTGCCAAAAACACTTCCTCGTCGTGTGCGTTTGTTGCAGGCGTCGGTTTGTTGTCCGCTTAACATTTACTCGATGGCCCTTTTACAATCATCTCCATGTTTTCACTGCACCGCCAAGGCATTCATTTAGCCTTCACCATGAGACCGAGAACATGGAAAACGTCCAGGGCTCAAATGAAAGATAAGCTTTGAAAGCAGCCCTATAGAGAGGTTTCCTTTCTCCTCTGCTCTTGAAGTCATGAAAGCCTTTATGTTGAGTGCCGTTTGCCCAAAATGCCCTCTCTCCTGCTAGAACAAAATCGAGCACTTTGGGGAGCCGTAGACAGTAAATGGGTGGTATGGATCAATGGTGGAAAAACACAGTGTTTCTCTTTTCATCAGCTGCTCTGTGGCACTTCAGACTGAGGTCAATTTCCTGCACCGACCCTCCAGCGGAGCCGAGATTGTCCTCAAGTTTATAGGATGAGAACTTCTTCTCTTGCATTTTAGTTACCTGCACTAACACGCGTAGCCTCGCTCAGTCTTTTATCATTAGCACGGTGCTGACCGCTGCTGAGGTTGTAATTAACCTCTTCTCACACGCAGAGAAATCAATGAGGCGCTCTGCGCAGTCATTGTTGGGAAAAATAGACCGCGCGACACTGACCTGTTTAAATGTTGATTTTCTTTTGTCGCTCGTGGTCTATTTGAGTTCTTTACAGCTAATCGTTTCACTTCAGGATTTAAAAGCCTCGGCCGATCAAGCGGTTGGTGTTTGCTCCGCAGCCCTGATCAGGTCTGTTCAACCTCGGGTTAACATTTAGTAACTCATAAGACGTGTGCAAAGGGCAGAGTCTGTATTTTGAATTCACTTTTTAACCCTTTGAAGTCTTCGACTAGTTTGATTGGAAAAAGTTTTTTCTTTTATCGACATATAAAAACATGTTGATGTTTGTTTTTTTCAGAAGAACATTCCCTATAAAACATGACCGTAACTGTTTTCACTTTCATTATGGACCCCAAAGGTGTAGACAGTTTATATGCACAAGAGACAACGAGCTGCTCCACAAACCTTACAATCCCAACGTGTGAGATTGGTTGGTGCAACATCTAAAAGGTTAAAAGATTAAAAATGACGTGATCATGTTGATGTTGGAGAGTTAAAAACCCCGAGGTAACACGTGGAACCCCGAGGAATGATGGAAACACCCATAGTTCGAAAAAAAATTGAACAAATATCAGAGAGGAGAAGTTGGATGAAGACCCCGATTTGTCCAGAAATCAACTTCGAAAAAACCTGCGTCTGTTTCCTCTTTATTGTTTTTTTTATGTTCAATACTGTAGTTATGGCATCGGGATATTGCTGCATTGCTCTGCTCCAGCTGAGTGCCCAAAAAAGATAAAGGGCAGGTGACAAACATGCCAAATGGCATTAATGAAAATAACATAAATGTCAGGTGGGAGGCAGCAGTGAAATGCCACGATTTACTGAAATAATCGAGCGATGGTCCGTCTGGCTGTGTCGGAGATAATCACGTAAGAAAGAAGCTCTCAGAAAAGGCGTGATGGGGACGTGATTGTTTATCGGAGGCAAATTGAATAAAAACGTTGTAATTCCCAGCCTGAGGAGAGAAGACTCTCCTTGTTGGACTGAGGGCATAGCTGGATCGCGGCTTTGAGTTAGAAACCGCAGCTTTTTTATCAGCCTTTTATGTGTGCCAGCACCAGTGCTTTGAACCCAGTGCAGACAGCAGCAATGGGCAGCCGGTGATGCGGATGTTTCCAGAGGAAGGGGGGTGGTGGGTGACATGGGAGAATTTGAAATGGTTGACCGGTTGCACTGTTGTGACTAAGCTGAGCGGGCTGACCTGGATGAGCCAGTAGTAGCTTTACTCACATGTGGACAAGCAGGAAAAAGCTATCCGGTGACAAATGTGTGAGTCCAGTCAGAGTCTCAGAGGGAGCCAGTGGTCCTAAAAGGTAGTTACATGGAGCTGAACTGCGTTAATCAACAAAAATACATAAATTATCAGCAGTTTTAAAGCAGTGTGCCCAGTAGAGATAGATAGAGCTTTGCAAAGGTCTTCTATGATCGTTAACTGAATATCTTTTGGTTTTGGGGCTGTTGGTTGGACAAAACAGGCCATTTAAATATGTCAGTTTTCACTAGCTGTGGATATTTTAAAGATCAAACAACTGATCAGTATCTAATTTATCGAGAAAACAATCAACAGATGGACAGATTTCTCTCTTGTTTGCACCAGTTACTATCAAAGAAATGTCAATGAAATAGCATTTGGAAGTAATCTGGCTTATAAATATAAAACAATGTTCATGAATGTCAAAGATAAACTTTAAATGTTTGTTTATTAGCTGTTTGGTGGTGGACAGGTAGAGTACAGTGGGACGATTTTGTCTCTGTGTGATTAGAGTGAACCAAAACAGTAAATTTGTGGCCCGTTAAAAACAAAACAATGAGCTGAAAGACACTAAAAAAGCTCCTTAGAGTCGAGTGATGAGTCTCGCTTGAGAGTGTCTCCTTTCACATTACAACCCGTCGTGAAATGTTGGTGCAGCTTTACGTTTAATCACTAACACCGAGTCAAAGAATGTCCACAAAGAAACTTGAGACCAGAACTGAGCGCAGCTTCATTTCTATGCAAATGTGAAGCAGTTGATTTGCATGATGCATCTTCAAACTATGCAGATGACCTTTTACTCAGGACTATGTCCCAGATACTGAGTGCTTAATAATGCACTGTAGGCATTCAGGCTTTCCGAACACATTCCCCTCCCAAAACTTCCTCTGCGCACCAAAATGACTGAGTGGTCCCTGTGCAACAGCGGAGAGCTTCAGACGGATTCATGTTGAAATCTTGTCGAGATCTGACCTGACAAGGGTCCCTCTTGGAGTTTGATTACCTCAGATGATCTACGTACGCCGCGGCTTCCACTCCAAAATGTTCTCATCCATTTCAAGGGCGCCGGCTCGTTGTTGGCTGTTTCTCTGTGCGCGTATGTTTGTGTGTTTTGTCTCTGAACTCTCTGCGACGTCTCCGTTTTCTTGCAGTGTATTGGTTTATCCATAAAAGGCGTTCAGCTGGGGGGGATGTTCACTGAGAAGCAGTTCTCTCCTCTCTGTTCAGTAAGCTGTGAACTGGAGTCGGGCTGCCAAATGCAATTGGGCAGAACGGCCTTTGAAGTGCGCCCGTGATTGGCTGTGCACGGCGGCTGTTTTGACAGCGCAGGTTTGTGACGAGGCGAGTCATCGAGAGTGAACTAGTAAATCACCTTTTTAAACCCCTGAGTCTGTGTGTGGAGAGAGAAAGGCTCGATGGATTGCTTTCAGTGTGTGTCTTTGTTTGGGTGTGTGAAATTAGCCGACATCTCTCCGCGCATCTCTGTGCGCGCCCCCCCCCCTGCTGTTTCACCCACTTTAAAATTAAATCTCAAGCAAACATTTCATCGACGTTTCCCCTCTGAGCCTCACATTGTCACAGTTCATTAAAACATAATTGAAAAGGAATATTCAACAGCTCACTTTGCACGCGCACCACTTTACCCCATTACACTTGCTAAAAAAAACATTTACATAGAACATGATCTCGCCTCCGTTTGCTCTCAGAAAGCTACACGAGCGGCTTACGCGGCTGCCGTGTGATTTTCCCCATAATTCATCCGCGCCAGCGCAAATAAACATATCAGGGAATGTGGGATATGCAAAGCATGATTCAGCAGCAGCATTTTTAATCTTTCTTCCATCAGCTTCTATTACCAGCACCGCGGCGCTCAGTAGACCGAAGTGCTCCTGGGCTCTGATTGGGTTAGCTCAATTAAATTGGCCCCAGCAAGGTGTAATGAGAACTGTGCTGTGACAGTGACAATGCGTATGAGTAAGCCCGGTGGCAGCCGTTATGGTTCAGCTATTAGCCATCACCCCATTGATGATTATATTTATATAAACCCTGGATGCCTGCAATTGTGTCATCACTCAGTTCAACCAGTTCCTGCGAGATGGCTGTGTACTCCACCAGAAACAAGGCTGGGTGTGTGTGTGTGTGTGTGTGTGTGTCTCGTAGGGAAATAAAGATCGAGTAATTCACAATGGTTTGTGGAGATATCATGCACAAGATTTTCCTCATTTTCCTTCCTCTCCACGTCTGAAAGATCAACGAATCGATCTTGAAAAAAATGCAGGTTTCAAGCCACGAGAACCTTTTAAATCAAACGGTATAATAATTTGTTTGTTACAACTTGGTTCTCCTTTTCATAGATATTATAACTCGCCAGATATTTGCTCTGATCTGGGAAAGAAACTAGCAAGAGAGGTTGTAAAAATACTAAGAGTTTAGCTCGGTTATCTAAAAAATCTTTATTCAGAGGTAAAACCAAAAATAAGCACACAATAATAATGTTAGTAAGTACAAGAGGTCAAAGTTGAAGTAATAATCACCTGTTCAGACCAAATTCAGGCGTTGTTGATCAGTTTATTTGTGCTGGATGTAACCACTAAGAAACAGTCAGGAAATAACTTTATTTCTCTGATTCGCAGCTTTCTCGATACTGGCCCTCACTCAGTCTCATTCACAGTCTGTGTCGCTTAACCACCGCTCTCTTGCAGACGTAGCAGCCAAAGCACAAACGGTAGAGTATCATAGTTTAGTCCATGATCTCCATCTGGACAATGTTCAGTTTCAGTGACGTTTCAGGCTGACCGTGGAGCAGTTTGACCAGTCTGATTGGCCACCGTTGTGCGACACCGGCTCTCTGAACTAACCTAAACTGACTGGTTTGTAATTACATGGTAGGGCAGCAAGTAGTTTTTATATGTAAAATAATTATGTAACAGTGTTCGTTAAAATCACAATCAAATATTCTCCTTATATAATCAAAAGCCCTGCTCCTCTCCATTAATGTCCTCTATGGATATTTGTGTAGCTCAATAGTAGCTAAGTGGCTCTATCATGGGATGCCATTGATTATTGGATGCAGGCCCTGTCTTTAAATGAAAGCCCAATTAAGAAACAAAATATTGATCCATACTGGTCCCTTCCCCTGCAGCTCTATACTAATCTCTCAGGGGGGACAAAGCTCTAGCAGACCATGTCATCTTCTCTTTGTCGACTTTATTTGTTATAAAGTCGTCTTTGCCGTTTGTCTCGGTTTTATCCTCTCCCCTCCTGTCGTCTCACCACTAATCATCACTCCTCAAAGCCGCGGGAGTTCAGCGCGGCGATCCAAATTCCCTCTGATTTATCATGATTTTAACAAATATTGCAAATTACTAGAGACGCTCCATCAACTCGGGGTGTTGCGGTTAAAAGGGTCTGCGTTTCTGCGTCTCTGTGTGGCGTCTTTATTCTGAGCCAGTCGTAACCAGATATACAAAATGGGAGTACATGAGATTAATTATAACTTCGTATGAGATTTGCTTCACGGGGTCTCTTAGTGCAGTCTTTACTATGATGGAATATTGTTGTCAAGGCAACCAGATTGTTAAGCACAGAGTTTGTCCACTGCACACGTCTCTCAGCTGATGTGTGAGTTTTCTTTGTGTCCTCAAACTGTGGAACCTTCGCGGCGTTGCGGGCAAATGACACGCTTTTGAGGCGACAGTTTGACAGGAGATGGCAGGAGATGGAGCCTCGTCATGTTAAGCGAGGGGAGTTTTTCCTCCTCACTGAGCCTCAGGCACAATGACATTAGCATGTTGAGTCTGGATGCACCGAGGTGAGGCTATTTCACACTCTCTTGGACTTCAAAGCCGTCACACGGGAGCAGCTATGAGCTCGCTCTGCTGATATGTCTCCCTGCTTTTGAATGCTCACTGGAAGGGCACTCCCATGACAGTCTGCAGCCTTCCTTTCTAGAATAACCTTATCTTTATCGCCTCTCTTATTCCTTTTTAACTCTCTTCTTAGGAGTCATATCCTCTGCTCTTTTCCTCACTGCGCTGCAACACCAGAAATCTCTTCATGAAAAAGATAGTACTGGAAGCTCGGTGACTATTTGTGGGTTGTGCGGTGGCTCGGAAAAGGATACAAAGAAGAAAAGGAAAGCTTTAATACAAATGCTGGATGGTGCCACACAGTGTTTATGCTACCTTCTTTGCTCGACTCTCCGGTTCATTTCCCTCAAAGTACCGTTAGAACTGTGGAGATGGTTTGCAATTTGTTTGTCAAATTTCACTAAACTGTGAAAGCAGCACACGAATTTACTTCGCCTCTGCCAGTGACGCACATTATTTGTACCCTCAGTTCTTATCTGAAAAGCAGTTCATACTCCAGTTTTTAAGGGATGAAAATAAATGATGCAACACAGCTAATAAGCTATGAAAGCTTCATTTGTTGCTATGTTCCAAATTAAGGTTGTCACAGTTTACTGTTGGTCAGCGGCACAAATTCTTGCGTCCAAGTTAGCCAAAGTTGAACTGGAGCTCCAACGATTAGTCGATTAATTGATCATTTGTCAACAAAAAGAAACTTTAAGACTTTAAGAAAAAATGTGCAAATACTCTGATACTCTGAGTAAACTGAATATCTTTGGGTTTGGGACAAAACAGAAGACATTTGTGGACATCTACCAAACATGGACCAAACAACTAGTTAATCTAGAAAATGATAGATTCACCAGTAATTCATTTTAAGTGCTGCTTTGAATGGACCTTTACTGTTACATCTACATCCAGCCCGCCGTGCTGAGACAAGTGGTCTACTTGCGTCAGACATGCTTTGTATTTGACGGCGGGACTTATGTACCTTTTCTTTTGTTGTCTCAACCCGTTCACATCGGCTGTATCAGACAAACAAAGCTCTTCCAGTAGCTGCTCGAAACTGCTGACACTACAAATGAATAAATAAATAACCCCATTTGAGGATTATTATGTTTCTTCTGCAAATATAGAAACACGGAAAATGAGAGAAGGGAGAAACAAGCCTGAAATGGGAGAATGTGAAAGAAGGTGGGAGGGAAATGACTCAACAAAGGGAATAACAGAAAGGACTAAAAGGGAAGAGATAGAAGAGACGAGTTAGATGAATGTCATCTCAGCTGTATTCGAACTGACCGATTTTTGGAGTTTAATTATTTTTGATGCATTTTTGGCTCACATCGCTGCGGTTTTTTTTTGGACTGCTGGAGAAAATAAAGCAGTAAAAGCTTGGGTAGCTGGCAGATAACAGTTAACAGCAATGGGAGTAGACAGAGCAAACTGAAAGAAACTGAAAACTCAATATGGTGAATGTATACCTGAAGAGGTGATAATTGTCCCATCTTGTTGCTCACCCTTTACGATGTTCATTTCCTGTTTTGGACACTAGCTCTGAAGACGTAACACCACTCTTTCCAGGGTGCTAATCTGAAATTGACTGGTAATTTGGCTAATTTGCTAGTGAGAGTTGAGAGAAAGCAACTTGCCAACATCTTTGTGGAGTCAGATGCTTGTATACAGGTTAGGAAACACCATCTAGATCAAGTATTCCTGAAGCCATGGCGTGTACAGGTTGATCTTTTGCTCCAGCGGTTGTCCCCTTACAATATAATGTGCCTGCTTCTAAAGTAGACAGTTAATTATTAGCTTTAACTTTAGAAAATAGCTGCAAGCCCCAGGCTGCTCTAACAGAAATGTAGGAGTTTCCATATCCAGTTAAAAAGAAGAGTTTAAACTTGCAAATGGAGTGTCAGAGATGTCAGGATGTGAAGTAGAACCCAAAGGAGGCAGTTTAAGAGTTAGAGGTAGCATTTGAATATTGTAGGTAAGGTTCAGCAATGGTTTTGGAAGGACGTTGGAACAGGAAGGGCAATTTTTATGAAGCAAGTTGACAGAAGTTGGGAAGAGAAGATGGTTGTAGAGCAGATTCAGAGGGAGAAAGCTTGATGTGTTCCGGCCAAAGCGGTCTCAATGGTGATTGATTTGATAAAATGTATGAAATCAGCTGGAGTGCAGTGCAGTTCATATTAGGTGCAACCTTTTAATTCACTGTCATATATCCCAAATCTTGCCCTGTGTGCATGAATAGCTCGTCTCCGAGTTGTAAAACAAGCCTTTTCTCAAGGAGTGACATACCTGGAGACATAACCATTTGCTGAAGTACTTAGCAGCAGCCTGTGGCTTTTAGGTAAAACTGACAGTCAGGCCGGTGTGGGCAGCCAAATTTAGCTCGCAGCTTGGGCAAGGGTAGGATTCAGAGGTTTAGGAGCTTAAATACAGCTTACCACAGGGACAGAGAATGGTGTTAGCGATTTGATGTTTCGGTTGATTTATGACGGCACAGCCTGACATCCGCTGTTGACGGGTCAAGACATCGTTTAACATGATCCTCGCCCAAAATCTGCCACATATCAAGGCATGTATTGATAAGTACCATGCTGTGTGGATTGATGTTCTTCAGACATCAACCCTTGAGTACAGAAAATTGTATTGAGCTTCCCTTTGGCCCATTTCAGACATGTACAGTATAAAGGGGCTCATGTGGTGAAATGCAATACTGGCATTAGTATTACTACTTATTGCTACCTGCTAGTTTCTTTAAAGTGTAATGTTGATCTGAATATCTCACTAGAGTAAAGAACAACACTGATTTCTGAGGTATAATCACCCACATAATAAATCAACATTGTCTTTCACACTACATGCAGACTCCAGCTGTGGGCATTCACTCATTAAGGCTGCGGTAGGTGGTCAGTGTTCGTTCACCTTGCATGCAAATCACAGCTGGTGCTCACCCAATAGCGTACGCGCATGCAAATCAGCCTGCTCAGTGGAGGTAGAGCACCTTGTGGAATCACGCGCTTTTATGCAAAAGCGGGTTCAAAGGAAGTTCAGCCAACTTTTTGGCTCACAAGTGCTATTTCAGCAAATCAACAAAAGCAAATACCTGCACCAAATGTGCTCTCACATATTCACCTGTACATGCAGTAGCTGGAGCAAAAATAATGTCACATCAGGATGCAGGCAGGACAGAAAACAAGACTTCCATGCAAATACCGGAGATAACCCCAAAAACTGTGATTGGATTGGTCTCTATCCAAAATCTAATCTGGACACAGATCACATTTTGATAGGTATAAATGGGCGCCATATGTGTTTGAACGCACTGGAGGTTGAGAAATGTGAGGTACCGTCTGCTCGCCCATGCTGTTCCCCATCAATCCAATGCTTAGCGTGGCCACTGGAAGGCACGGCGGCACGTGAATGACATATTCCATTTCCTGCTCCAGCGGTACTATCAGTGTCCCATTCCCAGGGTAAAATGGACCAGGCGTCCCCCGCCAAGAGACATGCTCGCACACAAACAAGGCAGCTGGTGGGCTGAGTGAATTTCTATGGCAATGGGTAAGCTGGGGATGGTCAGCATAAAGCAACAGAAGGAAGGTAAGCTGCGTAATAACCTGTGGGATATGGAGAGCCGGCGAGACGGTATAGCCATGTTTGCAGGCTGGTGTTGTGTAATTTCAGCAAATGAGCGCAATTTCTTTAAAGGCAAGGAATGTTTGTCTTTCTGAATAAAGATTTCACAGCTCAGCTGGAGTCAGTTTCAACTCTGATACTTCCAAAGCTCACTCAGGCCTTTCCTCTTCAGCAAGAAGTCTTTAGATTAAAAGACAAAATGTGACGTTTGCCCATGTACTGCGGAAATTAAATCTATTTTAGAATCAGATAAAACTCCTTTAAGGTTTAATGAAGTTTAGGCTGAAATACGTCTTGGTTACGTTTAGTGAACGATTATGGTTTCCATTGAAATGGCTTTCTTGAGTTTGTCCCCAAAGTGATAGTAGTAACTGCTTGGGTAAGACTATTGAATGATGGTGGTGATGAAGTCCAGTGTTTTGGTGACCCCCGCATCCACCTCAGTGCTCACTTATGTGGACATTGTAGCAAGTATTTCCGCCTTTGCTGAATGGGCAACGGTCAAAAACAGATAAAAACAGATGTTGCTTGATCTATGGGCAGTCCCTTCTTAAACCATGACCAAAGTCTTTCCCACATTTTAAAAGGTTTTCCATATTTTAACCATTCTACTACAAATCTTGTCTACTTTACATCACAGCTAAGCCGTTGGCCTCCATTCAATCTAGTACAATATGAAAAGTGGTCAAAAAAAAGAAACTTGGCTTGGCTTGTGTTACTTTCACAGTGAGCAGAACTCTGAGACTGTTATTTTATCCATGAATTGAATGGAAATCAATTTCTGCCTGGAGTATTTACCAAAATACACTTCTTCTTAGTAATTTTTCCCAAGAATTTTCACGGTAACCAAATTGTGGTTTAGAAACAAAGTATTTGTCCCAATAACATTTAATTTCAATCTTGGTTGTGTGTGTGTGTGTGTGCGTGTGTGTGTGTGTGTGTGTGTGTGTGTGTGTCTAAACCCATCTGAAAGCCAGTTGGTGTTCATGGATTCCAGCACTTTCACCACAGAGTTGGCATCATACGTGTTCATTGAAGAATAATCAGTGGCGCGCAGTGTGTGTGTCTGGTGAAACTGGCAAGGTTTTAAGCCCATCCTGATCTTTTAATTAGTCTGATTATCCAAACAGCTGTTTGCTGGAGCTCCCCGTGACTTTAACGCTCACACACACACACACATACACGCAGCGTGATAAGCTACATATGTGAGTGCCGTCGGGTGCCCTCTGAGCGGGGTGTGATAAATATTGTCAGTGCGCCTCTGATGACGGCGCTCCAAGCTCTGACTGACTGTCAGCACACCCTCCGCGCTGGATTTGTCTTGATAAAGTAGAAAGTTTTCAGACTTCTGCAGGAGACTTTGAAGACTTGGCTGTCACAATGCTGCTGAAGTCTTTAAGACTTTGAGTGTGTGTTCTGTATTTATGTCCATCATCATGATCTTGCACACTTTTTTGAGCCAATTTTCAAACTCGCTGCTCCTGTTGATGCAGTCGTGTCTACATTTTCTGACGAGCTGCTCTATCGCTGCAGTAAATTGTCTCATATTGTAACACAATGCACCTTATTTGTTTTTTAAATTCAGTTTCTGGTGCAGGGATTAAGTAGAGAAGACAGCTCAGCATAAGTACACATTTTGAATCTCTTGCAAGCTCTTCAAACGTTTGCAGATTTGTCACATTTTTCACTTGTTTTTGAATTGAATTTGCTGACATGAATTCTGTTTGATTCACGAGTCAGTGGTTGGTTTAATTTAATGTAATGTGTTTTTATTTCTGATTTGATTATGTAAACCACTTCATGCTGTAAATGTATGATCGTGTATTGCACAATTTTCTGAGGGGAAAAAGTGATTTAATTTGCTTAATACAGGAAAATGAGATGTTTTTTGTACTGAATCAAGCAACTGAACAACAACAGCAATGTTTTTACATTTGGAATCAATTTTAACCTCATACTAAATTAAACAAGTAACTAAATCTCCAGAAAACTGAAAGAAAATACCAATTAATGTGTTTCTGCGCACTGTTGTCCACCAACAGTCGGTGTCATTAACTCTCCAGTCACGTGCCATTAAACCACTGCAGTGGAAGAAGGCACAACAAGACCATGTAATTACAAGAACACCAGTCTAACCTCAAGTGAATGAAAATGATTGCATTG
The DNA here is from genome assembly GCA_014281875.1 of Nibea albiflora. NCBI lineage: Eukaryota > Metazoa > Chordata > Actinopteri > Sciaenidae > Nibea > Nibea albiflora. The sequence goes on from CM024810.1 coordinate 5,516,175, forward strand.
CATTAATATATTCATATGACAGCTCCACCAAGACCTGATGTTCCTCGGCTGCCATTTTTAGTCTTTTCATTGGATGTTTAAGTCCCATGCTTCGTGTACGTCATGATTTATTCACCACGTCTGTTTCCATTGCACTTTGTCACATTATCCTTTTTATTTACCAACTTTTACGCCACGGCCAAGAGTAAAATTAGTCCATCTTTTCCTCCACTACAGGTGGATAAAAACACATATAATGTGCAGAGGGTAAGAGAGAGAGAGATGAGTATGACCTGCAATAAAGATCCCCCAGCCAGTGTATAATAAATTCAGCGTCTCTGTACCGACAGAATGATGTTCCAGTGGTGGCACTTCTAAAGATAAAGCCTTGAACCTTTTTACACGTTTGTCTTTACAGAGTACAGACATCACCGTGAGTTCAGTTCATCAGTTTCTGATGGAAAAACAAATTGGTAGCACTAATGAGGGTGAGGAACTGGCAGCCAGAAAGTACAGCCTCTGAAATTGGTGTGCCATTGCTGGTAGAAATGCTGGATCACCTACGCATGGTGACGAATTGGTAGTGTTCCATTAAACTTTGATACTTTGGTAAGAGTTTAACAACCTTTCTTTGGGAAGGAAAAATCCAGATTTTTGTAGATTTGTAGTAGATGAGATATTTGACCAGCTGGTGGTGCGAGATTAAAAACCGGGGGATCACCAAAGTCTGTATGATTCATCCTCTGGGTACCATGAATATTTCTACAAGAATTCATGGCAGCCCATCCACTACTTTAGAGATATTCGAGTCTTGGCCTAAGTGATTCATTCACTGGCCTATCATCCCTCGAGCCACTAACATTGAACTAAATTGATGTTAAACTATAGTCAATAAACCATGAATTATTCATCATGAATGCAATGCATACATTGTGAAAGCAATAATGAAGAGGGAGAACGCGTGTTTAGAATCGCCATGTCTGAAGGGTGAGAGCTGCTCCAGCTCAGCTTCGTCTGAATGATGTTACAGTGGTAGCCAATGCTGTTCTGCGAGCTCTACTACTTTTGTGCCAGGGTATGAGGCAGTTAGCTCTTATAGCACCTCTATCCCCCGGAGGAACCAGCTGCTCTCTTGTTTTTTGACTCTCTACAGGCTGTTCTTTCTCTTTCCCGGCCTCCCAGGGGATTTATATGACACCTGCTGAGCCTAAATGGTAGATTCTCTTCTTCTGCAGAACGGCAACGATTTTCATTCACCCATCTGTTTAGGAAACAGTTATCATGGCTGAGCGTGGCTCTTAACATGTCAGAAATGCAAGGATGAGTCATTTCATTTTGGATCCGGTGCTTTTTTAAAAAATGTCTCTTACCTTTCTTCAAGGTCAAAGTCGAAATTATTTTCAAATAACGGGTATTGTTGTCATTTTCCGCTGATCGCCTCATGCACCAGGGAGGAGTACTGTCAATCCACAGTCTCTACAGTCTCCTTTTTCCTCTCTATCACCAGCCTCTCCCCTCCACGCTGCCTCTGTCATACACCTTTCCCCATCGGCAGCATCACGTATCCGTGTCCGTATCCGTGTCGTGATAGCTTCGATGTCTGAGCTGCAAGAACGGATGAGGAACAAAAAACGAGAGAGAGCATCACATCTGTTTAAATGACCTCCTTCACCCTCATACACCTCACTGACTCCAGACCAGGGGAGCCGCTGCAAGAATTGGACTCTCTTGCATCGCTGTATGTGCACGGACACGTACACAGAATCTATTTTTGGATACCCGGCCAAATATTGGGCCATATTGAAGAGAGCTGCAGTCACCAGTGTGTGTTCTCGCTGCTGCTCACTGACTCTGAAAGGAAACTCATTTTGACTGATTACTTAAGCTCTGTTTTGTAGCAATTAATTGTTTAGTCAATCAGGAAATGAACATTGGAACAAAAGTTGAATGAATTTGGAAAAAACAACTGAACAAAAGGTGCTCTGGTGCTAGCAAGGTTATGGAGATTCAGATTTGTCTAACCAACATGCCGGTTGTTCACAGTTACTATAGGAGGTAAATCTTTTATCTTTTGGGTAAATTTTACCTGACTATTCTATTTGCATAACAGAAACTGAACAGATTTTAATGTCAGATTGAAAACTGGTGAAAAACTGTTTTAACCTCTAGCTCCACATTTCAGTAACATGTCTTTTCACATGTTTTCACCAACTATTTTCCAACATATTTAATGTAATTTGAAAGAAATCTCAGAATTGCCATTCCATGAACTTTTATTGATTTCCCTTTTGTGGATCAGGAGGGAGGAATCGTTTTTCTTGATTGTTTTTTTGGCTGCTTGAGCATGAGAATTTGCTACTTTTCTCTGTTTTTTATCATTGTAAAGTTTGAATATTTTCGTTTTGGACAAGTCAAATAATTGGAAGATGTCAGGTTGGGCTCTGGGAAAACAATGGTGGGAATCTTTTTTTCTATTTGTGCCTTTTTACAGTCTAAAAATCTATCTATCTAATCTAATGATTAGATTAATTTGCTGTCTTACGTTTATCTGTCAGAGGTCTGCACATTCTGTCCATAATTTCTGATTTTATTGCGCTGATAGAACACCCATAAAATGTGACATTGTTTGGATCCATTTCCGATGCTGTAAGCCTCACAGTCAAGCTGTCTTTGCGGCCTCGCGAATGTGTATACAAGCACATAAATATATAGTCATTACTGAAGGAAGATTAGAAGAGGAGCAGGAGATAAGTGGAACGATTGCATGACCAGAAATGGCCAAAATATGTGTCACCATGAACCGCTGATGTCGGTTGCTAAACACAGAGTAAACAAACAACTTAATTAGTAGGAATTCTGTACAGCGGGAGCGTGACGGCTTTAAAACGTTATGTTTAGTTTCACCACGTGGTTGTTGACAGTAAAAAAAAAAAAAGGTCAGATTTGGGCCATGTGGATGTTTATAAGCCGAGTGTGTGATGTGGCAGGGGATGGCTTTTTAATCTGGAAGAGGCATGTAAAGCAGATGTAGTGCCCCGTGCTGCAGATGGGGGGCATTGCAGGACCTGAGAATCTGGAGGGATCCAATAGAAAGAGGGATCTCAGTGCGATAGGTCCCCAACGCCCCCTCCCTCACTCGCAGCAACACACACTCTCCCTCGCACACACACACACACACACACACACACACACTTCTTCTCTTTCCCGCTCTCTCTCACACACTCTCTCTTTGCCTCGGCGTCTCTCAGTCACTCATTCTTCGGCGCTCTCCTGTTTCATCTCTCCACCGTGGAGTGCAGAGAGAGGTGATTCAGCTCCCTTTGCTGGCTGGCTGGCTGGCTGGCTGGCTGACAGTGGCTAGATTGGGGCAAACAGAGGCAGAGTTGGGGACCTGAGGGACAGGACAGCACAGAGAGGGGATTCCAGCAGGAAAGATCCGGCGCAAGATTTCCTTCAGCGGAGATTATTTGCATCACAAAACCTGTGGAAAGAGGACTCAGACACTATACCGGCTGCACAACTGCTGTCCGCACAAGAGGTGCCATTTAGTGTGGTAATATGTGTGTGTGTGTGTGCGTGTGTGTGCTCACCTTTTCAGTATGCAGATTCATTGGCTTGGCTTCTTTTCTCATGCAAATTGTAAATTGGCTGGTCGTGCCGCTTCCACGTCTTTGACAGAGACACAGATGGGAGCCGGTCTCTCTTATTCAGGTTTGCACGATTATAACGCAGAGCTCCGTGAATTAGTTCAGCTCTGATGGATTAGTGCATGTTGGTGAGCTTGTGTGTGTGTGTGTGTGTGTGTGTGTGTGTGGTGTGTGTGTGTTTGGAGAACACACGACCGAAGAGCCAGAATGTGCTAAATAATAGATCTCCCCCAATATGACAGAAAACTTCCAAACTAGGTTATTCTTGCATTCATTTGCCGCTCATTATATTTCCTACAATTAAATTCTGCCTTCCGTCTGCGCGCTTTTATCATCGCGTGTGTTTTCATGTTTGGATGTGTCTGTCTGCACATGTGTGCGTCGCTGTCATGTGCAAATCATGCCTGGATGTCACTGCCTCGGGATCACGGTAGGAAAAAACTGAGATTGGGGGGGGGGTGGCTAAATGCTATGTGGCACCGTGCCAAGTTGCTGCTTTCCAGAGGATGTTGAAGGTTAGACGAATGTCTTCTCAGCCTCTCTCCGTGTGCTCCTCTCCTCTGCTGCTTCACTTCCACGCAGAAGAGTAACAAGAATGACAAGTGTGTTGGTTTAAAGCGGCACCGCGAGGAATCCCTTAAGTAACATCAGCCGAGCCCCGTCCTCGCATCTGTCCTGTCCTGCCTCCATTTGAAATGTGATTGCGAGTGTGTGGCGGAGTAGATAGATGGAGTATTTGTTTGGCGGGGTGGGGGAGGTGGGGGAGGTGGGGTTGATGCTTGTTTTAGCTTGCCTCTCCTCTTTCTACCCCCCCCCCCCATGGGATTTGCCCTTGCCTTTCCATCTCTCCTATACCCATCCTCCATTTCCCTGTCGCTTCCCCCCCATCACTTTTATTTTTTATCTTGTCCTGCTGAGCCAGCAAGATTTACTGGTTTAAAGTGGAACTCCATTCACACAACTGGGACTGCTGGATAGACAGAGAGGACTGAAGTAAAAACAACCCCCCGGGGGGACGTCGTGGGTGATTTATATGTAGACATTTCTCCACACGTGTTTGGCCACCGCTCCAATTAACACCTTCACCAATCGGTGGCTGCACTTGACAGATGCTGAATCCTGGAGAGGGCAGAGTGTATTCATTAGCGTCGGCTGTGTTTGTTTGCAGGGATTTAGCGAATTCAAATTGTTTACTGTGGTTTTCAGTGATTTCTGGGTCATTTGTCGCTGCAGTGTTTGAAGCTTGCTCTTGAAGTTTCTGGAAATTGGACATAAAACAGTGCAAATGAAGCAATGCTTTCTCTTTCTTTCTTTCTGGATAATTCACAAACACGTCAAGCTGTCCCTGTTTCTCATCGAGGCCCGAGTAAGTTCCTTTTTCCCTCGAGCCAGTTGCTTTAGCAGTCGTGTCAGCGTGATTGATTTGAAGGAGGAAGTCTGATTCTGATTACTCGTTTCTTGCCCCCTTGTGTTCCTCCAGGGGGCGTGATAGACAAGGACCTGCGCCACTACCTCAACCTGCGCTTCCAGAAAGGCTCGGTGGACCACGAGCTGCAGCAGATCATCCGGGACAACCTCTACCTCCGCACCGTCCCCTGTGAGTTACCTTGTCCTCGCCCTACCTCCCTTCAAACCCCCGTCACCTCCACTAACCTATGATATTCTTTCGCTCTTGCTCCAAAAGTTTCAGTTTACCTGTGTAATGTAATAATGCAACCCTCCATGCCTCCTAAATGCCCACTTCTTTCCAACCTCAAACCTTCAGCTTGTAACACAGGCTTCATGTTAGACATTTAAAGTATCAAGACTGACCCTGATGACATCAACAGGGTAAACCTAATGTGTAAAATCAGTGAAATGACCCTTTAAAAGGTGTGTAAAAATCAGTCGACAAATGCCCTCGTGCCATTGGATGATAAATCCTAAAAAGGCAGTGAATTACGGGAAGTTTGAACATCTGCGAGTGTGGAAAACTCTGCTGCTGATGAGCACTGTCTGATATGGCTGAAAGCTCCAGAACAAGCCACTAATTGGATTGTTTTGTATCCTTCAAATCTTTAAAAAAAAAAACTAAACCGCAAAGTTCAACATATTTTCCAACATTTTCGTACCCAGCAGCTACAAACTCATTGACACAGAGCAAACCTGAGGTCAGGAAGCTCTGGTCGGGAGCTAAGCTGCTATGTACAGACTTGACTCGAGGTCAGAAGGGTACGCACACGAGCATGGAAAGTCAAGGGTCAATCCATGCATGCTTCACGAGTTTAAATACTCTCAAAAGTACTTCACACGCCGAAGAAATGGAATATTGAAGCTGAGAAGAGCGCGCTGTTCTCTAGCTCGGATCCAGCTCGTGTGGACTGTTTAAAACTCAGACCTCGGTCCTGTAATTAGTCACATTAACTGCATCACAAGAGCGCACAGTCGAGTAGTTATGTAGACAATCAAAGATGAGACTTGTCAGGCTTTAAGTTATTGATACTAAGTGTTTTTAAGCTCAGTGCAGCATTTCAAACTCAGTGCTTATCTGTGTTTCTGTGCTGTTAGTGTGTGTGGCCTTTATCAGGCTTATTAAGCCCCCTGTGTGTGTGAGCTTAGACTTACTGCTTAATCCATATTCTTCTGACTCCCATTTGCCATTTTGTTTCCTCAACATATGCTCCTTGCTGCCAGTCAATCGGCTGCGATATTAAAGGGTTAGTGTATGTTCTTATCTGTGTGTGCGTGCGTGTGTGTTAGCTCTGCATTAGCCTTGCCGTGCCATTAGGCCCAGCTGTCTGGTGGCTAACTCTCTCCTGAATTCTTAATGGAGGTGCATTCTTCAAGGCCGGGAGAAGAGAGAGCAGATTTTTTCGCTGGAGCCACTTTTCCGTCATCTTCTCTGAACAGAATACAAGAGAAACCAAAAAAAACAAAAAGAAAAAGAGCTATTTGTTTGCTACAGAATTGTAATTTTCTCTGATAACCACTCACAGAGCTGCTGCAGGGAAAGCATTGGAGATAGAGAAGGAGGTGAACGGTAAAGAGGGAGAACAAATGGGAGAACAAATAGAGGGAGAGAGACACAAAAGGGAATGGAGGGAGAAGACATGATGACAGTACACAGGCTACGATAACCACATAAGCAAATGGACTGCAGATAACTGTTGCAGGGACAGAGAGTGAGATGGAGAGAGTAAGGGGAGGTTAATTTGTGCATTAATGAAGCTTCAACAATGGGCCTCAGTGCTGCTGAGAGGAAGAGGGGTAGTCATGAGCTGGGCTTTTTATATCCGAACTGATGGATGGATGAGCCCGCGTGCAGTTCTGTTGCTTCTTCTGCTTTTCTTTTACACCTTTCTCCCTCCGATATGTGGCGTCCATGTTTGTTTGTGTGACATATTTGGCTGTTAATCTCTGAAAAAGAGCAAATCATCCCGGTCAAAGGAGGTCAGAAGCAACGTTTAGTGCTTGGATGGATAGATTGGAAGAGAGGTATACCACTGATTAGATGCAGCGATAGGCGGATGCACTGACAGATGGTTAAGAACACTGGCTGACAAATAAACAGACAGATAGACTAGAGAGGTCCTGTGGCTGTTAAAGCATAGTAGATCTTTCCTGTTAGCCCGATTCCAGATCAATGAATTGCCCCCAACTTTGAATATTTCAGCGATTCAATCAGGTCCGGTGCCAGAGCCCTGATCCATTCCAAACAAAAACGGCGCGTGGACGTGATTAATGATGTTGACGCAACGTAAATCAACATATTGAGTTAACAACCTCTGTTTCGCCTGAAATAGATGTTGACAGGACAGATAGACCTGTCACTTCTGATGGTATGGGCAACATAACCGAGCGGAGTATCGAAATCAGAAGAAGGTGAGCTGTTGTTGTAAAGTACCCTTCTTCCATCGAGTGGATCTTCTTTTTGTCTTTGTGTTTAAGTTTGTTCTTGGTTGTCTGAACATGTAGCCTCAAAAAAGACGTGGTGGTCATATCAGACTTGATACCGTGAAATGACGACTGTCAGCACATTTAAATCCAACAAACTGTTGATCTAACTTAAGACTCGATAGTCAAACAGAGGCGTAGTTTGTAGTGCTGAAAACTAATGTTTATCAGGTTACTGCAGGACCTTTTACAGGGACACCAGGAACCTTTTGTAGGGAACCACAAACTTAGTTTCTAGGCCCGCAGAGGGTGGATCTAGGGAGAACATTGGTTCAGGAACTCAACTTCAAGGCAACAGATTGCTGTGGCAGTTATCTCTGAATGGACACGCCTTCTTATGTTCAACATTTTACTTCTTGATTTTGTGCTGATTCACACCTGTTGGTCACAAATGAACCAGACCACATTTGGAGGTGATCATGCTCGTATTGTGATTGGATCTCTCAACCAGGTATGATTACAATCTATACAGCGTTATCATCTTCTGCCCAACTACTTGAAAGGTCATCCAATTCTGATCAGATGTGATTATCCGGATACAGATAACAGCTGTAAATTGGACCTCTGGTTCACATGTGGACAAATGATATGGAGTTAACATCGATTTCATGGATGCCTGGTGAGATCTAAGTGATAAATCTACGTGAGACAAAGGGCGCGAGAACGAGAAGAGAATTGTAAGTGATTGCTCTGAAGTACTTCATCACAGCAATTTAAACATAACCCTTGAGTAGTAAAGAAGAGACATTTTTTCGGGAGGATGGAGGCTGACGGGCAGACAGTCGGAGAGTTACTGCCACCCATACCAATCGTGGATCATGGACGGAGTCAGCCAGGGCAGCTAAGGCTGTGCCAACTCTTAGACAAATTGCCTGGTTGAAATCCAAGGTCAGAGCGTTAATAGCCTGAGCCCATGTGAAATCAGGCCTATCGTCTGGTAATCCACATAGATTTGATGGGGGAGATAGAGAGCGGAGAGGAATAAGTGTGTGTAGACTAGTCATGACTCCTGAGTGGACTGCACTCATCGAGAATGGATGAATTATTTGGATAAAATTGAACTGGAAAGCACTGCAATTAAATGTATAGATTTTGTGCTTTCATTTGAAGCCTTCAGAGCAGAAACATATTTAAAAACAGCTTTAAATATTTGTCTAAGCGTTTAACTCAGCGTGCATGTATTCGGTGTGTAAACCAGACAGAAAATACGAGGGAGTACAATCTGGTGCAACCGGACTTAGTTGTAGATCCATGAAGACGTTTGAAGGGGCTTCTTCAGCTTGACTGATTGGTGGGGAGCCTTGGTGGGATCGTTAACCAGGCCATTGTTTCCTCTCGGTTCATTAGTGCTCCTTTCTGTAACGACTGCCGATAGTCGTTAAGGTCACCTGAGGTCCAGTGTGAATTGTTGTCCGGTCTCCTGGGTAGGCATGACAGCATTGTAAGTAAGGGGATAAGTGGCGTCTGACCAGCCTCCTCTGTTTCTCTACTTTTACATAAATAGCCTCCTTCACCACCTTTTCAAGCCACCTGTCCTCTCCATCCAAAATGTGAACATTATTGTTCCTAAAAAAGTGTCCTTTGTCCCTAAGGTGTAGGAAAAACTGCTGAGTCCAGTACTGATGAGTTGGCCCTTCTGTGTCGAGCCATGCATTTGTTAAGTGGCTGGACTATAGGTCTGTGCTCTCCTCACTGCAACGGACTGCATACACCAGATTGCTTTTCTGGGTGTGGGGACTGCAGTTTTTAGGCTGTGCAAAGTTCTGTCTTAGTTGTGTTGCTGAGTTTGAGGACCACATTGATTTAGAACATGTAAGGGATGACAATGTTGTTGCGTCTATCGTTTTCTTGATCACCTGCTGTCGACCTGGATCTTGTGACCAGTTGGGGTATCCAGTTGGGCTTTTTTTGGGCATTCGTTGCCACTTTATCAGCCACGTGTTGCATGGTTCTGATAACGCCTCGCTCTAGTGTGTGGTGAGAGTCGACGAGTAGATGCTGGTCTGTGTGTGGGTTTTCCTGTAAACCCCAATGTGGAGGCCTTAGTTGACTGCATCGTCTCGTGTGAACTTGATCTTCCCGTCTGTAGCTGGGTGTTCCTCTTAACCAGTTTAAACCTCACTCATTGGGTATCATCCAGCCCATGACAAATCAAATCGCCGGTTGTGGTGGTGCTGAGACAGATCCAGTAATATCTGGTCCGGACTAGGGTTTGTTGTGGTCTTGTACGAGTCAGTGCCTCACTGTTTCTACGTTTTTACTGCCTCTCTGGTTGGGATACATGTAAACTGAGGTCACATGACCTTGAACCTTTTTACAAAGTCCATTGAGTTGTGAATATGGTGAGGAATGTTTCCTTCAGGATATAGTCCGTGATAGTTGCCCGGCTTTGGTTTCTTCCTTTTGTAACTTTTGCAAACACTCCGTAACCCTTTTCTCGTACCCATTAGTGAGGTCTTGTCTCAGTGATTCATGTGTTTGAGTCACTCCGGAGTGTGGTGACCTTGATGTGATAGTCAGCTATGCATCTTCCCTGGAAGGATGGCGATATGTTGGTCCTTGCTCAGTGACGTCACAGCATTCCTTTCCTGGATTGTAAGGTTAGAAGCCTTGGCATCGGATAAGGCTGCCAATAACTTCAGCCTGAGCTGTTCTGCTCTGCTCTGCTTCCTCCCAAAACTAAATCAAATATATATAAAGTGCAGTGCTACTATTGCAGAGAAATAAATATGTGATAAAAATATGAAGTTCATCAGGATTATGTAAGTCTCCACTCTAGCTGTGAGCCGGTGAGTCTTTCATGTATTTATTATATTTGTTTCTTTCTTGTGTTTGCCTTCCTGTTCTTCTTCTCGTATTCTTTCTGTTCTTCCTTGACACCAGCACACACTCGTATTATTCTGAGCTCTGCCTTTTAGCTTTGGACACAGTAACGCACTTAGTGAAGAGTCCTGTCTGTCTTTGACTGTGAATGAAAGAGCCGATGATTAAGAGGTCAGCTGCAGGTAAGAAGATGAAGAGATGCTCGGTCAGGTTCTCACTTCCCATTTCACTCAACCCCTCTCTAGATGGCATCAGAATGCACACCCTGACTATAGCTCTAACCTGCACTAGCACCTTATTTGCTACCTAAGGTGCTTTTATTTATGGATTGTATAGTGCCCTCAAAAAAACAGCATCCATAGCATGTACTGTACACTTCTTTCTGCTGATGTAATGTACTTTTAATGTACTAAAGCAATGATAACACAAAAATGTTTTTAAACAGGTCAGGACCCTTTTAAAAAAGTTTCCATCACTGGTTGCATCCTGAATGTTTACCCACTCAAACAAAGACAGATTTTAGATTTGAGTAACTGTGAAAACACGGAAAACATCCATTAATTGTCAAGAAAAAAGCAGACATTAAAGGAACGTCTGAAAAATCTGCACAGTTTTGTGTAGCAGAAGCTGCTTTTCTATTATATTAACAATCTCTTGACCCCTCGGATTCAACTTGCGCCGGGTCCGGACCGAGAGGCCGGGCGCCACTGAACTAAAGCATCGAGTGTTCATTATGTATGAAAAGTGAATGAGTCAACAATGAAGAGATGTCAGACACAACCCATGACTAAGACTAATAGCACCGACTACGGTACATGCAGACAGAACAGTGATGGAAAAATTAGTGATAAAACATCCTTAATGGCACACGCACTGCCGTGGCAACCCACTGTCTGTGTTTAATTTAACCCTTCAGTGTTGGATACGCCGGCAAATAAACTAATGCAACACTGACCTGCAGGATAGCCACCCCTGAACATCAGCCACATGGATCTCTAACCACAACAGCTGCCATTATCCCGCACGCCATGATGCTTTTGGGAACGCCGCCTCCATTGGTGATAGCTCGGCCACCGTGTAGAGCAAAGAACAAAGTGGTTTGATAGCAGATGAGGGACCTTTAAAGAGAACGTCCCAGTGAACAACCGCTAATGGAGACTTAAAGTTTATGAGGGGTGTGATTGGATGTTCCCACATCTGTCTTTAAGGTGTGCGAGTGCGTGTCTGTTTTATACCGCTTTGTTGTTTTACAGTACTTGTAACATCGTTACATTTACACATGTGTGTGTGTGTGTTTGTGTGCTTTGGCCTTTACATGCATGCACAAACAACATATGCCTTAATTGCAGGAAGTGGTGGTTGAGACTGTGACTTAATGGAGAGTTTGATGCCCACGGGGGTATTGAGTTTGTGCTAATGGCCGGGGCAACTGCACGCAATACTGATGGTGTTTACTAATGAGAGAGAGAGAGAGACGGAGAAAAGTCCATCTGTCTGCACACGGTTGTTGGTTTGATCATCGCGGTGTCTTGCGGCCTCGCAGGAAATATGAATCTCTGTCTGTCTCCCGCTGCTGTGCTGCACTGTCCTTATCTTCGCCTCCTCCTTTCATTATCAGTTTTTTCTCTCTCTCTCTCTCTCCTGTGTATCATTTTACAAACAAGACAATATCTCACTGAAGTCAATGCATTTATCTTTATTTTGAAAAAAGACATTTCAAACCTGGATTCTGCGTGAGGTTGTTACCTGTGGCAGCCCCCCTCCTCTCTCTCCTTTCTCTTCCCTTAGTTTGTCACATGTCTGAGTGTCTGTTTAATAGCCTGATGTCTGATGGATGACAGTAATAATCAGGATAATAAAAAAGACTAACAGCTCCCCAGTGCCCATTCATTCATTATTTAGCATCTTTGTGAAAAACCTAATCAACGCTTCAAGTGTGAGCCCAGACAGACGGGATGGGGGGGGGGCTCACTGCGGAGCTCTGAGCAGAGGCCCAGCACGGAGGTGAACGAGGTAGCGAAACGAGGTGGACTTGAGGTGACGCTGCGTCGCAGATTGTTGTTGTTGTTGTTGTTGTTGTTGTGTGTGTGTGTGTGTGTGTGTGTGTGTGTTTCTCTTGTGTGTGTTTAAGTCTTTTCATTTCTCTGCCCGACAAAAGGTTCACACAGATCAGACAAAATACCTTTAGTCCAAAGCTTCCACTTCCTCTCATCCCTGCATTTACTCTCTGCTCTCTTTTGCCTCTACTCACTCACTCACTCATTGACTCACTGGAGGCAGGGTGGGGTTACCATGGCAACTGTTTCCACTCCCCGCTTGCGTCAAAGGCTCAACTCCTCTGAAACTCCTCATCCCGCTTTCTCTTTTCTTCGCTTCTTCTTCTTCCTTCTTCTTCCTCTCCTCCTCGTCGACGGAGACCGTCCAGAAGCACAAACACGCCGCGCGTCGGAAAAAACACATTCCCCAAACGGCACAACATAACGACCCATGTGATCCCTGACTCTTACAGAAAGGCGTTACTTTGACAAGCAATGTCCCGTCTGCCATCACTCATCCCGGGCGCTGAAAGAGGGGGATGAAGAGGTGCTGGTGTGTGTGTGGGCCGGAGGTGAGGGAGGCCGGCAGAGGTTGACTGACAAGGCGGGACACAGATGCGGATGTGCCGGGCGGTGAGCGTGACACGGCGCCGGATGCCCGTCGACAGATGCAGCCCACAGACGTGACGGCGGGAGAGGTGTGAAATTTGCTCCCTAATTGGCCTTCATCACACAAAGACCTCGCCTTCTCCAAACTCCAGCTGTCCCCCTACACTTGTCAGTCCAGTAATGTCTTCAGCTAGACAAATCCATCAGGTGGCCCGCCGGCGGTCACCTCACCGGGATGCTGTCGCGGGAGCTTCCTGGACTGTCTTCGATTTAATGATCTGATGTCTCTCAGGGGGGGGGCGAGAGCGATGGAGGAAGAAATGTGACACCTTGATCCTCCTCAAGAGAGTTTTTTGGATTTGACACAAATCTTTAGTGATATTTTATTTACAAACTTATTTTATTTAAAAGCGTTTGTGACACTTGAACCCACGCGGCGCCACTTTACACGCTCTCTGCTTCCCGAATTGCGAAATTTGCGACTTATTCATCTTTTTGAAGGTGAGCTAAAGCGTTGACATCTCGACGGTGGCGGCGGCGGCGGCGGCAGCGGCATCTTAATGGAGCTCGGTTCCGCTACACCTCCTCGCTCCCATGACGTGTGACAGCCCGCTGGCTCCTCCAGGAATACATCTGTGAGGTGGTAGCGATAGAAAATGACAGCGTCTTTAAATTGGAAACCAGAGCTAATCAAAACTGGTGGCTAAGAGAGTTAAAAAAAAAAAAAAAAAAAATGGACCTCGACTCACTTAATTGTGTCCACAAGGAGTATGTCTTATTCACACGGTGCTGTCACCGCAGAGCCCTGGGCACAAAGAGGAGAAATTTGACTCGGTCAATCAGAGGTTGGACATTTCTATGGGACATAGTCTGTTAGTGCTCTACAAATTACATTTTGAGAAGTGTGAAATTGATAAAATATGCTGTTATTTAGTCATTTTTCACTGTGAAAATCCATCCAAAACTCTCGGTCCTCACACCCCGGCTGCACATTTTCACACTATCCGCTCATATTTACGAAGAAAGATGCGTCATCACAACAAATCTGCCACGGGATTGTACGGAATCCGCTCACATCCGGGGTGCTTGAACTTTTGCTTTCTCTCCTGTGGGGCGACTGCGGTTATTGCCTTCATCCTTTTTCACCCACTGTCAGGGGGGGGAAAAAAACTCATTGAACCAGCGGGTAGAGAAATCCCTTTCATTAACTGTTCCTCGAGTGTTGTGTTTTTCTGTCTCGTAGCGCAGTAAATGCTCTGTATCCATTTTGGCAGGACAGTGCAGAGAAGCTATAACGCTGAGCCTTATCTCTTTAAATGTAAATGGAGTCGCAAACTATAAGCCATCATTTTTACACTCAGCCGTAACTTCACAAAAGAGTTTTCTCCCTCCTTTTTTTAAAACAATGCCACTGCAGAGATTAGAGCTCCGGGTGTTTATGAGGAACAGCTGGTACACTGTGACCGATAATTCGAGAAAAAGATGAATATCCTCGCTTACGCAGAGGTGTGATATGAATTTGTATCGAACCGGACATACACTATATGTACTGCAATGGAAGAAAGTTCTGCAGTGTAAGCACCGTGTGCTTCGTTACATCAAGATTTCCAAAAGTCTCAGATACTTCTTCTCTGTAGTACACTGTGTACTTTCTGCTCTGATTTCATCAGGGCAGTGTTGGAAGTGACGATCGCAACATTTACGACCATTGGCGCCAATATTTGACTGCCTGAATACAATCTTAAAACAAACGTACAGTTGTGGTATTCACTGCGATTGCTCGATCCCCAGCAGCTTGCTCACACCATTTTCACAATGCCGGCGGTCCCTCTCCTTGGAGAGACATGGAGTTTACCACCCAGGTGCTCACAGCACACCGCATTTTAATATTCTATAACTGACAGTCTGAACGCGCTCTGTCGAAGTGGAAGTATGCAAGGGCGTGAGCTGAGACACCGCATTAGTCATCTGGAGAACAGTGAGAAAGAAACAGACCTAAAAGCTGCGCTTGTTGACTTCTTACTTATTTCTGTGTTGCGCTAAAAGTCTGAGGATTTCTCGGACAAAAAGCTGGCATCCTCACCAATTAATCAAGAAATGCTAAATAAAGACGCTGCATTGCTCTTGCAGTGTTGAGTCTATGTTCAGCTTCCATGGTCTCATAGAGTAATAACTGACCTTGTGTGACATTTGAGAGGTCCTGTCAACCTCGCTCCACCTCTGTATGACTGGTGGTTCACGATCTGCCTGCTGACTGAGGACAGAAAGGTGTGTTTGATTTGGTTCACAGAGCAGCTCGGGTACACGCAGCCACACACAGACTTAATATTCATGGCCAGAGCCTTCGGGGGCCAAAAGGGCGTTTCCTTGGCCAAGCGTGGATCAAATCTGTCCCTCCTCCCACACAGAGACACCAGCCTGGGTAACGATTATTCTGTATTAAAATGTAGCCGAATAATTTGATTACATGACATGTAAACAGCTTAATCATGTTATCTGACTAGTATCAAGGTCATGATCCGGGGAAGCATAACTCGATTAACAGATCTCAGTTATTCATCACTCTGCGGAATTACTTCTGTCAGGTGAACAGCACACAGCTGTCTGTCTGTTGCACAGTATTTTGATTGTTCACGTCAGGTCACTCAGAGTGAGGCAAATAAATGTGTTCGCAAGATGTTCACTGCTGTGGTGGGAAAAGACAAACAAAGCTTGTTTGTGCATTGGTACAAGAGGAAGCATTCATTTGCGTTAAGATATTAAAACTAAGTAGAAGTGACAGCAAGATGTTTCATACAATAAGTGTAGGAAGCAATTAACGTAGTTTTCATTTATATTTCTGTTTCTTGGCAGTTTACACTTGACACAAACGCTTTTTATTTAAATGTCTGTCAAAAAATTCAGGTGCTTTGGCTTCTTTCAGCTCATTGTTTTGGTTTAACAAATTCAAGTTCAATTGTTTAGCAGTTAAGACCCGGATATTTCACCATATTTAGATGGTGGAGACCAAAACGGAGGTAAAAGAAGAGAAAATATTGGACTTAATTAGGCCACAAACCTGATTCAAGATGCACTGAATGCGCTCTATCTCCCTGCTCAGGGTGGCCTCAGCGTGTCATCGAGCCACCGCCCACAAAATCCTGAGACTGAAAACTGGTGAAAAACTGTTTTAACCTCTAACTCCACATTTCAGTAACATGTCGTTCAAAGTCTTGACGCGTTTTTAGTCTGTAAACATCCTCTTTCCCTCCGTAAAATTCCGTATCCCACCTGCCTTCCCGCTGTTGTACGACCATCTTGAAAATGACACAGTTTCGGTCGCGGCGATTAGCACCATCCATCGCGGAGACCAGAGCAGTCAGCGAGGCCAGGGACACGAGAGAGGAGAATCCCCAGGGTCTGTCTCATTAGAGACAGTTTCACTGTGACAATTCTCTAGTCTTAGCAGCATTAGGCTTCGCCATCCCTCATGTTAATTACTGGGGCTGTATGAGTAATTGGCTCCTCTTGTGGATGCTAAGGCCAAGAAAGAGAGGTATGGAGGGAAAAGCAGAGTCCAGAGTGAAAGCAAATTCAGTCTTGTGCTCACGAATCAAGTGTCAGTGTTTGAAGCTTAGATTAGGGATCATTCTGTCTCATCTGATTTCTCACAAGAAAACACATCATCTTCTGTCCACCAGCCGTTTCATATTGAAGAAAATATTTGTTCTGTTCTTCATCCCTCCTCTCCAGTGTTTTTCCATCAAGTCCGGTCAAATGAGCTGGGGCACTGCGGCCGACGAAAAAGGTGTGCAGTCACCCGGGCCGACCGTGAACGATGCCCAGAGGGCTGTTCAGAGAATTTTGCTAGAAAACTTGAAAACGTCCTGCAGCAAGGGCTGATTTTTTACCATCATGTCCCCGTAATATTCCAGCAATAATTTAGTCTGGGAGGTCTCCGCAATCAGAAATCCAATCTGTGTCGCCACTGCTCTCTGTGGCTTTAGGTAATAGCAAGACAACTGCTTAGTCTGCTTAGTCTGCGTGCTTGCAGAGACATATCAGAGCTCTCATTCTGTTTATCCAAGCCCTTAATGAAATGTTCCATCTTCGCCACATCAGTGGGACGGGGGAATTGAATGTGCAGAGAGCCGCTACGCTATCTCAAACTGTGACCTGCTGAATGAGGCAAAGCTATCTTAATGTCAGATTGTCTGTGTCATTATTTGGCGCGAGCAGCGTAAATAAGCTTGACACTACAAGTATTCAATTTGAAAGATAATGATATTACGGCGCGACGTGTGTGCACTTATCTGAAATGTCAATACCATGCAATGAAATAGACCGATTGGAATCACTGCAAGCCTTCTTTTTTTTTTTCTTGACTGACGCAGGTACAGTTTTCTTAAGAAAGAAACCCAGAGGCTGTGAAAAATTAAATCTAGCAGGTCTCGTACTGTATGTGAGGTTTGTTTCCAAAGTGCGTGGTGCAATGCAGCAAATGTCCCGGTCAAGCAATCTCAGAGGGTACAAAAGAAAAAAACAACACGTCGCTAACATGTTGGGGTCAACAGCACGCAGATAATGAACATCTTTAATACATTTTTTATGCTATCTCTGGCCTTCCTGTTTGTTTTATTATCTGCTTTGCCCCGTTTCTGTTGCAGTAACGGCCCAGTTGGCCCACAGCAGTGATTAAAGTTTCATCTTATCTTCAAACAAGATGAAAACATGCAGTAGCTTTGTTGAAGTGCTAATTCAGGCACAGCAGGTTGACCGACCATGAAGCGAAGGCGTGCGGAAGCAGTGATTCTGGTGGAAGCTGCCTTCTCTGGCTCGAGAGAAGCTCTGACTCGAGTGACATCACATGAGTAATCTCGGCTTTTTATTGAGCTCCAAGGTTGTTTTTTTTTGTTTTTTTTTACCTTGACCCACAATAGTGACTAACATCTTCATCAATTCTGACTTTCTGTCTCTTTTTATAATCTCTTATAAGTTCTTCATTGTTCTGAAAGTGCAGTGTTAAATCCCTGAAGCGCTCATTATCACATATTTAGGTCACAAATTAGAATCAGATGTCAGCAGTGAATCATGAATCCTGACTTAGTTGCTTTCTCCTCTTGACTTTTTTTTTTCAAAATAACCTAACAAGAACTTTTTTTGCTTTTTTATATTATACATTATAAAGTTCATTGCGAAGTGATTCATTCTCAGTTTGCATATAAACACGTGTAGTAAAGAGAAACCGAGCCGACATGGTCTAAACATTCACTGAGAACAGAAATATCTCTACGGTAGCAGGTCAGACACGTACTGTAAGATGTGTTAATGAATTCAAACTTAATTTCAATTATATTACTCCGTTTTTAATAGGGTTAATATACGATAATAAAGATTGTTTTCTGGTACATTTCTTCCAACCCGGGTGGCCCGAAACAAGAAGGTTCCTGGTTCAAACCTCAGCTGGAGGTTTGTCCACGCTATCCAAGCCCAAAGTCAGTTGGGATGGGAACAAGTTGATAGCTAATTGATTAAGCAATTGTCGTTGCGGACTCTACTGGCAACTCTGTACTAAAAGTTGTAGCAACAATCCAAATGTATGAGTTATGGTGCTGGTATCCGCACTAATATGATGTTCAAGAACTCAAATACCTCATAGCCATTTCTCAGTCTGTGCCAGTGTTGAGCTGAACACCTTGTGAGCAGCGAGAGCTGACAGATCAGCTTTTCTCGCCGTGCACGGCAAATTATCTCTCGCAAAGCGCGTTTGTTTGGCGTTCAGTGTTTTCTCGACTTCGTTATCCTGCCGCGTCCCAGAATCTTTACCCTGTACAATATTAAAAGGGAAAACAGGCAGTTGTTGAATTTTCATGTTATCGCCCAAGTCCAGAAAATGCATGCCAGCACTTTGATTTGATTTGGTTTGATTCCTCACACACACACACACACACACACAAGAGAAATTTTGCAGTGTCATTTTTTTTCCCGGCGGTTGTTTTGATAAAACTACACATTCTCCCACCACAGACAACTTCAGGCTCTTTTCTCATTTTTAGTTTAGTGAAGTAAAAAAATAAAAATAAATGCATGTCAGTTTATTTGCTTCAGCTCTCCCTTAACTCCCTCCTTTACTTTCTCCTCCTCTCTCCTCCCCTCCTCTCCTCTATTGTGTTTGCTTTGTATTGCAATGCGCTCCAGTGCACAGGAAGATGCTCCGGTTGCTCAAGGTTAGATTGTTATACTGATCAACACAAAGCGAGTGCATGTTTCCTTTTGTTTGACATGAGCAGCACGCCTCCCCTGACAAACATACAGTACGCTCAGACACAAATGTGCATCAAAGGCAGACACAGTTTTTATTGTAGGGCTGTGAATTGAAGAGCTGTCCAATTCTAGAAAGGACTGAATTAAATATTGTGCTTTGGAGCTGGTTCCAGGCTGAAAAAATACCCAGATCTGGGGCTAACAAAGCACTTAACAAGTCTTCTTAGCAAAGAGCAAACCATTCAGGTAGGAGTTTTTTTCTAGCTTTTGCAAACCATCTATTGACAACGTCAATAATTTCCTTTATTGATCGATTATTGTTCCGTGAAAAGTGTTGATCGGTGAAAGGTGACGTGTTCAAATGTCTTGTTTTGTCCACAGCCCAAAGATGTTCAGTTTGCTTTTATAGAGGTCTGAACATTTTCTCTTCTAGTTTCTTCTAGTTGACAACTAATCAATGACTGGACTGAGAAAATATTCACATTTGAGCAGAAATTGAGCTGAAATGAGAAAATGTTGACAACCAATTGATGAATCGACTAATAATTGCGGCTCTGCCATCCTGTTTTTACAGTTCAACAAGTCAACAGAGTTATGACTCTTCATTAGTGAAAACCACTTATCACATTCTTCAGTAGTCGCAGTATTTTAAAGCGGCAATAATTGATTGTTTAGCCGCAAGGGAACAAACTGTGAACGCGACAATGACACACACTGTGGCAAGCGCATTAGCAAACACCATATTTATGCTACCGATGTAAACATGGTGCAACATTAGCATTCATTTACTGTGCTTTTAGCTTTGTTTTGGTCTCCACCAACTCCTGGGTTGATTCTTTCCAGTACCATCGCTAACTTTATTAACTTGCTGTTTGATGTTGGGCAGGTAGCACACAGTAGGTTTATTTCTTGAGTTTTTTGCTTGAAACAGCTGCTGGAAACGGCACCAATGCCCTGGTAAAGTTATGGGCTGTAAAACCAAAACAACGAGCTGAAAGACACTAAAACTACGGTATGCAAATGTGAGAATGCTGCTATACCTGTTATTTCAATACGACACATATTTAACATTACATATCATATATTGTTCATTTCCAGGCAAAGCCAAGAACTCAGAAAAATGCTACAAAAGCCCAACACAAGTGTCAAGTGACCAACACGTCCGCTTTAGCGGCCATGTTTGTGCTCAGAAAGAGAAAGGCCGGTGCCCTGAGGCACCACACACCTGACAGCATAGTGTCGGCGTACATCGTCTGCTTTCATTGCAGTCTTTTGTCACGCGGGCCCACCTGCTCAGACCAAACACACGCTTCCACTTTTAATCCAAACACACGCTGGAAGAAAGTGACTGAATTCTGTCAGCGTTTTTGTTTCCCCCCCCTCCCCCCGAGTCTTATTTTTGGATACGTGGGCAGATGTTTGTGACTCGAGTTTGCAGCGAGCGCACGTCTCAACAGGTTATTTACTCGTGGCCTGTTAGTTGGATAATAGCACGACTATTCAGCTGAGCTACAGAAGAAGAAATTTGCTGCGCGCGCGCACGTCGGCGCTCGCACATGCTGCACATTGGTGACCCCTTTCCTCAGACGGACGGACCTGTTTCTCTACTGTTAACAGCGGGTATTTGGACCAAAGCTGTGTCATCTCTGCGGGGGAGATTGGAGCCAGCGTTTGAGATTGCTCGCAATATTGTTGAGGTTTGAGTGATGGCATCTGTAGGGACTTGATGAGACCCAATTATGGGCCAATTATGCTGATTAATGGGATTATAGCTAGTACCTCTCCTGGTAGATACCCACACATGGAAATAGACCGGTTTCTTCTCAGACTGCGGCAGATTAATGTAATTTCACTCACTGCTCAACATGGTGTCCTAATTGAGAATTATGAGATTTATAATTGTGAATGAAACAAGCATATTTTTTTTTTTGTGAGCAGAGCTGCAACCTTTTTTTGTTGCTGTGGAGAAGTTTCCTTCGAACAGGAAGGCTTAAATGATCATCGAGCGCCTTCTGGCTGTTTTCCACCGAGCTGCTTGAGTCTGCCTCTCTCTGGAGCGTCGTACGAAACCTTAAAAGTGCTGTCGGCCTGTTGGGCATTAGAGGCTCAGCTCACGTTTGGACGCGAGAAACAAGGACAGCAGAGAAGTGGCCCTGTCCTCACATCTCTTTCTATCCACTCCCTCTCCCCGGGGTCTGCTTGAGAGAAATGAGCTCTCGCCTTCATACAGAGAGACCTCTAGCGGCATCTTATCTGTCTGCGCGAGTTTATGTGGGTTGCACAGACATGTTGGTCAAGTCTTTGCTTCGTCTGTTCGTGCCAGTGAGAGCATCATACCCTGATACAGACCAGCGATATGTGGCCTGTTTTCCTGCCAAGCCACAGAAGCTCTGCCAACAGTCTTGTGTCCGTCAACCAGCATCCAAATTTCTTCTGTTTGGACTGTCTACTCCAATATTTATGAGACAGAAATACAAAAAGGAAAAGGGGACAGAAACTTTCAGAAACTATCAGTGTGAGCCTTTTTGTGTGGCTGTATTTAGCGTGTGTGCTCATCTCCATATAATTACATATTGTATTATTGACAAAGTCTCCCAACTTGCAAAAACCCTGCAGCTTTTTCACTTTGAACATTCAGCACCTGAATTTATCTGTATATTTGAACTGATTGGGATCATTCTATACCTATTAGTTCTTCTTAATTATAAATGGAGACGTTCATATAGTAATTACCCCCTTGTCTAGATCTGTGGACATGGCTATTGGAGGCAGTTCAAACATTTCAAAATGGGTTATGAAGAGGATTTGGGACTTGGGAACTCAGCGGATGGTTGGCGTTTTCGTCCAAAGAAACATGCAAATGAGGTCCAACCCAAGCTACAGAGATCAAGGGGAAGCCGAGTCCGGATTAAAGTGCCTCAAGACTCCACCTGACACGAGTGCCACATTGTTGCAGACACGTTTTTAATAAGAGTTCAGAAGCTGTAGGACTTCAAGTGATTTCTCAAGACGGAGAAGAGTTTAGATTTCCTGCCTCGCAGTGATAGAGGCCGTCGTTCATTGACTGATGGTAGCTATTGAGAAGGACCATGAACTTGAATGAAGTTCAAGTATGTGGGAGCCGTGCCGCGCTATCTGCGAGCATTACTAACTAGAAATTGAATGTTAGGGCTCCAACTGAAGATTGTTGTTACTTATCTTTACTTCAAGGTACCAGTGTGTCAACTTTAGACGGATCTAGTTACATAATATGACAGAAAAGAAATACAATATGCATAAATACATTTTCATTAGTGTGTACTCACCTGTTTTGTTACCTTAGAAGGAGCCTTTATATCTATGGATGCCACAGGTCCACCATGCTGCACCGCCGTGTATATGGCGTAGCCCAGATTGGACAAACTAAACGCTGATTCAAGATGGGGCCTTTCGGGTTGCTTGCACTAGGAAGGAGAAGGTAAAGCGCAAGCGTCACACTGCTGGATACCAGTAAATAAGTAACCCATAAGTCCTTCTATTAAATATCTAGTGTAGGATGAAGCAAAAGGTTTGTCTGTTCTAGGCTACTGTACAAAAATGGCCGTTCAACATGGCGGACTCCACGGAAGAGGACCCGCTCTCATCTGTGCATCACTAATTGTAGCATGAAACTTTTATTTTGAAGTATCTCGTATAGATCAAATTAAAGATCCCTCCGTGAAAGGCGGAGCAGCAGTGCTTGATTTAATCCACATCTTTAATAGTGCATAATGCCTACAGCAGAACAACATAGTAGTGCTGTGTGGAGGAGCATGCCTGAGCCATGAGCATTGTGTAACAGGATGTTTAGCTGCAGGCTACATTCATTATTGATGCTTACACGAGGGCAGGATGCCTCTCGGCAGGAGTTAGGTAGTCTCAGTTTAACGAGTGCAACTCTGGCCCCAGCTACTCAGATTCGGAAAGGTTGACGGGAGCGTTTCAGTGTGTGACATCAGGTGGCGCGAGGAAACATCGCAATGTATACCTCTGGATGTCTCAGTCGCATGTCGATTCGGGCACGGCAGCGCAGGCTCGTTTAGGCGGCGGGCAGCTCCCCGGAGCAGAGAAAAGTGGCTGCGGTTAGCCAATTAGAGCACCGGGACCGGATTAGGTGGACAAGCGTTGTTGTGTAGGAAAGTTAGAGCACTGATAGAAGATGTACGCAGGAAAGATATGTACGAGGACACCCACGTAGATATTCATATCTTGAAAGAAACAATGCATACAGTGCAACAACTCTGCACTGAAGGAGGGGGGGTGTTTTTGTTTTTAAAGAAAGGCAAACAAAGCAGCAGAATCAATACTTGCAGAAGTGAACATGAAGAGACAGCCTGCAGAGGACACTTTGATGAACCAACCAAAGCGTATAGTAAACGCAGTAAATGCATAAAATTCAGCCTCCCATCTGCTCAATTCGCAGCTCCCTCCCCGAGATGGAAACATAACGCGCCGCACTTCAGAGGCTGTTAGCAGCCGGCTGGTATTTGGAGCAAACAAGAGCAGGTAAAAAAGCACTGGAAGCAGGCAGAATGTGCTGCAGTCAAACGGTACGTGACTCCGAGCGGGCCAAGGTTTTTTGTTTTTTTTTCGTTTGCTTTGCTTTTCTCAGCTTGATCGGTGTCTCGGCTAATTATGCTACGTTCCTTTATCCCTTTGTCTTGCTTTCTCCTCGTCTCCTTCCTTCTCCTCCCAGTTCCCCTTTTTTAAACATTTTTGGCAAAATGTGGATTTAATTCAAACTGAACCAGAAAGTGCTTTGATAACTCTGCCTCCCCTCTCCTCCCTGTCTTTGTGCCCATTCCTATATTTAGATGGGCGACTTTACTAAACAGTCTGTTGAGGAACACACGAGAAGATCGCGTCGTGCGGGATTCCTCACGACTCTTCCGGAGGCCTGAATGGTCGGCCTTGTCATTATTTCTTTGATGTACAACACGTGTCACGACTCCTGCGTGGAGAGATTCAGGTTGATTCCTTTCTGAATCGTACCGCCCAATCTGTCATTCAAAAGGAAGATCTGTACCCTGTGAGGCCCAGTCAGGCCCAGCCCCGTTAGTCCTGGAGAAAAATCACTCTTACTGTACAACTCCCTGCTGTAATTCTAAACATTTACCTCTGTGCTGTTTTTTCAGTGCTGTTCACTGTCATGTTTATCTTCTCCATGGGGGTAGATCCTTTGTGTGGAGCTCCCACCTTTGACATCCACTTGAATTACACGAGCAGAGGAGGAGGAGGAGGCGGCTCGGTGAGCTACATAGACAGTTGACGTCAGCTCTTCACCTGTTGCATCACCACTGAGACAAAACAAACCCGCCACTGACAGGAAAGGAGCGGAGAGAGTTTGGATACAAGGAGGGGGGGGAGAAAAACAAATGAATCTACAGTTATCCATGAAACATGACTGACAAGAGTGATAATTACAGGAGCAAAGTTGCTGTGTGACTCATTATAAATCGAGGAGATGCTGACCGCGGTTACAAAGTGACCTTGTGCGGCTGTAAATTGGTTCATACAGACGGAGGGGAAGCAGCTGACGGACAGACTGAAGGAGTCAATCTGTCAGACTGTGGTTGCTCTGTTTGCACATTATTTTTAGCATTTTTTTCCGTTATTGGACAGCCAAAAGTGAAGCGTTAGACAGGAAACGAGGGGGAGACGGCGGTGTGACGTGTGACAATAGTCCCCTGGCTGATTCATCGGCACCTCCGCTTGGTAGTTTTAAAGTTGTGGCGTGGCTGATCTGCTGATCCTTTGTCAGTGTAACTTAATTAATCTCGACTGTGACGCGGCGCGCGCTGCTTTCATGCTGTAACGTTTGTATCCGCGATCGTGTCGTGAGCTGATCACCGAGTCTCTTCGCTGCACGGCTCACACAGAGACGGCGTTGTACTTCTTTTGTGTCCCATGAAAAGAGCAGAAAACGATATCAGCTGTATGTTTGTATTTCTTGACGTCCACCCAGCTGTCAGACTGACTTTCTGAGGCAGCCAATCATCTGCATCTCAAGCCTCAGCTTAATGCATGTATAATAAATCAAAGGCGCTCTGACCTGATATTGTTGACATTTACAACTGAGAGAAAGAAAGAGAATAATACGAGTCTAAGCTTTAAACTGACTTTGTGCTCATGGATTTTGACATCTCTGGTTCCATCAGATTATTTGAAAAAAGGTTTAACAGCAAGAGCTGGGGTGAGTTTCCGTGTGAGGATCCTTCAATCTACTGCTTCCTGTCCTTTTTTTACCCATTCAACTCCAGCCTACACATGCATAACGCAAAAAGACATCATCATAAGGAGCGGGGCCGGGTCATCGTTAACTAAGATGACTGTATCGATCTTTAAAGAAGCAAATATGAATCAGCGTTTCATCAAAGCGCTGACTGAATAGCGTGCCCACTCAAACAAGCACGCTTGTTTTCTTTGTGGAAAGCATTTCCTCGTAATTAATTTGACGCCTCAGGGCGATAAAAATAAAACCGTTTGGAAGGCCTCAGAGAGTTTTGAAGCTCGGCGACGCGTCAGACCTGGGCAGAGGTTATCGTATTCATCTTCTCCTCTGTCCTTCCCTTCCCTCTGCGCAGGAAGCAGTCTGAAGCTTTAGTCCAATAGGCTTTAATGCCAACGTTGGCTCCTGTGACATTTGTGCTCAAAGGCTATTTTTCACTTGATACCGGCCGACTGTTGACAAAACTGAGAGAGACACCGTGGCAGCAAGCACACGACTTGACTGGTGTGTTTGTGTGCGCACACGCTCGCCTGTCCATCTACAGCATCTGATATTAGTATTCAGAGCCGGTAGCTTCCTGACACTATGTTCCTTCACGCCTCTCCTAGAGGATTTCCGACACTCTCTTTCTCTGTCTGTCTCTCTCTATCTTCGTCTATCTTCCTCTCCTCACACGGCCTGCTTCCAGACACCAGCAGCCTACGTTTCCTCCACATTGCCATGGAGACAGACGTGATGTCAGTGCCGGTCTGCGGAGGTTTGTCAGACTATAAACTCATTCCTTCTCCGTAATCAGCATCACCCTAAAGATTATTAAAGTGCACATTACCTATCTGGACCACCTGGCGCAGCAATCAAATGTTTTCTCAAGGACCAGCGATCGATAAACTCCTAGATGGAACAAGACATCTTATTTGGCTACCTTTAGCGGCGAGGGGGGAGCCAGGTGTCGGTCACTTGTTATTTAGAGACGCAGTGGAAAAAGGATGATTTGCAACAAGCACAGGTGGTGGAGCGCGATTATGTTCGATTGTGAGGAACAGAAGGCGGCAGAGAGACAAAACAAATGAACAGGCTCCCTTTATTCCTCCATTCATTTTCATTCTTCTGCCGCAAAGCTAAACACACCTGACCACAAGTTGGATTTGGAGATTACACCCTTGATATTGAGTTTGATTTGGGACTCGCAGCGCTAAAATTAGCTGATTTCTTTTGCTGCAATATCAAAAGATTCAAAAACTGCAACACAGTGAAAAGCACGTCTTCTTTTAGGATGATTAAATCTGGCTTTATGTTGACATTTATCAATGAGACATTTAGTTTAGAGCTTAAAAAGTTCTGAAATTTACATCCATAAAACCAAATTTAGATGACGAATCCAATGTTGGTGGTGGTTGGTTAAAGTACAGCACAGTTTTTAGCGTTAGTGAATTGTTAGTAGCCCATTTTGACCAACAGGCTCCAAGAACGTGGGAATTCAGAGTAACCACAGAAGAAGAAACGTGAAGATAGAGCAAGTTAAGGGATTAAAAAATGGCGGCGGTGTCTCAAACACAATTCTTGAGATTGACCATCAAGGTCGACGTTGACGAGGGAGGTTGGGTCAACAAAACGCCGTCTGTTTCCCGATGTTGGTATCCTAAAATCACGAGGATTGTTCTCAAACCTCAACAGTGTCGCAACCGATGATGATGAAGCGCCCCCTAACTGTAACAAAAGTACTTGTTTTAATCCAAACTATTATCTGTCACTTTATAATAATCCTTCTCTTGGCGTGGACGTTGGTATTTCCTGTCTTTAAGTTTTCTGTTTTTCACTGGCTTGTTCTAACATCGTCGCTGTCTTCACCACCTCTCAAAAGTTTGAACCTTTCACCCTCTCATACTAATATTACTGCCGCCAACTACTACCTCATACTACTGCACCTTTAAGCTCTGCAAACTCAATCCATATAGCTCTTGAACTATCAGAAAGTACTGACCCCAGAGCAGGGACTTTTTAAACCTATGGTGCAGGAATTAAATTTACAATAACACTTTGTGATGCAGACCAAGGCTTGCAGTGTATTTTTGTTGTATGAATGAGGTACTAATAAAATATTTACCAGTTCCTGGTGGTACTTCAGTATAGGTTCGGTTGAACATAAGGCTATGGGGGGAGATTTTAGAGGGCAGGAGAAATAAAAACTGGGTTCCTGTGGGGCACAGTACTCTGAAACAAAACTTAAACTTGGGTATAATCGTGTTATCAACACATATTCTCCTGATAAAAAGTAATGTGATATATAACTGCCATAAGCAAAGGACAAAAGTATATGTTTTTATTGTGCTGTCTCCAAATCCAAAGTCCATAAGCAGGATGGCTAAATTATCTCTGCAGTAGGCTGCAGTTTAACCTGTTAGGTCTCCCATAAATACATCGCTGTACTCGCCAAATAAAGGATGAATATCTCATTATTCCTGGACTTGATCTTCCTCCCTCAGTGCTACATTGTTGCACCCTGATATTGGGGGACATTTTGAGGACATAACCCAACCCAAACTATGAAATACGGCCTAGTATCTACAAAGATACTTTATTATCAATGTATTTGGTGTTCTTTATGTTTTCTTCAACATTTAAGTATTCCGTTTGCACACTGAAATTACACTGTGAACACCGGCTGTATCAAATTACCAAATGCGTCAGTTCTTGAGTCTTTCTCTTTGAGGTCGTCCGCTACTCAGATGATCGGCGGTTCGATCCCCAGCTCCTCTAGTCTGTGTGTTGAAGTGTCTTTGAGCAAGACACCGAACCCCAAATTGTGCCCAGTGCTGCACAATGGGAGTGTGGATGCGTATGAATGGTTAGCTCCCACAATCTTGAGCAAAACAGCCGCCTTGAGTGGTCGGACCATAAAGGTGCTGTATTCACTGCAGGTTTTGAAATCTATTTTGCTTTTGGGTTGACGGGGAACTTTGCCGTGAACCGAAACACAGCATGAGAGGGAAGCATCTTTCTTGACACTCCTTCTATTCTTCAACAATTGATTGAACCATTGACCGGTTTCTAACGGAGGAGCGCATCGTGTGAGTCATAAAAATCCATCATGTGTCAAGTAATTGTTCTGGTCACAGCTGGCTTGGAGAGCAAGCGATTAAAGCCCTTAACCCTTATAACACACCACCTCCAACTCCTCCGGTTCATCCGCATGCCTGCCCCACCACCACCTTGCCTGGTCTGATCTTTAAAATTAGCCGTGATGGCCACATCGCGGATATAATCAGTCTAAATGTCATGTAATGTCTCTCCAGCCTTAGAGGAGGTAATTGAACACTCTAGTGTCGAGGTAAAGATGTTTCCTACAATCAAAAAGCACAAGAGCTGCACTTAAGGCTAAATTAGGAGGCACAATGAAGGAAAAATGTGCTCGGAAAAGAAGAGCGCCGTATGTAGAAATATGACATTTTGAAGAAAATGCTTCTTTATGTTGAATTCAGCTGATGTTTTTAGGTCTTTCTGTCATGACATATCTCCAATTATAAATGTTTAAAATACTTGTAGATTCACTGAAGTTCTATTTATCCGTCTATTTTCTGTTAGCTGCTTCAGTGAGATGCGTCTTCTGACTTGTGTTAATCAAGGTTTACCTCAGCCGACCCCGGCGCAGCTCTCTCTCCCGTGCTCTCCGCGCGGCGTGAAATTGTCCCCGGTCTGCTTTGTGTCACGGAGCCTTTAGATCAAGCACCGCGCAACCTTTCGCGGCACTTTGTAAACATTTCAGAGGTAAATTAATCAGAGTGACATTCTCGCGGCGGAGCAATGCATGTCGGAATTGTAAATATCCCTCCAAGACACCCTCAAAATGTGCATCATTTTCCCGAGCGCGCTGCCGTCGCAATCAATATTAATGCTGCTAACGCGCAGATAAGTTACGCCATTACACGTGAAGGAGAAGCTGTGACTGGTGTTTGTTTAATGGGGATCAGCAGCACCGTTAGCCACACTCTCTCTAGTGCAGTCGACACATTTAATGGACTTTGCCTACTGCAGGAACAACACTGGCGCGCTTGTTGAGACACTTCTAATGACCGGTGTTTACATGCCGTGGCCCAGTTTGTGCCTCTCATCTGCCAGTGTTACATTTGAATCACATAGTTAAGCCTCTTCTAATCATCTGCATGTGAGAAAAAGAAATACTCCATTTCCCAAGTTGTGACTCTCTGAACAGTTTGTACTGTGGCTGGTAATTAGACACAGTTTATGTTGTGAATGTGAAGCAAAAACTCAGTTACATTTGTCTTAATTGCCGTTAGCTAAAATTATTTTAGGTTTCAAAATAAAGCGTTTCCAGCCTTTCTTCT
The DNA here is from genome assembly GCA_014281875.1 of Nibea albiflora. Lineage (NCBI taxonomy): Eukaryota > Metazoa > Chordata > Actinopteri > Sciaenidae > Nibea > Nibea albiflora. The sequence goes on from CM024810.1 coordinate 5,546,035, forward strand.
GAAGCACAAATCCTCCTAAGAGAGATGTCACATCGAGCCCGAGTCGACTTAAAAAATCTTTTTTTCACGCGCAGCAGACAGCGAGTATTTTTTCAGCCACATTGTTAGAATAATATTTGAGGTTTCTGGAAATGTCGTCAGAAAAGCGCTAAGTATTGTTAAACAGCTTCCTGGGTCTCTTTTTTTTCAGAGATCGCCGACAGCCAAGGTTTGTTCCTTTTTGATCACGACGATGATCTAATCCTCAACTTCAGCTTAACTTAACGTGACCACAATCCCTCCGGAGCATCTTTGTCCTTCCACCTGGGGCAACAACCTGCAGTGTACTGCTTGTTTAGGCATGGAGACATGTTGAACTGACTCCACACACACACACTTTTGTTTTTAACATGGTAGACACACACAGTATGGACACATGTATGCACACCGAGGAGGAGGAATTTAGGCCATCGCCATAGTGATGTAGACTGCTGACAGACGGGAGATGAGCGTCCGTGAGGATTGCAGCTCAGAGAAGGTTTCACTGATGTGCACGAGGGAGGGCGGCGAGTCGGGGGCAGACGTTCTTTGCATTGTGTGTGTGTGTGTGTGTGTGTGTGCATATGTGTCCCAGCTTACAAGGTAATGATGAATATATGCTGCTCTTCACGGATCCTGAGTTTATTCAACCTGCCGCTGCTCTTTGATGAGCCCACACACACTCACGCACTCTCAGTGTTTGTCTCTCTCACACACATTATTTTAGACGCCTTGCAGCTCACACACGCTCACGCACACACGCTGGCACATGTTCAAACACAAAGCAGAGGTGAATGCAGACAGGTGAATGCGGCAGGTGTAGAAACCTTTACAAGCAGCAGAATAGAACAGATTGAATACTCTCTTATCTTTGCGTGATTCAACTTTAAAGAAACAGCTTGACATTGTGTGAAACACACTTATTTTACTTTCGTGCCGAGAGTCGGGTGAAAAGATCGACTCAACTCTCATAACTGTACGAAAAAAATTAGCTGAAACTCGCCGATGGCTATCTTAGCTTAGCACAAACACTGGAAACTTATGTTAGAGTATATCTCCAGCTTTAGATGCACTGAGAGTTGGATGTTATTACTGTCACACAGAACCAGAGCAGCACTAACGAGTAATCGATTAATCGATAACTATTTGGATAATAGCCGAATCATTATGACTCATTTTTTAAAGAAAAAAAATGTCCAATTTCTCTTTTTTCAGCTTCTAAAATGTGAATAATTTCTGTGTTTTAGCCTCGTCTGCACTTATAAATAGAGAAGACTGAATATACGCTACAATCCTCTCAATCATTGAGTCAAAATACATAAAAGAACACCAAGAAATCCCCCTGTCAGCTCACTGTTAGTCTTCTTGACTTAATATATTTGGCTTGTGCACAAAACAAGACATTTCCTAACAATAATAGTTAGCTGCAGCCCTACGCAGGTTTACAGGGTTAAATGATGTATCCTGATCCAATGTAAGGATATGATAAGACATAGAGAAGAGCAAGTCATTGTAATGGGTACAAAAAAGTTTTAAAACAGTAGAAACGTCATCGAAAACACGCAAGACAAAATCATAAAACCTAGAAATGGAGCTGTGCAAACAGAGACGCTACAATCCTCGACCTCGTGCCGGTGTATTGTTTTCCCCGCGTTGCTCCCCGAAGTTTGCGTTGCGTCCCGTCTCGGCATCAGAAATGTAGAAATTCTCTGTATTGTTTTGTTGTCCTGTTGCGTAAAATCCTGGAAAACAAGCACGGCCTTGACGTCCAGCGCTGCCGTCAGCCTTTCGCTTGACAACATCAAACTGGTGCGAACACATCCACTCAGAGAAAACAAGCCGCACACACACACACAGAGGAGAGAAAACTTAAGGATAGAGGTGGGAGTAATATCTGGACAGTTGACTGATCACTCTGATTTCATTCTTAAAGCGGTGATTTGTCATATCCATTATGTTGGTGTACCTGCTGTACCCGTCTAGCATGCCTCAGGCTGATACTCCCCCACAGGCAGCATGTTACATATTCACAATAATTCACGCAGTAAAATTTCCCCCACATTCGATTAAAAATCATTGAGTCTGCCCTCCTACTTATGGCTGGAATGACGCTTAATTCAGTCTCCAATTAAAAAAACCAGGCTAGCCCCACAGTAACAGAGATTGCATAACGGCCCCGGCTCTGTCATTATGTAATACAATGCAGATGAAACGGGGAGAGAGAGAGAGCCGCGCCGTTTGACATGATTGCCGGCACAGATGTCTCTCGCTGCAACATGCACGGTCATGAGTCCACGCCGGCGTTTCATCTACAGCTTGTTTTACAGAAGCTATATTTATAATGTGGAACACCTACTCTGAAAGTTTTGGACTCCTTCACACGATCAATAACTCACGTCTCTCATTTTTCTTTGGCTTCTTTTTATATCTGTTACCTTATTTGTAATTCTTAGATTTTTTTTTAAAGGTGGGGAATCGATATTGTATTCAGCCTGTATCCTCATCTGGGCGTCCTGCATCCTTCATATTTTGACATTTACATTCTGTTATCATCACCCTGCGCAGGAAACACACATTTTTTGGCTCTTTCAAACTGGCCCAGCCACTTTTCTTCTGGTGGAAATGATCGTTTTGAACAGGAAACAGAACAGACATAATCACTAAACCCCTTCCAGCTGCTCCTCGCAGAGCTGTCTGACTTTGCCGCACCTTGCGGCGTCTGAGAAACCTTAAAGGAGGCCTTGGTCTGGTGGGCATTAGAGCCTCAGCTCACGTTTGCTGTCCTTGTTTCTCTGTCAGAGAGAGCTCCACTTCTAGAGAGTGGCCCTGTCCTCACATCTCTTTCTATCCACTCCCTCTCCCTGGGGTCTGCTTGAGAGAAATGAGCTCTCGACAGTGCAACGCCGCCTTCATACAGAGAGACCTCTAGCGGCGCCTTACCTGTCTGTGTGAGTTTATGTGGGTATTCAGGCATGTTGGTTGCTCTGCCTCGTTTTTTTAATGTCTGTTGTTACCAGTGAGAGCCTCATACACTGATACAGACCAGCGATATGTGACCTGTTTTCCTGCCAAGCCACAGAAGCTCTGCCAACAATCTTGTGTCCATCAACCAACATCCAAACCTCTTCTGTTTGGACTGTCTACTCCAATATTTATAAGAAAAGGAAACCTTCTACAAACTGTGTATATTAGTCATGGCTACAAACAAAACACTGGGCTGGAAATATGTGTAGTCAAATTCATTATTCCCCTTTTTTTCCCCCTCTTCTCACCATGTAACCATCAGAGGAAGTATTGTTTGTGTTAGCTCTCCCGAGGTCGACTCCAGCAGCTCAAAACAAGCCTCGCTAACACGAGTGTTTAAATCGCTCCTATCGTTAAATTAACTGCACAGTTTCTCACAGCGATTAGTAACAGAGATCGGTGCAGCTGTTGTGTAGCTAACTGGCAAAACTGTGTAAGCTTGCTGTTGCTGTAACTCCGTCAGAGCGCTGTGTAATAATTGATTTAAACAGGGGATATTTAATCAAATTCAATTAAAAATGAATATTTCTTTTAGAATTTAAAATTAGGAAATTAGCTTTAGAGACCAAAACTGTTTTTTTTTTTTTTGTACCAGGCTGTAAACATTTTAACATGGGGACTTACGGAGACTGACTTATTTTGAAGCCAGCCTCAAGTGGCCGTTTGAGGAACTGCAGTTTCGGCACTTCCATGTTGGCTTCGTTTCACAGCCATGGAAGTTGTATTGGCATCCAAAAAGTGTATTTTTGTCACTTCTGTTACAGCCTGTGATGCTACAGTAAATCACCAGTTTGAAACTAGCCAGAAGTTATCAAACACCCTGGAAAGATTTAACATACAAACTTAGTAACGGATTAACAAATAGCTGTTGCATCCAAATCCAGAAGATTTATTTAAATTACAGTTTTTTTTCCCTTTTAGTTGTTTGTTTCTTTATGTGTGAAATAGACATAATGGACCGGGGAGTAAACAGAAATGATGCATGTCTTGATCAGATATTCAAGCAACAAAAAAAAAAACCTGTCACAGCTGCTGTCATTTAATCCGCCGTGTTTTTTTCCAATCAAAAACATGCAGATGTACCCTGAAGTCGAACCCCATTAGCGTGTTCACTGTTGAGTGCAAAATGGCAGGGCTCTGTGCAAGAATACTGAGCAAACTGAGAGACACATCTGCTCACCTTCACCTGCCAAGAAGACTCCTGTAGTCTTAATCGAGTATAAAGATTGAAATGGCTGCCAGCAAAATCGAGTATCCGCCGCAGGAAATGTGACACCCCATCTTAGAAAATGATCCATACTGTGGCACGAAATTAAAACAAATTCTGATTCATTTTAAATATTGGAGTTGAAGTCTATATTTCAGAAATGTGACTCCTGGTAATGACGGTGTTTGTCATTTGATGCCACATTTTGTAAATTAACTTATTTCTCAAAGGAGTCTAAAGAATGTCTAGCAATATGTCCAGGTCACAAGGCCTTAATGATTATTTCATTATAGATTAATTGCTTGAATATTTTTGTGATTATTCAATTAATTGATTAGTTCTCCTAAATGTCAAAAAAATTATTAAAACAGCCCAGAGACAAAAGTTTAGTCTGACCGACACGGTTGATTTACTGACCGTTTACGAACCTGCCTGATGGCAATGTTAAAGACGCCATTAATGCTAACAAGTACGCATAGTGTACCTGAATTAGAGACACCTGGGCGACCTGGCCACCAGGGCAGCTGTGGCTCAGGAGGTAAAGTAGTTTAAAATCCATGGAAAGTATGAATAAATATGTTCACCATCCAACCAAATTTGAATGATTAAAAATATCCCTTTTGTTCTCTTTTAGCTTAATGTTTTGGTTTTCAGAGCTAAAAGCAGAGTGGATGTTGCTAGTGTTGCTCTGTGTCTGCTTAATAGATGAACAGATTTGCCAAAACAACATTAAAACATGTCGTGTTTTCAGTTTGTTTCTCCGTCTCTTTACTGTTTCCTGTTTTTGTCGTTAAGAGAACAGGAATGAGGAGCGTCTCAGAAGCTTCGTTTTTTTTTTTTCACGTTTCGGGTAGCGCGTGTGGCGCCGCATCCCGGCTAAAAGGGGTTTTTGGAATTAAGTCCTTTCTGCAGTTCGATTCACGTCTGTCTTGTGGTTGAGAGCCACTCGAGGAGAGAGGGGGAAAGCATCAGCGGTGGGCTGCTGGAGCAGGTAATAACGGTGATGGAAGATCGAGCTCCGCCGTTGTTTTGCTTCCTCTAATCATTAGACATTCTGCTCAGAGGCATTCAGACTTTGCTCAATGACTCTCAAGGTTGGAGCGGCGACGTAAAGGGACACCACTGTTGAAGACTATAAATACTTCCATCCTGATAACTGTCGTAGGAACTCTTTGAATCTGCTTCCTCTCCCATTTCGTGCAACTTTCACCTCCTCATCTCTCACTGTCAGACTCAAATGAAAAGAGCTACTGAGTCATCTGGGACTCTCTGAGCAAAGTGCAACATGAACATGTGTTCCCGTCTTGCGAAGACAGACAGACGCACATATGCAGTGTGCACCCCTCAGCACCTGGTAAACAGATCTATTTAATAGCAGCTCCCAATAGATATTCAGCGCAGTGACTCATTTGTCTGAGGCCCAGGTCAGCTCCCCCAAGGTCAGCTGTTGTGGGTAAACCAATACCGCGCGCGCGAACAGAACAGAGACGCGAACGCCGTCTTGACTCCCCGCCGAGGCCCGGCGCCAAGAGGCTGCTGCTCAAGATGTATGGGAGCATTACAGCTGCAACCCAAAGGAGTTCAGTTTGTTTGTTTGAATCTGTTTTATGTGCACTGACGTCTCTTTTCTTGCTCTTCTTACGTGCATTTGGATTCTTTGATTAATCTCTTTTTATTTTGGCACGCCGGTGTATTCACGAGAACGCTACATAATGCAAAGTAACCGTCAGCGAGGAGGAGGAGGAGGGAGAGAACGAGGAAAAACAAGCAAATAATTGAGCAGTCGTATCAATCTAAAGGAATCGAGAGAGGAGGTGACACATTTACCATAAACGGGGGCATTTATGTGTCACTCCGTCAGCTCCTGCTGCTGCGAACTGTGAAAATGAAATGAGCACATTTGCTTTGATAGTTTAGTGTAGCTCATTCAGCTTGTTTGGTGCATAAATATGAAATGGCGTTTCATCTTTTGTTCTGCTGCTGACAGTTTCTGATGGCAGACGACATATATCAGAACGCAAGTGGAAGTAGCGGTGGAGTAGTATGGTTATTTTCACAGCACTGCAATTCTCTGAAGAATTGGCAAATCAGTTGTCTAAATTATGATATTCGTGCACCAAAAAGTGCCTAAAAAGGAGCTTTTTAATCCTGTTTATACTATGTTTGCCTTACCGGATTTATGCTGTTGCTACCCGTTCAGGTAGTGTGCCGTTCTTGTACTTCACAGACGTCACGACGGGGTGAGGAGCTGAACATTAAAAAACAGAAACCTGGTTTTGTGTTTTTGAGTCCCAGAGCTTCTAAAACATTTAGTGAAAGCTGCACTGCTTATTTTTAAATATGAACATTGGGTCAAATAACTAGGTGCGCTGTGAAAACAAGTTGTTCACCAGCAAGAAATTATCCACCGACTCTGCGGTCCCTCTTTTATATCCACGCAGCGCTTCGGTGACTTTCAGTTCAATGCTTGAGTGTTTTGTTTTGACACTGTAAGACAAGGCAGCTGTTTGGCAGTGAAAAAATCTCTGATCAACCCACCGTACACTACCTGTCTAACACCGAATGACACACGACAGTCACACAAAGTTATTGACAAGCTGTTGAACACTGTGGAGCATTTAGCAGCTAACGAGACATATTTCCCCGCGGAGTTGTCGGAGACGGAAAGCGGAAAGTGAATGTCGGGACTTAAATAATGAAGAAACACGGCTCTAAAAGAAGGGCAGTGTTGCTCTGTGACCTCTGGACGTGTAACTAGGCAAGTCGTTTGTCTTTTCAAGGTGAAAATCTGTTTACAGCTTGTTGAACTCTTCCCCACATGGACAAAATAATCTGTGAAAGCCGTTTTTAAAGCTCCAGTGTGCAAGATTTAGGAGGCTTTATTTACAGAATATGGCAGAAACGAACGAATATCAACTTTTTACACCGTGTACCACCTCAGGAAACATCAGGCCCTCCGAGTACCACCATGATGACACACGTTAAAATGCAGCAGCGTGGGCCGACACAGTTCAGCTACAGACAGTTCACAGTAGAAGATTATTTTTTTGTTGACTGCTGTTGAGTCCTGAGCAGAAAAAAAGGGGGGGAGTCCTTACTGAACCGTTGAACCGTTCATCTTCATTCATTTCATACCTCTGCGTACTGTCCTATCGTCACATTTCAGCTCATAACTTATCATGGATTTATGTGGGCAGTATTTGCATGAATGGGACTACGTAACAGGCTGCTATTGAAAGGAAATATCACAGTAAATGCAAAACATATTTTGAATTACCTTCCACAGGTCTCATACTTTAAATTCATTTGAAATTATCTAGTATTTTGATGATATATCCAAGTACCACTGAGGATGTACCATAATTTGAAAATTAGTGGGATATAATATGCATAAATATGTTTATTAGTGTACTGAAAATAGACTTGTTATGTATTTGTTACCTTAGAATAAATCTCTTAGATGTACACATATTGGGGGTCCTCTTCCACGGAGTCCGCCATGTTGAACCGCCATGTTTCTACGGTAGCCCAGAACGGACAAACTAAACACTGACTCTGGAACCTTTCATGTTGCTCGACCACGATAGATTCTCCTTCACCCTTGGGAGGGCGAGTGGAGGCGGTTGCAGTCGGCAACCACACTGCGAGATGCCGCTAAATCCCACCCACTGCTCCTTTAAGGTTAGGGAACAGCTCCCATTGTGTGTCATGAGTCAGCGGTGGGTTCTTCAGTATTTAACAAAGACCCGAATCTTTCTGTAACCTCATCCGAAAGCTCCGAGCTGCCTGAACGTAACAATGAGCGCTTTAATCATGCTTTAGTTTAGAGAGCAGAGTTCACATTGTGAGGAAAACAAATGGAGCACGCTGGCTGTGAACATTTTGCGTTGGATGTAAACAGATGCGTTCGACACAAACACTTCCTCAAGGAGAGGGGGTTATAAAAAGGCTGTGTTTATCTGTATGCATGCCGACTTGTCTCTGCACAGGATTCCTTTTCATTCTGTGTACTGTGCGGTTATGCTTGTTATTTGTGTTTGCGAAAAAGATTTTCATTTTATTTTTTTTTTGTCACTGAAAGGTTATTTGATGAATGAGTTCCTGGTTGTTGTGCATCCTCTGCGTGCTTGTTTCCTCTAAAGTTAACATCAGTCCCGGTGACCAACAGACACTCTCGAATACCTGCAGACTGGACCGCTGTGCGGTGTGTGTGTGTGTGTGTGTGTGTGTATCAAACAGCTTGCAGATAGCTGAATGAAGCTGGAAAAGCAACCAGGGAGAGACTGGATGGTAAATGAAGTGCGTGAGGAGGCATGTTTGCTGGCAGCGGAGGGGAGGTAAAAAGCGGGTCGTCCATTGAAGAGGTGGATGAAGGAAATGGAAGGTGCTTTCAGGAGCTAAAAGGAGAGATAGAAATGCCAGAAATGTATAAACTGTGCGGTCTAAGTGTGGGTTACAGTGCAACCACAGTTAGAAGCTCCACCTTAAGGGTTTGTATGCCTCATCGGTAACTAATAGTGGACTAAATTTGAGCCTAACATATCCAAAATCAGAGGTTAGGTGAAGCTGGTTTCTCAGGATGTTGTTCCCAAAGAGATGAAACATAAACATGCATGGCTGTGTCCATTATGCAGTCTAGTTGCCTGTACAGTGGCAGTATATCCTTTATTAAAGGAAATAGCAGGCTTGAAACAGAATAGGACAGAGGACTTTGCATTATTTATCATGAGAGCCAGGGGAACAAGGAACAATGTGTGAAACGATGTCTAGACATTTCATACTATAAACGAGTTTGGCTCGGTGATTGGCTCAGATGAAGGTGGAAGATTAACACATGCTGACAGCTCAGATCAATTGCAGAAGACGAAGCCGGGTCGAAATTTTCTCTAGAGGTACGAAATCAAGGCTCCTGTCTTTCTTCAAAAAGAGATAAGAAGCTCAGTAGCCAGTGTCCTGTTTCCTGAGGTGGATGTTTTAAAAGTCATTTTTTGGCAGCAGAGAGATGACGAAAGGAAATGACGGTCAACAAACATCCGGCCAGATGTTCGCCAGGGACGCTGTGGCTCATGGGATGCCCAATCACGTTTTCTTGCCACTGATTCCGGTTGCCAAACGTCTGAGCTACATAGCAATAATTTTTTGGTTTGTAGCAGAAAATCAAGTCTTTAATAAAGCTCCTAAAAAGTCCTCGAAATTTGAATGAACCACGTAACCAAAAAAAAGACAAAGTCTTGTTCATAAAGTCATTATAATTAAATTGAATCAAACAGACTCAGATTAATTCTGCCTTGTCACAGTCTCTCCTGATCCTCGACGAGCCCGTTACTGAAAACTTAATATGCCAAGAAAAGTCTAAATTTCATCCTGCATGGCTGAAAATCAATCTTTAAGGGGACTGGCTTTTGACTGCTTTGTTTTATACAGACTGCTGACCCATGATCAGCGACAGCTCAGCTAAAAGTAAAACTAACCTGGTCTGTTTTCTCTTAACTGTCTTTATCGTAGTTTAAAACCTGACATGCACTGAAATGTTTTGCTTTTTGCGAGATGGTAATGAGCAGTAGATCTAGATTTAGGACTCTAGAACTTAAATAAGACGCTGTTCCAATGCTGTAAATGTCAGACTTGCAAACTTTTCATTGGACCTCACTGAACCGAAGAGTTTCAGATTCTCTTGAGAGTCTCACTGGTGCCATTTCAGGTTCTGCGTCCATGTTTTCCAACAATCCAGTCTCTCTAAACGTTGTATCCAATGATCTCAACCCATTTAATGACTGCTGTGTTGTTTACCTGCAGGTTTCCTCACATTTGGTGCAGTGCGGCCGGTTTTTCTCGATTCAGTGCTTCGGCGAGAAAAACCTATTGTGATGAAAAGGCCTGTGAAGTTCTTACGAGCACTGCATGACCCGGTATCTGAATATTTCCATCAGCGGGGAGAGAGACGGGTTGCAGAAGTGCGAATGAGAGAATGGAAAGGGACAGAAAAGAGATGAAAAAGTGAGCGAACGAGATAGTGGAATCAGAATGAGCATGAAAAAAGATGCAGGAAGGTTATTACACCTGGCTGCGTGCCCCATCTGAATCCATTTAAAGATAGTCCGTCAGATATCTGATTGATGATAGCCGGGGACGAGAGGAAAGAGTCAGACTCGAACTCTGTGCATCAAAAGGATCCAAACAACGTGTGTTTTGGCTGAAGACGGCGCAGACGTCTGAGGTAAAATTAGTCTTTTCATGAGAAGTGGTGATAAACAGAGAGGAAACCTTCATTATCATGCCGCCTGAGCTTCCACCTCCTGCGCTACGCTCTGATTGCACCCAGGATGGGATCATTTAGGCTGGGCTGCACATGTCCTCGCCCCTGCTCCTATGCAACAGCCCTCCATTCCTCTCTCTGATGTGCTCCCGTGCTTCCTTGCTCTTTCCTTTTCTGCCCACATCAGGAGGAGGAGGAGGGGGAAGCAGCAAGGAGGAAAGGTCCATCCAAATGTCAAGTAGTTTGTGCTTCTGTGAAAAATGCATGTCGAGCTTCGTCTCTGCTGAATGCAGCCTCGGCATTGGTCTTGGTTATGTCTCTTGACAACTGAATCCGCTACTTCCTAACACTCTCTGACTCACACTCCTTTTTTCGCTTTGCCAGTGACAGCAGGAGCCCAGGCCCGGTAAACTTCCTGTATGAACTGATAGTTGAAACACAGTGTTGGTGGTAGTGGTAGTCACATCATAGGAGGAGGAGGAGTGGCAATGAGAAGTACTTGTAGAGATACAGAGGTCTGGAGGAGAAACAATGGTTTCAAAAGGTCCTGAAGTTGTGTTTTTACGTAGGCGTTGGAATGGAAATGAAACGTGTCGGCCAATGAAAGGTCTTTATATCACATTTCTGATGCTGTTTGGACCAATGCTTTAATCCACAGCTGATTAATTCATTAGTCAATGGATGGATAATGAGCACTGACAGTCTAAAGAATGGAAAACGGCTTCAACTGTGCATTTCTGAACATGTGGCGGTTTCTGAAGAACCATTGTGAAGCTCCGTGTGGTGCCTCTGGCCACCGCCATCTTGGCAGCGCTGCCCCTCGTCTCTTATCTTATCAATCATGAATCATCCGCGACCTGAGGCGGGCTGTAAAAACTCAACCTCGGTACAGTTACAGAGACCAAAACTGTTTTTTGTACCAGGCTGTAAACATGTTTATTTCTACTGTGAAGTTGGACATTTTAACATGGGGACTTATGGAGACTGACTCACTTCTGGAGCCAGCCTCAAGTGGACGTTTTGAGGAACTGCAGTTTTTTGGGACTTCCGCATTGGTTTCACTTCACAGCCACGGAGGTTGCTGCTTGATAATTAGTCATTTCGGTCACTTTTGAGGCCAAAATATCAAGAATTGTTTGGTTCAAGCTTCTCTAACATGAGGATTTGATGTTTCTTTTGTCATATATAATATAGCAACTTGTTTGTGTCATGATTTAATTCATTAATCAGGAAAGGAATCTGCAGAAAATACTCTTAATTGCAGCCTATGTAAGATTTAATAGGTTTAATGAGATGCAAGTTAGCACTGCTGAGGTTCTTTCAAATAAAAGGCCTGATAAATGACGTGTGTAATATTCTTCTAAGTGTGCGTGCTCCTTCATTTTAAGCCTTCTGAGTCACTTCCTGCTTTTTTCATTACTCGCTCTTGTGAGGCCTTTAAGGAGAGGATCTGAACAAAAGCCAGGAGGGGAAAAGTGCTGTCGTGACACTTCACTTCCAATCATGAAGCATAATTTGTCAAAATGATAAAGTAGCAAATACTATATTTTAATAAATTTGGCCACCATCTTTGCTCGAGTGTAAGGATGGCTGGTCAGCAGTTTCAGACGGTGCCACACACCGACACCTCTGCCAATGATGCATTCATCTGTTTCTGAGTCATTATTTAGCGCTCTGTAGCCTCCTCCTGTGGTGTATTGTTCTGCCCCGCGCGTCATCACGTTCCTCTCGAGTCTAATGTCAAACCATTTTTATTTTTCCTTGTATACTGTAATTTGTTGCCAGATTTCTATCCTGGAGCGCAGCGGAAATGCCACTTCGTTGGCAGGGCACTGGAAAGTGTTTGCAATCTACACCTCCGCCCCGAAGATACTTTCCTTTCTCCTGATTTTGTGGAGCCGTTTTGTTTTACCCTTCTTACACGGTGTTATGCATGATGCAAATTGGCACAGCTTGACCTCACGTCTCTTCTTTCCTCTTGGTTGAACGTTTGTGATAAATCGGGGCTCCGTTGCCGTCCCCGGATTGATTATTTTTCTTCTTCTTTTTTTAAGCGAACGCGTCCTTTAATCAAAAGTGCTCCGGCCTTGCCTGTCACTTTGCCCCATCCCTCTGAAGAGATCTCAGAGCTCTTTTATCTGGAAGCCTTGATGATGTACACGGCAGTCACGTTCATCAGACCGTCACGTAGCAGTTATGAAAACACGGCTTGTTTGATCAACGCTGTAGGCGAGCGAACGAGCCGACATGCACAAGCTAACCGCTTCAGCTCGCGTAGCTTTTAACGTTCGCTCGCTCGGAAACAAACTGTCTACAGAAGAGTAATTGTGATATTAGTTTAACAAGCACTTTTGGCTTTCATCCATTTTAACCTCGGTATCTGAAAGGCTATGGAAGTCTATGGAGACTTCATCAAAAGAAAGACTTTTGTTTATTTAGTCTTATTTTTTCAGGTCTTCCTGATAAACCGATTGTTTGTCTTTGATCTGCATATTATATCTTCAACCACTATTTAAAAAAACATGCGCGCCTCGCTCGCTCAACACAGGGATACGCTCTTTTATCTGCCCATTAGAAGATTGACTGTTAGCAGTTTATTAGATATACCTCTGCAATTTAATTTAATCCAATACAACGGCCTGCTATAAAACCTGTCCGCATGAAGCTTGATGGAGGTTTTTAGGGCATCTGTCCATCTAACGTAGCGTTTACATAGACCGTATGAAGAATGGACGTCATGTCTGGAGCGTGGTGGAAGAGGTGGATGTTGGATGGATCTGAGGTGGGCTGAATGACACCTGGGTGCCCACCTGTCAATCAAAGCGTCCATTCTGCATAACTTTAAGCCTTAATATAATCTGAACTGGTGAGTTGTATATAAATTCACCCTCAGTACAGTTGTCACGAACGGGGAAATTAGCTATACAGACCAAAACTGGTTTTTGTACCAGGCTGTAAACATGTTTATTTCTGCTGTCTAACATGGGGACTTATGGAGACTGACTCACTTCTGGAGCCAGCCTCAAGTGGACAGTTAGAGGAACTGCAGTTTTTGGGCACTTTGCATTGGCTTCACTTCACAGCCACGGAGGTTGCTGCTATATTTACACCAAAACAGCTGAAACAATATGCTTAAATATATTGTTACATTGACTAAAAGTCATTTATTAATTATTATTTATTAATATTTATTAGCTTCCAGCATCTTAATTGTGTGCTTTTACACCTTTTTCTTTAATATACATCTTATATTTTGGGTTTAATTGTCAATTTAGCTCATTTGAAGACGTAACTTTCCGAGGTTCCATTTGGTTGTTGGCTTCCATCGTTTTTTATGATCCAACCATAATTGAAGATGTCATATTAGATTACAGTGATTCACAATTATTTTTAGTCTAGCCTTCGACAGACGGCGGATAATACTCCAGCTCCATGGTGATGAAACACGTTGCATTGTATTGGCGGTGGCCAGTGTCGGGCTAATATTAGCTCAATATTGACCTGAACTATCATCGACCATTAAGCTATCAGCCATTACGGTAATTACATTATTCATGTTGTGATATTTATCATGTAATCTGAACTGTCTGACCGGAAAGCGCTCCGTTAACGAGTCATTATGAATAACGTATCTCATAAATCAGGATCAAATGCAAATGTAATTTTAGTTGTCAAATATATTGCTGTATTATTCAAAACATTGCACTCCTCGAAATAATTCGCTGTTCTCTCGAAACATGGCAGAAAGATTTGTTCGGGCTGAAACTGTTCATAACACTGGATGTCAATCCTCTTCGGGCTTTTGCAACGAGAAGTCATATTTCTTCTCCGGGGGACTTTTAGTTTTTCTGACCAAACAACCCCAATCCTGATGATGATGAGAGTGTTGCAGTGGCAGCGACACAGTCAGGTTATATCACGCTAAGGCCGAAGGGTGAATCAGTACCCCAGCAGGTGAATTATTCAGGTGATGAGATGTAGACCTTCAGCTCTGAGACCTGGCCAAGGCTAACATTCATTTAGACCTGTCAGACTCTATTCAGCTGTGCAGCACTCTCACAAGCTGCTCCCTGCCTCTTTTTGCAGCCTTCTTTTTTTTTTTTTTTTTTTTTTAAACTGGGGTATATGAGCTTATTGAATTGTTATTTTTCACTTTCTAAACCTCTGATCCTCCACCGTACCGCCCACGCTCTCCTCAAGAAGCGTATTGTGAAAGACCGCCAGTCTTTCAACCTGCGTTTATTTTTTTCACTGTAAATTGGGTTTGGACTGCAACTTGATGGATGATCAACATGCATAAGGGAATAAGAGCATGTTTTCTGTTTTGACCTCAGGTTATATCTGTTACCATCTTCTTAGAATAAACAGATATTCCAGATAGTGTTACAGGTCGACAGTTTATATCATTATACATTATTCTGTTAATATAATTACAGCCAATCAACTATTGGTTCAGTAATAACAATAATTTATTTTGAATTCAAAATGTTTGATATGCTTAAATGTTCTATGGATGCCAAGTATGTATTGTGGAGTGAGCTTTATTTGTTTCATTTTGATGATACACTGACTTGTAATCAGATGACGACCTCCTCGGCGTCAGCCCAAAACTTCCTGGACAGTAAACTGTTGCAAACTACAGCTGCCGTTAGCTCATGAGCTGGGAGTGTCGTGCCAGAACCGGAGCTGGGCAAGCAAGCAATGTAACCAGCCTCTGTGGACATAATGGCAGAGGAAAAGAAGAGGATTATTGATTATCACAATCATCAGAAAAAAAAGATCCACACTGTGCATCATCATAAGCAACATAACACTTTCTTCTAGCCCAGATGATTTCCTCTTAATGTTTGACTGACGGTGCCTCTGGCGTTTTGTTGTTCTTGGACGCAAAGAGAGACAAAAGCAGGTGCAC
Source organism: Nibea albiflora (assembly GCA_014281875.1). NCBI lineage: Eukaryota > Metazoa > Chordata > Actinopteri > Sciaenidae > Nibea > Nibea albiflora. The sequence goes on from CM024810.1 coordinate 5,561,452, forward strand.
AAATCTGTTTGGCTTGATATTTCAAACCATCTGGTTCGCTGCAGCAGAAGGTCAGAAGTTTAGAAAATTAATCATCAAGGTCTGCAGGTGCAGTTGGTGGCCAAATCCGCCAGATTAAATCAACGGCGATTTGGTTTGAAAGCGCCACAGAGCGAAACTGTAGCAGTACAGTTGTGTGACAGAAAGTTTGCAAATCTGCGCTTCAGAAAAGAAATTCAGATGTTAGAGTTAACGTTAGCCGCTGTACATAAATTATAAGTGTGGTCAAACGTTTTAACTGGCAACCATGTTTCTTAAGGTCTTAAAACCACAGCTGTAGCGCTTCCTTAATGGACATAGTGGGAATTTTCTTGACAAGCTCATTTAAAAGATGTATGTACCGAGGCATCTTGAACTTAGTCAAAAGTTCAACAACCCAGCAGTTAAACTGCAGGTAACCATAGCAACGATTTGTCGGCTTTACACTATGCTACACTTTACAACCCAATGATTTAAACATTGTTTTTCCTTTGGTTTAAGGTGTCCTTATGAAGGAAATAATTAAATTTGCTTCGTTGTTTATGCTCTCGCCTCAACATTTTAGTATTGTTTTAATATTTGGAACATTTAAATTCATAACAGGAGCCAGCAGTCAACTGCTGTCTGCCCTTTTGTTGTTGTTTCAGCAGTTAAGGTTTTAAATTACATTTAGATTTAGTTTGAAATGTCACACATATTACAACATCAAACCGTATCTCAAATCCAGCTCTCGAGAGTCTTGAGGAGAAGAACATGAGCCGAATACATTTTTAGAAGTCGGGCTCATGCATTACTTTTCACCGAGTCACCCTCAAAGTGCAAATGTTGTCCAACATTTGAGACAAATTTACAGAAAGTTCAAACCGATAGATCAGCGGTGACAGAAATGTAATTTTAGGACGAAGCTTTATTGATGTCTGAGACCTCAAATCAACAGTATGTCCACAGTCGATACTCATTTATGTTGAAGAAGAGACTGCGAGTTGGAAATTGATTTTTAACCGACCGAGTTTTGGACTGTCGGTCCTCGGACCTTGAGTTCTGGGAACACTTTTCATTGAGGTCGAGTTACATGAAAAGGGATACATGCCTGCTGGCGTTCTAAGACCAACAGGAAGTTACTTGATGTTGTTAAGCACGCTAAATTAGCTCGTTCATTAGCGGCAGTGGCTGTGACACACAGTTGATGGAGGCACTTGAGGTACTTAAAAACCCTTAGTCAGGATTAATTCTCCTTCATACTGTAGTCTGAACAAGCAAGTTCAAGCACAAGACGTTATGTACATATTTCCAGATTCTGTGTGACTCACACTTGATTAGAATATCGTTATCTCTGATGTCCGTTATGAATAAATGATCAGAAATCTGCTTAGAAATCATGTTTTTATGACTCCAGAACATCCAGTTACATGTTGCTCTCAATGTACGTACAGCTAAAAGTCCTTTCAAAGTTCCTTCATGTTCATGTGTAATCTGTTTGTTCCGTGCACCCATGGCACAGCTAATTTGGCGACTTTAAATGTTCGCAATTTTGCCCAAATCTACACAAATATCGTCCAACATCGCAGGTTGCAGCTCCATAGCAACATTACACTTACAAGTTTCGATCCCCAAAATTATGCGAAAGGTAGATCCAAAACTTCTTTCAGCTGTTTTCAAAGACATTCTCATTCCACGTGAATCATTCTGGTTTACCGGGAACCGATGACGCGGCCGCCTTTTTTTTACCGAATCCCCAATTTTACAACTCTCCTTCTTTGTGTTTTTCATGCGCTTTATCTCCTCCCGTCTTCTCCCTGACACATATTCCTGCAGGGATTGCGGGAAAAGCTCAGATTGATCTACGGCTCTCGCTGTGTGGTCAGCCCCATAGGAAATGTTTGTGTAATGGCTTCTTTACTAGCGCTGTCAGAGCAGATGAGGATCCAGCGCTCTCGGCGGCCAGTGTGAACACTGTGTCGACAAGCCCCAGCAGGAAGCGCTAAGCCCCCTTTTAACCCCTGCCGCTTTGTCACTTCCATTGGGGCCCTGTCATTAATTCAACATGACTGTGTGTTTTTCCGACGGTGAATCATGAGCTTCAAGTGGGCAAATTATGTAGCTCTTGATTCGAGCATGGATGTAACCCATGAAAAATGCACATGAGGGTATTTGGGTCATGGCTTATGTATGAGTGCTATGTTTGCAACCGCGTCTATGAATGATTTAAGTGTAAATCTAATAGTTTCTCTGCAGCCTTTCACAAGGCGCTCGTTGGTATCATCCGTCGCTCACACTCTCAGCGTGTTCCCGCTCACATCCGACGTTCGGATTCAGAAGTCATTTCGTGAAAAGGGCGAAGGCGAGACATAAAAATACGTTTCGCAAACCAGCATTTCTCCCCATCGTCTTCTTATATCTGTTGTTTGTCATCCGATATGCATCTGTCATCTCTCCGTAATCCCCTCCCTGATATTTTTCATCCTTATCTCGGTTCCTTCCTCCTGTTTTTTTCCCTTTTCCTGTCTATTTGAAGTCAACGTTAATATGAGGGTGTTGTCTTGGCTCGGCCCTGTCCGTCACTTCACATCAAAGCCCCACTTGTTCTCCAGCTCTCTCGTCTTCATGGTCTATTACTCTACCCTCTCTTGTTGACAGAGAGATGCTGTTTAATGTGTGTGTGTGCGTGCATGCATAGTTAAAGGGACTTCTCTGTCTTCATTTGCATCCCCTGAAGAACCGGTCCCCAGACTCTCTCTCGAGATGCTTTGCTTCCATCGCCGACAGTGGACTCGCCTCGATGTATGCAAGCAAAATGGCAACCGAGCCGCATTGCTTTCATGGCGATGCTGCCTTCAGAGAGCCAGAGTTGCTCATTTGCTTGAGAGAGAGTAAAAAAAAATAAAATAAAATAAATGTGTGCTTGTGTAGTCGGGAAGCTTTGAGGCTTTCACTGGCTTTCCCTGAGCTCATTCACACCAAACGAAAGACGGAATAAAAGAAGAAACGTTTGGTAAAGAAGAGCGGGCCAAGCAGCAGTTTGCGCTTTTGTTGATGTCATCCTCCGAGCATAATTCACGCTTTGTTAAATCTGGGACATAATCTTCTGCTCTTTTAAGCCTCAGCAGACCAGATAGCGGTGTATTTACAGCGTGACAAGGCGGGAGTTAACAATAACGTGCCACCTCTCTGTCTCTGTCCAAGTGAGGAGAACATCACCTCCGTCTGTCTGGGCTGAGAACTTTTTCGTGGCACAAATAAATCTTCTTTCCTGTTAGGAAACCAAACTCGATGTGACATTATACACACTGCAATGAATGTTCATCTCGAACTGTCTTCTTGGAGCCGAAAAAATCTTGGAATAAATGAGATAGCTCTGGTAGATAATGAAAAAAAAACGAACCTGCACAGAATAATCTCAGGCTTTCTCTGCAGTCCTACAGCAAGCTGATAATTTCCTGACCTTGAAACACACATTTACAATTAAATAGTGCATATTTACACTCTGTCCCTTTGCAATTTTCCCACTGGGAGAAGCCAGTCTGGACTCTTATCTTTGTTCGGCAAGACATTTTCATCATGTGTCATTTTGACTGGCTTAAAGATACGACATGAATAATGTGACTTGCTGGGAAGATAAAGGTTGAGGTAAAAAAAAAAAAGATTTATCAACACACTCCCCTGCGTGCTCAGTCTGTATGCCGTCGTTCACACACTGATCGGGCGATTGATAAAAAAGTTTACTAAGATTTTCACGAGTAACTACACCCGTGCTCTGAAGGTCGCTGCTTGCTCTGTCCTCATCGGTTCCCCAATTATTCTAATCTCAGGATGGTTTTGGTTTCAGTAGAGTTTTCAACTGTATCGCACAGTCTTCTTCATCATATTTAATTTGCTCAGAGGCCGTTGCTCAAGGAACGATGACAAAGTCCCTCCTTATACATTTGCCTGTGCGAGGTTCTCTCTAAAAATCAACTAACAACTAAAAGTCAGCCCCAGATTTTACTCTTTTCCGAGCTACTGCTCCATCACTGTTTTCTCTTCTTAGCTTCCTCCGTCAACGTCCTCTTTGGTCTTTTCGCCTCTGTTATTATGTCCATAGAGGCTACTGTTTGCCCAGCTCCTGTTCTGGCACAACACCGGCTCCATCCTCATCAGTATTCACCTACGGACCAGACCTGAA